>JAQQAC010004253.1:4491364-4787698 GCA_029783875.1 Phataginus tricuspis | reverse complement strand
CGGAGGCGGGTCAACCTGGACTCGCTGGGCGAGAGCATCAGCCGCCTGACGGCGCCCTCGGTGAGCGGGGTCGGAAGGAGGGCCCGCGCCCCGCGGGAGAGGACGGGGCTCGGGAAAGTTGGCGCCGGGAGAGCCGGGCGTGCGCGCGGAGCCCGACCGCTGGGGGGCGGCCCGACCTCACCCCGCCCGGCCTGGCGTTCCGGCGACTCCGGGGCTCTGCCCGGGGCTTTAGAGCGGGGAAATGCGGAGCACTCCACTCTTTCGGGGTCTCTCTATTCGGAGGCCCGTCCGCCCAGTTCCAGCCGTGCACTCTAGGTCGTCGCAGTCACCCTGACGGCCCTGTGTTCCTTCACACCCACCTGTTTTCTTCCCCCAAACTTTCCCAAGCACTGCGTCCTGCAGTTTCCATTTACATGTCTTTCATCTCTGTTCTCCAGTATCCCAAAGGAGCCCCTACCCCTTCCAGGAAACAATTCCTCTCTTGGGGGGGGCCCCCCCCCCCCCTCTTGGTCTTAGGGTGACCTTCCTGGGCATCTTTGAATTCCACAGGCTGTCTGCATTGTGTGTGGCATCGCTTTTCTCAAGAAGCTAAAGGAACTGGCTGTAAGATACTTTTTTGAGTTGACTTCTGATGAAGAAACCTCTAATACCTTGTTTTCTCTCCACGCTGTAGCCTTTTTCCTTATTCAGTAGGAGTTCCCTTGGCCCAACCTTGTTCTCTGGGTAAACCTAGTGTCTGTTTTACTAAATCTCGGTGGTAGTTCTTGCACACGTACCTTAGCCTTCATTCTCTTTTCCCTGGATTTTTCAGATCTTTCTCCCTAGTTTTTTTCGTGACTTCCTTATATTAGGCCCTTCGTAAATATTTGTTGTGGGAATAATGCCTTCCTAGCCCCCTCTGAACTTGTGCTCTTTTGGGGTGTGTGTATCAGAAGATCCAGGTGTATCCAGAATCCCCCGGCTCTAGGCGTGTTTCTAGAGCACTTCAGCTTCTTCCCTGCTCAGGCATTTCAGCTACTCGTGACTTTATAGAGATGCCAGACCTCTGTTTCAGGCCTTCTCTGACAGAGGAGCTCTGTTTTGAAGGAATCCACTCCACTGCAGACAGAATCCTAAAGAGATTCAGTGTCAAACCTTGATCCACCTTTTATTCCCAACCTGATTTGGAGTATATGGACTTCAACTCCCTGGCAGCACTTTTACTGACCCACATCTGGGAATTTTACTTCATTAAAGTTTCCAAAATGATGTGAACATTGATCTTATTCTACTGCTCTCGAGTCTCCTTTTTGAAAGTACCCTTGGAGCTGATGGTGAGAGGGACCTGAGCAAGAGTAGGTGGGATGTTGAGGGACTGGGTACTGGTACCAGGTAGCCCTGTAAATATCCTTGTGGCCCTTGAATTAATGGAGAATGACCTATTCTTTTGACATTGAAACTGCTCTTCCATCATCTTCTTTTTCTTGTGTATTTCCCCTTCATTTTACCTTTCTGCCACTTCTTCCACTGATAACCTAGAAACAAAACTCAGAATGGGTTAGCTATTGCTTGCTATTCTTCACTGCAAATATTTCCCAGGAAGCACAGTAGGAATTATTTAATGTTGTAAATTGTTGAACATAAGCCTTTGCAAAAGGAGTCCATAATCCTGTGCATCTTCTGTCAGTACCTAAAGCAACATTTGTGCAATATATTTATTCTTCTGTGTAAGAGATGCATGTCTGATAACAATAATTTTACTAAAGACTGATGAGTTTTTTGGGGGAATTGTTTTTATAAACCTGGAGTTTTCTTTTTACCTAAGAATCAGAATTTAAAAATTTCTAAAAAGTAGTGGCTGTGCCTCTGGTAATACCAATTTAACCTAAGGCTATTCTCAACAAAATAAACTGAAGTCAAGTATTTACTGCCAGAATAAAAGGGGGGAAATAGTCTCTGATTTTTACCTTTATAAATTAGAGTGTCTATGGTTTTTTTCCCTAAATAAAAGCATGTACCCAGATAATGTTTTTCAGGATAAGAAATTTGAAAATAAGTTTAATTGTCAAATATATGCAAAAGCAATATGAACTGTCCATGCTGTAATTCCTTTATATTTTGAAAATGGTCTTTCAGTTGGAATGGTGAGAGCATACAGGTGAGTACAGTATAAACATTTTCAATAGAGTTCAAATATTTTCAGTTATAAGGCATACATAAACAAATTCTTAGTGGCTAACCAATACACAAATAGATTTGGTAACACAAAGAAAATAGATTATATTTCAAAGCAGTGACTTTTATCTGTTGTCTCCATCCCATTTTCTTTTATTTGGCAAGCTAGAACACTGCTTCAAAAGTTCTTGTAGATTCGTTCTCCTGCAGTGTCAGCATTCTGTGAACTTCTCTGAGAGCACTTGTGGAGATGAATTATGTCCTGATGATTCTCTTTGATTAGAGATGAATGACTTTTTTAAAAATTGATCTCTGAGAATAGCCATAACAGAGCATTCTTGGATGGGAATTTCTAGTTCTTTTGAGTGTGGTGAGCCTTCTTGCATTCTGCACAGTATACTTCGGGAGAAACTATACTTGCTATGGTAGCTTCTGTCTTCTTAGTGGTCTCATCATGGAATGTTGTCTCCATTACTGGAGGTTTGTTCTTTATTCAGAAGAATTTGCAAGTGGGAAATGTAAATGAATTTAGTAAATAATAGGGTATTGCTAAGTGATTATGCTAGTTATTTGATTTGTGGAATATTCAAACTCAGATTTTTGATATTTTAATAGTCATTTTTAGATGCATTGATGTTGGCTATAAAGATTATAATACTTTATACCAATTTGATAATAAAAAGTGAATTGAACTGATGAAGTTGAATACATTTTGGTATTCAAGAAACCTGGTTCTCATTCATTGTGACTTGGACAACGATATACTTGTATATCTCTGTGCACATTACTTTAACTCTCTAGGATCCTTCTCATTTGTAAGGTATTATCCCTTAGAGTCCCTCCCTTTTCTGGATTTGTATGAAATGTACTTTTTTTTTATATGAAATGTATATTGTATTGTCAGGCTTTTAATAAATAAACTACCATAATGAAAGAAAAACAAGCACACATTATGAGCTGTAAAACTGACGAAAATAGGTTACTTTTTTAAGTAGGGACATCAAAGTATTATCTCGTTCTACCCCCTTGTTAAAAAAATTTGACGATCGACTATGTGGCAAGTATTGTGCAAAGCACTGGCAATACGAATGTCAGGTAAAACATTCTCAGTGTCTGATCTCATGGGACTCTTTAATTATAGCTTTGATTTTAAGGAAACTGTATTGAGGGAAAAATAAAAGAACTCCAGTTGTTTTGGAACTATCTAGGGGAAGTTTTATTTGGCATTCACTTTGGATAGTTTTGTTCACTGTGAATCTCTGAGATGCAGCCTTCACAATAAAATAATCCTAAAGACCTGGCTGAAGATCCATAAATTACTAATTAATGTTATTTGTTTTGAAATAACTTACTTAAGAAGACCTATGGAGAAACAGCCGGGGATTTTACATCAGGGGTGACTTTAGCAACTCATTTATTTCTGTTTTATTTTTATAAATGAGGGTTGTTTAGAACCCTATCATCTTGATGTTTTTTTTTTTTGGATTTGGACAGACAGTCAGCCTGTCAGTGAACATATTCTAGGAAACCAACTCGGGCAAAGCTTCTTTAGTTTTCTTGTCAGAGAACTACTTACTGGCTGGTGCAATGTTGAAGGTGGCTCTGAAGACCTCAGAAGCTGTATAACAAGCAGAATGGCAGGAAGAAAGTAACAAACTAGAAGGATGGCAATACAGGGAGGAGAGCAACTGACACAGGGAATAGCCCAAGAGACAGATAGAGCCTTGAGGAAAGAAAAAGGAAATGAAACCTCGATTCAAGTAACAAAAACGCAAAAATTGTTTCAATTATTTTGGGAAAGGTAATTTTATTGATGCATGCCTAGGAAAAGGTGAGAGGACATAAGAAAATACATAAATTATCTTCTCCCGCTATTAAATAATATGAACTCTCTGACATGTGTAAACCCTTAAAAAAAAAGAAACTTAGAAAGTGCGAGTATGACCGACATGGAAATAATGAAAAATATATAAGATATATTTGTGCAGTGAGATATTTGACAAATTTATGTATTTTAATTGACATCTTTAAACTTTGGGTCTCAGTTTGGTGAATAAAGACCTGAAAAACAGATTCATGCAAATTAGAAAATTAGACATTATGTATTCTAGTAGTTTAACGTGCATTATAGAAATTAGATACTATAGTCTGAAGTTAGAATTTAATGGCCATCTATTGATTTCCCAATCTCATCCCTAATCACTGAGAAACAAGATGGAGATGAAAGAGCAGGATTTGGAGTTTGACAGACCTGGGTTTGTCTGTCCCTGCTGAGCTTACTAAGTGTGAGATCCTGGGAAAGCCAACTCCTACCTTCTCAGAGTCTTAGTTTCCTATCTTGTGAAATATGAATAATTATTACCTTGTAAATTTGTTGTGAAAGAGAAGCAATGTTCTTTGTAAAACTCTTTATTTAAACTCAATAAATGATAGTTTCAAGCTGAAATCCATTAATTTCAACCAAATTTAAATGCCTCCAAATATTCTAAAATTCTTTTGTCAATAATTTACTTACTAGTAATCTTACTGAAAGAGTTAATAGGTTAACTGATATCATATACCAAAAAAAAAGTAAGTGTGGTAAGCAGGAGTGTATTTTGTTTTAAAAAAACTGAAACTGGAGTTCCTTCCTGGCTCCCTGGCTATGAGTGTACAGTAGCATATGTAATCATTACAGATTCAAAACATTTCTCTCAAACTGCTGAATGCTATATGGCAATATGAAAACTACTTTTACAAATTCTGTAAAAATACAAGGGCATATATATTTGGTAGAATGTAGGTATTTCAGAGCAAATTACTTTTAGATAAGAAAAAAACTTAAGTGAAAGAGAAGCTGCTTATTTCATTTCCCTGAGAATTTCAAGTATTCCATATTTATTGCATTTAAGCTAATTTATACATGTGTTCAAAGAGATGTGAGACGCAACAGTTACCCAGCTAATGGCATTTATGTTTCATGTACAGCACTCTATTCTTGTTTGGGTACCACTCAATTGTTAGGTCTTCATTTTAAAGATATATTTTGACAGTGAGAAATGACATCAGTGATTATTAGTTTGTAGATAGAGGTGATAAGTGATTATATATTCCTTTTTAGTATATAGTTTATCTACCTAGTAGGACTCTGAGACGTGTAGGAAGAGTGCTTGAGTGCTGTGTCCTCTCTGTATCATCATTACTCTTTTCATTCACCTTTGTTTTGTCTTGTTGCCTCTATCATGGAGCTGAAGGTAAAAATCTTAATATACATATTTTATTGTAATAGTAAAATAAATACATCTCTATATATAAAATACATTCTTATATATAGCTAAATATATGAATTCATCTCTATGAAATATATATAATATATATGAAATTACACATATAAATATATAGGAAATGTATATATATATTTCGCCATGAGCTAGCAAGAAGATATGATTATCCCTTTTGGAATTTCTCACACATCTAGGAAGAAAAAAATGGCATAAGCAGGAAGAATATTTACGAAGGCTTATATGGCAACTAGGTTTTCTTTGTAGGCCATTGTTTGGTGCATGAACCAGTGACTTAGCTCAAAACTCAAAGTTACTCTATTTAAATTTTAACTCTAACCTCAATGCTATAATGTTTACCTTGTGTTTTAACACAGTACCTGGTACATAATGGATGTTCAATAAAGTGCTCAGAATAAATGAATGAATGTTCTTGTTTGATTGTTCAATTACATTATTTCTTCTGTGTTTGTTTTTTTTGTTATATTTGGTTCTATCAAACAACATATTTAGATTTTGTACCCAGCCTGTGAGAGATAACTTCAGGTATGCAAACCTGTTTGAATTATACTTACACCTGCCATTTAAAGCAAAACTTCAGAATAAAATTTTGTTCAAAGATAGCAGGTGGAATAGTATCCTGCCCCTTGAACTCGTTGAGTGGGTCATTTATATTCTAAGAAGTCGGGTAAATGTAATGACCCTTCTCCAGTTGCCAGTGTAAGTCTGCTTATGTTTTCTGTACAGTTCTCACTCAAATGAGAGAAAAATTTTTGTCAGTAAGTGGGCTGCTATTGCCAAACTGCACTGCTAGGAGATGGAGTGACATAACCCTGCTCCTTAAATATCACATCGGGACAGGATCTGAATATCTAAAATTATGTGTTGTATCCTCAGAGCACATTGTAAAATTGAAAATTCCAGACTGAAGTGATTTAAGGAATAGGAGATCTGGGAATATCTCTGAAGGCTGGAGATTTGTTGGGGCTGTTGTGAGGAATTGAGAAAGAAGGAACATTCTCATAAATAGAACAGTTAGCAGTCACTTCCTGTATAGACTTAATTTGAGGCTTGTTAAACAAGTTCTTCATTTAAGCTAGTGGTCATCAAACTTCAGTAAACAAAAGAAACACCTGAAGAACGTTTTTAGAATGCAGATTCCTGAGGCTCTTCCTCAGAGGGCCTGTTTTGAAAGCTCAAGGGTGGCCTGGACTCTATATTTTAAACAAAACTCCAAAGTTCTGTCTAAAGGTGGCCAAATACCACAACTTCAGGATCATGGATCTAGGTTCAGGGAGCTCTCCAGACTGATTTTTTTGAAAGAATGATCCTTGAATTGGTTCCTTTGGAATGATGAATAGATCCTTGGTAATTGTTGCTCTACTAGGAAGGAATAAAGGTGGTGACTTGACTTACAGCCACATTCTAAAGTTGTATCCTTATTTTTCAGACAAAATAATCTAGGTTGTGTGTTTGAAGTTGTGATAGATAAAAGTATTTGAGATTTCACCATTTGTAGTTTTAATTATTTGTGGACTCTTCCCATTTTTCCTGAAGATGCTTTGTTACCTCCCCTCTTCATGTTCAGTAGGTCACATGTCATTGCTATAAATTTTCTGTGGCCTCTTTCCTCAAAATAATGAAACAGCTATTCAAAAATGTTTGGGATGGTAAAGGAGAAGGAATCTAAGGGGTTGTGCATGTCAATGTGACGATACCAGGAATGTCTGTGTTTTTCAGAATAAGATTGATATGACACCTCTCAAATGTTCCATCTACTGGTCCATTTTGGAGCAATGACTTGGTCACATGCCAGTGAAAATTTTTTGAAAAGATGAAGGGAGAAAGAAACAGATCTGGATGCCAGAAATTTTTTTCCTAGAAAGGAAGCATTAGGAAGACATGTAGAACCACCCCTCAAGCCCTACCAAAATATGACAAATATAGCAATAGTTGCTAATCTCTGCATCCTTGGCCCATTAGTCTTTCTCTCATGCAGTGGCTAAGTTGGCTAAGGGTCTAGTTGAACTCTGCAAATAAGCGGTGAGCCAATACTAGAATAAATTTGCATTTGCAGAGAACTCTAGAACCAATCTATCATGAGGGAAGCCTGTCTGTGTGGAGGTCCTGAAGTTGCCGTAATTGCAAGTTCTGGAAGTCCACTTGTCTCCTTTTCCATTCACTGTACTCTGTTATGTGTGAGTCTGCTGTGCCCAGTGGAGGAAATAAAAATGTTCCAAAACATGCTGCCATTCTTTCTTGCTTTATGCCTGTGCTTCTTCGTGCAGGAACCCTCCGACTTAAAATTGTGAGAGTATGGTTTCTCTGATTAGTTTTGTGCACAGACAGACACACACATACACATTTCATTTTCTACCACTGTATTTTTTCCCCCTATGGAATACCAAGTTATTGCTCCCATCTCTGTAATAGGACTTATGGTATTATAATGTGATTTTGTTCTATTCTGCCTTAAGACAGAGATCTATGTATGTGAATGCGTAGCACTAAGTCTGATTTATAAAGGCACTCAATAAATGTTTGTCAGGTAAATGAATAAATGACCCTTGTGTAGTTTGGGTAGTGCTTTGTAGTACCTGGTATTGCTCCTTAGGTTACAATGGTTTCGGGCTGCCATATTTTAGTTGATCATTGTATTTTAATTGTGTTGTTTGTGGCTGTTTCTTAGACATGAGTAAATATAGCTATAACTTTTTTTTTTAGAATGCTTTAGTTTTTCAGAACCCATATTGGAGTTTCACAATAATCTGTAGATTTTATGCCAATTATCTCTGACTTTGGTTAATATGATTATCTTAAAATGCCTATAGACACAGTAACTAATTGGTGGAGCATCTGTGCTGCCACTTATGAGTGTTTTTACACTATTTCTTAAAGACATGTGTGTCTCTATAGGGTATAGAGACAATATCTCTACTATGCTATTTTGTTCATTATTATTTCAGTGTATAAGAAATCCTGTGCTAGCAAACATTCTTTTAAGCAAAAATCTGTACAAACCAGCACATCCATATATCTATCCTATAGTAATCATTATAGGCATAATAATGACAGCAGAGGGATAGAGTCCTAGGGAAAAGTGGTAAAGTTAGAAATTGTTGATTTAATGAATGGGAAAGAAAAATGACCAGGAACAGGTCTAAGTATTATGGGGTGTTTTTTGAGGCTCTAGCTGAGGTTGGAGGTAATGAATTTGTAGCCAAAACTGAGAATATGAGTATGACTTAGAAGTGGTAAAGGTATTCATTGTATATTAAAAGACCTGCATGTCAGATTGAGTTTGAGGTGTCTGGGGGTAACCATTGGAGTGGAGGGTTATGTCTTGGGAAATAGAATGAGTGTCAAAGGGGGCAGACTGTGCTATTCAAAGGTACTTCTAGCCTGCCTATATTGGACACAGATCTGATGTTAAGCTTACTTAATATATATCTGGGTCTTAGTCTGTCACTATTCCATTCATTCTCTGAGAATAGCTGATTGGTCCCCAGACCACCCTCCTCCCCAGAAAACCAGAATTAAGAACCAGTAGCTAGTCAGTCTTTGAGAAGCTCAGTTCTAACTGCTTGATTAGTATTTACATTATGTTTTCAGAGTTAGAACTAATCCTTGAAAAATATAAGGATATTCAGTTATGTTATTCAATGCAATGTTTATGGGCCCTAGATATTAACACAATAAGGTTTCCTTGGCTTAGACTTCATACACTGGGTTTTTACTAAATTTTTTTTAACTTTTACATGTCTGTGTATAATTTGGTTGGGGTGTTTGTCTTGTTTTTCTTGAAAAATACCTGTTAGTGTATTTGTGTGTTGGATAGGTAGAGGTGGGGCAGGGGGCAGAGGCTACAACTTCATAAACGCTGCATTCTGATTTTTGTTTTAATTTGACTTAGGGGAGATAATGTTTCTTTCTCTGTTTCCTATCTCTGAAATATTTTATGTAATAATACTAATTTATCACTCAGGAGTAAATATATAATAAAATGTGAATGATGAATTGAAGACCTTTGCTTAACTATTATTAATTACTTCATTGTGCTGCTACACCGATTTCTTGAGAATCAAGGCATTGGTTCAGATTCCTTTACTCTTTACATTCTAGGAAAAGAAGAGGTTTTGGAGTGAGACACTTCCGGTAGTTATCTTGTGAATTCTTGGATAAATCTCTCTGGGGCTCAGGTTCTTATCCATAAAATGAAGGTCATGAGTGGCTGGTTAGCTGAGTTGATTAGAGCATGGTGCTGATAAGATGAAGGTAATACTTAATTTATAGGATTATGATGATTATAAGTATGATTTATAGCCCAGTATTTGGAATATAGTAAATGATCAATAAATTTTGGTGCGTTTTTCCAACCTCTTTTTATCAGCTGTTTTACCAATCTGTGCATTGCTAGTCACATCTTCTGATATCTTTAGTTAACTCCAACCACGGTATTTGGCGAAAGCTGTAGATAGTTCCTTTCTTTATAGTTTTTGTTTAGCATTCTCATGCTTTTGTGGAAAATAATTTCAACATTTTGGAGTGCACATTTCAGGGTTATGAAATCCCCCCAAAATTTTAAAAACAAATGTGATTTTACTGGTCATTTGTTTATTTGCTCATTGCCTTACCCCTCCATTCGTTTTTTTAAGATAGCATTTATTTAGCACCTGAGCATTCACTGATTCATTCAGCATGAGCTCAGTATGCATTAAGCACATGCATGAAGTGGGGCATTCAGACAAAAATTTGATATGGTCCTTTTGGATTTAAAAAAGGTAAATCCACATTTTAAAATTGCCAAATAATGTGCACAACAACTATTTTCCACCCTTTCCTCTGCCTCTCCCCCCATCCTATCCAGTACTTTCCTTATTTGGCATGATATGGAAAAAGGAAGTGCCTGTATGTAAAGACTAGTTGAAATGGTAATGATGAGATGATAATAGTAATAGTAACAGAGTTTTATCCAGCCCTTACCATGTGTGAGGTGCTCTCCACATTTTATTCAATGAAATACTCACAATAACAATGCAGGAGTGATGCCTTATCATGACCTACAGTACATCAAGGGCTTACCTCTCTGACCTCACCTTATGAAGTCTAACCTACACTCACAGTTCTGCCATAGCTCCTTGAACATTCCAGGCAAGTATCATCTGGCCTTAGGACTTTTGTCCCATTCCGCATGTCAGAAATGCCCTTTCACTCCAGTTCTCCACATGATTGGCCCTCTGGCTTTCAGAGTTCAGCTCAGCATCACCTCCTTAGACCATAGCCTCCTCCTCACACCAATCAACCATTCTCTCCCACATCACTGTTAATTTCCATCATAGCATCACCATCAGAAGTTATCCTTTTATTTACTTGTTTGTCTATGTATCACCTGTCTTCCCTCAGTATAATTTAAGCTCTGCAAAGGCAGAGGCCTTGTCTGGGTTGCTCATGGTGATCTTAGCAGTTTCTAGAATAGTCCTGGCTAGAGGTAGGTTCTCAAAACATCTTTATTGACTGAATGAGTAAGTGTCATATTAAAAGAAGTCTTAGCACTTGGAAAAGAAAGAGTATCATTTAAACAATCTTTTAGGATGGGAAAAGGAGAAGTAACATGTATGAGGCAACTACTGTGGATCTAGCATTTAAGTATTTTTATAATATGTATCATTAAATTTAAAAAATCTCCTGAGAGATTCAGAGAAGTTGAGTAACTTGCTTGTGGTCATATCTGACTACTTATAAAGATAAGATTAGAATCTTGGTCTGTTTAGGTCCAAACTCTTCATTCCTTCCACTGTATATTTCAAGCCTCTGAGTGTGGTGGACATTGTGATGCAGTGCCTAGATGCCCCTGTAGGAATGAGGAACTTATTCTCCTTGATGCTAGGAGTGCTGCTGTTAGTCAGCTTCCACTGTGCGTCCCTCACATGTACGGCCTGGACTTGAGAAAGCTACCTTGCTCAAGACCATGCCCTATTCCAGTGACTAGTCAGCATGGAGATATAAAGGGTTGGTCCCACTCAGTTAATTCAGCCAACTCCAAAGTTAGAACTCCACACGGGGTCAGCTGAGGCTCCACTGGGACTGCATCTCTGTCCAATTTCTCCTACTTTCAAATTCTGCATTTTTCTGTACTCTCAGGGGTTTTGATCTGAAGAGCACTCCCTTGTAAACTTTGTACATGACAATCTTATGAGAATCTGCTTCGCAGGAAACCTAAACTGCAATAGTGAGTTTGAGAACCATGATGGCCTTCATACAAGTATAAAAGTCAGCAGTGGGAAGGTGGCATTTGGAAGAAATGTAATGATAACCCTGGATTTGGATTTTTTGAATGTAGGTGCAGATGGTTGGCTCTGGACTGTGAGCCCTTTGAGGGCTTGGTATTACCCAATCACCAGCCTCAGCACAGTGCCTGTCACACTGTAGGCAGTTGACTCAATAAGTAGACCATTAAATATTTGGGATTGGATTTGGGTTAGAAGTCCAATGGAGGTAATAGCTAATATCTTGAAAACTGACAAGTGCTCTGAAAGAGAGATTAAAAAGTAAGAATAGAGAATTGAGAGTCAATATACAAAGAGAACCAGAAGAATATAGGTGCCAGGATGCTTTACTGTTTCTAGGGACAGGAGGTGGGTGGAAAGCAGCTGGGAGCAAGTGTGATAAGGGTTGATATTAGTGAAATGATGAGAATTTAAGGATGGTACTTTTGAGTCCAGTATGACTGAGGTAGCTGGTGGTCAATTCTGCATCTGAAATAGAAACCTAGTTTAAAAGGTTTAAAGAGGGAATATATGATGATGTATGTCATGGGTATAAATTTACCATCCAAGACTTCTGGCAATAAAGTAAGAAGAGAGAACTGACAGGATCTTCAAGGCCAAATCACAGTTTATTAAAAGGTGGAGACTCATGCTGAAGGTAACAGAGTAGCCAGAAAAGTTGGAGATGGGTGAGATAAATAGTCTCTGGGAAAGGACAGAGTTGATATAGAGGCATTCTGTAGCTCCTTTGCCCATAATGAGGATAATCCTTTCTTTATTGCCCAGGGGATGACAATATGGCATAGGAGGAGTACACTGCAAAGGCAGCTGTCAGATTCTGGTTTTATTTACACCTAATTTATTACAGTCTTGTCTTGAGCTTATCACTATAACACAGTGATTGGTCACTAATTTTGCTAACTAGTGACTATTAAATTTCAATTGCCATGCTATTTGCAGTTCTCTAGCTATTTCTTAACTATGGTAGCCGCCCTGACTATGGGATGTCAAATGAGGTCAGAAATGTCACTAGTTCTTCCTTCAGAAATTTTATACTCAAATCATGAAATGTACATTTTTTCACTTGTATACTCTACTGTAGATAACTTTTGGATTGTTGTGTCAGTCAAAAAACTTCAGATTTTCTCTTATCCTTTTAAAGATAGGATTTTATAAATTGAACACCATAGGGGGAGAACTTTTTTTGATTTGTGCTTCTATTAGTGTGTTCTTTTTCACTTTTAAAGGTGATTTGAGATTTATGTCATATATATATATATAAACCATTCTTACCCTCTCCATGTCTGATGTAACTTTGTTTAGTATTGGAGCTCTTTTTGACACTGATGCAAGGAACTCTCGAGGGGTTAACAGCCAAGCAAGTAGGACTCTATTTTGCTGTTATATTGACTATATTTTATACAGTTGAAAGGTGATGTGGAGGTAAAATAAGTCCAAGCAGGACATAAACAATCAAATGTACTTTCTTGGCTCTTCCTTTCATTTTCTGGGTGATTTTTGCTCGATTTCATCAAGCAAGGAGTTTTGTCTATTTTATATACTGCCAAGTCAACTAGTACTTGGCACATAGCTGCTGATCAATAAATATTTGTAAAATGCATACATATAGAGTGAATATAATGATATTTATTCTAACTATACCACACGGATGTTATAAAAAAAAGGATGATAAATATAAATGTGTTTTAGAAGAATAAAATCAATGACAATAAAAAAAACAAAATAGACAAAACAGAATATACAAATTTAGGAAATTATTATGTCCTATTATTCATTCATTCATCATAAATTTACTGTATGCTCATTATGCACGCTTGACTTTACTGTGTCATGAGCCAAAACAAAAGACTGATGGAACAGAAAACAGCTCCAGTCATCTGTAGAGTTGAAAGACAGGAAGTGCTGGATTTTCCTTATCTTGTAATCTATTTTACCAGCCAACTTACATTATGTACTAGGAGGAAAGAATAAGTTTTTCCTACATGATCTAATATAGTTTTTAAAGAATTAAACATTATCTCATTAAACAGGTATTTGCTGTTGGCCTTTGCTGTGCCAGGAATTGGAGATGATTCAGTTATATAGGAAAATTACTGATAATCCGCTCACCCCATTCTTTCTTGTGATTCTGTTGAAAACATTTCAGGAATGAAATTTCAGAAAGATTTTATCTTTCTTCCAAACTTGTTCTTGTATAAAGTCCTCCCAAGGGAAAGCAAGAACTTCTGGAAGAAAAATCCACATTACCCCAACAGCAAATTTAAGGAGACACTGTTGCTGTTCTAGCAAGAAGCCTGTCATCTTAATTCAGTTAAGTTTCTGTAGACCTCAAGAAAGAAAAAAGCATCACGTTTAAATGCCTGTTGACCAAATTCTCACAGTGCAGGGTTATTCTATGTTTCATTTTCACTTTTCCTTGTTTGATTGGTTTAATTTGTGTGTAAAATGTCTTGGTTTTGGAATGTTGTCTTTCCAAATATTTGAAATTTTAACATAAGGAACTTGTTTCTTTGTTTTTCAGTCAGAAAAGTAGAAATTCTTAACAAATAGCGTTTTTATCATAGTTTACAGACATAAACAGATACAAACCTGAGTTTATTTTAGCAGCATTTTTGAAATCTATTGATTACATAGGACAGAAGAAAAATGACTCTTTCATTGGATTCTGAATTAAAAAATGCCATTCAATAGAAATCTGGAGTAGGCATAATTACTCTCATGTCCTTCAAAAATTTGCCACAAGTAATGAAAATGTCATTTACCTCCTTAATGAAAGAATCTGCCTCCAAAGGCATTTAGTGTAAGGAGTGATGGTGATGAGATGATTGTGTTCTAGTGGGACGAAGACTGAGGGAAGAGTGAATTTTAGCTACAGACGATTGTCATTCCATTTGAAGCTTCAGACACATATAAGGGAGTTTCTGGGGTGGCTGCTGAAATTCTGGGGTGGCTGTGAGATTTATTGTTTCCTTCTGATGTAAAGATCAATAAACACTTTGTGGCTCTGACAGTGTTTGCAAGCTATAAAGTTTCTCTCTCCCTTTTTTCTCTTGTGTTAACTTACTGCCATTAAAACACATTTCAAAGAAAACTAGTCTTTCCTTTCGTTCAGAACTAAATTCTTTCTCAAAATGTGTGCTTGCCAAGTACAAACCTAACTTTCCTGCTGAAGGAGAAGGGTGGGATTCAGCCGCAGCTTGCAAGGGGCTGTGTGAATTGTGGTATGTGATTTATCTGTTCTTGTATAGGTGGTATCTGCTGCTTGCTGGTTTTTCAGCATTAGAGCAGTTCTCTCCTTATTCAGCTGAATTTTTGGGATGGCAGTGGGGGAACATGGAGGAAAACAAATACAAAATCAAATTGTAAATGTAATTTTTCGCCATTATCCTAGCATTCTTGACTACTGAGAAAAATCCACATCTCAAAAAACTAGTTCTCAAACTTAGTTAACATGGATTCCAATTATTTTGATTGTAGCAATGAGACATGTCATTTCAATTAATAGCATTAATTATTACTATAATGACAGAAATTACCAATTCCATTGGACAAAATACTGGAAAAAGCATTTTACTACATTACCCCAAGAGACATACTTTTTCAAAGAATACATATGAGTAAGTCAGTTTCACATATGGTCAATAAAACTGACCATTGTAAAACTATAAAATATGAGTCTAGAAATGCAAATCTAAAAATAAGAACAGACCAATAATTCTTGGCCATTAGATAAGATATTCAACTACTTTATGTGATCAAATCAAGATATGCCCACCTGGAAACATCTTAAAAATCTAAAATAACAGTTTATTATTTTGCTCTTCTAAAGTGACTAATAGAAATGAAAGCGAAGTTGTTTAAGGTAAAGCATGTCAAAGTTTCTGCCTTGGCATTAAATACTAGTTTAAACTTTGATATATCATGGTTAAGGTTGAGAAAAAATTGTCAAGTAGGGATATTTATTTTTGGTAGTCCCTGTTCTCAGCCTCTCCCTTTCTCTCTCTCTCTCTCTCTCTTTCTCTCTCTGTGTCTCTCCTTATATCAAAACCTCATGCCACAAAAATCTGCTATGAATCTCCCGCAAGACAAATTGGGCAGTGCACATTTTAAATATGCTAAATTATTAATTGAAAAGTACCCGTTGATTTTAAGCACCTTTCCAGTAGTAGAAAGTAAGTTTTTAGGGGTAGAACTGGAGAGTGGATGGGATGGGGACAGCGCTCCTGATGCTCCCAGTTCTAAGTCTGCTGTCTCGCCCTGCAAGGCTCATGTGTGCTGACGGCTGCGTGGAAGTGCGTACATCTAGGCGCTTTGCAGGCAGCCGTCTGGAGATCACTGTATGGTAAATTATTTAGTATTCTTCGTCTGTAGGAATAACATAGATGGGCTGGTATGTTAGTAAATTTGTTTAATGTTCTTTGTCTATAGTGATAACATCAACCTTTGATTATGTGTCATTATACTTACTAATTTTGTATCATAAACTGTTACCTTAAAGTACTATGACTGCTACTTCAGGGTTCATTTTAAATAAAGTCATAAGACTAAATGGGGCCGATGTGGTCCTGACGTTTCAGAATGCTAACTTTGCTACTTAAGTGAGTGATTTATGGATTAGGATGTGCTGTGCCAATCATGGATGGTCCTGCGCTGGGTTTGCCTTGGAAATTCCAGTTAAGAGCCCTTATGCGTGCATGGACATTAAAGTGTTTTTTAAAGGTGGAAAATAGTGAATGATATCCAATCAGTACCTTGTTCCTAAGCATCATGTTAAAATTCTCTGACGTGAGTGTGTGTACATGACTTGTGTGGGTCAACATTTGACTGGTATTTATTTGTAAAGCTGAATGGCAGAGACAAATATTTAAAACTCATATAGTATCCTAGAAGGAACTTGAGAAAAAGTAGTGTGCCAGAAACATTTCCCCTCTTCTGGAGGCAGCTGTTCCCAATATCCCTGTCTTACTCACATCCTCTCACCTTCCTCTTTTCCAAGTCTCTCATCTTCCATTAGGTAATGAGACAAACAAATGGCTAAGAAATACTACACAGTTAAAAACTTCGTTCTAATATGAGCAACTTTTAATGTCTTTGTTGGAGTTCTTCTAAAATGACTTCAACAACAATTAATATTATGATGGCCATTTTTGTGATACATGATTTATTTTGACTGATTTTTAGTGAAAGCAGATTTGAAGAAATTTTTTTAAAATTCTGGGCTTTCACCAAGTGTAATTTTTTTTTAACACCCAAAATACAAGGCCTTAGTGACATCATTTTCTTTTCTTATTTCTCCCTTCAGCCCTGTGAGGGAATGAAGTGCTTTCCCTATAGAAAAGCCACCAGCAATGAGCAACATCTGTTCAGAGTTCACAGAGCCTGTTTTCAACACACTTTATTCCACCTGAGTCATGCAGGAAATGTATCAGATAGGCAGGGCAAGGATTTTATCTGACTCACTTTAAGGATGAGGAAACCGACCCTCGGAGAGGAACAGCAACTTGCACAAAGTCAAGAAGCTAACAACCACCTACATTTTAGTGTCTTGTTCTCCTGTTTCAGGTCCTAAGATCTTCCCACCGTGATGTATCTCTCAACACGTCTACAAATTATTACATCCTCAATATATAATATACAATATTGTTCAGCATAGATTCCCTCTTTTGCCTCTCATTATTTCCTACCTTGCGACTTGCTAAGGGATAGCTGGTAGCAATTTCCTGTTGGCTTTCTTGAACCTTACCTCTCACCAATTGTTTAGTTCCTGGCTCCGCTATGAGTCCACACAACATAGAGCTGTGTTAGAGATGACAAAGGTTCTTCATCAGGGCTCTCTGCCTCCAGGCTGACCTAGCTTGCCTGTCCGTTGTCATGTCTGTATGCTCCAGGATCCCATGGGTGAAGCAGCTATGAACAGAGTGACGAAAGCCATCATCAGTGCCAGTATCTTAGCTTATGATGTGGAGTCTGGGAAGAGCAATGACATTACTTGTGGTTTGATTTCTGAATATGAAGGAAGTCAAGATTGTCAAAGAGGTAGTTGCATGTGTAAGGGTACATATTTCTCTTCACAGATTGTAATTGTGTGTACCCATACATACACATATACTTACTGTAAGGAACAAGGAAGCAATATACTAACTATATTGGAGTGGTACCTAGGTTAAAAAAACTTGCTCAGATAGAGTTAATTGAAAAGTAAGATTTTTCATGTCATGTAGTATCAGTTTTCTTCTTCCTGCATTTTTTTTCCAGAATGAAGCATGATTATTCTGAACCTTAAGATGTAGTGTATTATCAACATGGATGGCATGGCAGTCACTATCTGCCAAGCACCTGCTTAGTAAGCATGTTTCATATCCATTTGGATCATTCCATTATAGTTAACACTAGATCTGATCATATTCAGACACTTGTTGAGTTTTATCTTCCAAGAGAGGTTGAAGCAGGAGAGCTGGGCAGGACCTACCTTGGCTAACATGTTGTTGGTTTCTACGTGTTTCAATATCTGAGACTTTTGAACTCCAAGGATTTGTTCTTGTCAGTGTCCTGAAATACTCAGACTCTCAGCCAGAGTGGCTAAATAAACCACACTTTGGTTGGCATTTGAATGGCAATTAACTTATTTACAGTGAGTAATAACTGTGAGATGAAGTTTATTACTCGAAGTCTGCAAGCTCAGCACATTCCTCACCTGTTCAGGCTCCAAGAGGAGCCAAGTCATCATCAAACCTTTGCTTCAGTCCAGTTACAGCCAAAACAAAATGAATTTCATGCAAATTCTCCAGTTCAGTTTGAGGAGCTATCCAGTTGTGGGCAGGCCTTCCCAGTGATCTTTCTCAATGTTGGTAGTGGGCCAATATGCCCTGAACAATAGTAGATACGTTTCACAAATGATTCCCTTCCCTTTTCTTTCCTATGGGTTGCCTTCTGCAATGTCACCTGCCCTCCCCATTCCCTGCCCGTGTCCCTCTCCTTTACTAGATGGCGCCTGTCGCTCAGTGGCCGCCTTTGCCTGGAGCTATACCCTGGCCTGGGGATTGGGAGTAATATTCTGTCACCCATTTACAAGTCATTGTTTAAGTGGGTGCATTTAGAGTTGACAAAACATTTCCCCATTTTATGTGTTAATTTTATAATTTAACTGCCGAGCAGAAATATTACTTCCCTTATTTCCAGGTTCTTGTTGGGAAACACCTCAATAGTTAATTCTTTGGAAATACTCAAGTGGAGTCTGCAAAGATATTTTAAAAAGCTAGAAATTATTTCCTAACATGGGGCCATTGCTATCCAGTAGGGTACTCAGGAGTTGAAATGGCACTAATTAGTTTTGCAGCATCTAATTGGCATCTTTGGGCTGTGAGGCGTGCCTGGCAACAGTCCTAGATGTTAGATGTGGTCAGTTTAGTTCAATTTAACAAATTTTTTACTACTTCCTCATCAAGATTTTTTTTTTCATAGGATCATCATATAATACGTATTTGTATAATACTTTATAGTTTTATTTCATTTTGACCTTATAACAACCCTGATAAGTACTTATGCTAGAAATTTCTCTCTTTTATATACAAGCAAATTGAGATCCAGAAAAATAAAATCCTGTATCCCCAAATCAAACTATCTAGCTAAGGCTTAATTCAACTGTAACCTTTTCTGCCCAAAAATGTATTTCAATTTAGAGTTGCTGATTAAAAGTATGGTTTTTGGAAGAAGTCAGACATCGATAAAACATAGACTCAGATACTTAATACCTGACTGTGGGCATGTTTTGTTTTTTTAACTTCCTTAGGTTTAATTTTCACATTTATGAAATTGGGGCAATCCTTCTTCCTTTCCTATAGGATCTTTATGAAGACCGAATGAATTGCTGCACATAACATGTTGGGCCCACTGTTTGACTCAACACATTGTTGACTGCTGTTACAGTGTTTAATCCAGAAAGCTTGCCTTTATTTCACTGTGTAGCTTACCTTTATTCACCTTGTGCCATCTGTGAGATTCTGTTCAGTTTAAGGATTCGGAACTAGAGCTCTGTTCCCAGAGGTTTGCTATACAGCACGATCCACTTTCCTGAGAAGGTGTCTAGAAGCAGTACCATCTTGTCTCAGTACTTTTATTCAGATAGCTAAGTGGGCCAGGATAGTGACCAGCAAAGCATGTCTTTCCTAGTTTCTCTATAAAGAAGTTAATGATTATACCAGAACTATTCAAATAATGACCATTAAGAATTTGGGAAAAAAATTTTACAACACTGTTTTCACATAAAAGGAAATAAAAGATTTCAATTAGCTACATGGAAGAATTTCCAAATAGTCATGAAAGTAAAATAAGTTACCAGTGGAGGTATCAGCTTATGGGAGAAAAAGCACAGGACACCTCAGCCCTTGTCTTGGTGGTTCTTTCTAACAGGATAGCTGAGGCAAAAAAAACCACTTAGACATTTTCTGAATCTCAGTTTTTCATCTGTATAATGTAGGTAATTGTGTCTGAGACTCAGGAGGTTGGTGTGAATATCTAATGAGTTGAAGGAGAAAAAACTGATTGGTAAACTGTGAAGTGTTATAAACTGAAGGTGTTATTCTCTGATGTTCATGTCAAACATCAGAAATTCTTGGATGACTTAAATAGACTCTTGCCTGAAGGTAGAGGACTAAATAAATAACACTCTAAGTTTATTTTTGTTCAAGGAATGTATGTTTTCAGCTTAAATTTGCATTGATGGCATTAGATCTTATACCAAATTGAAATTCAATGGCTATTTTTTGAAAAACATTAAAATAAAATAAAGTGAAAAATACTTGGAAAGCAAACATACTTTGTATAGGAAGATTTGTATAAAACTATGATGTTGATTATATGTTAAGTATATTCAGTTACCATCAATAATTACAATAATAACCACTGTGCTTTGCTAATTAGAACATACTTATAATAAGGACAAGGTAATCAGTTTGAATCCCTTTTTGGGTCAATTAGCATAATGTCAGCCTCCACCCTAAGCTCTCAGGAGGTTCGCAGATGTATACCTATGTTTACAAGAATAAAGTGAAGATTGGATAAATTCGTGCAGATGTCCAACCAGTATGTGTTGAAGAACCTTATGCTATGATACATCTTTAGCTTTAATTTTTAATCTTAGCACACTTATCATTTTTGCTTTTTGTTATTAATTGTCTGGACTACCAGTTGATTCAGCATGTTACTGGTGTTGGCCACTTGAAATGATACTCCAAGTTTTCTGAAAGGTGGTTTAATCACCACTATGGCCTGATCCTCTGTTTTCAAGTGCTTAACCTCGCGATGCTTTTCTTCAAAATGACCTTGAGAACTACAAAGTTCTTAAAAGTGTTTTTCAGATGGGAAAATGTAGGCATTTTTTTCCCCAAGGTTTCTTACTCCCAGGTGAAGATATTTTGGCTAATTTTATAAAAGCACAGCTGCGTTTGAAATACAAAGGTCCTGACTCAAAGTTCTATATTTAATTTGCAATCTATTTTTTTGGTTTATATGTAGTAAGTTTAGTCAGAGGCTGGGAAAGTGAACAGTATGTCTGGATATTTATCAAGATTGATGATTAGTATAGTTATGTTTCTTTTAGAAGTAGTTAAGCTGGTTGTTTGAAGTGACTTATTATTTTGACTAGTTTTATTAGTAATGCCAATCCATTGGTCTATAGACTTTAATCATAAAGGTAGGGTATCTAACATTGTAATTTCTTTGGATTTGTTATGCTTGAAATGATGGAATTTGGCATATCTTGTCCTAGTAAGCAGAATGCACTTGTGCTGCAGAGAAGGTGGCACCCCTGTTTATCTCTCACTTAGAGGCTGTTCACCAAAATTTCACCATTGGTGGTTTAGACCGCCCTGTATAGTGTAGGGTAGTTCATTCATACCACCATTTACCTTAGTAAGGGCTGAGGACTGAGTTCTTGAGGAAGTGGAGGTGTGATTCCTCCTGAGCACCATCCGTGTCCCCTTTAGGGTACTAAAGGGATTTAAAATTTTGATTAGCGAGGGAAAGAGAATATGCAACAATTTGGAGACCTGTTGGGGGAGTTTAGATGATGGTGGTGAGGATTTGGCCCATCCGAATGCAGCATAAATACATTCGATGCCTGGAGGGAAGTCCAGTGGGAAGAGGTGAGCAGAGGATGAGAAGTGGCAGTGCATCTGAGATGAGATGAGTATTTGTGACTGTGTCACTGGCCTGTTGTGTTTAAACAGGTTTGGTTTAAAGAACGTTAAGTGTGTTCTCAAAAAGGAACAATTAATTTGAATCCATGTGATTCTGTAATTTTACATTCACATTAAAAAATGTTTGTTAAGGAAGACAGTTTCCTAGGGGAAGAGAAGCTCTCTGTAAAAGATTTCTAATCTATCTAACGTTGGTTCTTTTTCAGTCAAATGGTGGTAGTAACACCAGTCAACTTAAGTGGATTGGTGTGAGGATCATTTGGGCTAACATGCATTAAAAAATGTGAACTGTAAAGTGCTCAACCAAATACAAAATGTTAAATATATGCAGTCTAGGTCTGAGATTATGTTTGGATTCTGGAGCAGATTACCTGAATCCCAACCCTGGTTTTGTCCCTTTAGACCTATGTGACACAGGGCAACCTAAAGTATCAGTGTCTCTGTTTTTCTTGTCTGTAAAATAGTAACACCTACCATGTAATGTTGATGTGAAGATCAAAGGACTTAATGTATGTCATGAGCTTAGAGTATACCTCACAGGGGTAAGTACAGTGTGCACACTAGCTGTATGTTGTCAGTACATGTCAGTACAAAACTGAGTGCTGACATAAGTACATGGGAGCAAATGACATGGAAATTTAAAAAAATCCTATGTTTATGCCTCAAGCAATATAGCTCCTTGTTTACCTAACAAACTCATGTTTGATTATAAGCCATTAGTGACAGTTTATAAATGTAACTGTGTTGAATTCAGTAGTTACGTATGAACATCTCTCAGAAGCTTACTTCTCTTGATATTTGAATAAGGAAACTGTTCTCATTAATGCTGACTTATTCAGGTAAGATTTATAGAGCATTGGTTTTGATCATCATGTTTGTAACTTAAATGAAATGTTTTCTACCTTCACTAAACATTATAAATAAGTGGGTCCCCCAGATCAGTTAATTGGAAAATTTGGGGGTGTATTCAGGTATTATTTTAATGTGCGGAGTTGAAAAACACTGTTTCAGAGCATTAGTAATTAAATATATATCCATATCATTTAGTTTCTGGCATTGATATGCAATTTTCTCATATTTAAGTAAATAAAATGACATGGTTATTTGTGGATATTTCTATTGTTTCTATTGATTCTGTAGTTTATGGGTATGTGCTATAAAGCAGAAATTAAAAACATTTGTTTTTATTAAATTATTTGTGAGTATTTTGTTTTTGGCTTGATGAAGTGCTTTTAAAAAGAATATAGTATCACAGTGCATTAAAGGTGAGTGAGACCCTCAAGGCATTTAGTAGAAAGGAGGTGAAACTGGCTTGCAGTGACTTATTCACTTACTAGCTGTGTGATCTTGGGGTGCTACTTAACCAATCTAACCAGTCTGAACCCCGACTTCTTCATCCCTGTAAAATTGAGATGAACATGTACTTGATACGATGACAACTTCGTTTCACTCTGCACACACACAGACATCCCGACTCCCTGCCTCCTGCCTGATCCCCGCACCATCTGGTGCGGATATCCAGAGCAGGGACTGTGTGGGAGCCTCTGCAGGGCTGTCTGACTTGTAGGGACAGCTGCTGGGAACTGCTTCCTCCCACTCCTCGGGGATCATTTCTCGGTGTCCATTGGGACTGTTTCGTGGCTGGCTGTGTGGATCCCATGACCTTTCATGAGCATCTAACATTTAGTCTGTGGGGTCAACCACTGGCCAAGTAGAGTACAGCTGCTAATGAGATGAGAGATAAAAGTGGCTTCTTGTTTTCTCATGGTGGAAGCTCTTGGGCACCGTGTGTCTGAGCCCCAGACCCTGTGTGTGCAGGATGCCGATGGCTGCTTTCTCTTTCTGGCTGTGTTCTATCCTTTGCTACTTTGTGTTGAGTAGGGACAATAGGAAGCCACTATCTGTATCTTAGTTTGGGGGATGCAGAGGAAAATCACAGACCTCCGTGCTTGTCTTTCTGTGATAGGAACAGTGGATTTTTGTATTCTTCACCACTGTCTCTCAGATCCACTGGCATGCGGCTATAAAATTATTAGGCTACCTGGTTCTCTGGTTGCACATTCTTTGTGTCCTAGGAAGGAGGGTCACGGGTTGCTTCTTCTTCCTTGTGAAGCATCACGCCCGGGAGGCCTGATCTGAGCTGTGGGGCTTCCGTGTTCTTCCCTCTTGTAAGCCTGCTTATCCTCAGTCTCCTTTTTGAGAATTTTTGTTTTGCTCACCATCTCTCTGGACTGATGTGAAGGTTTCGTTGGAAATATTTATAAATTTGACTGCCATTCTCCTATTGTTTCCTCTATCCACTGGAATCAATACCATTTTCTCATTATTAGTGGTAGCACCACTGATTTTCCGGGTGATGAGGACCTTGAAACATTACATGTTCTAGGTAGGAGTTCTGACCTAAACCTTGTGTTCCTCCACTAGACTGTGGGATTCTTGAGGGCAGCAACTATGTTTTTCAGCTGAGCATAGTCATAGCCGTCACTTATTAGGTACCTACTAGCACCAGAGACTTTGCTTAATTACTTCAATTGACTCCTATGGAAACAATATATAAGGAATCTTATTTAAGGGAGCTTAAGTAAACTGCCCAAGATCATCTAGGTAGTGAGTCACAGAGCTGAATTTTGAACTCAATTTGATCTTAAATCTTTTCTAAATTAGACTTCTTCCTAAAAGAAAGGACAGATACAGATAAGAGGAATGGGATTTTGGCTTGTAGAAGGTTGGATGGAACTGTTGAGTAGGGGACAGGTATGGAGTTGCATTCTTGAAGAAGAGGAGAGATCTGCCAAAAAAAAGCCTTTGTTTTTCCCTCTAATCCACTCTGATTCACGTCACTAGCACATACGGCACTGAGTAAATGGCCTCCATGATCCTCAAGACAGAAGTCTCACCTATGGAAGGTTTTGGTCCACATGTGGGTCTTCATTTCATGCTTTTTTATTCAGGCCACAGAGACCCTGAGATTATGTGAAGATGTCTTTCCCTGAAAAAGCCATTGGTTGAGCAATCAGGCAAACTGCATAAGATCCAAGTGAATCATGGTGATAAGACATTCTGGGAAGTCAGGGCTGTGTTGAAGTCAGCCCTGGCCTGCTGAAGATCAGAAGATACTCTGTGGTGAGCCTCTGTGCTTGTAGTTCAGACCATCAGAATGTGCCCACTACCTTTGACAAGTAACAGGAAATACATAAATGCTTTACCAAGTTGAAGTTTGTTGGATGTGTCTAGAGAACATTTTCATTTTAATGTATTTGGAAAGGATAAATTTAACTCCTACTGGGGAATAAATGTAATTGCTTCACAAAAGAAAAAAGTCAGCTCTTTAAAACTCTTAACTTTCACAAACATGTGCATTTTAATGACTGGGAAATTCCTGGTACAGGAAAAAAATGTCCTTTTGTACAAATGAGGTCATTCTGGTCTAACTGGCCCTGTGCACTCTAGTTCCTGCTTTCTGTTCCATGTTTTGTGACCAGAGGTTTTTGGAAGGATAATCCCACTGTGGATATTCACTGCTTTTAGGGCATGTTGCCAAATAGAAAGTTATCTTAGCTCAGAAACTGCCAAGCCAGTGCAAGAGGCCCAGATCCCGAGGATACTGAGCCAGTGACTGATAATGACTTGGCTTTGGCTGGCTGTGGGTTGGATTTTTAAAGCACTTTTAATGTGCACAAGGTTTGCTGTGTCTACTTCATCATCTTTGGCTTTCTCAACAGCTCTATTGCTTCTTGGTTCAGTATTGATTTTTCTTTCCTAGGCACATTCTGTTTACTCTGCTTTGGTTCTATCACAATGAGTAGAATTATCTGTGCCAGTCTGTGGCCTCATGTTCATCTTTTTAATGTGGTATAAATGAAAAACAGCTGTTGAAAGAAGTTACCTTGCACCTCTTTCTTTGAACACTTGGAGGCTGATTCCTCCTAAAATTAATTTTTGATTTGGCTTGGCTAAAGTGAAGACTACGTCTTAGGCTTTAGATTTGCTCAGTGAAGGGGTTCTCCTCAATAGTAGTGTGGAATAGAATTCAGTGGATGCCCTTGATTTAATGAAGCTCATTTTCCCTAGTTTTAAAATAACCATTTCCTACTAAGGAGATTGTTGAGAGTATGAAGAGTGTTAGACAGGGAGATAGTTACATCTGTCTAGATGTTTTCCTAAAGAGGGGAACGTGAAATGGGTTTAAGTGAATCCTGACCACAACCTTTGTAGTCTCCTTTAAATTATATAGTTTAAAGACAGACACTTAGAAGGATTGGGCATGGGAAGTAAACTGATATTCATTTACTGCTTCTTAGGTACCAGCGCTGTACTAGATCCTCTTGCAGAGCCACGGGATTACCAAAGCACCATGGCGCCTCACATCTCAAAGGGTCTGTGTTAGAGTTAGATCCCCCTAAAATTCATCCATGGCTATAATGAATCAATCTTTTAATAAACCTTTGGTGCCTTTTTTCCTGCTTGACTGACTAGAAGATTTTATTATTTTCTCTCTTGCCACTGAGAATTTGATTTTTATCACAATTTGTTAATTTGTTAACATCTATGTTCTGGGATCTTTGTGTTACTTTCACTGTGCTCCGTAGAACTGAAACTCCAAGTTCAGGCTATGTTGCCCAAAAAATCTAAGCGTAATTTCTTGATCTTGGATTAAGAAGTTTTATTTTCAGCTGTCAAGGAGAGGAGAGTATGATAAGAACTGGGCACGAGCTGCCTGGGTATTTGTTGCAGACCCCATTTCTTGCCCAGAGCACTTGCAGCTCCTCTAGAAGGCACCAGAACCCTTGTTTGAAGTCTCTTGGGTCATTGAGGAAGTCAGGTTTGACCTGGTCATGACCCATGTTTCTGCAGGACACCATCTCTCCACTGTCCCTAAGACCTTGGTGTATTGTAGACAGTTAATGAGTGTTTTATTGAACTTAATAACCTGTACAAAAGAATTAAAAATATATATGGTTAGGAAATGCTTTCATACTTGAAATTGGGAAATTCTGGATAATTGCGGAGTGCCTCATATTAGTTCCTGTGGGGAAAATATATGGTAAAATGCATAATGGGTTAACATTGTAAAGCAAAACCTCTTACGAGACAAATCAGAAACTACATATCCGCCTGTAATGCTCAGAATGGGAATGGCACTGATTTGCTGACAATGTATTTTTATTATTATTATTCTGTAGCCTCAGACGATACAGCAAACTCTCCAGAGGACGTTGCAGTATTATGAGCACCAAGTTACTGGGTAAGTTAAAGTGGACTTTGGTTAGTATTCGGGGTAAATTAAAGATGATTATTCAAACATAGCTGTTGAGCATGTGGTTTTCTGCCAGCCAGGTCAACCTTATTTCATGGTGCCCATGCTCTCAGGGTGGAGTAGGGCCGTATGGAGGCCCCTTGGGGTGATTTCCTTTGGCTTATTTGTGCTTAATTCTTTTGAATTTAATTCCCTTTTGGTATTGCTTTTCTTTTTATGTTCTTACCCTCTTGCTCTCATTCATTGAATCTCATAATTTTGCCTTAGTAATATGGTAAGGTTTAATGGTACCAACTGAGAAGCTTTAAATAGGATTTTAGAATCCTTCAGTAAGGTTTAATCAAAATCATTACAAGCTTTTACAGTTCAATAGAGTCACATGCTACTATTTTTTTTTTTACCCCCACTTGACGTTGTTGTGCTATGGTATGAGGAAGAAAACCAGGTCAAAAAATAGGAATTCAAGGCCTCACTAGCCCATAGAATTTTTTTTTTTAATTCGGGTATCATTGATATACACTCTCTCATGCCACCATCTTGAATCTCTCAGCCCATAGAATTTTTAAGTAACTTTATATCTTTTGTAAAGGGTGATGATGGTGATAATAACTAAATCAAGGATTAGATGTCATGATTAAGTAAGATAATTTCAGTGGAAGTCTTTTGTAAGCAAAAAGCTCCAAATAAGGGTAAAGTATACTTTGGATTGGTTATGGCAGAAAGCAATTGCCAAATAGAAAACCTAAATTCGTTTTCTGATGCAATCTAGCTATTTAAATTAAATTCACTGACATTAGAAGCAATGCATATTTTAAACCCACATTATTAATATTTTCTGTTAAAATGTTCTCCAGTGATTTATCTTTGTAAGATTTTAAGAACTTTTGAGGAATCAGGATTCAAACCCTGAAACACTATCAAGAATCATTTAACACATGGTTAATAATAATTACCATGTGGGTCAAGGATATAATTTTGGTTGTTAAGATGTAGTATGATTTTTTCCTTACTTTTTTTTTTACAAAACAGAAGTAAAGAAAACCTGGTAGAAAATAATATCAGTACCTAGTACAATGCCATATACTGTAAGAGATTGATGATTATGTTAATTGTCATTTCAAAGGGAATTGCTTTGAATCTTTGTCAATCCTCAAGAGTGCAGTACTAGGAAAAACATTATTTAAACTCATGAGATGGCTTTTAGTTTGAGTCCATTAGTGATTTTAAATGGTTTATCCTAACAGAGATAAAGAATGTCAAATTAATCTCTCCCCACATATTCTAAAATAAAACTTAATCACTTTTATTGGATTTGCTGCTTTCAGAGTAGGGTGTTTGGATTAACTTAGTCAATATATTTAGAATAGTTCCTGGTATGTGGTGAACACTATAAACTCATTTGTTATTATATTTATTATTATTATTATTATTATTATTATTATTATTATTTTTTTTTATGACAAGTCCAGTAACCAAATGCAAGTCATTTTCTGGAATTATGATGCCCTCTCAGTTTCAAAATCAAATAATGACTGATGAAATAGCCTCATTTTTGAACTAAACTATGTCTTCATGGCAAATTGGAGTGGGAATCTTGTAACTATGATCAAAATAGAAAACTAAACTATATTACCAGAATCAGCAGAAAATTCTTTTTTCCATTACTAAGATGGAGCTCTCTGTTATCTAAGTTACTGCCTCAACTCTCCTCTCTCCATCTGTGTGGACAGAGCCTGTGGTGATTCTTTGTTCATTGCCTAAATAAATGGTCTTTTCTATTTCTATTTATTGCAGATACAATATGAAGAAAACAGGCAGGGAATGCGACTCTGATATAAAGACTTGTCTCCATGTCCGACTAGGTCCCCACAGGCTTATCAGCGCATCGTCACTCGTGTTGGCTGACTCGGGAGGGCCTGGAGTGCCTTTGCGCAGTCCCTGTATTGTGCTCATGCTGACAAGGACTAGAAGGGCGAGTTGGCAGCAATAGTGTCCCA
The DNA here is from genome assembly GCA_029783875.1 of Phataginus tricuspis. NCBI lineage: Eukaryota > Metazoa > Chordata > Mammalia > Pholidota > Manidae > Phataginus > Phataginus tricuspis. The sequence continues at coordinate 4,758,547 of JAQQAC010004253.1, read as the reverse complement.
TTTGCCTCTGTGGACTCTGTCTTTTCTTTTCCTTCGGTCATGGTTTTCCTGTCCAACTCCCTCTTTTGCCTTTTAGACTCCCATTTTTCTGCTATTTCTTTTTTCAGTACTGAAAAAGGAGAACCTCTATGATTGCTAACACTTGGATTAAAATGTATCCACACCTCTGTGTTGTTCCTCCTAGGAAACACATTTAAAGGCTTTTTATCTTTAACTGTGAAAGGGAATATCTTTCTCCGGGTTAAAGGGATTCCAGGCAGTTGAGAATTAAGTGCTGGCCAGTATCATTTTACATATTTCTAGGCAGGTGATGGTGGGAAAGAGATGCTTTTCCTAATCTCTGAAATTGGGCTTTGCCAAAGACTTGTCTTGATGTGATTCAGTTTTTGGGTCCCCTGGGTTGGGATGATGTATAGGATGGATAGCAGGGAGTATGAGCTAGCCCTTCTCTTTTCAATTTCTTAATTTGCCTCTAACCACTAACCTTCCCATCCTGCCTTTCCTCTTTTTTGAAACTCTGCCCTGGATCTGCTTATTTATCAGAGCTCTGGGACTATATGGTTCCATCCCTTGATGAACTCTTATACCAGTAGTCCATAGAAACTTTCTGAGGCATTTTCAGTCTGCAAGGCCTAGACTTGAATGCAGGGAGCAGCTGTTCAAAGGATAACACAGATGGAAGATGGGGAGGGAGTAGCTGACAGAGCCTCTTATTAGGGAGTAAGATAGTCTCCTGTACTCAGCAACTTCATCTTTAAACATTTATTCTACTCCTCAATGTATCCATTCATTTGTTCATTTATTTATTCATGGAGATGATTCAAGTTGGGAAAATGAATGCTAAAATAATTTATTCATGCTGCGTGATAAATCTTCTCTTCATATCCACTGTCACCATGGTTTCTTACCTAGAGATTCCTATCTAGTTTTCTGGCTTCTATTCCTGTCCCTCGATGTTATATTTTCATCACAGCAAAGTGATTAAAAAAAAATGGATCATGCCACTTTCTTACTTTAAACCAATAGTCCTCAAATGGTGATGTGCGTCAGACTCATCCAGCAGACCTTGTTAAAACACCATTCCTGGGCACCACCCCCAGAGTTTCTGATCGGGTATGTCCAGGTGGGGCTTAGGAATTGGCATTTTAACAAGTTCCCAGATAACGCTGATCCAGTGATCAAGTCTTTTTGATGAAATCCCTGGTGGTTGAAACCACATAATGACTCATTGTAAAAACTGAACTCTTCCTGGATCTGACCTTTGCTTACCTCTGTGTTCAGCCTCTTCCACTCCCACCACACTAGCCACACCAGCCACATGTTGGTTTCTCAACTATATCAAACTGTTTAGCCTCAAGGCCTTTCACAACTGTTCCATTTTCCTGGAATGCTCTGCAGATGTTTGGATTATGCTTTTTGTCCACTTGGGTTTCTGTTTAAATGCCATTTTTTTAGAAAGGCCTGATGACAAAATCTAAAGTAGGTTTCCCTCCCCTACCTCAATTTACAATCCCAATCATTTTTTTATTACTCTCTATTATTTCTTTTCATAGTGCTTATCAGTGTAGCTTATATTATCTTGCTTATTTTCTTATTTGATTATTACCTCGTTTCCTTCTATATTCCTGTGCCTTTGTAAGTGCTTAGTATGTAGAAAGGACTAACATTTTTGGTGAGAAGAGTGTGGATAAATGAAAAAACTTACACCCCAGAGGTATGTATAGAGTGGATAAAAGAGTCAACTACACTTAGGAGAAGGTATAAAAGACAGGGATGAAATAATCTCCAGGGTTCATTGAAGTTCTACAATTTATAGTTCTAGTGTCCAGGACCCTTTATAATTTATAACATAAATTATATAATTTATAATTATATATGTTATATATGCTCATATAATATGTGTATTTAATTGCATATACATTCCTGTTCCTAAATTATTATTATAATTAAAGATAATGAGGTATCAAGTCATATAATCATGTAAAATAGTACAGTGCCTGGTACACAAAGGCAATCAATATATTTGTTGAATTATTATTGCTACTGTTAGTATCTCCCTCTTTTGAACCACAATTTCTATTGATCGTCTTTTTCTTTATCCTCCCACTGTATCCTTTCCTTGCCCTCCTTGATTCTTAAAATGTTTGGAATTAGTTGGTTCACATCAGGAGTGAAACATGTCCAGCTCATGTTCCTGCTGCAGCCTTCTTCTTACAGAGAGTTTGGATTTTTTAAAACACAAATTTCTGCATGCAGAGTGTCTAACTCAACTGCTCCCGTGTTTATACTACATGACTCCTTCTGGTCTGTAGCTCACGAAAATGGGTCACTATAACAGTGCAAAGCAGGGATTTCTTTAAAGCTGATTGGAAAACATGATAATCTTTTTGAGATGTGATGTTCATTCATTATATATTTTAAACACTAAAGTATAAAAAAAATGTATTCAGAATCATACTTTTTCCGGAATAAGCGTCATTAGGCTAATTTCATGGATAGGACTGCTGCCAACCTTGTACTAGTCTGGAACACTACTTCCTATAGTCATCTAAAATTAAATCCTATTACTATTGTTCCTGTGGGCCCTGTGTTTGTTTTATACAGTCAATCTTCTGTTCTCTTTTTCTGTTGACAACTGAGTAGGGATTAGGGTAGAATAATTTCCACAGAAAATTAGAAGTGAAGTCAGGAGTGGGTGAACCCTGTTTATTCTGGGAAACAAGCTTCAATGATACTACTTACGCCATCAGGGTCAGATTTTATGGCTCTGTTTTATTTAAAAAGTGATCTAGCTTCTTTTTCATATATTTCTATAGAATATTTATGTTATTGAATAAAAACAGTAAGTTAGACAAAAGCTAATACCTATTGATTGCTCAGTGTTTCGAGGCAAGATGCTGGGCACTTTACATTGGTTATTTTATTTAATCCTAACCATCTAATTCATGGGGTCATTGTATTAAGCTCTTTTTTCAGATGAGGAAATTGAAGCTGTGAGAAAAAATATTTTGTCCAGGGTCACTGATGAAAATGGTGGGGCTTGATCTAAATATAACCCTGTTATTTGTTTATGTTCAACAACTGTGTTCCATTCCACTTCTTACTGAATGATTCCTACCTTCTAAAAACTATACTAAGCATTTTGCCTAACTGCTTTATTGGAGTATGATCTTCGTGAGGTGTATGAGCATGTAACCATTTATTTTTTCTCTCCAATCACTTCAGACATGCTCAGATGAGTCCCCTCTGACACTAGCTTGGGCAGTTTACTCTTTTCCGAATACTCTGAGGGAGCAAAAAGCCCACTCCAGACCAATTCAGATCTTCGATCTTGTATCCAGTCTCACTCTGTGCCTGGGTCAGGCCTTGGCCTGAGGAGCTTGGAATGCAGCGTAAGGGGGTTACTGTGTGATTTTCCATTCCTCTTCCCCAGGCCACTTTCCTGACCCCTTACCCTGCAGATGTTCTATCTCAGGCAGGAAAAGATTGGAAAGTGGTGGCTGCCTTCTGAACTTCCCTGGTGGTTGTGGTGGTCCTCTCTTGGCTGTGATGTCTTCAGTGAGGCGCATGTATGGGCTCCGATGCCTCCCTCCTGGCCTGGGGGACTGCACTCCACAGTCTTGCTAGTGGGCTCTCTGCCCCTGGCAGGCCACCTCTAGACTGGGAAGCAGCAGGACAGGACAGCCCAAGCTTGCCTCTCTTTAGTGGCATCTCCCTAATCCATGGGAAACCATAACTTTGGCCTTGCTATATCGTGGGAGTGTAGGCTCTATTCTTTACCCCGTTAATAGCTCTCCAGAACCTTCTTCTTGTCCTCCAATCAGGCACAGAGGGATCATGAGGGATTCTGCTACTTCAGCGGATGTTCACTGAGGAATGAAATACCCAAGCTCCAGTCTCTGTCTGGGGGGCGCCGCCCCCCCCCCCCCCCGCCGTCTCAGCAACTGGGCTTCTGTGGGGAGGGAAAGAGAGCAGCACTCCCTCCCTAGGCCAATTACTCACTTCAAGGGTTTCCTTCTGAATTGTTTTCTATCCGTTCGCTTTTGAAAGCTGGTGGCGGGGTGACAGTGGCAGTGACTATTTAGTCATTTCTCAAATTTGGGAGGAGATTGCTAATCTTCTTGGCTACTCTTCTAGAATATGGGAGTGTTTGGCCCCATATCGTCTTCAGCTTTGATGCCTTAGCTCTAATTCAGAGGCAACTGGAACAGTTCCATTCAGCATCTGATTACATGGGCATTTTGTCATTCTGTCCTCATGAGAACTCTAGGAGGTCTCTCTGTGTTATTAGGAAGACAATTTAGGCTAATAGAAATTAGGTTAGTTGCCCAAAGTCTCAGAGATAGTAAATGGTAGGACCATGATTCAGTTCTGCCAGGCTACAAATGCTTTATATGCTAACTTGTCTCCATGCACCTTCCTGCTTTCTTCTTGACTGTGATGGAGGTTAAGATGGGTTTGCTTTCAAAACAGTAATGCACCAATTCTGTACTGTTAATTATTCTTTTCCTAGGCAACTTCCTTATAGAAACAGATTACCGGCAGTTACAAAGCACTCAGAAAAGGAAACATTAGCTATAGAAACTGATATATTTTCTGGTTCCCTTATTTCTTTCTTTCACACGTACCTTTCTAATTAATGATTGCCTCTAGTTCCAGGTCCACACTGTTAATGCTGATGGTAATGGTGTGTTTTGTCAGAAATTATGTCTTAAAACTTCAGTTATTTTTAAAAATATTATTATGCCAAGAGCACAGCCTATGTGTGCTTGTGCGTATTTATATGAGTGCATACGCAGATGCTTTTAAAAATGTCTCCATGTGCTAATTTTGTTTTCTTCTTAGTTATAGGGATGCAGAAAAGAATTTCCACAATATTTCTAACAGATGCTCCTATGCAGACCATACCAACAAAGAGGAAATTGAAGATGTCTCAGGAATTCTTCAGTGTACTGCTAATATACTCGGTACATATAACTATATCTTTATATATGGGTGAGAAAGAATGAATGAGGGGAAAGGGGGAAAGTAAAGGTATAAACATATCATGTTCTACTGAAGACGGGTTTGGAGACTATGGAAAATTGAGACCAAGACCTTGTCTCCAAGTGATTTAATTTCAACCCTTCTGAATATGTTTAAGTAGAAATTACATGCATTCCATTTACTTGGAGATTGAAAAACATAATAAAAATACTTAGGTTCCAGGGAAACTTTTATAAGTATTTTTATGTTAACATTATTAGCCTCCTATAATCTGTCTTCTCTGATTCCTGCCCTAGGTTAATTAGGGGACCTTCCTCTCTTCTCAAAGCCCATATTCTTTTTCATTTCTATTATTGTTATTCTATTATTTCTGCGGGGACCTGGTTGGGGCTGCAGGATGGCTCACCATGTACCATGGTTGACTCGACTACCACTCAGAGGCAGTGAGGCAGGTCATCTGCTAAGGTTTTGGTGCCCTGCAGGGGTATATGTGTGTGTCCACCTTGAAAGTACTAGTATTTGTGACACAGGGGCTTTTTTTGGATGCCTGCTACCTGGCTAAGGATCACTGTTGTAACTGCACTGAATCATGAAGCCTTAAGACACCATAACTGAGCTGTACTATCTTATTCTCAGGTATTTTTGGTCTGGGAGAGCTACATTTTATTATATGCAAAGTAGATATTATAGCAGGAATGTTTTCTGTTCTAATGTTTTACACAGGTTTCTAGTGAAAATCTCTCTCTCAAGTTTTTTCTTTTGAATCCTCCTTTTTTCTTATGACTCAGATGGGAATCCATGGAGTACTGGGGGTGATGATGGGAGTAGAGAACAATGGATCTTAGTGATCGGCTCCATATTGAACTCAGAATCCCTCTACCTCAGAATCCCTCATCCCCCAGATGATGAAGACTGAGACAGGCTTGTTTGCTTGGCTTTCTTTCCCTTCAGAGTAAATACTTTCCTGAGAGATACCCTCATCCCTTCTACGGACTCTAGGTGACCTCAACCCATGAGTCTACTAGTTTTTCTAAACATATCTGACTCCCAGAAGTAGACTTCGCTTTTACACTCAAGCTGGGATTCCAGGTGCCCATTGACTACATTTTTATCCAAGATAACTTGTAAACATAAAGTATTGTAACTTTCGTGAGGGGAGGCATATAGATGTTAGTGGTTTTTCTAAAATAGCATGCAAGACAGTGATGGGCAATGAAAGAGAAAGCCAAAAGTTTATTTACCTCAATCTTAGTACAACTGTGGGAATGTCAAACAAACATTATTTTGGAGAAGATGGATGAAAATAAAGTGGGGATGGAGCTGGGCATTACCTAAGAGCTGTTTATAGTTCTCTTATTTTTTATTTTCAAGGACTCTCCATCAGTAACATTTACTTCTGTCGACACATTGTGATTTTTCAGGGGGTGGAGTGACATGATGCCCCACTAAGAGGAATGTATCAGATTCTCAGCAGAGGGATATTTAATATTTTGAAAAATTGCTATTGTCCAGTTTCTAAATGTTTCCCTCACTTCTATTTCCTTGTGCTCCCCATCTTGGGAATCACTGAGTTAGAGAGAGTAGGAGGTGTTCAAGATAATGTATAAGGAGTGCTAAAGGCATCTCAACTGTAACTTGCCAGTGAATGTGCACGATTCCCAGGAAGAAATTCTAGTCAGACAGTTTGACATGTTGACCACCAGGTGACGCTGTTGGCCAAGCACAGCTTAGTTGTCCTTTAAAAGTTTCCATGAGATGCTGATGAATTAGTGAATGGAAAGGGCAGCAGGCAATGTGCTACCCTGTGATATTAGGGAAAATGAAGTTTTAAGTCAGGTGCTTATAATTTAGAAAGTGACTGTATAAACAGCTTGGGTTTCATAAATATTAAATTTTTCTAGAAGACAGGAGGTCTGATTTTTTCCCTCTAAATTATGGGTTGTTCTTAAAAATGTAAAATTTAAATTTCTGAAGACTAAAACTAAATGCCTGCCATTTGTTCACTACTAGATACCGGCACAGATGCAATAAGTGATTATGTGCCTAAGAGGTAGCTGTTCTCTTTTGAATAATGTCTTTTTGTAATTCTTGAAGTATAGACTTTCTGAGGACAAAGATAATAGCTTGACAGGTCATATTCAATGGAAGCTTTGTTTGTAACAAGTCACGGAACTATGACTAATCTTGACTTGCTTAGAGTTCATCTTTAAAGAAAATTACATTTAAATTCTTCATGCAATCATTTATGAGAATGCAGGAATTTATTAACGCACTGGACAGAAAAACACCATACAAGAAAAGAAACCATTTTTTGAGTGAGGAAGCCTGGCATGGATAAATAGAGTTTTCACTAGGTTAAGAAAAATTTTAATTTCTGGAAACCTTCCCTGTGGATGCCAGAGGGCAATTTTCTAATGGTATGATTTATATTTATCACCTTTGGGGAGTGTGGTTAAAATATTGGTGGACTGGGATTGGGGAATACATATTTCTCTCACCTTCTAACCTGTTACAGTGTTGTGGTAGAGACTACAAATGTGTTTGTTCACTCATCTGAATAATGATATTTATACTTCACCTATCATCAAAAAAAAAGACTTAAAGTCCTAGGTCATAAAATACAACCAGAGAGCAAATTTTTCTTGTTTCAAAATGACCATCTCCGTTGACTTAGTGTATACTCCTCTGGAAAGCTTGATCTAAATAGTTTGAGGTGGCTCTTTAGGTTGGAGTTTGGCTTTGCTGGGTGGTGTGGAATAAACAGGACCTCAGAGAGGGAGAAAGCCTGTTGCAGACCAGTTATCCTCTGTCGGGGTTTTGTTCCTATGACTCCCTAGAGAAACATGCTCACTGCGGAGTGGTTCATGCCCCTATAGTAATGGGAAAGAACTATTTCAAGATATCAACATTTTTGCCATTTATTTCTTTTCCGTGAGTTTAGAAACTGGTTGTTGCTATTTTTTGTCTCATCATTTACAAATTAGGGATATTAAGTACAGGCTGCTCCTTATCATCTATTAGCCCTGTTTTGGTACTCTGGCAGGCCCTGCGATGAGGCATCACTGTGCTCCAAAGAGGCTTTTAACCTCTGGAAAAGACTGTACAAAGAAACATAGTTGTGAACTATGCCCTCCCTGCTGGAGGCTGTTAGTGTTAAATTTACTGCTTTATTTGGAACATGTCTTTTGCATACCAAAATAATCTAATTTTAGTAGTCTGAAAAATGTAAACCTTTTCCAGCCATAATCTGCAAAGCCCAATTTTAGCTCCACTTCAGTAGTAAAAATGTATGTTTATACTCTTATGAGGTACATTAGTATTGTCTTGGAAATTATAATGGTTGAATGGTACAATGAAGCATCTATGATAAGCATTAAAGGATTTATGCTGTGTTTGTTTCTGAAGTGTTGCCACCTTGATCCTATAACAAATTTAGGGGATGTTGGGGATACTGGGATAGTTAGTAGGGAGAGTTAAGAGAAAAGGATGAGAAATTACATAATCTCTTTGCCATAATACAATTTAGAATAAATGAAGGTTATGCTTATTTCAGTTGGTAACAAGTTTTCATACTGTGGAAGGGGTTCTGACTGTTACAGTTTTAAAGCATCAAGAGCTATAGGATGGAGGAGGTGGTGTAGGAAAAAGTCATTCCATGGTAGGATAAAAGTCACCTAGAAATGAGAATTCTAAGGAATCCATTTACTGATGAATTATAGCAAACTAAGGTGTGCTGTTTAAGCACCAGTTATTTACTATGTATTAACAAAGTATAGTTTTGTACTTCCTTTGTTAAGTGCATATTCTCTCTCAAAATAATCTCAAAAGAATATTCATTAAAGTTTTCTTTGTTTTGAAGGTCTTTTAGAGTGGGGCTTTATTGACTCCAAAAAACATAGTGCATTTAAAAATCAGAATCAGAGTAAAGTTGTCCTGGGATTATTTGTTGGGAAAGTACTGATGAGGAGGACAGAGGAGATGGTGTTTGAGGCTTAAACCTCATGATATTTTCCTGGTATCAGGGACACTCTAATACTGTGAAACCGGTCCTTTCTGTAAAGTGCCACAGCTTCTAGAATCATCAGCTGATGTTGAGCTTTTTGTTGTTGTTTGTGTTTTAGAGGCAATAATTTGTTGTTTATATGTTAACTTGTATGTATTTTTTTATTTCTTTGTGATTTGGAATTTAGCCTTTAGCAGCTTTTTAGTTGGTCATAAAATTATTAAAGAATTAGTTAGCCTTGCTTAGGGTTAGGATTACTTTAGGGATTTTCTTGTAATAACTCTTAATCATTTAATTGTTTAGTGAATTGAAATATATTTTACAAATTTGCATCTTGGAAGACTAGTTAGGGCAATACCATTTATCCTTTTTATTCATGAATTAAGGTTGATAGCAATAAATAAATTCGGCTAATGTGGTTCTTGTCCCTGTAACATGGTAACCGAACAATTTTGCCTTTCATTAAAAAAGTAGTGTCAGTATTTTAATGAGTCGAATTGGAGTTAAGTTGGTTCGAGGGTAGCTGATTTCTAATCATGTTCTGTAGTATTTAGAGCAGAATGAGCCAGACTACTTGGACTGAACAAGCAGCTCAGCTGCTTACTAGCTGTGTGAACTGGAATAAGTTATTTCATCTTTCCATAAAGGTACATACCTTCTAGAGTTGCTAGAAAGATAAAATTCATTAATTTATGTAAAATACTTAAAGCAGCCTGGTATATAACAAGTGCTACATGAGTGTTTGTGCATATTATTGAATATTCATAACATAATGTTTGCATCAGACCTGGGAGGTCAATATTGTTTTCTTTTGTAGATGAGGAATTGATACTTTGAGATACTAACTTAAGTTCCTTTATTAGTGATGAGAAGCCACAAAATCAGGATTTACCCAAACCCTGTGTCCTTTCCACTGCTTCCTTTAGTGCTCAGTGCAGAAGTCTTTTTTGTTCTGTGAATCATGAGAATTGTCATGACACTGCATTTCACTTAGTTTCATTACTATTTGAAAATTACCTGGGATGCTTGCTTATAAATGACAAGTAGTATCAAAAATGTTTAAGACTGTTTCTCATTGGTATTGAGGAGAGTGCAGTTTCATTGTAATTTGGATAATTTTTTGTTTAGAAATGGTGTTTTGCCTTAGATTCAGGGGTTGATGGTGCAAATTAAAGGCGATGATGTTTGTCCTCATGAAACAAACATGGTTTCACAGTTATGCTGTAGTAAACAATATGCCGGTTCTGTTGGCCACACGATTTCAAGTTCATCTTAGTAGGTAGATTGCTTAATTTAAAATGTTAGATATTATTGGCCTAGAACAAAGCTTGTAAAAGACTGTACTTCTGATGCCATTGGTTTCTTTAAATGTATAGTTTAGAATATTGTCACAGTATCTCATTTAATAATTCCTAACAGAGACCTTGAGTAGTATGTGAACTGGAAAGATCTTCCGTTTTCTGCTCTCCTTGCATACTTCCTTTGGAACGACTAGATGCAGTAACCAGGCCTGAAAAGGAATGAGACCACTGAGTGTGGACACTGCCTCCACTACATATAAAATAAACATTTTAATAAAAACTCATCCTTAAATTATGTAAATCAGTTTTAGAAGATACAAGTATGTTGAGCAGAGATGTAGAGTGCTTTCTCTCCTCTCATAGATATTCTTCTTCTTTAGGAACATTTTCTTCTGAATCTTGTGATGTATCTTTTTCCATTTGTCCTGCTAAATTTCTCCATACTTAGCTTCTTTTCCTTTATTGGAAAAATATGACAGTTATTTTTTCCCTTTACTTGTCTTTTCGGTTTATCTCTGTTGCTTTGTTTCCCTATGACTGGCAACTTCCTGCTCAGCACCTTTTCTTTGTGTGGGAGGGCAACCCCTCACATCCTAAATTCTTCATACCGTCTGTTCTCTTTTCTGAATTTTCCAGGAGTTAGGTTTTTACTTTTCCTTTTACTTGTTTTAAAATAAATTTTCATTTTTTGTATATAATTTTATATTTATAGAAGAGTTGTGAAGATAGTACATATACAAAGTTCTCATATATTGCATACCCATTTCCTTATTATTGATATCTTATATTAATCTGGTACTTTGTCCCACTTAATGAACCAATATTGATGCATTATTATGAACTAAATTTAATATTGTGTTCAGGTATCCTTAGTTTAGTTTTTACCTCTTCTTTTCCTGTTCTGGGTTCCCACTTAAGATGCCACATTACATTGACTTGTCTTGTCTCCTTAGACTCCTCTTGTCTGTGAAAACTTCTCAGGCTTTCCTTGTTTTTGATGATCTTGACAGTTTTTAAGGGTACAGGTCAGGTCTTTCAGTTGTCTGCTGAGTCCTTTGACGTGTGTCCATCATTTTGTGTGTTTGTGTGTGTGTGTTTTGAGCACTTCCTTACTTTCTGGTACTACAAGATGCTCCGAACTCATCTTGTATATTTTCGGCCCCAGTCCTAGAATCAGTCATTCCTCCAAGGTGCCCTGGATAATTTTATCATAGAATGGTGTTAGAGACCAACATCTGGGCACCAGGTGTACTTACTGCTTTTTGGGTGTTGTTGTTCCTAAGCCCTCTAAGCTGACAGAGCAATGAAATATATATGTGTGTACTAACTTATGCATATGCACCTATTTATGAATAGTTCTACATGTGTCTATCTGTATCTATCCTGTGCTCAGTAAGAGCTCATAATGATCCAACCTTAATCCTCTAAGCTCACAGAGCAGTGAAACATGTTATGTGTACACCAACTCATGTGTATGTGCCTGTAATAGTTCTCTGTGTGTCTGTCTGTATCTACATTATGCTCAGTAAGAGCTCATTATGATCCAGCTCTAACTCATTACCTGGGTCACTGTAACTTCTTCCTCTTGCTGTTGGTCACTTCCTCCTCCAACGGTGGGAAACCTGACTCTCCTTTAGCCATCCTTTTTAATTGTTCAGTTGTGATGTATATATGTATGGTTGTTTCAGCATCGTTAACACACACTCCCATGGGAAACAATTTTATCAAGTAGAGTACAGTGTTTACATGCAGTTTTGGAGTACAGAATTATATGTGGTATTTTACAGACTCCACTCATTTCCAAAGTTACCTAGGTCTGCACCTTTCTACTCTACCACCATCAGTGAGGGTTTTTCATATTTGTAATATAGTTATATTCTTTTAATCCAATTCTGATATCTTTTGACTTCCTAAATAAATATTTATATACATACACACACACTTTATATATATATATGTGTATATATATATAATTTATAAAAAAATTTTATACATTAAGGTTCACTTTTTGTGCTGTAAAATTCTATGGGTATTGATAAATATGTGGTGTCATGTATCCACCATCAGAGTATCATATGAAATAATTCCACTGCCCTAAGAAATCCCCTCTGTTTGGCCTATTCAACCCTGTCTCCCTCCCCGACCACACCCCTGGCAAGTACTGATCTGTTTGCCTCTCTACAGTTTTGCCTTTTCTGGAATGTCATGTAAATGGAACCATATACCACGGGCTTCGTCTGTTTTTCAGCGTGCATTTAGGACTGATACATCTTTGTGCCTTGATAGCTCATTCTTTTTTTTTCTCGGAATAGTATTCCACCATAGTTTGCTTATCCGTTTACAGACTGCAAGACATTGTGATTGCTTCTGTTTTTGGTGACTATGAAGAAACTTGCTATAAGTATTCACTTGCAAGTTTTTATGTAGGCTTAATTTTTCAGATCATTTGGTAAATACCTAGGAGTGTGATGGCGGCACTTTGTTTAGCTTTGTAATAAACTAGCAGGATGTCTTCCAAAGTGGCTGTATCACTGCTTCTCATCCTCTCCAGAAATTGGTATTGTCAGTGTTTTGGATTTTAGTCATTCAGATTGACTTTCCTTTTCCCTTGAAGTTGTAGTGATCAAAAACAGCACTTGCTATCTTCTTACAATTCCAACATACACAAACTATAGTCGATGTTTAGTTTTCCAGTTTTTGTCGTTCTGAGTGCTTTTCTAAGATTTTATGACTGAAATTAGAAACTGCTTTAAAAATTCTTTATCATAGCAGAAATTGTTCTTTGTACTAAAAGGTAGACTCCTTCTCTTTGATGTGGTAAAAATAAGTCCCTGGAATGGAGTTAGCCAGTGTTGTTCAGTGGGAAATGAAATCTTTTAGGAATTTGTGTGTAACTTGTAAGTGATGTGACTTGTAATTCTGTTGAAGATGTTCTAAATATAAGACGCCCACAAGCCATCTTTATTAATATCCTTATACTCCCCTAGTGCTCAGATTGCTGTAGTTTAAATTCCTTTCAACACTATCAGTGGCCGGTGAGTTAAACTCACTTAACTAAACCTCCTGTTACTCAGTTCATTCTCATGAGCAGGTTTCTCAAGCCTCTTAAGCAATCTCCTGTTCCTCTTTTCTCAGGTGATAGTATCACTTCCATTTAATATCTGCAAAATTCCTAACATGGAAAAATGATCTCTGATAGAGAGCATAAGAAACTGGAACACAGATGGGCCAGGCTACTTGCATAGCGTCACAGCATTAGCATGTGGGGAAGGTGTGGACACTGTGAGGCACCAATGTAAGAGTCACTGCAGTATTTACAGAAACCTCAACTGTTGCTACTACAGAAGAATAATAGTTATTTTTGATTTTTTCCTCTGAGTTAAAAAGAAGTTTATTCTTTCCTTACTATGTGAGAACAATGTTGGTGAGCCCATATAATTTCACATGTCAAACTCATAGCATATTTTTGTTACCATCTCATGCAGCAAATTCAAGTGATTTGGCACATTTGTTCTTTTAATTTAAATTCTAATTTTTGTCTTCACTCCTTTAAAATCTTTTAACCTAAATAAACATCCCCCTTCTTCTTGCTTTTTCCTTTTTATTTGATGACTTTTATTCTGTAGATTAATAATTTTCACCTGTAGGTCTACTTTTTCTTGGTTTCCTAATATTCTGTTTTCATGCCCTTTGCTGCATAACTCTAGGTCAACTACAAATTTTAATAATATGCCATTTAATCACCCCAAAAATTGATGAGAATTTTAACTAAGATTACAGTTAAATTCAAACATCCCAGATTCTATGCTAGATGACTTGTAATTCTTACTAGCCTTGAGTTCAGGTCTTCAGTCAGTTTTAAACATTTGTGACAGGATTTCTATCAGAGTTTGTTTAAATTAATTTGGTGAGTAGAATTTTTAGTCACAATAAAGGTATTACTCAAATTAGGCTTTCTATTATTATACATTCCCAGTATTATCTCTGTCGGTCTTTTTTTCCAAAAGGGAAAATATTAATATCTCTTGATTTGTTTTTCATGAGCCTGCTCATTAAAGATTCCAATACATTTTATTTTCCATGTGGGGGTCTATGGATGATTATGTTTGTGGGTGATTTTTACAGGTGTCTTGGAACTCTCTCTCCCTATTTCTGTCACCCATAACAGTCATAGTTAACTTGGGATGAGATTCATTTCTAATATACTGTGGTTGAACCCAAACCTCCATTTTTTCCCCATACTTTCACCACATCTGGTTTTAGCTTTAACATGAGACATGATAATTTTCCTGTGTGAAGAAAGAAGTCCTAGATTTGGAAATACTAGTCAGAATTTCCCCTTGTGATATAAATGAATTTTACTGTAGCCTTTGTGGGCAGCTTGTACATCATTATCCGCCCCTGTTAATGTGCAGCCTTGGCTGGGGTAGATTGCTGTGAGACAGAAACTGGTTGGGGATATGAAAGATGGGGTCTCATTTCCCACACAGAAAAGGGAGTCAGAAGAACCAGCTGTGAGCCCCCACAGAAGAGGTGAATCACTGGTGGTAGGAGGTGGCACATTATCTGAAGGGTAGTGTCGGTGACAGATACGAAAAGAGACCAGTGGAGCACAGATAGCTGTCAGATGAATAAAAAAAACAGATGTGATTTTAATAAGCAAGGATGCTGAAGTAATTCCTGACTCACACACGCTGCTCATGATTGAACATCGTCTAGAGCTAGATGAGGAAAAGAAGAGGAAAAGCCAACTCTGAAAATGCCTATTTTTATTTGAATCTTAATCCCAGAAGTGACTGTCTCTACTCCAGACTCTAGAACAGTAGCCCCCAGTAGCGGTTGTACCATAGGATCATCTGGAGACAAAAACAAAGGAGGCCTGTAGATGCTAGACCCAGGTATTCTGATTTGTCGTATCTAGGATGTGGACCAGGAATTTGTATGTTTACAAATAAGCTCCCCAGATAGTCCTGGTGTGTAGTCATGCCTTGACATCTTTGAATTCCAAGGCCAACCCTGCTCTTGGCCAAGGGTGATTAAGAAGCCCTAGTTTAATTCTTAGGGAATTTGGGGCCAAGCTACACTTTCTCTTACCTGAGGTTCTAGAATCAGGGTCTTATTTCTGAGACAGGGCTGCTGCCTTGAACACCACCTGGGTCTTTTCACTTGTTCCTTCCCTCTTCAGAACTTTTAGCTCTGCTTCTGAAGCCTGAACAGGGACTGGGGCCCTGCCTCCTTCCATTCCCTGTGCTTTGTTTTCCAGATACAGGCTTCATGCTAAATGCTCTGTGCTCTATTCATGATTTCTTTGTTTGTTTGTTTTGCCTTTTTTTAATCTCTTTGCAAAATCTCTTTGATGCTGAGGACTGCTGGCTTACATCATGACCTGTCTGTACCATGCATTTATGATATTACATTTTTTCTGATTGTATCCTGTCTCTGCAGATGCAGGCCTATCTAGTTCTGGGTCTAACCCTCCCTGTGTCATTAATTTTGCATAGACATGTGGCAAATTGTTGTTCAACTGTCAGAAATAGTGGGTCACATGTAGTTTTCATAAAATACCAACTTTAGTAACATTTTTCTCTCTACTATTGCTAGGACCAGAAATCCTACTAATCACTAGAGGACAAATTTAACATAGTGAGGGAAATAAAAACGGCAGTAGAGTGAATCTGTAGGTGCTATGGGGAGGTAAGTTTATACTTGTCTTTGAGCTTTCATAAAGCAGAGTCGTTTTAGGGTCTTTACAAGAGAGAGATCAAGAGGGATTTCAGCCAGAAAATGAACAGGACAATGACAGATGACCCTGATCCACGTGGGTTACTCCCCAAGTGACTAGTGCCCAGAAAAATTTTGACTGAAATTACCCTTGACTGCCATCACTTTTCTACTTTTCATTTTGTTTCTCCTGATTCTCTGTACTTTTCCAACATTCTGACAACTCTTTCTCCTCTTTATTTACTTCTAAATCTTTAGACTGTTTTTCATTTACCTCTTTTTTTTTTGGTTTGTTTCATACCCTTTCTTTTTCATTATTCTGCTTCTTAAACCTACATATTAATAATAGGGAACAGTGCAAATCTGCCAAGCATTTAAAACTTTGCATCTCTTAATTTGTCATTACTTAGGCTTTTGTGCCATAAGTCAAGCTTAATTTTTTTAGATGGCAAATATAGTAATCAAGAGACTCTAACTTGTTGCAAATCTATAAAACTTCTTTAGCTTAAGATTCTAAGTGGTCATGGGGGCTTTAGCTGGGCTAAAGTATACTGTTATATAAATTACAGGAAAAGATTTATTAATCCAGAGACGTGTGTATTTAATATTGTACAGAATGTTTGCCTTATTAAAGAGACAGTTTTCAAGTGCTTTGTTACATCAATACAAATAAATATTTATGAGTATCCATTTTTTTAGCTACAAATATTTATTATCTACTTTTTTTAGGTCTAAATGACAAAATGATAACTTCAGAGTGATATGTGCTATAAAAATTAAAAAATGGAATGTAAAAGAGAGTAGGAAGGGCTTAAATAGTCACTATGCTCTTGGTAATCATTTTTAATTCATTTAAGGAATTCTAATAAGATTTATACATGACTGCAATGTTTATGTTGTTTTAATGGTATTACTGCATTCAAAGCTCCAGGAATGAATTTTTGTTTTTAAAATGTCATTTACCCTCACATGAAGGAAGTTGATGAAAGTTCCGGTTTCTCCACTGATAGCCGAGTAGCAGTTGCCTCAAGAAAGAGGCAGTGGTGCCATGACACAGTATTTGGGGCTGGAGAAGGTCTCAGCTGGTATTTGCCATTCCACAAGTGTTTGCTGAGGACCCTCTCTCTACCAGCCCTGTGCTTATTCTACAGATCTGACAGTGAGTAAGGCAGACAATCTCTGCTCTCCTGGCACTGTTGGTCTGGAGACCATGGGAAGTCAGACATGAGGGATAGAACTTCTCTGCTTAGTGGACAATGGAGGGCTGCTGATGTGTGGCCACTAGAAGACAGCCATCCCAAGAGAAGTGGGATCATCACCCCAAATAGGCTGAGAAATTTGATATTCAAACTCTTCTGTGTGGTGATACGGAAGACCCTGTCAAAAACATCGGAAGTCAAATTCATCCTAAGCTCTCTTTCACTCTCATTATCTTTCTCTGTATCCACATACACTTCATATACATATATAACTATATGCATAACCATATCTATAGTACATATATACATATGAACACACAAATATATATACATACATATTCACATACATAATACATAAATCAAATAGTTCTTTACCTTTATAAAAAACTTTCATATACATTATTTTGTACCTTATTAAACTCTATAATTAACTATTACTATTCCATTTTATAGATGAAGTAGTTAAGGCCCAGACTGTGACTTACCCAAGATCACTTAGCTGATAAATTATTGTTAATTGTTAGGTTTGAATATAGCTTTTCCAAGTACAGAAAAGGAGTACAGTTCTTTTTACCATATCAAATATTTCTCTGTTTCTGAAAATAAATGGTGATTGTAACACATCTTCCACTTAAAAGAACCATCCCTATTTCTTAAACAATGTAAATGTGTGTGTATAATTTTACTATATACTGCTGTATACCACTCCATATTACTTCAGCCGAATCCTTGAATTAAAAGGTTCTTTATAAATAAGTTTTGTCAATAATGATTCTGGCTATTGAAGTAACTTCTTATTTCCAAACGGGAGACAGAACAAGGATTTTGAGCTGGTAAAAATGAGAAGGGTCCAGCTTTATACGTCTGTTATAGCACGTTTCATGATATGTTTTCTAATTGTTTACATGTTTTTCCCTTTAACTCGACTGTAGCTACCTAGTAGTTAGGTGCCACGTTTCATCCTTTGTAACATTAACAAGGCAGAGTGCCTGGAATGGTAGATATCTGAGGAATATTGTTTGAAAGATAGAGAAAGACTGAGGAACTGTTCTAGAGGAAGGAAAACCAAAGACAAGACAAACAAATGCAGTGAATGATAGTATGTTAGATCCAGGACCAGGAAAAAAATGTAGCTATAGAACGTTTACTGGGAAATTTGAGTGTGGGCTGAGGATTAATTAATAGTGTTTGGCCAATGTTAAATTTCTTCATCTTTATAATCGTGCTGTGGTGTTATGTACAGGAACATCCTTGTTTTTAGAAAATGCACACTGAAGTATGTAGGGGTAAAGGAGCATGGTGTCTGCTACTTACTTTCAAGTGATGTGTGTGTGTGTGTTTGAGAGAGAGAGAGAGGTGATAAAATAGGTGGAGTAAATTATTAACAAATTGGTGAATCTTGGCAAAAGAGTATAGGATTTTTTTTGTACTATTCTTGCAACTTTCCTCTAAGTTTGAAATTATAGCAAAATAAATAATTTATAAAAACTGTTGAATAAAATTATGCTTAAAATATATCATAAATCCAAAGGGACTTTCTTATTCTACTTGGTTATAGCCTCAATTAAAAAAAAATCCAAACTGAACTACAATAACAAACATAAATGAGTTTAAGAGTTTGTAGTCTATTTTTATACTTAAGTGTATTTTGTTCTTCTTAATACCGTCCATGAAAGATTCAACTTCTATATGTGTATCAGTGTCCAGATTGGAGCCCATCTATGGAGTATGTTTTCCTCAAGTTTTGTTGTCTTACTTACAACCTGATTTAGTGATATGGACCTTGAAGATGAAATTAGAATAGTGTCTGAACATAATCTCACTCTGTTTATTTACTATTGCAGACAATTGATACTAGAATAAGTATTTTGTTTCTCTATGTTCCAGATCATTTTATTTATATTTTTTCCACATAGATAAACATTCAAGAATGGGAAAATGTATTTCAGAATGATAAAAATAATAAAACCACTGACTACTTCCATCACATAAAATACCTATTTTCTTGATATTACAGTAAATGACATCTGCACTAGGACATATTCCTTTCTTGTAATCCTTTTACTCTTATGTTGTGACGTCTTTGGACTTTACAAATACTTTCCCTGAATTCAAAAGTCTCATCAATCATTAAAATAATCTCTTCTGTAGACTCTGATTTTTTGATTGCTTCCCTGACATTTTAAATACCCAGGGTAAATTGTTTTCACAATCTTTCATCAATCATTAGATGTGCTATAACAGTGCTTCTATATTTAGTAGCAGTGCTTTCTGCATCCCTGTTTAGCACGTGTGCAATTACTTGAACAGAATAGTGTCCTGAAGCAGGACGTCACACTAAGTATTTACTTAGTGTTTAAATTGAGCTAATAGTTAGTTCAAATTGAACTCATTAGGTGATGAAAAATCTTGTGACTATAACTATGTATGGTTAAAATTATTACCACTGCCCAGATTTTTAAATTAATAACAAGTCAGAGCATCCAGCACATGCAAGATATTCATTTCCCCTCTTGTAGGAACAGACAAATCAAGTGTCATTTTTCTAAATTGCTGTCCATTTTCAATACATATCTATTTAATTCTTTAAAACTTTAGTTATTGCATAGAAATAATGGGGTTTAAGTGAATTATACTCAAATTTCAAACTTATTTAGGACCATAAATAAATAATGTATGAGGCAGATACATATCAGCTAAGGTCTTGTCTAAGGTCTCTTTAATTGCCTCCAGCCCTGCACACACATGTGTACTTTGGTACTGTTATGGGCCTCACAATCCTGACCCTTAGGGGAAGACAATCTTTAATTAAATGATGGGATGAATCAAATTGCTAATGGGAGGCAAAAATCCAAGAAATGGTGGTATTCACAGACCAGTGTCCCTGCTTTTAATTTAGTATTTTAGGCAAAATCCTGGAGAGATTTGTGAGATAGAGTAAATCCTGGTATTACCACAAAGGAACTTGCCTACACTCGGCTTCATTCTTATCTTATTTATCTAAGTCCTTGGATAGTTCTGATTAGTGAAACAGGAATGTTAGTAAGTTCTGTAGTATAGGTTCTGTAGACAGCAGAATTTAAGTTTATCAGCTCATTGTTTAAAAAGAAGATTGCCCACATTGTGAGATATGCAGTTAGAACAAGGTTACCATGGGCACAAGGATAAAAAAAAAAGTCATATCTATTTGCCTTCTAGGACACCAGGCCAACCATTTCACTGTTAGTGGAATAGAAGATACAAACTATGTTGACCTTTGACATCCTTCTGGAAGCTAGAAAGGAAATAGCAGCAATATTCTGTCAAGGCCTGGGAATGGGCTGAGAAAAGAAAAGCCAGCATGTTTGTTTTCTTTTACTTTTAATTGACTCTTTTGCAACCCTCTAAAGAGGCACTTTGCAAAGAATGTGGTATCTTTCATTGTGTGTGAATTCAAGATCTTACAGCTTTGTAATATCTTTTTCCTGTCAAATAGTGGATTTGGTTGACCTTTGGATAATGCATTTTTGTTTGCTTTCAGATATTAAGGAAAATCTCTCATATAACCTTTTGTTTTCTCTAGGAGTTAAGGAGTGGTGGGAATGTGATAAAAGTTAATGGGAAAAAGAAGAGCTCTGAATTCAGACATTTTTGTTTTACATCTCTTTTGCGTCAGGTAGCCCTAAGCTACTTATGATCTCTGTAAGAGGAAACTAAGCCTTTGCTGTGGTTCTGTGGTATTCCTACCTCCTGTGTGACATGTTATTTCCTCCCTCCTCCCTGAGAAGTAGAGCCCCCTCTGCCTATGTCTGTGCAGTTGGGGCAGCTCTCTTTGGGTATTGCAAGGGAGGGAGTGTGAGTGACAGGACACAGGCTGGATAAGCAAGGTGTACTCGCAGGTACTGGAGACCAGCCTGATTTGAGAAATGGTTTTTGCATTTTAAGAGATAAGAACAGGGAATGATTCTGATATGATATCTGTAGGATCATCCAGTGGATCTCATTGGATGTACCGCACCCAGCTTATCCTCCTTCATATCCCAAATTTAACAATTTGGATTTTTTACTAACATTTTCCAGTCTCTGGCACTCCTTTCCATGAATTTGTGGTATGTGTCCTGATGTGATAATGATAAACTTGAGTTATTGTTTTCTGGTTGACTCTGATAGCTTTTATTAGCTATTACTTTGTTTTATTCTTCCTCCACTCATCCTTTTTAGTCCCTCTGCTAGTTTCTGCAGAAGAGGATCTAACACATACCCACTATTACCACAGTTACTATCACTGTTACCACTGCCACCACTTTTGCTTTGGCATGGGAACAATTTAAGAACTTAAAGCCAAGGGCTTAACAGTATCCAGTCTATATTTTCTATATTATCTACATTTTCTATGTTTTTACATTAATGAGCCCCCTTGTATTTAAGTTAAAATTTAAAGCAAGCTGAATATTTACTTATTCACTTATACATCTATTCAACAAATATCATATGCTGGGTACTGGCATTATGTAGCTTCTGATTTACACAGCTAAGTACAGTAAAATGGTACATTTTGTTCTCTTTTTTTTCTTTGGGCCTCTGAAGAATCCTATTCTGAGTCTTGGGTCATAGACACCATAATACATGAAATAATCTGCCCCAATTCCTTAGTATCCTGGTAGCATATCTTTCTATTAAATTTAGGTTCATAATACTATAATCAATACAGCCTTAATATCAATAGTATGAATACCTTCATATCTTTATCTTAGTAATGACCCATACCAAAATTTTTTAAAAGAAATAATTAAAAACTAGAAGAAGAAATATCAAATAATGGCTTACTGGTGTTTATTGGCTGCTCCCTATAATGACAATATTGACAACAACCAAGAGTCCACCTATAAGGAAATGATCAGCTAAATATAATAAAGCTGCTTATCAGATCTTTAAGCAGCTGTTTCAGTGAGGACTGTGTGGAAAGATTATGCTATAGCATGTGATGTCATAGTCTGGTTCCCCAGGAAGCAGACTCTGAGAAATGAAGATCTGTGCTCAGGAACGCTTATTGGATAGTGCCCTCAGCGTCAGTGACCCTGCCAGGTGAGCCCCATTAAGTTTTAAGGCCTAAGAATAATCCTTTGTGGCTCACAGCTCCATGCTCTGAGTCATCCTTTTTCATGAAAGGTAGCACATGTTTGCAGCTTAATAGTTTTACCAGACTGTTCCCTTTTCTCAAAGCTGAATGGGAGAGAGAACAGTGGAACGCTATGCAGATGCAGCCACGACAAAGGTCTCAGCTGATCCTTTCAGGTTTGGCCCCCTTGGAGGCTAAGAAGCCTTGCTTCCGCATTACAGCTTACCACCTCCCAAACCACCCATCTTTGGATGCAGACCGCTCTGGGGAGGGGACAGGACGGTGGGCTAGGCAGCTCTCTTTAGCTGAAGGCAATTCCTGGAGCAAGACACAGCAGAGAGTGACATCTACGTGCACTCATGCACTCCCAGCACCTGCTGGAGAGGAAATGCTACACACAAGAACAAAGCCAGACAGAGAGTGCTTTTGTGTACATTATTATATTTTGAATCCAACTGTGTATGCTATGTGTGGGTATGAGAAAACTGGAAGAGGACAAAAAATGAACACAGCTGTGTACAAAAGTGAAAGAATTCATAGGAACATATTCCTTTCACCAAATAAGCCATGAAAACAGATTATAGTTTTCTTTACAGTAATGGAAGAACTCAGGTGTATATTGTCTTCTTCTCTCTGAATTTTAAAAGATTATCATTTTTGTTAATTCTTGCATGCCTCGGTTTCTCGTGTGTTCTCTTTGTGGGGTATGTCCAGGCATGTGGTGTGAAAACCATAGCTCAGTGTTCCTGTCAGATTCACCTTGAGATAGTAACACGGATGAACAGCCACTCTGCTTAGGGTGCTCGCTTCAGACATTCCTAGGGTGGCTTCTCCAGTGATGTGAAAGAGGCAGTGGTTATGCATTTAATTCCTACACGGTCTACCGATATTTTATTTCACATCCCTAAATTGCTTCCCTACCCAGCCCAACATTTTATATAGTGCGATCAAAAGGGAAGTGGGTATGAAACATGGGCACAGAGCAGGACAAATAAATCAAATATGACACTGAAAAGCAGCTTGAAGGGTACACTCTAGTGAGGAGGAATAAATACAGTTATCTATTTCCCAGGTTAGAACACATATGCACAAAAGACTAACCCTTGCATAAAAGCATGTCATGTTAGCTCCTCTTATCTGAAACAGACCTCCTATAACGCTACTGCTTGTTCCTTTCCAAGTCATAACTCGCAGTGTCCTTCCAAATCACACATACTGTATCTTTTTTCTAATGTACTCTTGCTTTTTATATCTATTTAAAATAGTTCTGTAGAGCTGCCTTTAATGCACTTTGAATTAGTACTTTGAAGACAAGATGAGAAGACAAAAGAGAGCATGAGAACTATTTTCAGATACTTTAAAGGATTTCAGTGAGGAGAGCTGGTAGATTTGTTCAAATTACCAAAGAGGATATAATAGAACTAGTGGACTGAAGTTACAGGAATAGATTTTGCCTCAGCGGAAGACAGAAGGAACTCTGTGATTACCAGAGACAGTGTTGGAAAAGCAAGCTTCTGCGGGTCCTCAGCATGCGCGGTGCTTCGGGGGAGGAAGGGTGACTATCTACGAAGACTGCTGCCTTTTGAGGGAGGTTAGACTGAATACCAGTGAAGGGCCAGTATATTTTTTGGCTTCCTGCATTGATGTCATATGAAATACTGTATCTACCAAATCTCTTTTAAACAAACGTATATGTAATACTTTGCTATTATCCTCCAGAAATATAAAAGCATTAGGATTGTGTGTCCGTGAATGCTGTAAATGCTGTCACATGCTACTGTAGCTACATCATGGACACATTAGGCACTAATTTCTGTCACACTTGAAATCTGATGCTGTTTGACTAATGAAATGCATATTTTAGGGCTTCATTTTATTACGTAATTCAGTAGCAAAGTTATAAAAATTTTTAGATTCTCATCAGTTTTATTTCTTTGCCACAACAGAAGTTTTATTCTGAAAGTTATCCTCTCTGTACAAATTGGACAGAGGCATAGCTCCCAAGATCAGGTTGATGCAGTTGGAGTGGGTGAATCACAAACCAGAAATTATAAAAAAGCATAGCAACTAAAGAGGCATTAGCAGTGATTAACAACTCTACATAAGCCCTCTGAGGATCCATCCTTGTGGAAAGTATGCTATCCTTCTGCCACTACTGTGGCCTCCAGTGTGAACAGGGATGGTCACTGGCTGCAGAAACCAGAATCCAAGCATTTGCATAGTGATTCCCTCCCTTACCTCCTTAGCCATCAGGTGAAAGACTGGTCAGAAGTACAGGTACAAGAAATGATGAGAGTACTTCTCTGCAGGGCGATTCCAAAGCCTGGAAGCCACTGCCATATTTTCACAATGTGACAGGTTGCATTTTGGAAGCAGGGACGGGTGTGGGCCCAGGGCTGAGGCAGGCGCTTCTGCAGCCCCTCTCTATAATTAGCTCACGTGTGACTGAATCTGCACCTTACTGTGTCTGGCCTGTTGGCTTAGGGGCTTCCACAGCAACATGCCAGGGTGCTGGGGGAGGAATGCTGGGAAATGTGGTGAGCCCTTTGTCAACTGACAGCCAGCTTCTGACAGCAAGCATAGCACAAAGCTCTGATAAGGCTGCCCTATTATACATGTGCTGCCCTGAGTCTGTCTATTTCTTTGTTCTCACCTGTGGCTATTTGTTGGCAAAGGAACAAGAATTCATCAGATTATTAGCATTCACCCCTATTAATCTTTTAGTATAACTTTCCCACACTTGTGAAAGAATGCCTGCCTGTGAATATTGAAGGGTATGACAAACAGCAATGGAAAAACTACACATATACACACATATAAGCCTGTATATCTTTTACATATATTATATAATATATACGTCATATATGATATGTCTGTGTTAGATGTACTGTCAGTTACACACAGCTGTACTTATTTCTTCATTTATTAATTGATTTATTCATGTATTCACTCAAAACATTCATTACAGACAAGGCACTATGCCAGAGATTAGGGTTACAATAGCAGTTTTCAATTATCTTCTTGAAGCCCCATGTTAGTTTCTTTTCCAGGACTTTTGCATTAAGTTCTTTCAGTCTGGAATGGTTTTCTTTCCTCCCATGTCTGCTCCTTCTTCACTGCCTAGTTGACTTTTACTGTCCTTCAGATGTGTTATTTTTTAAAGGAAGCTGTCTTTGACCTAGTAGATTACAGGAGGCCCCTGTTAGATGCTCTCATTGCATTCTGCACCTGTCGTCATAATGCATATCATCAGACTTTTGTTTGTATAGTTAGTTGTTGGATCATGTGGACAGTTATAAGATTATTCTGCCTTTCACAAAGCTCGATGGGGGAAAGATTCATGTTTGCTCTGGTTACCATAATATTCCCAGTGTTCCACACTGAGACTAACAGAGCAGGTGTCCTCATTTGTTTTTTTAAATAAAGGATGAATAAATGTTGAATAGGACATAACTCTTGTCTTCAAAGAGGTTAAATCTGGTTGAGAGGGTGGGAAAGCCAATGGCTGTAGTGTGATAAATGCTGAGATGGGGGAATCACAAAGTGCTTTGGATGCTAAGAAAGTAGAGGCATCAGTCTCATCTTGGACTGTGAAGGAAAGCATTCTGGAGGGATTTCGGTGTAAGGATCTGCAGTATGGGTCTAAGTGGATATAACCAGCTAAGTGTGTTAGGTAGGAGAAAGAATTCTATTTAAAAAAAAGTACAAAACAGATCTAGCATGCTCAGAGGCCTGTAAATGAGACAGAGAAGTTGTTGAGTATGTTCAGGAAACTCTAAGTGGTTCCTAAAGGTTTGTGCAGAGGCAAAGTGGGGAATCGGAAGGAAGAGGATGGACCCATAAAGACTGGATCAGCCCTACTAAGTGTGGGCTTTTCTCTGAGGGCAAAGGATAATGATTGGAGAGCTTTAAGCAAAAAATGGTATAAAACTTATGACTTTAAAAGGGTGTATAGTCCTTGGATTGCAGAGATATTGGAAAGCAGAAAAATTAGATAGGAGGCTGCTGAAATAATTCTAGACTATTGATTATGGTGGCCTAAAACAGTGATATTTAGGTTAGAGACAGTAGCAGAATGCCAGGGACAATGCATTATGCTCACACACATACACTGTATACTTATATTTCTACTAAAATAAAGTTGTATTCTACACATTGTTCCAACAGTTTTAACTTAGCTTTATGTTATACAAACTCAAATATGTATTTATGTCTTTTTTTAGGTTGGTTTACCAGTTTGGTTAAGGATTTTCTTCTAAAATATTTATTGTTTTGTCTTTTACATTTTAAGCTTTTAATTATCTGGAATGAGATTTTGTTTGTGATGTGAGATGGGACTTAATTTTCATTTCCATATGGCTAGTGCCATTTATTAAGTAAACCATTCTTTCCCCATTGAATTAAAATACTATTTTGCGATATATTAAAACTTCTCATATATACAGGTTTGATTCTGAATTCCTTATTCTTACATAATGATGTCTTTGTTCCTATGGAAAAAAATTAGTGCATTTCTTTTATTCTTTTATTCTAATATCTGGTTCTTCACTAGAAGTCTTTCTATTCAAGTATTTTGGGGCTATTCTAGGCATTTATTCTTCCATATGAATCTTAAAATTACTGTATTGGCAAGAAGACTTGTTGAGATTTAACTGGAAATACATTAAACTTAT
This sequence comes from Phataginus tricuspis, assembly GCA_029783875.1. Classification (NCBI taxonomy): domain Eukaryota; kingdom Metazoa; phylum Chordata; class Mammalia; order Pholidota; family Manidae; genus Phataginus; species Phataginus tricuspis. The sequence continues at coordinate 4,731,566 of JAQQAC010004253.1, read as the reverse complement.
ATTTTAATTTTAGGAGAATTGATAATCTTACAAGATCTTTATATTCTAAAATATGGACTATTTGTTAGGTTTTTGTTTGCTGTGTTAACATTTTATAGTTTTCTAAATATAAGTTCTATGCCTTTCTTATTAAATGTATTCTGATGCTTTACTTTTTAGATGTAGTTTCTGGGTTGAAATAGTATTCCAGAATACTCAGGGTTTAGCTTCATCTTCATTATGCCACATTTCTCATTATTAAAATTTATATCCTATGCATATTTTAAAGGATATCTTAGCATATTCTCAAAATTAAAAACTGTAAACTTTACCATCACAAATATTTTTGTTTCTGAAGCACTTAATACCTATTCTTTTGGGTATTTATGAATTAATCTTAAATATGTTAACAGGTTTCCCCTATTGCTATGCTCAGCAAACAAATTCTTTGTTAAATATGACAAGATATCAAAACCCTGTTGTTCTGAATGTGAGTATATGTCTGTTATCTTTAAATATACCATAAAATTAAAAAATATTAATGACAATTACTTTTATTTCACCTATACTTAAAAACAAATACATGACACGTGCTATGTTCTTTTTTGGAGAAGGAAAGAGATGCCTCCTTCAAAAGGAGGAGAATTATCTAAAATGGTAGGAAATCAATATTTAAACTTTAATAGGTTATAAACAAAATTTATAGAGATTTTTCTTTTCACTATTATCTCTATTTTTACTTACTGAACTATGAAGCATTCTAAAACTATAAAGATTTTATTTATCTAATACCAACAAAGATTCAAATGAAACTGTATTAATAGATCAGTTTCAAAACAATTTCCCTTAAAATTACAATTTGAGCAGTGGGATTTCTTTTCGGCCTTTCTTCTTTGTTATTATTTAGACATACATAAAATTTACATCTAAATATCCTCTGGGAGGCAAAGACTGACTTTAATCATTTCTTTGTAGATTGGCATGATACTAGAACATTTCTATACAAGTGTCATTTGGGTTTCAAACTTAGTTGACAAATACCTTATGGTCTTGCTAGATAAAAATAATTGTTTCTTGACAAATACTGTATGCTATCACTTATATGTGGAATCTAAAGAACCCAAACTCGTAGAATTGGAGAGTAGAATGGTGGAATGGTGGTTACCAGGAGTTAGGAGTTGGGGGAATTGGGAAATTTTGGTCAATATCTCCAGTTAGAAGATGAAAAACTTCCAGTTAGAAGATGAATAAGTTCTGGGGAATAAAATGCACAGCATTGTGATTATAGCTAACAATAATGTATTACACTATTGAAAGTTGTTAAGAGAGTAGATCTTAAATGTTCTTACCACAAAAAACAAATGTGATCTGTATAATTTGATGGATGTGTTAACTAACACTGTGGGTGGTGATAACTTTGCAAAGTATAAGTGTATCAAACACGTTGTGCATGTTAAACTTACACAATGTTGTATGTCAACTGTATCTCAATAAGGCTGGAAAAATAATTGTTTCTCTAAAAAAGATAATCAGCTCCTTAAAATATTGAAATATCTTTAAAGTTTGAACTTGAGATATAGTTGTGCATGAGTTACATTACTTAGATTAGTTAAATGAGACCTAAATAATAAATCAAAAAAGTAATAATGGAGCACCTACAGCTCACAGGAGTAGTTGGTAGGTATTCAGCTCCTCAGTTGAAGTTTAAGCAACTCGAAGGTACACCTACTGCTTTGATATTTTCCCACGTCAGTAGAGACTGATGCCCTTGCTGGGTGATAGGATGGTCTCTGGACCTAGAAAAACACCAGTTTCTCTCTTTTATTACTAGATCTTCTGCTAGCGGATCCAGGATCCCACTCAGCGCCATATCTTTGGTGCCATCTTTCTCTTTATTCACTTTGTTCTCAGTGAAGTCAGCATTTCCCTTTCTAAGCACAGAGGTCAGATTTGTTACAATTTTATAAAATAAGTAAGTTTCGCCTTCTAATAATAATATTGGTTCGGCTGAGAACTAATATTTCAGTTTCTTCACCTGCCACATACTGCTCAGCCCGTCACACTCACTTGCTGCCCCCCTCCCCGAAATTGCTCTAAGGTCCCCAAAGTTCTGATCAATCCAATTTAGAGTTTTCTATTCTTATGTTACTTGGCCTTGTCGTTGCACTTGGTAACTGTTGACTGCCCCTTGTAACTCTTCGGGTTGACTTCAGTGATACAGTAATTCTTTCAACATCTAGCTAATATTTATTGAGCACCCATTAAATGTCAGACAGAATGCTAGGTATCAATGGTGTAACAAGGAGCAAAATATGCATTTTCCCCCCATGAGGACATTTTACTCTTTTAATACTGTGTTTGTTATATAAGATTTAATATTAGACAGATATGACTTTGAATTCTGGCGCTGCTAACCTATCGTTGTATGAACTTGGGCAAATTTCCTAACATTTTGCACCTATAAAATGAGGATATTTAAAATAATACCTACTTGACAGGAATTTTTTAAAGTGTTAACTAAACGAATCATAAAAATCTATGAAAATTATTAAACAAAATCAAGACACATTCTATTCTTACTGGGACTGCCTACTTTATTCAATATAATCTTTTTTTTTTAAGACATCAAAGCATCTCTCTGGCTGGGATCTTTGACTCTTAAGTCCATCACCCTTAAGTCCATCTTCTACACTGCTGATTACTTAACAATTCATCGCCCACCCCACTTCCCTTCCCTGACCATGCTGGGCTTTTCTATCTCCCTGGTGCATCCATATTCCATTACCATCCATCTGCCAGTATGCTTGTTCCTTCTTTGTTGGGTTTTGAATGCCTACTTTTTCCTCAAATCTCCCTTCAAACATTATCTCCCTGAGGAGAGTCAGACGTTCTTTGTTCCATTCCTCCACAGGTACTCCTGTTTGCTTCTGTTATAGCCTGAACACATTGTAATGTAATTATTATCTGTAGGCGCCCATGTGAGAAATGAATGCGTCTAGCTGACTTGGTATCCTTAAGATGTGTCATAACTGTAGCTTTAAAAGCTTGATTATATTTATCAAACAAATATTTCGATGAAAACTTAGTTTCTATGAATGAAGTCTTAGTCTCTATGTGCCAGGCATTAAGCTAGTGATAGATAAGCTGACATAAATGGGATAAAGTTCTTGTCCTCAAGAAGTGCACAAAGTGAAGTTTGATGGATAGAAGATGAAGGACAAAAGATTCATATCATTAATGAACAGACTGTTTCATTTTCAGCTAAAGGATGTCAGCATTTAGGCTATTCATTTTTTTTAATGGGTGAATTAGCAGTAATTTAAAATTATAACTCTTGTAAACGAAAGCAGTTTTCTTCTAAGTTTTGCCTTGAGCAAGTGCATTCTTATAGACTCAGATGTCAAGCTGTCAGAGTGCCTTGTGATATGAGGAGATGAGCATTGTCTATATGTCTCAAGTGATTTACTGTAAGTAGGGGATTTGCATCAGTTGTAGGTGGCACCTTGGGAGTGAGAATTGTACTCGTCTGAACTGAACTACTTTCTTTGTGCTTTCTAAATTTTAAGACAAAGATTTAAATGGATGGATATCTTGGCTACTGACTCATAGCATATTTGCACAAGTTGAAGTGCTTTTTCCCTGGTTTTAATTTCTCAAACTCTAAGAATTTTTTTCTTCTTTTCTGTTTAACAATTGTGAGACAAAAATCTTTCTCTTTAATTGAATATTGTGGTTTATATAGAATTACTGTGTATAGTAATTGAGTGTAATATTCAAAATACTTGTTTTTCTTTGTTGATACAAGTCATGTTAGTATCCTGGTAGGTCTTAGTGTTATTACTTGAGAATTAACGATCCTTGTGCTTTAAAGTACAGTAGTGCTTTTTAAGGCAGCAAGGATTTCTAGTTGATAGAATGCTGTACTCATAGAGTAGTTTTTATTTTGCTGTGTCTGGTGAATTTATTTACTTGTTATTCTCTGGATGATTCTTTGGGATTCTGGCATTGGAATAGAACATAAGCTTACTGTGTTATATTTATATCTGTGTTCTCAGTAACTGAGGACATTGTCAATGTTATGAAAAGTGCAAGTTAGAAGAAATTTTCTTTTTTTCTTTTCTGTGCTCAAAGACCTTTTGAGATACAGCTCTTCAACGTGTAAAAGCAATCCATGGAATATTTTCTGTTACACTTAGAGTTTTGTAGCTTAGCAAAGATAATCATATAGGAATTTTTATTTATTCTGAATTTAGTTTTAATTAGACTTTCAAAAACTTTAATAGCAACAAAGAACTATCTTGGAAAGGACTCATTTAATTTGTATATATTGGGATTTTTTGTTATAATACAGTTGATGGTGATGTGAGGATTTGGTATAGGAAGAAGTTTCAGTAAAGGAATTTTCAGAGAGATAGCAATCAAACCAGGACAGTATGGTTTTATAAGCCAACAGAGAAAGGAGATTTAGGAAGAAGAGATATCAACAGAGTCAAATTGAAGGAAAAACAAGGTTAACTGAGACAAGGATGCAACCATATATACTGGCTTAAGTAATTACAAAAGCAGTTTCAAAAGTAATTATAAAAGCAATTAAAGGAGCAATTGGAGTAGGGGCCCAATTTCAGTGAACGTCATCTATCTTGTTTTCTCTCTTCCCCACTAGAGAACTAGACAGATAAATGCTCTTATTATCCATTTGGCTGGCATTATTGTTAGTGAATGCAACATATATTGAAGGTCAATCTTGTAACAGGACAGTGTGAGATGAGTGGTGATATTTTATCTTAATAGGTGACTTTCTCAGCTTTGCCGTGAACATCAAGTATATGAAACTAAAATTAATGTGAAATGCTTCTTGATAAAGGGATCCTTTTACGCTTAGATTTTCTACTTCTTTTCATTTCACATTGGTTTTAAGAACTTCTTTGTCAAACTGACCTCTTAACTTGGCAACTATAGTGTTTAAACTCTCTACAGCAAGCTCTCAAAAAATATTTGATGTGTTATTTTTAAAATAATATTTATTTATTTTAAAATAATGTGCTTGACTCTGTTTTATTCCCTCACGTCTGAAGGGGGAGAACCCTGAGGGAATAATAAGGTAGGAACAAACCAAGTCACAGCCTAGACTGCTCTGCCCTTGAAAAGGACACTAGCAAAGTGACCTTCAGTCTTTTCCCAGTCCTGCTTGATTTTCAGGTCCTTCTTAAAAGATGGAATAGATTAGGAAAGAAAATACGCATATGTAAACTGCATATATCAGTTTCAAACCAAAGTCAAAGGAGAAGCAGTAGGGTGACTGTGTACAGATACTTTCTTTGGCATACAGACTCAACTCTCTTATATGTGTTGTATTCTTCCTCTTTGGACTATAAATTCCCTCCATATTTTTCCTCAGATCATCCTCAAGAGTGGATCTAACTTGCACTATGACTCTGGTTCTAATTACTACATAATGCACTATGTGTATATATGTATGTATGTGTGTATGTATTTTTCATTATAATCACATATTTATATAAGGTGGAGTTCCTTTCTCCATGTTATGTGGGAGTGAGTAAGAACTGAGAAAACACAGACCTTTAACTCTATCTGGATTCCTACTCTACTCTTGACTACTCTCACTTTAGTGGGTTAAAGAATGAAAATTATTACACACTTCTGCCATTTTTAATTCCTTGTTTTGTCTCTCTCTCCCTGGGATCTAGCTGACCTGCATGATTTCCCCTAAAATTATTAATCTAAGTCCTTCTGTTTATGCTAGATAACCTGATGTCTTTTTCCGCATATGTAATATAGATTCGCTCTCTGGATATTTCCCACTTAACAAATGAATTTGATAAGTAAGATGGTAATATTGGATGGGCATTATATACAGACAACTTTATGGTTGCTTCTATGAAGATTCTTTAAAAAAGAGGGAAATTGTTAAGAAAAAATATTACTACATTGAAAAGTGAACAGGTAGATTAGCAGCACTTAAAAAGTTCCTGGTCCAGGAGTTGGGGGGAGGGAGGAATGAACAGGTGGAGCAGAGAGGATTTTTAGAGCAGCAAAACTACTCTGTATAAAACTGTATGAAACCTGATGGGCATGCATACATTCCTCAAAACCAAGGATGAAAGCCACCAAGAGGGAGCCCTAAGGTGAACTATGGTCTTTGGGTGATAACATTGTTGCATTGTAGGTTCACCGATTGTAGCAAATGTTCCAGTGTAGCATATAGAGTCATGAACGTGTGTTGGGGTGTGGGGGGTTGTGTGTGGGTGGAGACAGGCTGTATTGAAAATATCTGTATATTCTGCTCAATTTTCCTGTGACTCTAAAACTGCTAGAAAAAATAAAGTCATTAAAAACCAACAAACAGAAGTGTTTGTGCTCATAAACAGCCTAGAAGCATCCAGAAGATGAGTAGAAGTTTACTTTCTCTGATTCAAAGTGAATTAACCTATTTGGGAATGTGTGGGCCCAAGGGAAAGACCTGTCCTGCTTCCCTCGCTAGCTATCTCATTTGATAAGCATTTAAACAGCTGTAAATTCAACTATTTTTATTTATTTCACTAACATTTGCTTCCCATTTACCTCTAGGTTTGAAGTTTGAGGAAATCCAAGCAAGATTTGGTGAGGAGTTCTTTAACATATGCTTTGATGAGAATGAGAGAGTCCTTCGAGCTGTAGGTGGCACGTTACAGGACTTTTTTAACGGCTTTGATGCTTTGTTGGAACACATTAGAACTTCTTTTGGAAAACAGGCTGCTCTGGAGTCACCATCGTTCCTATGCAGAGAGCTCCCTGACGGCGCTCTCAAGCTCCACTACTTCCACCCTCACCGTGTCGTGGGGTTGGCGATGCTGGGGATGATTAAGGCTGCAGGAAAGAAGATCTATCGGCTGGATGTGGAGGTGGAACAGGTTGCGAATGAGCAGCTGTGCTCTGATGGTTCAAACCCAGGCAATTGTAGCTGTCTTACCTTCCTTATCAAAGAATGTGAAAATACTAATATCACAAAGAACCTTCCACAGGGAACCTCCCAAGTTCCTGCGGACCTCAGAATTAGCATCAACACCTTCTGCCGAGCCTTCCCTTTCCACTTGATGTTTGACCCCCACATGTCAGTCCTTCAGCTGGGGGAGGGCCTACGGAAGCAGCTCCGATGCGAAACTCACAAAGTGCTCATGTTTGAGGACTGCTTCGAGATTGTTTCTCCAAAGGTCAATGCCACCTTTGAAAGGGTCCTGCTGAGACTGTCCACCCCATTTGTGATTAGGACCAAGCCTGAGGCTTCTGGCACTGAGAATAAAGACAAGGTAAGTGGCCATGGACTTGACATGGGTGATGGGAACTAGAAGAGTGCATGATTATTTCAGTGAATTACATGCTGGCTGTACTTGTAATTATTTAGGCAAGAGAGCTTAAAGTGCCATTTAGAAAATTACTGGTCCCTGGATGTATGTAAAAAGATTTGGCCCTATTCCCAGTTATTTTGCATAGTGTCTGCCTCTTCCATTAATTTATTTTAGCATATAAAAAGGAGACATTTATTAATACTAGCCATAGTAATTAGAAAAATGATAGGGCTCACTACAAACCTGACACTAAACCCATGAATATTTCCACTGGTGTAAGTCAAACAATGAGAGAGATGGTAAGACTGAATTCAACATTGTGGGGCTTGCTTGTCTTAGCCTTAGATAAATATAGGTAAAAGTCTAGCTGCACTTAGAATATGTTCTGTTCTAAATTTCATAATCTAGGAACATCTGGTTTACATCCTCTTTTATTTTAATATGCAGAATAATGTGTTTTCTGAAAGTTGGAAATTGACTATCATAAGACTACTCTTCTAATTAAATTTTTGGTATTGAAATGACTCATAGCTTCGGAACATATTCACTCCTTGGAGACTATATAGTGAACACTAGGAATCTGTATTGTGAATTTCTTTGAATCTTTTTGGAAAGATCTGGGTTATAAATTAAAAGTAAATGATTAAGGACAACAGAAACAAATACTAAAATAGTTGAATTTAAACAAACATTCCCTCAGATAATTTTTTTTCAGAAAAATATCAACATTAAAATAAATAATAAGCTGTAAAGGAAAATCAACCGTGACTGTTTTAAATTTGGTAATATAATTTTAGTGATTGAAGGGACAAATAATGCTAATTTTCAGAGTACACATTTGAATACACAGTTTACCCTAGAGCTTTTTTCGATATTTTGTATCAGGATGAATAAGGCTCTTAGAGGCTACTGAGCTTGTTCCTAATCATTCTGGGAAAGCTGTTGCCTTTTAGAAATGAACAGGTTGCTCTGGGCTGAAGGAAGGGAGAATCGCAGGAATAATTAAAGACTCAGTGAATGAATAATCTACACATATTGTGGACTGCCTACAACAATAAATTAAATAAGTGAGGAGATAGCCTCCTGAAAGCAGAGCCAGACATTTTTGAGGATTTTTATGTAGCATTAGTTTCAATATATGATTTTGAAATTCAATGGAAAAATTTTCAACAAAATATTTGACAAAGATGGAATGATGCACATTTTTTCAGTATGATTGAATCAGTTGATTCAGGAAAATCATTTGGTAATAGTTTCATCATTTCAGTCCAGTGATCTGAAAACATCTGAGGATAAAACGGAAGATTCCAATTTGACACATTTGGATATTTTAGGATGAATGAATTGATATTATTCCTATTTGATTACACATGATGTTTTATATAATACTTTAAATATGTGCATGTCATATATGTGTAAAATATGTTTAATAATTGCTACCCATTTTGAAGCTCTTTAGAATGGAAGAAAGTTTTTAAATGTGTATTTTTGTCCATATTTTTAGTTGCTCTAAAATGGGAATTATTCTAACTTTTTATTTTAGGGACTATTAATGCTGTTGGTTCTGTTTTACAGAAGTGCAATATTTGGCTAGGAGGGTTTGAAGCATTTTTGGCTTTTAAAATTGAAGTTAATATTTTTGAAAATGTGATTGAAGTAGAATATATTATTACTAGTGTTAATTGCTTTTATATATTTTATAGATTTGAGAAAAATTAATTAAATTTAAAATTACTGCTTCAGTTGTTCCCCCCTATATTTCATCTGGCTTGTATTTCTATCTAATTTGTATACCAGGGTAAGAAATAGACATAATGAAATGATGACTCAAATGTCAAGGCCCCCTGCCAATTCTAATAATAAGGAACTGTTCTCATTGAGAAGATACAGTTATAATTTAAACATGTCAGTGGCAGTTTAAAATTAAAGTAACAGGCAGGATTTTTAGTTAGAATAAGGATAGTAATCCTCTCCTCTGTATATTTACATTTCAGCTTGTTCACCTGGGTTTGCCAGAATGGACATTTGGGACATTTGGGAGGCAATAAAGTTGTGACAGGGAGTCTTAACCAGATGAATAACGTTTTTGAATTATTATGTTGCTGAACTCCAGACTTTTATATGCTTAAAATATGGGAAGAAGAAAGAAAAATCAGGATTAAAAGTTATGATCTGTTGATTAATTTGACCTTGATATTCATTATTTTCCTCATAATAAATGCTCTTGTTAATAAATAACTCCAAGTGTTCTGAAGAGTCTAATTTTTTACTGGGTTTTGATAAGAAAGTGCTATTTTTAACTAATTTACAGTATTCTTTATTTAACAGTCTAAAGTCTGAAGGCATTCATGATAATATAACTATTTTGGCTGTGCATTTAGTAGCAATGAACCACTACCTCCACTGTCAAAACCAAACCAAACTAAAACAAAGACAAGAGCTAGTCATGCAGCTGAATGATAGTAAATCATTCACAGAATGAACCATGATGCTTTTGCTAAACATGATAGTTGTCAGTTTGTGTTGTCAGTCAATGACTAGAGGTAGAACGTGCTTGTGAGCAGTTTGGTAAGATAATAATGGAACAGAAAGCCATCATCCTAATTCTAATAAATTTACATCTTGATTCTCTGGTAATGAGTTATAAAAACCTAAGGTTTGGTTAACCACAAGCGGGGATGTCACTGAGAGGCATCTGATGCCATAATTGGTGGTGGGCTTCAATGCAACGGTTTTGAGGTCAGAAGGACCTGTTCCAGGTGGCCTGACCAAGCTTTGATTTTCATTATTTAGTTCCCTCTACATCTTCTCTAAGTGATCACCTGTGCCTCACATGTTCTTGTCTGTTTCTTTTTCCTTAATGGTATGCCTGTGTTTTTATTCTTTCCTTAAGTTCAACTTCCCTTTATCATCTTCATTCCTTATCAGATGTCAAGCATTAAATATGAACGAATTAGTACATTATTTAAAAAAAAATCAGATTCAGCATTGGAAATTAAATTAGGACTCTATATTAGTTTGTGCTGTGTATCTTTCAGGTCATTCAAATCTACTATTCTGCTAATTTGGAAGTTTATCACATATCTTTTGAGGCATTTTGGTAAATTGGAGAAGAAATTTGTTGCAGTCTAATGTGCTGTTTGGGGCTAACATTGAGTTATATAAATCTAATTTATTGGCATAGATTGCAAAGCTTCTTTGTATGGAGGGGACCATGTTTATACATAGGTCTGTTAGATATTAGAGGAATGGCACATAGTTTCCTTCTCTGCATTTTCATAAGGTCATGATGTGCTGCGGAAGTGGCAACAGACTGGGAGAGGTGTTTTTGACAACCATGGTTTTAGTAAATCCTGATAATCTCTGAGCCTCAGATTTATTCATCTGGAACTTAAGGAATCTAGACAAATAATTAATATTTTTACTCCTTCACCAGTCATCTTTAACATATATAAATTTATATGAGGTCAGTTGATCATGAAGCTTTTTATCATCCCTGATTCAATGAATTCAGATGTATTTTCAGAGAGGCAGAGGGGAATTTGACTTTTCAACCATGAAGAGCTCATCCTAATATCAAGACTAAGTTAAAATAATTATTTGACAGTTTAGATTGCCTACCACAGAAAGCTATTTGTGAGGATTAAATGACATAATCCACATAAAATTCTTATTATGTCTTTGGCTCCAGAGTTGTGTTGCATAAATTTTCATTATTATTACTTGTATCACTATTATTATTATTATTATTTTACACTTGCCACATTTGTCCTATCCATTCTCCACTTCACTTCTTGCTTTATAGAAATCAGTAGGTTTAATAATTTTGGAGAAATATCAAGCCCACCTACCATGTTCACAAATATAACTTGGGCCCCACTTATTGTATTCTTAATAAAGACTAGAAGACAACCTGTCACATTTATGTTCTGTTTTATCTGCTTTTAGTTCATAGACTCTTATTGTTCTAAAATCCCTAGTCTCCTTTTCAGATTCACTAAACCTGGGAATGAGGTTTTTATTACCTGTGTCTACTAATATGTTTTATTCTCACTTGTTATAGCACTTTGTTGTGCCAAAATAAAACGGGCTGGTTAGTTTAGGCACAACTGGAAACAGTAATGGAATTTGAGAAACAAAAAATAACGAGCTCTTTTGACATTTTTTTTTCTGTAGCAATGCTTCAGAGAACTTTAATAACATTGTGGAAAGAGTCCAGTGTTTGAAATACATCATCTCTACAACAGAGCAGTAGCATTGTTACTCATCTCCACTTTTGTCCTCAGGGTTGCAACTGAGGAAAAGCATAGCAACAATATTTCTTTTTCAATCCCCAGAAATATCCTCACATTTGTCCCATTAATTAGAAGCTGCAAAACAAATGCTGGGAAATGATTTTCAAAGAATAAAGGAAGAATTAACCTCTGATTTCCTGTGGCTTAATCAATTTCCCTAATGCTCCTTTATCTTTTCTAAACATGTGCCTGTTTTCTGATGATTGAAAAGTTTAAAATATAGTTATGAATCTTACCATACCATAATGACACTATTGAAAGACAAGTTTCATCTGGCTGTCAAGAACACATTCTTTGACTTCAACTTAAATTTAATTTAATATGGGAAAATGTGAGCATTTCTTCTCTGTTCAGATCAAAATATTCTATTAGAGAATTCCATATATTGAACAATAATTTTAGTCAGGGACAAAATGACTTTAGGGCCTTATAAATTAGCATTGTAGAATATAAGACATAACTTTGTTCGAAATTATCTATAGTTTTCTTTGCTATTGTAATTATCAATGAGATCTTTAATTTAAATTTTTGTGTTGTTCATTTTTCTCTAGAACTGCTCCCTGGCCATAAACTGCCTTTTAAAGTGGGATGGACAAATTGAGATTCTGATTCAAACATTACTGAGGTTTATTCCCACTCTGCCTCTTGATTTTTTTTCTCAAGTGCTTATTTAGAAATTACTGTATAGAGCTATGTAACTGTATAGGTACTGTATTCCGTAGAGTCAGAGGATAAGGTAGATGATTACATGGTGAATTATATATTCCTTACAGTGATCTTCATGCTAAAGTGCACATTTTTTGCCATGTTTTAATTTTTGTTAGCAGGAAAGATTGCACCCCTGATCTACAAAGGAGATTGCAGATATTATTTCCCAGACACCAGGTATTATTTAGTCCTAGTGTTGTAGTTTTGGGGCCAGGGGGATGGATTTAGGACCTTGAGTTACAAATTGTTCAGAATATTTCTTTAATTTCTCCTTTTGTTTTTCACTGAGAATCATTTTGTTTTAGCTGTCAGCTTCAGTCTTGGTAAATTAAAAGCTGAAAAGCTGATTTGAATGCATTGTCTTACCTCCCCATTTTTAATGGTGCTCTCTTTATTATTTTTTTATTTTTATTTTTAATTTTAATTTTTTTTGGTATCCTTAATCTACAGTTACATGTGCAATAGTATGATTATTAAGCTACCCCCTTCATCAGATCCCCCCATCAACCCCATTACAGTCACTTTCCATCAGCATAGTGAGACGCTATAGAATCACTACTAATCTTCTCTGAGTTGTACAGCCCTCCCCACACTCCCTGAACATTACATCTACTAATCATAATGCCCCTTTTTCCCCCTTGTCCTTTCCTTCCTACCCATCCTCCTCAGTTCCTTTCCCTTTGGTAACTATTAGTCCATTCTTGGGTTCTGTGAGTCTGCTGCTGTTTTGTTCCTTCAGTTTTTTTTCTTTGTTCTTATGCTCCACATATGAGTGAAATCATTTGATCCTTGTCTTTTTCCGCTTGGCTTATTTCACTGAGCATAATACCCTCTAGCTCCATCCATGTTGTTACAAATGCTAGGATTTGTTTTCTTCTTATGGCTGAATAATATTCCATTGTGTATATGTACCACCTCTTCTTTATCCATTCATCTACTGATGGACACTTAGGTTGCTTCCATTTCTTGGCTATTGTAAATAGTGCTGTGATAAACATTGGGGTGCATCTGTCTTTTTAAAACTGGGCTGCTGCATTCTTAGTGTAAATTCCTAGGAGTGGGATTCCTTGGTCAAATGGTATTTCTATTTTGAGTTTTTTGAGAAACCTCCATACTACTTTCCACAATGGTTGAACTAATTTGCATTCCCACCAGCAGTGTAGGAGGGTTCCCTTTTCTCCACATCCTTGCCAACATTTGTTGTTGTTTGTGTTTTGGATGTTGGCCATCCTCACTGGTGTGAGGTGATATCTCATTGTGGTTTTAATCTGCATTTCTCTGATGATTAGCGATGTGGAGCATCTTTTCATGTGTCTGTTGGCCATCTGAATTTCTTCTTTGGAGAAGTGCCTATTCATGTCCTCTGCCCATTTCTTAATTGGATTATTTGCTTTTTGTTTGTTGAGGTGCGTGAGTTCTTTATATATTTTGGATGTCAACCCCTTATCGGATATGTTATTTATGAATATATTCTCCCATACTGTAGGATGTATTTTTGTCTTACTGATGGTGTCCTTTGCTGTACAGACGATTTTCAGCTTGATATAGTCCCACTTGTTCATTTTTGCTTTTGTTTCCCTTGCCCGGGGAGATATGTTCATGAAGAAGTCGCTCATGCTTATGTCCAAGAGATTTTTGCCTATGTTTTTTTCTAAGAGTTTTTTGGTTTCATGACTTACATTCAGATCTTTGATCCATTTTGAGTTTATTTTTGTGTAAGGGGTTAGACAGTAGTCCAGTTTCATTCTCTTACATGTAGCTGTCCAGTTTTGCCAACACCACCTGCTGAAGAGGCTGTCATCTCCCCATTGTATATCCAAGGCTCCTTTATCATATATTAATGTTTGGATTTTCTATTCTGTTCCACTGGTCTGTGGGTATGTTTTTGTGCCAATACCAAATTGTCTTGATTACCGTGGCTTTGTAGTAGAGCTTGAAGTCAGGGAACATAATTCCCCCTGTTTTATTCCTCCTTCTCAGGATTGCTTTGGCTATTCAGGGTCTTTTGTGGCTCCATATGAATTTTAGAATTATTTGTTCCAGTTCATTGAAGAAAGCTGTTGGTATTTTGATAGGGATTGCATTGAATCTGTAGATTGCTTTAGATAGTATAGCCATTTTGACAATATTTATTCTTCCTAGCCAAGAGCATGGGATGAATTAGAACTGCCTTTGCTGTGTCCCACAGAAGCTGTGACTTTGTGTTGTTGTTGTCATTAGTCTCCATATAGTCTTTGATCTCTATTTTAATTTGGTTGTTGACCCATTGATTATTTAGGAGAATGTTGTTAAGTCTCCATGTATTTGTGAGACTTTTTTATTTCTTTCTAAAATTTATTTCTAGTTTTATACCTTTGTGATCTCAGAAGTTGGTTGGTAGAATTCCAATATTTTTGAATTTACTGAGGTTCTTTTTGTGGCCTCATATGTGGTCTGTTCTGGAAAATGTTCCATGTGCACTTGAGAAGAATGTGTATCCTGTTGCTTTTGGGTGCAGAGTTCTGTAGATGTCTGTTAGGTCCATCTGTTCTAGTGTGTTGTTCAGTGCCTCTGTGTCTTTACGTATTTTCTGTCTGGTTGATCTGTCCTTTGGAGTGAGTGGTTTGTTGAAGTCTCCTAAAATGAATGCATTGCTTTCTATTTCCTCCTTTAATTCTGTTAGTATTTGTTTCACATATGCCGGTGCTCCTGTGTTGGGTAAATATATATTTAAAATGGTTATATCCTCTTGTTGGACTGACCCTTTTATCATTTTGTAATGTCCTTCTTTATCTCTTCCTACTTTCTTCGTTTTGAAGTCTATTTTGTCTGATACAAGTACTGCAATACCTGCTTTTTTCTCCTTCTTGTTTGCATGAAGTATCTTTTTCCATCCCTTCACCTTTAGTCTGTGTATATCTTTGGGTTTGAGGTGAGTCTTCTGTAAGCAGCATATAGGTGGTTCTTGCTTTTTCATCCATTCTTTTACTCTGTGTCTTTTGATTGGTGCATTCAGTCCATTTACATTTAGGGTGATTATCGATAGATATGTACTTATTGCCATTGCTGGCTTTAGATTCGTGGTTACCAAAGGTTCAAGGGTTGCTTCTTTACTATCTAACAGTCTAACTTAACTTTCTTGTTAAGTTATTGTAAACACAGTCTGATGATTCTTTATTTCTCTCCCTTCTTATTCTTCCTCTTCCATTCTTTGTTTTATTCTTTGCCTTTAGTTAGTATTTGGATGGTATGCTTTCTTTTCTATGATTTCATTTTCTCTGGTGACCTCTTTTTAAAAGCCTTTGGAGTGCTTCCATCTGGAGCAGGCCCTTTAAGATGTCCTGTAGAGGTGGTTTATGGGAGGCAAATTCCATCAGCGTTCACTTGTCTGGAAATTGTTTAATCCCTCTCTCAAATTTACATGATAATCATGCTGGATACAATATTCTTGGTTTCTGTTATGTTAAATATATCATGCCATTCTCTTCTGGCATGTAAGGTTTCTGTTGAGAAGTCTGATGATAGTCTGATGAATTTTCCTTTGTAGTGATCTTTTTTTTCTCTTTAGCTTCTTTTAATACTCTGTCCTTCTCTTTGATCTTTGCCATTTTATTTATTATGTGGTTTGGTGTTGTCTTCCTTGGGTCCTTTGTGTTGGGATATCTGTGGGCTTCCATGGTCTGAGAGACTATTTCCTTCCCCAAGCTGGGAAGGAATTTCAGCAATTATTTCTTCAAAGACACTTTCTATCCCTTTTTCTCTCTCTTCTTCCTCTGGTACTCTTCCATGCGAATATTGGTCCATTTGGATTGGTCACACAGTTCTCTTAATATTCTTTAATTCCTAGAGATCCTTTTATCTGTCTCTGCCTCACCTTCTCTGTATTCCTGTTCTCTGATTTCTATTCCGTTAACACTCTCTTGCATCTAGTCCAGTCTGCCGCTAAGCCCGTTAGTCGCTTGTCTCATCTCTCCATTGTCTTTTCTCACTTCCCTCACTTCCTCCCTTAGCTCTTGCATATTTCTCTGTAGATCCATCAATATTGTTATGACTTTTATTCTGAATTATTTTTCAGGAAGATTGTGCATGTCCATCCCATCAGGCGCCCTCTCTGGCGTTGTCTGGCTAAGCTTTGTTTGTTATTCCTCTGTCTTTTCATGGTGATAGAAGTGGTCAGAAAAATAGAAAAAGAAGAAAGGGAAAAAAGGGAAAAGAAAAAAGAAAAAATGCCTGTCGGGTGTTGTTTCTGTGAGCATGCTGTAGGTGGCCCTGCTGTTCCACTATTCCACAGCCGTGGTCGCTCCGCTGGGCCCTTTGTTGCTCTGGCCAGGAAGGGAACAAATGGGAGGCTGCTGATCTCTGTAGGAAGTCTTGGTGCAGGTGCTTTTCCCATCTGCCAGCCAAGGGGGCCGAAATTCCTCAGGACTCCCTGCCTCCTTAGCTGAGTGTGCTGCGAAGATCCTGCTCCTCCGTTCGACCCCTGTGTCTTTAAGACCTCTACAAAAGTGCATGCTTTTCTTTTGTCCCGGGGACCTGCCATCTTGCATCCTGCACCTCTGTCTCTCCAATCTCCGATACACCGTGCGATGTATGTCAGTGCTCCCAGCGCAGATCACCAGGGCTGGTTATGTGGTGGGCCTATGCTTCCACTCCCTCCCCACTCTGAGTCCTGTCTTCCCTCCGGTGCACTGGGGTCAGCAAGTGCTCAGGTCCCGCGGGGTCACAGCTCCGTATCTTACCCGCTTTGCGAGGGGCCGAGTCCTCTCAGGTGTAGCCGCCGCCTGGGTGTTGTCCTGTATCTTCTGGTCTCTCTTTTAGGAATAGTTGTATCTGTTGTATTTTCATAAATATATATGGTTTTAGGAGGAGATATCTGCCACCCTGCTCATGCTGCCATCTTCCCGGAAGTCCGGTGCTCTCTTTATTAATAAAATTTTTTGTAAGTATATACTGCAATAATTTTTGGTAAATGTATATAGTTGTTCAACTTTGGTAGATGTATATAATTTTATCACAGCAATACACTTTTTAGAACACTTTTTCACCCCAAACATTCCCTGTGCCCATTTGCAGCTAATCCCTGCTCCTTCTCCCAACCCTAGGCAACTGCTGGCCTACTTTCATCTTTATAGATTTGTCTTTAATAAACATTTCTTATAAATGCAGTCATAAAAACATGTAGTCTATTTTTGTCTGGTATAGTGTTTTGAGGTTTATCCATGTTATTACATGTATGAGCAATTTGTTAGTTAGTAGTTCTGAACAGTATTCCATTATATAGATATACCACAATTATACCTGTTTACCAGTTGACAGACCCTGGATTGTTTTCAGATTTTGGCTATTATGAGTAATGTACCAGTAAACATCTGTGTACTAGGTTTTGTGTTCAATACATTTCCATTTCTTTTGGGCACATTCTTAGGAGAGGAACTGGCTGTGTCATGTGTTAAGTATAGTTCAACTTGTAAACAAAATTGCCATACTGTTTAACAAGAAGGTTGTGCCATTTCAATTTGACCAGCAGCTTATGTAAGTTTGTTTCTTCACATCTTCACAAACACTGGTTATTACTCTTTTTGCTCATAACCATCCTTGTGGGTACAATCTTGGATTTTAATTTACATTTCCCCATGATTAATGGTGGAAGCATCTTTTCTTGTGCTTATTAGCCATTGGTATAATTTTTTGGTTATATGTTTAGTGAAATGTTTTGTCCATATTTGTTTTGTCTTCCTATTACTGAGTTGCATTAAAAAAATATATATATTCTGGACATTATATTGACTTTAAAAGGCACTCTGTTGAAGTATAAAAACTTTAATTTTGATGGCATCAAAATTTAATTTTCTTTTATGTATCATGCTTTTGGTATGATATCTAACAAATCTTTGTATAATTCAACACCACAGATATTTTCTCCTTAGTTTTCTTCTAAATATTTTACAATTTTATCTCTTACATTTAGATTCATGATCCATTTTGAGGTATATTTTCTGTATGCCACGAGGATCCAAGTTTTTGTTGTTGGCTTAAAAAATTTTTTTTTAAATTTTTATTGAAGTATTGATATGCAATCTTATATTGTTTTCAAATATACAAACAGTGGTTCAACAGTTACCCATATTATTAAATCCTCACCCCCTCTAGTGCAGTTACTATCTGCCAACATAGGAAGATGTTACAGAATCATTGGCTATATTCTCCATGCTGTACTACTATCCCCGTGACCAACCCTACATTATGATTGAGAATTTTTGTGCCCCTTTATCCCCTTAATCCTCCCCACCTGTCCACCCCAACCTCTTCCCCATGGTAACCAATGGATAAAGAAGATGTGGTACATGTACAAAATGGAATATTATTCAGCCATAAAAAAGGAATCCTGCCATTTTCAACAACATGGATGGAGCATAACAACATAGAGGGTATTATGATCAATGAAATAAGCAAGGTGGAGAAATACAAATATCATATGATTTCACTTGCTTGTGGAATATGAAAACAAAAGAGAATGAACAAAACAGCATTTGAAAAAACTATCATTTCATCATTGAATTGCCTCTGTAACTTTGTCAAAACAGCTGGGCATAAAGTTTTTCTAGCCTTTTGATTGTTTTCCATTTTTTAAAATATCTAAACTTATGTAGATAACACAATGTTTTATTATTATATCAAAAGTTTTGCAATTGGGTATTTTAATGTTTTCCTAGTTTATTTTTTCAAAATCATTCTGACTACTCTAGGTCTTTTATATTGCCACATAAATTTTAGGATCCATGTGTCAATTTCTAAAAAAAAGCTTCTGGAATTTTGATAGGTATTGCACTCAATCTATTGATCAATTTGGAGAGAACAGTTATTTTAACAATATTGAATATCCATTCTGTGAAGATCTTCCTCTCAATTCATTTCGATCTTTTTTAATTGTTGTCAAGCAATGTCTTATAGCTTTCAGTGTACATGTCTTGCATTTTTTTGTTAAGTTCATTTGTATTCTTTTTTTGTTATTGTGAATGGAATTTTTTAAGATTTTGTTTTTGTTAATATAGAGGAATACAATTATTTCTGTATATTGATTTTGAGTCCTATGATCTTGTTAAACTCAGATTAGAATGGCTTAATTATAGAATACAAAAAAAACGCTATTTTTTTTTTTCCAGGAGTAGATTCTTTAGGACTTTTTACATATAGGGTCATGTAGTCTGAGAGTTGAGATAATTTTCTTTTTCAATCTTTCTTTTTCTTTGTGTCTCTGTCTCTTTCTCTATTATTCTCTTTTCCTCTCTTTTACTTTGTTTCTCCACCCCTCCCTCCCTTTCTTCCTCCCTCCCTCCCTCCCTCTCCCCCTTCCTTCCTTCCTTCCTTCCCTTTTCCCTTGCTTTATTGCGTTGGCTAAAACCTTTAGTACAATGTTGGATGGAAGTGGTGCTGGTGGACATCCTTGCCTTTCTTCTGAATGTAGAAAAAAGCATGTTGGTCTTATCATAGGTATGATGTTAGCTGTAGATTGTTTGTAGATGTTCTTAATGAGATTGAGAAAGTTCTTTTCAATTTCTAATTTGTTGCTATTTTTTATCTTGAATAGTTGTAGATTGTAGCAAGTCTATTTTCTGTAACTATTGAGAGGATAATGTGGTTTTTGCCTTTTATTTTATTAATATGACATATTACATTAATTGATTTTCGGATGTTGAACTGAAAATCTTGAGAGTAAATCACATTTGGTCACGTGTATAAACCTTTTTTATGGTGCTGTATTTGGTTTGCTAATATTTTATTAAGGATTTTTGCATCTATGTTCATGAGAGATGTTTTGTGATTAAGTTTTTTCCTTGTGATGTCTTTGGCCTCAAAGAATGATCTGGGAAGTGTTTATTCTTACTCTTTTTCTTAGAGACTTTGTGTAGGATTGGTACCAATTATTCTTTTAATATTTGAGAAATAATTACTGTTTGCATGGTATATCTCTTTCTGCCCTTTTACTTTCAACCTATGTTTGTCTTTGAATCTAAAGTATATCCGCTATAGACAGCCATAGCAGTTAGTTGGCTTTTACTTCTTTATTCTGTCTGATGATCTCTGCCTTTTGATTGGATCATAGTGTAGTCAATGTAATTATTTATTTGGTTCAGTTTACATCTTTCATTTGCTATTTGTTTTCTCTATGTCTGTTTTTCTCCTTATCTTTTATAATTCTTTTGTATAAAACATATTTTTTAGCATGCCATTTTAATTCCTTATTGATTTTATAATTTTTTGGGGGGGAAGGTTATTTTATTAATGATTGTTCTAGAGATTGCAATGTATAACTTATCACAATCTTCTTTAAGTTAATTATGGCCTATTATTGATAGACTATAGCAGTTTTGTTCTTACATACTTCCATCCTACCTTGTAGAGTATGTCTACTAGAAACATGTTCTATTATTCTTTGATCATCTGGGAATGTCTTTATTTTGCTTTCATCTTTGATAGTTTTTTTGCATATAGTATTCTTGGTTGACAGTATTTTATTCCCAGCAATTTGAATTTGTAATTTACTGCCTTTTGACCTTTGTTGTTTCTAATGAGGAGTCTGTTGTTAATTGTATTTTTCTTCTCTCTTTCTATGAAAGATATACATGGTAATGTTATAGAGAATGACTGGTCTTAGGGGACTGATTAGGCAGAAAGACCTCATTGAGAAGGAGGTATGTTATCTATTTAAAATACATATATAAGGATTATATGCATTTCTCTCATGTGCTGGTACTGATAGGATTTTTAAAGTGGTCATGTCATTGCACCATTTGACACATTTTGTGTACTTGCTGAACACTCTGGGGCATCCAGTTTATTCTTTCCTTTTTTTTAATAGAGCTATATCTTTTAAATGTTTTTGGCTATTGCAGGTTTTTTATCATATATGTTTTCAGTCTTTTTATTGATATTAAAATATTTGGATTATTGATCCTTTTTATTGTTTTTTATTATGAAATTATTCTTTGTACAAAACTGTTAAAATGCAGAACATTAAGAAATCTATTTTTCTTATTCATACCTTGAAATAGCCAGTGATATTTTGTTATACCTATTTTTACTTTTCCCTATAAATATCATTAGTTATATAGATTTTAAAAGACATATTTTTTTCTGATAAAAAGCAATATATGCCAATTTAGTCTTAACAATGTTTTTCAGATTTTCTTTAGTAGTGCAATTAACTATTTTTTGTACCCTATTTTCTCTGATTACTCAACAACAGTCTAATAAATTTTGGCACATCTACTACCCCCATCCTTGTTACTTTCCATGTAGTTGTCTTTTACAATATTCAATTTACTCTCCTATAAAAAATATTCATGAGAAACTTCTGCTCAGAAACTTCTGTTCTGTAGAAACAAAAGTCTAGCCCCTATCAGTCATTCCTATTTGCATATTTCAGTACCTCCTTCTCTTACACTCAACTTTATGCTTTCTTTTCATAGCTTAGGTTGAAATGACAGATGTATCTCTGGGTATATTCTTTATATATGCCCATATGGTAACCCAGCAGTTGTAGTTGAACCACAAAGCCAATAGGTACTTTTAAACTTACACTTTTCTCTGATCAACAACTGAACTCTGTGGGCCACTTGAGCACTCCAGGATAATTAGAAAACTTTACTGAAATGTTAGTGTTGTTATTACAACACCACAAGATGCATCACCTAAGAGAAGGCACAGAAGTTCTCTTAGCGACTTTCACCCATTCGTCAAAGAACTTCAGAGCCTGATTGTTACTGTATTATGAGTATTGGGAAGATACCTTAGATGGTCATGGTAACTACCCTTTGTCTTCCAGAATTGTATTCAAGACAGAAAAAGATCAGAGGCATGGAAACGTAATACTAGATTTTGTTTTTTCCTTTTGTCATGTTATGTTTTTACTCTTCAAGGATTCTGAGGTTTGGTATAATTGAATTCTAGAACTAGATCATTACTTAATTCTTGATTGCTGTAGCAACTTTTAAATCATGACTTAAGTTATATGATCTTCCTTTTTTCAAGTGGGTTTTATGATAGTGTCTAATTATTATGATTCTGACTGAAACAATTAGCTTCACATATGTCTTGGTTGGGTATCTTCCTGGAACAAGCACACGAGTGATACTGAAATACAGTATTTTTTGTGTGATTAGGAATATAGCCTGTGGAGCAGACCTTGATAAGTTCAAATTGTCTCTTTACTAGTTGGATGATCTTGAACAATCTAACCTTTAAAGACTTGTTTTCCTTGTCAGCCTCCTGGTCAGTGAGTGTCTCTTGTCCTCTCCCATTTCCCTGCACAACTTCCACATTATTCTGGCTTCCACAGATGTGTTTACTACCAAACTTATTTAACATTTCCTTGGTTGTTTTCATTGTCTTTAATTCTTAGTTTTGATTAAGTTCTATTTCCTTTATTAAATTTTAGAATCATTAATTCTTGATGTGGTTTAATATTTAAAAAGCATATATATTTTTTCATACAAAACTCTTAAAGCAGTGTCTGGAATATTGAAGATACTACATGCCTTGCATGAAAATATGCATAAGAAAGATGTGGAAACTGCCTTCAATTATTTGAGTAGTTATCAAATGAAAAGGTAAACTATTTATTCTATTTTGTTTCAAAGGGAAAAACCATGATCAAAGAATAGATTTATAGGGAAATATATTTGGTATAGGAATAAGGAACTTGCCGACAATCAGAGATATTAAAAATGGAGTTATCTTGTGGTATAGTGAGCTATACAATACTTAGAAGTTCAAAAAGATACTGAGTGACAACCTCTTAGAGATAATTTATTAAAGATATATAGATGGAGTCCCAAAATCTTCAAAGGTAAATAATATGATCACTTTTTTTATAATTTTCAGTGAATAAGAGTAGTAACCACATTATAGACTTTCTGTATTATTAAGAGGAAAAATTTGTATAATTTTTATTTTCATAGTAGATATGATTTAACCTGAAAAAATAATGTTTTGTGGAGTAGACAGTTTTGTAAGAGCTATAATTCCATTTAGCAATCCCTATTCTCCCAAAATATGGTACATGGTGCCCTTCAAAATTCAACTCAATAAAGTATCTTTGAAATGCCACCTATATTTGGGTTTCAAGTTTAGCAGCCAATTTCCACACCTCAAAATGCAATGAAAACTTGATTTCTGTGACTTATTATGAATAGTTAAACATAGTAAAAACTTTCTTTAAAATATTTTCAACTTATAGGAGTGCTTTATAAGAAAGCTATTTATTTATGCTGCTTAGTATCTGTGAAACTGCAGCTTTAGCAAATCCTGAAATAGTGGATAAATCAATAAGATATGAGTCCTTAATAAGTTTTATTCAGGCTTACTTCATTATTAGGAAATATAAAGCCTGTTTTCACATTTCTAGTATACTGGTGGTTAAAGACTCTAATTTATTAGATAAATCTGTTTCTGCTATACTTGAAAAATATGATCCAGGACCCTTGGTTATGTGTAACCATATTTTCTTATTTTGTGAGAGAATGAGTAGAATTTGCTCCATTTTGTCTTTCTGAAAATAATCAAAGTATTTATGGCCTGAATCACATGGTCTTGGTTTGTTTTCACTTTTGCCTTCACATGAGATAGTGTGTGTGTTTTTCATGGAGGTTCAGGGGTGTCAGAATCTGATCTGATTGATGGAATAAGCAAAGGAAGAAAGTTGATGTCCAAACTCTTCCTTTGAGGGGGACGTCATGAAGTACACTTCTTGTCAAGACAGACTTATGTGATGCTGTTGATGGGTGACATTAAGAATGTTTATGGTAACATGTACAACTCATTAAAAGAATGGAGATTTCAAGTTTATATTTCTCAAAATGCTCAGTGAGTGAATGACTTTCTGTTGACCATTTAACCTGAGCCTCAGAAATCCTTCATTCCACTTTGGGAGAGGTGTGAAGGGATCTCTCTATCTCCATCTATGTGGTTGGAGAATTCATACTATGGTCTATAGTACCTTGCATATCCATGTTTTCTAATTTAGATGTTATTTGAAATGCCCTAAGTGGACATTTCCTAAGTAGGTTATAATTTATTCTAATATTAAGATCTTCATGAATCTGATTGTGACAACTATTTTCAGTGGTTTAATTATCATTCAATTCTGCTCTGTGTTTTGAGAAACTTTTTCCATACTATGAGTTCATATTCTGTGAGGTAATGTACATGTTATTTTGTACATATTTACATTCCATATAAACTCAAAAAGAAATAGTTTTGTGATGTTAAGGTCCTTACTTATCTCCCACTAATCTATAGACAGTAATAACATCTAGTAAGTTATTTACAGGTTCTGTTTTTTATTTCTCTACAAACTTGGAACTTTGTATTTCATAGATTTTACATTTCAGTCTGTCAGTTTTTCCATTTTTAAATAGATGCTAATAAAATTTTATTTTATTCTTGCTAGAACACAATATAAGATCTACCCTCTACCAGATTTTTAAGTGTGCAGTACAATATTATTAACCATAGAAGTTTGTGCAGAAGATCTCTAGAACTCATTCATCTTGCATTACAGAAATATTATTCCCACAGATAGGACTTTTTAAACCATTAATAATTTACAGAAGGGAATGAATAATTCTGTCTTTATATGAGAAAAAGGATTCCAATTTTCTGTTGCTGCTAGGGATCATTGAACACTATGAAAATATGTTTGATTTTCTCAAAGAACATTATCTTGGTAAATTTACATATAGTATGGTTTCTTTAGCTTTCCCCAGACATTTCTTTGAGAACACTGTTCTACACTGTGACCTTCTGACCACTACCAATGTTCAATTTATAAGGCTACTTCTCACCACTATCATATAACAATTTGAAGTAATTCAACTTAAAAAATATGCTTGAGAGTCTCCTTAAAGTCTAAATACAGAATGTACATACATCTGCTTTGTTTAGAGTCTCTTAATCACTAATTTGATAATTCCAAGGGGAAGAAATGATTAAGTGGGTCTGGTACGAAATGTTCTTTAAAATCTGAACAAGGGTCTGATCTCATGTTTCCTGGAGGAAAAAATTTCTTGTAAATGTCTAAATGCTTTTGTCATATGTACAAAAATTGACTTAAGTACTTTGTTAACAATTTTCCTAACTTTGCCTTAATAATTCTTTATTCATTCATTATACCTAAGTTATATTTACTTTTACTTATAATACTATCATGTGTGAGGATTTCCTGGGTTAACTTTTTGTTATTTTCCCTTCATTCTCTGTCTCAATCAGTTAATTGCCTCCACCATCATTTATTTCAAACTTTTAAATTCATTTTGAGATTACTTAATTTTATCTGTCTCCTTTATCATTTTTGTATTTAATGTTTGAGTTGGTTATCTTGGTTTGGCATCGCTGGATCGACTAAGATACTATTTTTAGCATATTGTAAGTTTCAGTGTACCTTTCCAAAGCACTCTCTATGATTGAGAAGAAACTTTCTAGTGTTGATAACATGGACTCTAAAGGTTACTATCAGACCAACCATTGACTTATTTATAAACTATTATGTATTACAGTATAGAAAATACTATAGTATAGTATATACTATATAAGATTTTAGTAACAGTGTCAGAAATCATTTTATTTATCTTGTCAAAATTAGAGTAGAACATAGATATTATCTAATTATTTATTTCATTTACTTTCCCACTAGAATTAATCAAAAACATTAAAAAATCCATTTTTATTTAACTTCAGTGAGGTGACACCATTTGCCCTTTCATAACTATGGGTAATTTAAAATAGGTTTCATACCTCTTGGTTTAGAATTGACCAGCAGTAGGAGAGAAGAAAATGTGTTCTAAACTTCTACCAGTGATGGTAGAGATGTAAAACATGTTTTGTATGGCAGTTATCGTGATGGATTCATAAAGTTATTGAAGTTTAAAACCAGCATGAATTTCTAAGGAAATTAGTGACTTCCAGTTTCTGGTTAAAATCTTAGTATATTAAGAAAAAACGGTCATTGAGACTAAACCTTTTGAAAAGTTTCTCAGTATTTTAATGTACTTTGGGAAGATAGCTTGTAAATTAGTTTGGCAGGTTACCTAATAATTTCTTGCTACCCTTTTAAAGATGATGGTTGTGATGATGACAATGATGTGGGCTTATTGAGTGCTCAGATCAGGCCCTCTGCTAAACATTTTATATATGTGATTCCAGTGAATTCCCATAACAAGTCTGTGAGGTAGATACTGTTATTAAGGACTGCTTTATAGATAAAGAAATGGAAGTACAAAGGCATTAAGAAAAGTTTTCCAAGTTTACATAGACAATCTGTGCCAAAGGAAATATTTGAACCTGAGCAGTCAGACTCCAGAGCCTTTGTTACAGCATATGGCCCAAAATAAACCTCGTTAGCATATTCTCCTGAGGGGATATCAAACAGCATATATTTTTTGAGCATTTATTGCAAAAGGGACTGTTATGGGCACTGTATAAGGTTCTTATTCTTAAAGAGTCCAGAATCAATTTGGAAAATAAGATAAATATCCATAAAGGTCATAATTAACATAAAAGTTTATTTTAATTAATATAAAGAAATTCCATTGACTTAAAATGTCAGTCTGTGCTTATAATGCTCTTTCTTTGAAAGAAGATAAATTTCTTTTTAAATATCATATTTAGGTAATTCTTTTGATTGTCTTATTATCACAAATGTAAATGATTACAAACTATGCTATTAGCAAGTGCATTCTTTTATGGCATGAGGAAGGCATTATGTGCTACTTCTAGAAATTGGATTAATTTCAGTTTCTTTCTCATATGTTATAAAATCATATAGTAAATTCTGATATTACCTTGATTAGAATATTCTTAAAGTCTTAAATCATCATTCTCCTCCCTATTTTATTCAATAAAGTCTTGCTATATTGTTACCATCCTCATTTTATATTGTAAAATATGTATATAAATTTTAAAATTGTTGCTTCTACTCACAGACACTACCTGCCCATATCCATTTAGGTTGCCTTTCATTTACATACAAATATGTAACTAAAAGAGATCTTACTGTATATGTGCTATTATTTTTTACACGTTCAGTATATAAATGTACACGCATGGCAAAATAAATGTTGCTTTTACTGCATCTCTTTGTTTTTAAAAAAAGTTTCCACAATATTGCATATAACCTTCCTTTAATGCCCTATTGACAATAGCATTTTTAGGGGGATATGGCTTTGGGCCTTCAAAAGAATTCCTGGGAGTTCGTCTGGGCCTGCCACATGCATGACCCAGCATCTATGCCTCATCCTTTCCTTTCATTTTTGAGTTGGACATATTGAATTTTGTTCATTATTCTACCTCCAACATTTAACTATTGTCTGGCGTATGTCAGGTTCTCAGGAAATGTTTGCTGAGGGAGTGATTGAATGATTTTGTAAATTCATTCTGTTTTGTTGTTAAGGGCAAAGTGTGAAAATATATGTGAGAGCATTTTGTACAGTACTTTTAATCATGAGGTATTATTAGATAAAATGAATTCATCATTAATTAGTGGTCATATTTAAATTTTCATTGTTCACATAAAATAATTTGATTACTTAAGCAATATTTATCATTTACTTGTCATTACAATCTGCCTGGCATAAAATGAAAAGACAAAAAAAAGAAAAAGAATTACAAATAAAAACCTGATGAAGTAATATTTTGATAGTGGGTCCCCACTTATGATTATTAGTCCAATTTCAGTCATTGCCTATATCATAAGTAATTCAATCTTATTATAATTCTTCATGTTCTAACATGTTTCTATGATGGGCATTTCAAATTTTGGCCTCAGGTCCCTAATCATCTTTATTTCCCTTCCTTTGCCATTACTGCCTGCTTCTATTCAGGTCAAGACCATTTACTGAACACTTATTTCATGACAAGCATATTGGGATGACAATGTGGATATGACACACATCAGCCCTTAAGGAATCTCATCACTCACTACCCATATATGTGTGTTTTCTTTTGTTATTCGTTTGTTTCTGTGTTCTCTCTCATTAAATTGTGTTTCCTAGGAACACAAACCATCTGTCTGTATTTCTTTAGCTTCCATATAGTGCCTGGCATAAAGTAGGCATGGAATCATTGATTAAATGAATAAACTCTCAAAGATTTTATCCTTCATTATGAAGGCACATATAAAACTATTTCATGCATAAACCTCAATTCAAATTCTTCTTCCACTTTAACATTTTAAAGTAAAAGGGCAGATATTTGTTATCTCCCTGTGATAATTGAAGAAACAGAAGCAAATGATACAAATGATCTGCTCTATGCTGTGGTGCCAACACCCTGTCCCTGATACCTGTTCCAGAATCTTTTCGTGAGTAAAGCAATGTATGTAAAAGGTAACTGTAGGAGTGTTGAGTTCAGCACTTTTCTAACTTTTATAAAATAAATACATTTTTTTGGAGTTGAATTGATGTGCACCATATGACAAGATGCTACTTAGGAAAAGAAAATAACCATCTTTCTTAATAAATTCAGAGAATTTATTTTAATTCTTGAGAACCTACTTTGTACTAGTCTCCATGTTATGCTAAGATGTTAAGGATCTAGTGATGCATAAGTCATTAGTTGTTAATGAGTTTCCAGCCTGGTGAAGGGCAAGACCAAATTCACTGGTAGAATACCTAATGCATTGTGGTAACTGCTAAAATGGAAGGGGTTGGTTTGTTTTTTCCTTGTTTTCTTAGTTACTGTTTATCAGGTATTTACTGTTAGTGAGGCCTTATTATAAACATTTTATATACACAGTCTTATTTAATTATTCCAAGGTCAAATCACTATTCCCATTTTACAGATAAGAAAATTCATATATGAATGTTATATTGTGAGACCAACAGAGAGTGAATAATTAGGTTCTTTATAGAGGAATTGGAGAAGGAAATTGGGAATAGGAGAATGACATAATTGTATTGGTGAAGGAAAGAGCCCGAAAAGATTTGTCTAAAGCATATTCTTCATAAAAGAGTGTCAGTTTTTCGCCAAAATTGTTTTAGCCTTTTAATCATCTGTTAAGCCTTTTTTGGATCATGTTTTGTCTTGAGGATCACATTGCTGGCATGAATCCCTGGGAATATGAGGAAAGGACATCTCAGAATGTTCCAGTTGGCTGGAAATGTGGAAACATCTGAGAGATATTTTCTGGTCAGGTCCAGTAGGAGCAGAAATCATACTGCAAGTTCTGGTCTTGGAGCATTTCAGGATATGGGAAATTGGGTTTAGTGAACATGGAAATAATGATGAGAAATCCATAAACAAGATTTAAAAATAGGTGACTTCTATGCCCTGTTCCTGGCTTTTCCCATGGTGTCACATAATTACATTACATTGCACATGGACTTAGTAAGCAAAGTGTTTAACAATTGGCCTTATAACCTGATACCTTTCTTTGACTGTAAGACATATTATGTGTATTGAATTGATTATAAAATATGAAAATTCAAAATAAGACCCATCACAGGATTTTGCATATGACACAAATGTCAGAGAAAGCAGGGGCTGCATTGCTATTAGAATGTCATTTCTTTCAGTAGCTAATGAATCACTGAAGTATCATTATTTGAGAGCAATTGCATTAAAAACAGGCTGAATAATGGGAACTCATAAAATACAGATTTAAAAAAAAATAAGAAATACAATTTTGTTAGTCAACTTTATTCACTATTGTGAAACAAAACAACAGCTAATGTCCTGTTACTCTCTAGAACTGCTTGCTAACAGTGTTAACAAGAAGCAGCTTACAGGATTTTCTTTAGTGGCGATATAAAAGTCATATGTAATTATATGATCCAAATGGCAAACAATTGGAAATGTTTACACCATTAAATGAACTTCAGTTTCTTTTAATAGATTAAGATTGTCCCGAATAGCAATCTTGTTTACACCTTCAATGAGGTTTAATAAATTTACACTTCTCCCACGTTGGTGTATTATAAATTTTGAATTGATGGAACGTGATTTAATGAGTTTTTCATTTATTTCCAGTGACAGAAGTAAAGCAATTAGTCTGCATTGCTGTGTGCTCATTCCGCTCCACCCTAATTCTGGGAGTTCTGTTTTGAGTGTGTCCTCTAGTCCCAGATAACGGTGGACTGTTGACCCGTTCTTGTTATTTGCTGAAAGGCCATGAAAGCAGCTGTTTATGACTCTAACTCATTTCTTTTTGAGACTAAGAATTGTTAGGGTAGCTTCAGTTCATATGAAATATTTTCAGAGATTGCATCAGTTAGCCTGTTTCCCAATGGACAGGCTCTCATTTTGTCACTAAGTCCTGAACTGAATGGCATAATCTAGATGTGGTATATCTAGGAAGGATTGTTGAGTGCTTGATGTGGAAACCAGGCTTCCACTAATGCAACGGGTACTTTTGTTTGTTTGCAGCAAATATATTATGCTTTGAGCACCTGTTGAATTTGTGGTCAATTACCATGCCCAGATCATTTTGAAGTACTGTTTTCAGTTTGCTTTTGAATTTTGTCTTCATGTAAATTATTTATCACTGTTAAATCACATCTTCTTAGTTTCAGCATATTGCTCTAGTTATTGGAATATTTTTGAAGACTGATTCTACCATCAGTGCATTAGATACTCTTTCTAGCAGGCTGTGTTTTAGCATGTCCTCAAGGATGGAAGGGAAATGAGGTAATATACAATAGGGAAGTCCCATCAAAAAACATATGATGCCATTGCAAATGTTTTTACAGAATTGTTGGTATTTTTATCATATATACATCCCATTTTCACCATGGTAAAAATCCTCTCATATTTATATATGCTCTCCGAGGTAATTACTAACAATGCATCATGATCACACAATACATTTGCTCAAAATCTACAAAACTACATTACTAGATGTTTGTTCTTTCTACAGGATAACCTATTTTCTGTATCCTAATTATTTATAAATATTTTAAAGTAAATTTAGAAATGGATTTATATTGGTAGCACGGTTGACAGTTGAAAGCTCTCTTCTATAATTATATTAGTGATGGATTTCACCATGATTTTAGTTCTTTCCAGAAAACACCCATAAATTGTCAGTATTGAGCAGTAAGTCAACTTTTTTTCTCTATAGTCTCTGGTTACATACTCTTTGATTACTATTATTTTTAAGTCTCCTAGAATTTAGTCCTTAGGGTTTTAATATCTGTTTTTATGGGCTTTGGCGTCTCAGGAAAAGCTGTAAACAAACAAACTGCATTGGATTATGCCCGGCCGCACCTCCATATAATGAATGCTAGCTCTTTCTCAATACTCAGTAGTATCACCCCTCTCTGAAGTGTTTCTGACTCAAGTAAAACTTAATAACCACCTCATCTTTAAATTCCCTAGTCTTCTGCCTATATTTCTAATAGAGTGCCTATACTACCTGATTGTACCCCTTAAGTTTTCTTTTACACCACGGAGCATAAACATTATCGCACCTATTTATGTATAGTTTGTCTAGTTACTTCCCTGTGTGATGAGCCATGTCATCATCATCTTTTTGTTTCTGTACAAAATGTGCTATCAGATATGGTATAAACACTCAATAAATGTCATTAAATGAAAATGAATGATTGAATGAAATCTGCCTCTGATCTATAGCTTTTCCACTTTCACCCTCTTAATTCAATTTTACCTGGTTTTCCAATAGGAGAAAAATTTATTCCTTGCTTTTTCTTGATAGATGTGAATGAAAAGAAATAAATGGCTAAAATAATTCTTGGACTGAAAATAATTTTTTGGTCACAAAAAGGCTTCTTTTCTCTTGAAAGTTTTGCCTTTGTTTTAAAATATTGCTGGGTCAAGAAAGCAGACAGATATTTGTGGACTAGTGTTTGCAACTGTTAGGTTATTCTTATGAGCCATTGCCTTAAATGAAGAAATGTACAGCTAGCTAGAGGGGAGATTCCTATTTACTTGCCTCATCTTTATTAAATTTTTTATTTTGGGGAGAAAGTGTTTTCACTTTTAAAATAACTATTTAAACTTCTTAAACTTTTAAAAATGAACAGCTATGCACTTGTTTTAGGGAAGGTTTTTATGATAATCAGGGGAAAATAAAACTTCTAAGTTAAGAATCAACAAAATAGGACCCTAGCCAGCTGGCAGAACAGAAGTGACGAAGAAGTGTGCGAGTGACTTTCTAAGATACACATTTACTAAGAAGGCTGGACTGGAATTTGGTGGGAGAAGTGATCCCTAACATGTAGCAGATTTAAGCATATAGGAGCGGAGGGCCTGATACAAAGCTGGTGTTTGCACACGTTCAGCAGCCCTGTAGTGAACAGGTGCGGCAAGCAGGCAATTTCCAGGGAGCCCTTAAGACTGAATTCAGCCTGAGGCCCTGTGGAAATGGCCACCAAGGAAGGTTTACGAGTGAGCAGCCAAAGTGTACGCCATTACTTCCCGCCCAAGACAGTCACCAGTCATGTCTTGAATCAACTTTGTAACAGGAGGTAAGTAAGTGGAAGGATGTGGCATTAATTAAAAAAAGAAGGGTGGAGGAAGTGGAATCCTATTAAAGGATGGCCCCCTACCAAAATCTTAATTCATTCAACATGTACTAAGTATATCCTATGGGTCAAGAAATGGTAGCTATAAAGATGAAGCTAATTTAATTCTTAAAACAGTGTGATGAGGTTAATTTTATTTTTTGTTTTTTGTTTTTATTTACAAATGAGGAAGTTGGAGCTCATGAACTGAAGTAATTTCCCAAAGCCTCTGAAGACAGTAAAGTGTAGGATCAGGTCTCATGGCCCTAATAGTGGAACCCTTACTCATCGAATCCTAGAAGGATTTACAAGCACTAACATTTGTTAGGGACCCTTTTCACAGCTCCAGAAGGAAGAGGTACTAACAATGGTGTATGATTTATTTTTAATGTTTAAAAAAAATTTTTATTAAGGTTTTATTAATTTACACTCTTATGAAGGTTTCACATGAAAACACAATGTGGTTACTACATTTACCCATATTATCAAGTCCCAACCCATACCCAATGCAGTCACCATCCATCAGTGTAGTAAGATGCCACAGATGCACTATTTGCCTTCTCTATGCTGCACTGTTTTCCCCATGACCCCCCATACCATGTGTACTAAAACATAATACCCCTCAATCCCCTTCTCACACCCTCCCCACTCACCTCGCACATCCCTCCCCTTTGGTAACCACTAGTCCCTTCTTGGAGTCTCTAAGTCTGCTGCTATTTTGTTCCTTCAGTTTTGCTTCGTTGTTATACTCCACAAATGAGGGAAATCATTTGGCACTTATCTTTCTCCACCAGGGTTATTTCATTGAGCATAATATCCTCCAGCTCCATCCATGTTGTTGCAAATGGTAGGATTTGTTTCTTTCTTATGGCTGAACAGTACTCCATTGTGTATATGTACCACATCTTCTTTATCTATTCATCTACTGATGGACACTTAGGTTGCTTAGGTTGCTTCCATATCTTGGCTATTGTAAACAGTGCTGCGATAAACATGGGGGTGCATATGTCTTTTGAATCTGAGAAGTTGTATTCCTTGGGTAAATTCCAAGGAGGGCGATTCCCAGGTCAAATGGTATTTCTATTTTTAGTGTTTTGAGAAACCTCCATATTGTTTTCCACAATGGTTGAACTAGCTTACATTCCCACCAGTAGTATAGGAGGGTTCCCCTTTCTCTGCATCCTCGCGAGCATTTGTTGTTCTCAGTCTTTTCGATGCTGGTCATCCTTACTGCTGTGAGGTGATATCTCATTGTGGTTTTAGTTTGCATTTCCCTGATGATTAGTGATGTGGAGCATCTTTTCATTTGTGGGATATCTGTATTTTTTCTTTGGAGAACTGTCTCTTCATATCCTCTGCCCATTTCTTAATTGGGTTGTTTACTTTTTGGGTGTTGAGGCGTGTGAGTTCTTTATATATTTTGGATGTGAACCCCTGGTCGGATATGTCATTTACAAATATATTCTTCCATACTGTAGGATGCCTTTTTGTTCTGTTGATGGTGTCCGTACAGAAGCTCTTTAGTTTGATGTAGTCCCATGAGTTTTCATTTGTGCTTTTGTTTCTCTTGCTCGAGGAGATGTGTACAGGAAGAAGTTGATCATGCTTATATTCAGGAGATTTTTGCCTATGTTGTTATCTAAGAGTTTTATAGTTTCATAACTTACATTCAGGTCTTTGATCCATTTCAAGTTTACTTTTGTGTATGGACTTACAGAATAATCAGTTTCATTCTCTTGCATGTAGCTGTCCAGTTTGCCAACACCAGTTGTTGAACAGGCTGTCATTTCCCCATTGTATGTCCATGGCTCCTTTATCATATATTAATTGACCATATATGTTTGGGTTTATATCAGGGCTCTCTAGTCTGTTCCATTGGTCTATGGGTCTGTTCTTGTGCCAGTACCAAATTGTCTTGATTACTGTGGCTTTGTAGTAGAGCTTGAAGTTGGGGAGCATAATCCCCTCAGCTTTATTCTTCTTTCTCAGAATTGATTTGGCTATTCGTGGTCTTTTGTGGTTCCATATGAATTTTAGAATGATTTTCTCTTGTTCATTGAAGAATGCTGCTAGTATTTAGATAGGGATTGCATCGATTCTGTAGATTGCTTTAGGCAGGATGGCCATTTTGACAATATTAATTCTTCCTATCCATGAGCACGAGATGTGTTTCCATTTATTGGTATCTTCTTTAATTTCTCTCATGAGTGTTTTGTAGTTTTCAGAGTATAGTTCTTTCACTTCCTTGGTTAGGTTTATTCCTAGGTATTTTATTCTTTTTGATGCGACTGTGAATGGAATTTTTTTCCTGATTTCCCTTTCTGCTAGTTCATTGTTAGTTTATAGGAATGCCACAGATTTCTGTGTATTAATTTTGTATCCTGCAACTTTGCTGAATTCTGATATTAGATCTAGTAGTTTTGGAGTGGATTCTTTAGGGTTTTTTATGTACAATATCATGTCATCCACAAACAGGGACAGTTTAACTTCTTCCTTCCCAATCTGGATGCCTTTTATTTCTTTGTGTTGTCTGATTGCTGTGCCTAGCCTAGGACCTCCATTACTATGTTGAATAGAAGTGGGGAGAGTGGGCATCCTTGTCTTGTTCCCGATCTTAAAGGAAAAGCTTTCAGCTTCTCGCTGTTAAGTATAATGTTGGCTGTGGGTTTGTTATATATGACCTTTATTATATTGAGGTACTTGCTCTCTTTACCCATTTTGTTGAGAGTTTTTATCATGAATGGGTGTTGAATTCTGTCAAATGCTTTTTAACATTTATGGAGATGATCATGTGGTTTTTGTCCTTCTTTTTGTTGATGTGGTGGATGATGTTGATGGATTTTCGAATGTTGTACCATCCTTGCATCCCTGGAATAAATCCTACTTGATCATGATTGTTGATCTTTTTGATGTATTTTTGAATTCGGTTTGCTAATATTTTGTTGAGTGTTTTTGCTTATATGTTCATCAGGGATATTGGTCTGTAATTTTCTTTTCTTGTGGTGTCTTTGCCTGGCTTTGGTATTAGAGTGATGCTGGCCTCATAGAATGAGTTTGGAAGTATTCCCTTTTTTCTACTCTTTGGAAAATTTTAAGTATGGGAATTAGGTTCTTCATTAAATATTTGATAACATTCAGCTATGAAGCCATCTGGGCCAGGATTTTGTTCTTAGGTAATTTTTTGATTACCAGTTCAATTTCATTGCTTGTAATTGGTCTGTTCAGATTTTCTGTTTCTTTCTGGGTCAGCCTTGGAAGGTTGTATTTTTATAGAAAGATGTCCATTTCTTCTAGGTTATCCAGTTCATTAGCATATAATTTTTCATAGTATTCTCTACTAATTCTTTGTATTTCTGTGGTGTCCATAGTGATTTTTCCTTTCTCTGGAAAGGATTTTTCCAATACAGATTTCTGATTCTGTTTATGTGAGTAGACTCTCTGTTTTTCTTGATAAGTCTGTCTAGGGGTTTATCTATTTTGTTTATTTTCTCAAAGAACCAGCTCTTGCTTTCATTGATTCTTTCTGTTGTTTTATTGTTGTCGATTTTATTTATTACTGCTCTAATCTTTATTATGTCACTCCTTCTACTGACTTTGGGCCTCATTTGTTCTTTTTTTTCAAGTTTCATTAATTGTGAGATTAGAGTGTTCATATGGAATTGTTTTTTCCTGAGCTATGCCTGTATTGCAATATACTTTCCTCTTAGCACAGCCTTCACTGTGTCCCACAGATTTTGTGGTGTTGAATTATTGTTGTTATTTGTCTCCAAATATTTCTTGATCTCTGTTTTTATTTGGTCATTGATCCATTGGTTATTTAGGAGCATGTTGTGAAGCCTCCATATGTTTGTGGGATTTTTCATTTTCTTTGCATAATTTATTCCTAGGTTTATCCTTTTGTGGTCTGAGAAACTGGTACAATTTCAATCTTTTTGAATTTAATGAGGCTCTTTTTGTGGCCTACTGTATGATATATTCTTGAAATTTTTCCATGTGTACTTGGGAAGAATGTGTATTCTGCTGCTTTTGGGTGTAGAGTTCTGTAGATGTCTGTTAGGTCCATCCGTTCTAATGTGTTGTTCAGTGCATCTGTCTCCTTACTTATTTTCTGTCTGGTTGATGTGTCCTTCAGAATGAGTGGGGGGTTGAAGTCTCCTAGAGTGAATGCATTGCATTCTATTTCCCCTTTTCCTTCTGTTAGTATTTGTTTCACATATGTCGGTGCTCCTGTGTTGGGCTCATAGATATTTATAATGGTTATATCTTCCTGGTGGATTGACCCTTTTATCATTATGTAATGTCCTTCTTTGTGTCTTGTGAGTTTCTTTGTTTTGAATTCTATTTTGTCTGATGCAAATACTGCAAAAACTGCTCTTTTCTCCCTATTAGTTTCATGAAATATCTTTTTCCATCCCTTCACTTTTAGTCTGTGTATGTCTTTGGGTTTAAAGTGAGTCTCTTGTAGGCAGCATATAAATGGGTCTTGTTTTTTTATCCATTCCATGGTTCTATGTCTTTTTATTGGTGCATTTATTTAATTTACATTTAGGGTGATTATTGATAGGTATGTACTTATTTCCATTGCAGACGTTAGATTCATGATTATCAAATGTTCAAGGTTAACTTCCTTACTACTAAGAGTCTAAGTTAAGTCACTAAATAGTCTATTAAAAATACAGTCTAAAGATTCTTTTTTTTTTCTTCTCCTTTTTCTTCCTCCTCCATTCTTTATATATTAGGTATCATATTCTGTACTCTTTGTCTATCCCTTGATTGACTTTGGGGATAGTTAATTTAATTTTACATTTGCTTAGTTATTAACTGTTCTACTTTCTTCACTGTGGTTTTATTACCTCTGGTAACAGCTATTAAACCTTAGGAACACTTCCATCTATAGCAGTCCCTCCAAAATACACCACAGAGATGGTTTGTGGGAGGTAAATTCTCTCAGCTTTTGCTTATCTGAAAATTGTTTAATCCCTCCTTCAGATTTAAATGATAATCTCGCTGGATAAAGTAATCTTGGTTCGAGGCCCTTCTGCTTCATTGCATTAAATACATCATGCCACTCCCTTCTGGCCTGTAAATTTCTGCTGAGACGTCTGTTGGTAGCCTGATGGGTTTTCCTTTGTATGCAATCTTATTTCTCTCTCTGGTTACTTGTAATAGTCTGTCCTTATCCTTGATCTTTGCTATTTTAAGTATTATATGTCTTGGTGTTGTCTTCCTTGGGTCCCTTGTGTTGGAAGATCTGTGCACCTTCATGGCCTGAGAGATGACCTCCTTCCCCAGATTGGGGAAGTTTTCAGCCATTACCTCCTCAAAGACACTTTCTATCCCTTTTTCTCTCTCTGCTTCTTCTGGTACCCCTATAATGCAAATATTGTTCCATTTGGATTGGTCACACACTTTATCAATATTCTTTCATTATTAGATTTCTTTTTTCTCTCTGCCTCAGCTTCTTTGTATTCCTCTTTTCTAATTTGAATTTTTCTCAGGGGTTGTATTCATAATTATACTTTGAAACAGATTTCTTTAGTGTTTCATATTTGTGTATGGTGCCCTCTAGTGCCCAGAAGCTGTACTTTCTGGAGCTGCTCAGCCCCTGAAGCAATGTCAGGGGCGCAGTGGAGCGGTATTGGTGCCTGGGGGAAGGAAAGAGCTGTTTCCTTCTTCCTGGCTGCTATGCCTGTCTCCACTGCCAGAACCAGTGGGCCAAGCACACAGGTATAAGCCTCTTTGCTTTGTGTTTGTAGTTGCTGTAGACAGGGCTTCCCTCTGGCTGGCCTAATGCCAGGGTAGGTTTTGGCGGTTTGCGAGACAGGTGCGGCTGGCCGGGAGAAAGTCTCAGTGGGCTGCGTATAACAGAGGGGGTCCTTGGCGCTCTGCAGCCAGCCAGGGAGCTGGGGCGCCTGAAGATCGTGAAAGCTCCCAATCTGCTGGGCAAAGTGCACCCGGACAACTTTGTCTACCTATCTTTTCTCCTGATCAGTAAGCTCTTTGCTATCCATGCCCCTTTAGCAGCCCGCTTGCTGTTAGCAACTCTGACTGCCCACCTTTGTTTTGTCCCAGAGCATCTGGATATAGATCCCTGCTTTCCACAAGCGGCTGGAATCTCAGTCTCTCCAGGTATTCTGCCTGTCTTAGTTTTCCAACCCACCAATCGCAAGAGTACCAAGAAAAAAACCATGAAATGTAGGTTTGTGCTCCCAGATCAGATTTCCAGAGTTAGGTATTCAGCAGTCCCAGGCCTCCACACCCTCCATGCTCTGTTTCTCTTCCTCCCACAGGTGTATGCAGTTTGACTTAGTCCTCTTTCCTGTTGCTCTTTCAGGATTAGTTGTATTAATTATATTTTTGTACTATAAGCTGTTTTAGCAGGAAGTCTCTGTCTCACCTCTCACATCACCACCTTTAATCCTCTCGGGAATGCCATTCTCCTGTTTTCTTCTTATGGCTGAATAATATTACATTGTGTATATGTACATCTTCTTTATCCATTCATCTACTGATGGACACTTACGTTGTTTCCATTTCTGGGCTATTGTAAATAGTGCTGAGATAAACCCAGGGGTGCAGATGTCCTTTTCAAACTGGGCTGCTGCATTCTTAGGGTAAATTCCTAGAAGTGGAATTCCTGGGTCAAGTGGTATTTCTATTTTGAGTTTTTTGAGGAACCTCCATACTGCTTTCCACAATGGTTGAACTAATTTACATTCCCTACAGCAGTGTAGGAGGGTTCCCTTTTCTCCACATCCTCACCAACATTTGTTGTTGTTTGTCTTTTGGATGGTGGCCATCCTGACTTGTGTCAGGTGATATCTCATTGTGGTTTTAATTTGCATTTCTCTGATGATTAGCGATGTGGAGTATCTTTTCATGTGCCTGTTGGCCATCTGAATTTCTTGTTTCAAGAAGTGTCTGTTCAGCTCCTCTGCCCAGTTTTTAAGTGGCCTTTTTGCTTTTTGTTTGTTGAAATGCATGAGCTCTTTATATATTTTGGATGTCAACCTCTTATAAGGTATGTCATTTATGAATATATTTTCTCACACTGTAGGATGTCTTTTTGTTCTACTGATGGTGTCCTTTGCTGTACAGAAGCTTTTTAGTTTGATATAGTCCCTATTGTTAATTTTGCTTTTGTTTCTCTTGCCCAGGATATATTTTCATGAAGAAGTTTCTCATGTTTATGTCCAAGAGATTTTTGCCTATGTTTTCTTCTAAGAGCTCTATACTTTCAAGACTTACATTCAGGTCTTTGATCCATTTTGACTTTACTTTTGGGTGTGGAGTTAGACAATAATCCAGTTTCATTCTCTTACATTTAGCTGTCCAGTTTTGCCAACACCAGCTGTTGAAGAGGCTGTCATTTCCCCATTGTATATCCATGGCTCCTTTATCATATATTAATTGACCATATATGCTTGGGTTAATATCTGGGCTCTCTAGTCTGTTCCATTGTTCTATGGGTCTGTTCTTGTGCCAGTACCAAATTGTCTTGATTACTGTGGCTTTGTAACAGAGATTGAAGTCAGGGAGCATAATTACCCCTGCTTTATTCATCCTTCTCAGCATTGCTTTGTCTATTCGGGGCCTTTTGTCGTTCCATATGAATTTTATAACTATTTTCTCTAGTTCATTGAAAAATGCTTTTGGCATTTTGATAAGGATTGCATTGAATCTGTAGATTGCTTTAGGCAGTATAGCCATTTTGACAATATTAATTATTTTATCCGTGAGCACAGGATGTGTTTCCATTTATTGTTATCTTCTTTAATTTCTCTTAGGAGTATCTTGTAATTTTCAGAGTATAGGTCTTTCACTTCCTTGGTTAGGTTTATTCCTAGGTATTTTATTCTTTTTGATGCAATTGTAAATGGAATTATTTTCCTGATTTGTGTGTCTGATAGTTCATCGTTAGCATATAGGAATGCAACAGATTTCTATGTATAAATTTTGTATCCCACAACTTATCTGAATTCAGATATTAGATCTAGTAGTTTTGGCATGGATTCTTTATGTTTTTTATGTACAATATAATGTCATCTGCAAAAAAGGACAGTTTGACTTCTTCCTTACCAATCTGGATTCCTTTAATTTCTTTGTGTTTTCTTCTTGCCATGGCTAGGACCTCTAGAACTATGTTGAATAAAAGTGGGGAGAGTGGGCATCCTTTTCTTGTTCCCAATCTTAAAAGAAAATCTTTCAGCTTCTTGCTGTTAAGTATAATGTTGGTTGTGGATTTGTCATATATGGCCTTTATTATGTTGAGGTATTTGCTCTCTATACCCATTTTGTTGAGAGTTTTTATCATGAATGGATGTTGAATTTTATCAAATGCTTTTTCAGTGTCTTTGGAGATGATCATGTGGTTTTTGTCCTTCTTTTTGTTGTGGTGGTGTATGATGTTGATGGATTTTCAAATGTTTTGCCATCCTTGCATCCCTGGGATGAATCCTGCTTGATCATGATGGATGACCTTTTTGATGTATTTTTGAATTCGGTTTGCTAATATTTTGTTGAGTGTTTTTGCTTCTATGTTCATCAGGGATATTGGTCTGTAATTTTCTTTTTTTGTAGTATATTTGCCTGGTTTTGGTATTAGAGTGATGCTGGCCTCATAGAATGCGTTTGGCAGTACTCCCTCCTCTTCTACTTTTTGGAAAACTTTAAGGAGGAAGGGTATTAAGTCTTCACTAAATGTTTGATAAAATTCAGCATTGAAACCGTCTGGACCAGGGGTTTTATTTTTAAGTAGTTTTTGATTACCAATTCAATTTATTTGCTGGTAATTTGTCTATTCAGATTTTTCTGTTTCTTCCTGTTCAGGTAATTGATGGTTTTAAACTGAATAATCCTTTTAGTTTTTTCATTTTCATTTCCTTTATCTGCGTGAGGATTTGCCCTTTGTCTAGAAGTGGGAATCACAGAATTAATTTTGTAAAATTCCCCCCAACTTTATAAATACTTTGTATGTTTTCAGTGTTAAAATTAGGCCAGACTGGCCAAAATCTTCAATGTGAGGAATAAATTTTCCCTGAATACAGTTAAATATCATTAGAAGTTTTCTTTTTATCTTTTATTAAATAATTTTGGTGAGGTAATATTTTATTAAGGACAAAATAATATAATATACATATAAGTACAAGTTATGAAGGACAGAAATAAAATAATCACCTTTGAATCCACACCCTAATGTAACAATTGCAACGTTTCCAGTTTTCTACTGAGCAACTGACTGAATCCACTTTCTGCCTCACCTGCTGGCCCTATACCACTTTATCCACTACTAGATAATCATCCTGGGTTTGGTGTTATCACTCCTATGTTTCTGGTTTTGTTTTGTTTTTAATTGCTTTCTAAAAACATATCCATATACCTACATGTATATTGTGTCTGAGCTTTATAAAAAATGTAATCATCTCAAAGATTTTTGAGCTTAGGAATGAACTAGTGTAGCTAGAGTTCTTTAAGCAGGAGTCTATATGATGTGTCAAATTCACTTGCATAAAGTTAACTCATGATAATTGAGAGCCTGCACTGTGTTCCATGCCCAGGGCAACCTGTTTTGATTTTCTACATTCACTACAATAGCAGAATGAGATAGGTATTACTATCTCCATTTTACCAATGGAGGATTAGAGAGAGTCAGTAAATTATAATACTTATTTTACATACATAGACTGGTACTTTTGCAACAATGAAATTCTCAATGTTTAGTTCTTGCTAAACAAATATTTTTTTCCTGCAAGCTAAAATAGATAATAAACATTATTGATGTAACAGCTGCTGCCATTCATGATTTACAAAATAGTCTTTTTATTTAATCTAAAAAGCACTCTATGATTTTGATTGTCAAATATTTTGCCTTTTAAGCTTTAATCAAAGGAATACTTGTGGCCAGTGTTTAGAAGGCTGTTTTCATAATCATAGTCACAACTTGGTTGTTAATCTTAGCACATTTTGATCACCACTTTTATCTATCTTATTCCCAACTGCCCTCATTCCCTTTTCATGTATTTCTGCAGTGAGAGTGGTGTTAACCATGATTAATAAAAAATTTTTTGTATATAGATGTTCATCTATTTCAGGTTAGGCTTCATCCAGAAGATTGTCTTTGGTCATTGACAAATGCAAAGTAGCTGAAGGGATTTTTGCTTATAATGCTAAAATGCATTTCCAACAACCAGATGTGAGTTTTAAAATACACCAATAGTATAAGATCTTACAATCAGGCATAATTTTTTTCATTGGTTTACTTGGTTCATCTATATTGCCCCCTTTTTTGATGATCTCCAGAAATGAACTGGAAATATTTCAGTGGCTACTGTATTCCCAGCAAGACAGTCTCCAAGCTTACTTCATGTCCTTTACCCAGGAATAAGCCTTTTCCTTATCCAGAATTAACACTAGACTCATAAGCAGACAATGTTCTAGTTGCAGTTAAAAAATTTTTTTTTCATTTCTTGCTAGTAAATTGTTGATTACATACATAGGACATATTTCACATGGGTAGTTACTTAATTTCAGAGGTTGCTTTAGATTTTGCAATATGTGTTTGCAACAAATCTTAAATCCACTTCCAAATGACACTATACTACTTCATGGGTAGTGCAGTGTGCTCAATTTCTTCTTCCCTGTCCCTTTTAACATGCTCTCATTGATTTCACTATAGGCTGTAATCAGACAATACACTATTATTATTA
Source organism: Phataginus tricuspis (assembly GCA_029783875.1). Classification (NCBI taxonomy): domain Eukaryota; kingdom Metazoa; phylum Chordata; class Mammalia; order Pholidota; family Manidae; genus Phataginus; species Phataginus tricuspis. Next base: position 4,688,037 of record JAQQAC010004253.1, on the reverse strand, counting down.
ATATTTTTAATGAAGTTACCAGTTACTTCAATTAAGAATTAGAATGCTGTTTGTTCTTCCCCGCTGGCACCTGCAAGCAAACCGGCTGTCTGCCATTGCTGCAGACCAGCTGGGGGGAAGCCCTGCCTACAGAACCACACAGAGCTTAACAAGAGGCTTCCCCCTGCATGCGGCTAACTGACCCAGACCCAGAGGCTGCTCCCTGCATGCGGTTGACCAGCACAGACAGCAGAGTTGGGTGCAGAGTCCGTGAGGCCAGAAGGACTTTGTTCTCACAGCAGAACACGCACCGCTCGCCTACAACCCCTGTGAGCACCCTAGGCCATCGCGAGGGCCGCCACGCCCACGGCAGGTCAGGGGATTAACCGAGGGGCTGCTCCCTGTGTGTGATTAACTGGGACAAACAGCAGAGACAGGCAAGGCAACTGGCAAGGAGGAAGGGACTTTGTTCTCCCAGCTGACACATGTGCCACTCACCTGCGACCACTCCCATTACCATGAAAAGGCAAAAGAACCTTGTTCAATCCAAAATCCCTCAAACAACAGAGAGAGGTCTTGATGAGACTAAAATCATCAATCTTCCTGAAAAAGAATTCAAAATAAAAGTCTTAAGCATGCTGATGGAGCTACAGAGAAATATTCAAAAGCTAAGGGATGAATTCAGGAGAGATATAAAAGAAATGAAACAAACAATGGAAGGATTTAAGAGCAGACTGGATGAGGTGCAAGAGACTGTTAATGGAATAGAAATCAGAGAATAGGAATACAGAGAATCAGATGCACACAGAGAAAAAGGGATCTCTAGGAATGAAAGAATATTAAGAGAACTGTGTGACCAATCCAAACAGAGCAATATTCGCATTATATGGGTTCCAGAAGAAGAAGAGAGAGAAAAAGGGATAGAAAGTGTCTTTGAAGAAATAACTGCTGAAGACTTCCCCAATCTAGGGAAGGAGATAGTTTCTCAGGCCATGGAGGTGCACAGATCTCCCAACACAAGGGGCCCAAGGAGGACAACACCAAGACATATAATAATTAAAATGGCAAATATCAAAGACAAGGGCAGAGTATTAAAAGCCACCAGAGAGAAAAAAAGATCACCTACAAAGAAAAACCCGTCAGGCTACCATCAGACTTCCCAGCAGAAACCTTACAGGACAGAAGGGAATAACATGATATATTCAACACAATGAAACAGAAGGGCCTTAAACCAAGAATATTCTATCTAGCAACATTATCATTTAAATTTGAAGGAGGATTAAACAATTCCCACATAAGCAAAAGTTGAGGGAATTTACTTCCCACAAACCATCTCAACAGTGTACTTTAAAGGGACTGCTCTTGTAAGTATGCCTTAAGCTAAATAGCTGTCACCAGAAAAAATAAAACCACAGCAAAGGAAGTAGGCAAAATAAATACTAATTACAAAATAAAATTAGCTATCCACAAAGTCAGTCAAGGGAAACACAGAGTGCAGAATAAAGTACCTAACATGTAAAGAGTGGAGGAGGAAGAAAAAGAAGGGAGAGAAATAATCATCAGTGTATGTGTTTATAATAGCATAATAAGTGAGTTAAGTTAGATGGTTAGATAGTAAAGAAGCTGCCCTTGAATCTTTGGTAACCATGAAAAAGCCTGCAATGGTGATAAGTACATACATATCGATAATCACCCTAGATGTAAATGGACTGAATGCACAAATCAAAGGACACAGAGTTACAGGATGGATAAAAATGCAAGACCCATCTATATGCTGCCTACAAGAGACTCACTACTAACCCAAAGATATACACAGACTAAAAGTGAAGGGATGGAAAAAGATATTTCATGCAAACAATAGGGAGAAAAAATAGGGTATTGCAGTACTTGTACCAGACAAAATAGACTTCAAAACAAAGTCACAAGAGACAAAGAAGGGCATTACATAATGATAAAGGGGTCAGTCCAACAAGAGGACATAACCATTATAAATACCTATGCATCCAATACAGGATCACCTACATATGTGTAACAAATACTAACAGAATTAAAGGAGGAAATAGAATGCATTGCATTCATTTTGGAGACTTCAACACATCACTCACTCCAAAGGACAGATCAACCAGACAGAAAATAAGTAAGGACACAGAAGCACTGAACAACACATTAGAATAGATGGACCTAACAGACATCTACAGAATACTGCACCCAAAAGCAGGAGGATACACATTCTTCTCAAGTGCACATGGAACATTTTCCAGAATACACCACATACTAGACCACAAAAAGAACCTCAGTAAATTAAAAAAGATTGACATTGTAACAACCAACTTCTCAGATCACAAAGGTATAAAACTAGAAATAAATTGTACAAAGAAAACAAAAGCCCATAAACACATGGAGGCTTAACAACGTGCTCCTAAATAATCAATTGACCAATGACCAAATTAAAATAGAGATCAAGCAATATGTGGAAACAAATGTAAACAATCCCAAATGAATTATATAAATTCACAATTATTGAACCAGGAAAAGGAACAAATGAGGCTCAATGTCAGTAGGAGAGACATAATAAAGATCAGAAAAGAAATAAATAAAATAGAGAAGATTAAGTAATAGAAAAAATTAATGAAACCAAGAGCTGGTCCTTTGAGAAAATAAACCAAATAGATAAACCCCTAGCCAGACTTCTTAAGAAAAAAAGAGAATCTATACACATAAACACAGAAATAAGACAGGAAAAATTACTATGGACACTACAGTAATACAAAGAATTATTAGAGCATATTAGGAAAACTATTTGCTAACAAACTGGATAATCTAGAGGAAATGGACAACTTTCTAGAAAAATACAAGCTTCAAAGACTGACCCAGGAAGAAACAGAAAATCTAAAGAGACCAATTACCAGTAATAAAATTGAATTGGTAATAAAAAAACTACCCAAGAACAAAACCCCTTGACCAGATTAATTCACCACTGAATTTTAGCAGACATTTAAAGAAGACATAATACCCATTCTCCTTAAAGTTTTCCAAAAATAGAAGAGGAGGGAATACTTCCAAACTCATTCTATAATGCCAGCGTCACTCTAATACCAAAATCAGGTAAAGACACCACAAAAAAAGAAAACTACAGACCAACATCCCTGATGAACATAGATGCAAAAATACTCAACAAAATATTAGCAAACCAAATTCAGAAATACATCTAGAGGATCATAAACCATGATCAAGTGGGATTCATCCTAGGGATGCAAGGATGGTACAACATTCAAAAATCCATCAACATCCACCACGTCAACAAAATGAAGGACAAAAACCACATGATTATCTCCACAGATGTTGAAAAAGCATATAACAAAATTCAACATCCATTCATGATAAAAACTTTCAACAAAATCGTATAGAGGGCACGTATCTCAACATAATAAAGGCCATCTATCAAGACAAGGATGCCCACCCTCCCTGCTTCTATTCAACATAGTACTGGAGGTCCTAGCCACGGCAATCAGACAACACAAAGAAATAAAAGGCATCCAGATTCGTAAGGAAGAAGTTAAACTGTCACTGTTTGCACATGACATGATATTGTACATAAAAAACCCTAAAGAATCCACACCAAAACTACTAGATCTAATAACTGAATTCAGCAAAGTTGCAGGATACAAAATGAATATGCAGAAATCTTTTGCATTCCTATACACTAATGATGAACTAACAGAAAGAGAAATTAGGACAACAATTCTATTCGCAATTGCATCAAAAAGAAGAAAATACCTAGGAATAAACCTAACCAAGTTAGTGAAACACCTATACCCTGAAAATTACAAGACACTCTTAAGAGAAATTAAAGAGGACACCAACAAATGGAAATTCACCCCGTGCTCTTGGGTAGGAAGAATTAATATTGTCAAAATGGTCATCCTGCCTAAAGCAGTCTACAGATTCAATGCAATCCCTATCAAAATACCAACAACATTCTTCAATGAACTAGAGCAAATAGTTCTAAAATTCATATGGAACTACAAAAGACCCCAAATAGCCAAAGCAATCCTGAGCAGGAAGAATAAAGCAGGGGGGATCTCACTTCCCAACTTCAAGCACTACTACAAAGCCACAGTAATCAAGACAAATTGGTACTGGCAGAAGAACAGACCCATAGACCAGTGGAACAGAATAGAGAGTCCAGATATTAATCCAAGCATATATGGTCAATTAATATATGAAAAAGGAGCCATGGAGCTACAATGGGGAAATGACAGCCTCTTCAACAGCTGGTGTTGGCAAAACTGGACAGCTACATGTAAGAGAATGAAACTGGATTACTATCTAACTCCATACACAAATGTAAACTCAAAATGGATCAAAGACCTGAATGTACATCATGAAACCATGAAACTCTTAGAAGAAAACATAGTCAAAACTCTCTTGAACATAAACATGAGCAATTTCTTCATGAACATTCCTCACCAGGCAAGGGAACCAAAAGCAAAAATGAACTCATGGGACTACATCAAGCTAAAAAGCTTCTGTACAGCAAAGACACCATCAGCAGAACAAAAAGGCATCCTGCAGTATGGGAGAATATATTCATAAATGACATATCCGTTGACGAGTTGACATCCAAAATATATAAAGAGCTCATGTGCCTCAACAAGCAAAGAACAAATAATCCAATTAAAAAATAGGCAGAGGATCTGAACAGACACTTCTCCAAAGAAGAAATTCAGATGGCCAACAAGCACATGAAAAGATGCTCCACATCGCTATTCATCAGAGAAATGCAAATTAAAGCCACAATGAGATATCACCTCACGCCAGTTAGGATGGCCACCATCCAAAAGAGAAACAACAACAAATGTTGGTGAGAATGTGGAGAAAGGGGAATCCTCGTACATTACTGGTGGGAATGTAAATTAATTCAACCATTGTGGAAAGTAGTGTGGAGTTTCCTCAAAAACTAAAAATAGAAATACCATTTGATCAAGGAATTCTACTCTTAGGAATTTACCCTAAGAATCCAGGAGCCCAGTATGAAAAAAACAGATGCACCCCTGTGTTTATCGCAGCACTATTTACAATAGCCTAGAAATGGTCGCAACCTATGTGTCCATCAGTAGATAAATGAATAAAGATGTGGTATATATACACAATGGAATATTATTCAGCCATAAGAAAATAAATCTACCATTTGCAACTACATGGATGGAGCTAGAAGGTATTATGCTCAGTGAAAGAAGCCAGGTGGAGAAAGACAAATATCAAATGATTTCACTCATCTGTGGAGTATAAGGACAAAGCAAGAACTGAAGGAACAAAACAGCAGCAGACTCACAGAACCCAAGAACTGACTAACAGTTACCAAAGGGAAAGTGACTGGGGCGGGTGGGATGGAAGGGAGGGAGAGGGGATTAAGGAGCATTTCGATTAGCACAGATAATGTAGGTGGTGGCACAGGGAAGGCAGTATAGCACAGAGAAGACAATAGTGACTCTGGCATCTTACTAAGCTAATAGACAGTGAGTGTAAATGGGGTATGTGGTGGGGACTTGATAATGGGAGGAATCTAGTAACCACAATGTTGCTAATGTAATTGTATGTTAATGATACCAATATAAATAAATAATAAATAAGTAAATAAATAAAAAGAATAAGAAAAAGATAAGATTTCATTTTACCTTTAGTTATTCTTTCTTCAACACCCTTACTTTCTTCCTATAGTTCCACGTTTCTGAACAGATCATTTTCCTTTTCCCTGTAGAGCTACTTTTAACATTTTCCTTAAGGGTGTGCTTTCTGGTAATGAAATTCCCTGATTTTTTGTTTGTCTGAGAAAGCCTTCATTTCTCCTTTACTTTTGAAGGATTTCTGGGTGTAGAGTTCTAGCCTGATGTTTTCTAAAATTTCAACCCTAATTATCTCACTTTACTTTTCTCTTTGTATTATTGGATCCACGGAAAGTTGTTGATTTTCAGTGCTTTTTTCTTGTTAGAAGACAGTGACAACAGGGCTGAAATTGGAAGTCTCTTTGTCACTTACCCTTGTCCTTCAAAATGCTCTTCTATGTTGCAAAATTCCAAACATCCGTACAACATTCTTAGTTTTCTTAGAATTGCAGTTTTTAAAATACTATTATCTTTATTGAATTCATTTTGTACTTATTTCTCTTTTTATCATCACTTTCAATATTGTCACTTACTGAACATGGAATGTCTAGTAATGTTCTTAAATATCTCAAAATCAAACACAGAAGTGATAAGCCAACTAAAGGCTGTTTGCTACATGAAAAGGCAACTAAACATGAGCCCACATGTCTGTCAGTATTATTTGCTGATGGCACCAGAGTAATTCTGCAGCTGAATTTTGTTTATTTCTATAAAAATTTTAAGTAGAATCAGTTTTCATTAATTGTGTATGCCATAGTACAGCCGTGGTTGGATCATTACTGGGAATACATATGGGGTGGTGTGATCTAGTAGGTTCAAGGTCATGTCCCTGGAAGAAAATCTGTGTAAGGCACTGAAGCCCTCAAGGTAAGTTAAGAGCCCCCACTCTGCATTCCCACAACATCCAGTGTGTCTTGCTACACTGTCATTACTTGGTTCACGTCTGTTTCCCCTACCAATAGGTTTTTCCTTTTTCTCTTTATCTGGTACAAATTGACAATTTGGCAAACATTACTACTTGTCTAGTCTTTACCCAAGTTACACCCATTGGGTAGTACAGAACAATAGGTTAGTACTCTTTTCTGCATTATGGCTACAGAATATTTTGGCCCCAAGTATAGGGTATTTTCCCTTATAAGAAATAGATTTGGAATTTAAGGATAATTTAGTGAGGTAAGCCAGTAATTTAAACAATTCTGAGATGAAGCAAGGCATGCCTATAAATTTACATAGCATATTATATCTACAGTTGCTTAGCTTCACTTGAATACTGGATTTGTATTTTGAAGAGCTGTGCTTTGTGTGTGAGATATATCATACATGTAGTGTTGAAACATGGGTACTTTTACATATTTTTCTATTAAAAAGCTATCCCAGGGGCATATGTGCAACATAATTTATGTTTGTAACTGTGTGTAGAATGCTGTGTCTAAAATTAGCATGGTTCCCTAGGTTTGGCAAAGGTCTCCAGGCTGTGTTTGCTGAATGCAAATAGATGCAAAAATATTTGTTTGTTATGAGAAATTCCGTGGTAGAAGGCAGTGTAAGTTGTTTGGAAGCAGGCATACCAAACTCCTAGTTGGTTGCATTTTTCACCGTTCTGCTGATTGTTTTCATGTGGTGCACACATCGGTTTTGGTCAAACAGAAAAACAACAAGCATTAAAGGACACAGTTAACAATTTTCTTTTTGTACAGTGCTGTGCTGTGTCTCTTGATAGGTTGTGTGTTATTTTAGCACCCAAGTACTGTTAGGGCCTAGAGAAATCATTTAATCTGTTCCACTGACAGGAAATGCTGAGCTACTTCCTAAGTGTTCATTATGACCATAGAATGAATTATGAATATAGAGAATCATTATGAATATAGAGAATCACAGAGTCAGATCTTACCTACTGCAGTTATCCTAAACTGAACAGGAAAATTTAGTTCATGAATATTTGTAGGTGGAAAATATCCTAGAATAGAGATTTACACTGTTCTCCGTCCTTTATAGCTGTTTATGTGGTTTGGGAAGGAACACTTTTTTAAATACAAAGAATATCTGGGTCAGTGGGAAAGGCTTGGCTTTAAATGGAATTTTGGCATTCCAGATTTTCCAATTGTGACAAGATTCATGAGCCAGTGAATGGCTCAACAAGTAGATTCTAATATTTTTTAAGTGGAAAGCAGCATTCTAAGCTCTCATGGGAATTGTTTTTGAGAAATTTAATCTTAATTTTTTTGAGGATTGATTTGGATTGAGAGTTAGTAAAAAAATTAAAAAAGATAGCAGTTGATGTAGAATTTAGATATGAATTAAGGGCCTGTGAGTAAATATGTTACAAGGTATATTTAAGTATTCAGGTGACTTACAGTATAAAAGTTGTATTCATTTTTGTTTTTTCCAGCAGCTAGTTGGCTGGAAGAATAAACAAGCAAGAATAGTCAGTGACTATGGATTACAGATTTCCTGTGGTTTTGGATTTCTACTCAAGTTCTTAACAATATAGATATCATTTATTTTAAATACTCTATTTGGATTCAATATTTAGAATGACCAATCCTATGCAAGTGATTAATTGACTATTAGAAATACTAGAATATTTGGTAATTTTGTCATCTAAAACATAATCTAAATGATTATAATAAAAATTAAATTTTATTTTAGAAACCTCTTAATTCTCAAGCTAATTTTATGTGGTTAATAGTGCACAGCTCAATAGTTCTCTTTAAAATGGACATTTTTAAATGTTTTTAAAAGCATAATTCATATTTGTACAAAGAAAATAAGGTCTTTTGCTCCTGATGGTAAACAAGAATATTAGATGATGTGCACATAACTTGGGATCATTTTGTGCAACCCCTTAGGCCTTACAGCCCTTGAGATTTGCAAATTGTAATTTAAATGCAAAAGTAACATTTGGGCATGTAAAGGATGAGTCTTAAATCTGAGGATTATCTAAATCCTGTGTTTTAACTTCTGCTGCTTCCATTTATTATGTCTTTACTAATTGGTATCATCTCAGAGGAGGAAGAGGGAGAAGAAATAAATCCACAATACAAATTAATTAACTTTATGGCCAGTGATTGTTTTTTGGAGTAATTTCTAAACCGTTTCCTTCCCTCATTTGACATTTGCACTGGGAGAACACTTGAATTTCAAAGGTTTGGGGCCTCCCCTCCTGAAAGTAGAAATTTGGTTTTTCCCTTCCAAACAGGAAGAACATTTTTATGGAGAAGTTTTGTCTTGGAGAATTTAACAGCATAACCCAAGGTTGTGTCTTTAAGACTGGTTCATTTTCTCTGACCCTTTGTTACTCAAAATAAAGTACTGGAAGTCCTAAGAAATGTTCTGTTCTTATACATTATACTGACTAAGTCAGGATTAATTTGATTTCAAAGCTGAGAACAGTGATAAAACCTTGTTTACAGAAATGAATTTTGGAAGAGAAAAATACCATAAAATGTTTAGTGAATATGTCTTCAGTTTCTTGTTCAGCCAATGAGGAAAAAGGCATTGCCTGTCTTTTTTCCATTAATTATTTTTCAATAAACATGAGATCCGGTTGAGCATTAAAAATAAAATGGGTTTAACATTTCCAGATAACTTATGTTTCCCATTTTCCTGGAGAGTAAAGAATTTGTTTTCATTCTGAGTTTTGTTTCTTAGGAGTTTTCAGTGTAAGTGGCCATTGTGAGAATGTAAAATATTTTTAATGTATTTTTATCTTTAGTCTATATATTGAGGTTAACCATAGGTAAACATTTTTTAAATTGGGCAGTTTGTATTCAGAATAGTTTTCACTTTCCTGTTTTCCTTCTTCAAATGCCTTTTCCTCCCTTCTTTCCTTTGACAAATACTTAATTGAACTTAACCTATGTGCCAGGTATATAAATCTGCATATATTTTAACGAAGACCTCCCGACTCTTCCAAAAGAAATTTCAGTTTTTATGGTCAATCAAGGGCACAATCAGATATCAGTCTCTGGCTGTACCCAGCTGACTGGCTTTGGAACAAGTGAGGTTCTCTTCTCTCAATTATTAGATTAGCTAGGGTAGGCTGCGTTGCTGTAACAAATATCACCAATATGAAATAGCTCAAGCAAAGTCAAAGTCTTTCTCAAGTAACAGTTTTGGGAAATGTTCCAAATCATGAGGATAGGGGTCAACTCTGCATGGTCACTGATGAACACAGGCTGGTGTGTGGGTTCCTGGGCCTTTGCCATTTCAGCCCAGGGAAGGGGGCAAAGCATGGCCTGTTGTGCAGGAGAGATTTATGGATCAGACCTGCAGACGGTACATAAGCTCCATTCACATTTTGTAGCCACATACTGACACTAACCGCAAGGGATACTTTGAAATGGAATCTAGTCCTGTGCCCAGGAAGCAGGGGGGATGGAATTTTCTACAAGTAGTGGTCAGGGGTCCACAGTCGTGGATGGCCATCCTGAGCCAGAACTACCCTGGAGCCTTCACAAATATATATACCCTCTCATAACTACTTTTCAATTTAAAAACCTCAAATACAATTTCTGGCCTTTTTTGTTCCTGTTCACAAAAAGTGCTCCTGTTCTTTGTGGATCTGCTAACATTAGAAGAATGTTAAATATGTCCCTAATCACACCGAAAGTTATCGTAATGCTATTGTGTTTCCTTCTAGCTTTCTACAAGCATTTTAAAATATGATTGAGATAATCCATGTAGTTGTGGATTATATTTTCTAATTTAAAATTAATACTTTGCACTTCTTCTCATGTCGGTGGAAGTACTGAAACCATTATTTGTTATGGCTCTATAGATTATCATAAGAATCACCCACAGTTTATTTAAGCATTCTCTAACTGATGGAGTTGAGGATATTTCCATTTCTTATTACAACTATGTCTTTCGTAAATAACTTCTATATATAAATCCATGCCTGTATGTCTAAATATTACCTTAGTGCTCTTGGTGATCCAAAGAGTACAAATATACTTAAACTTCTGAGTAAATATTGTTAATTTTCTCTTCAAAGAAGTTATACCAACTTATCTTCCCAACAGCAAGAATACATGCATGCAATGACTTTACCAGGTGACCTGGCAATTGCATGCTTGGGTATTATCCCGGAGATATAAGAATTGGTGTTCATGCAAAAACCTATACAGGAATTTTCACTGAAGCTCTATTCAAAAGAGCTAAAAACTGGAAACAACCCAGGTGACTTTTGACAAGCAAAAGGTTTAACAGCCTGTGATACAAACATATCATGGGGACGACTCAGCACTCCAATAAAAAGGACAGGGCTACTGATACACGCAAAACTTGGATGAATCTCCAGAGAATTATGCCAAATGAAAAAAAGACAACTCCAGGAGGTAAAGTGCCCTATGATTCCACACACACATTTTTGAAATAAGGAAAATAATGAACAACAGGTTAGTAGTTGCCAGGGTTAAGGATGGGGGCAGGGAAGTGGGGAACTGAGTGTGGTTATAAAGGGGCAGCACAGGGAATCCTTGTGGGGACGTAACTTTGCATCTTGACTGGGGATGCATACACAAACCTACATGTGTTAAAATTGCACAGAACTGAATACACAATTTGAGTACAAGTGGGGAAACCATAACAAGATTAGTAGTGGATTATATCAATGCCAATATTCATTTTGTGATATTGTGATATTATACTATAGTTTTAAAAGATGTTATCACTGGGGAAATTGGGTAAAGGGCATAAGGTCTCTATTCTTACAACTGCATATTAATCTATAATCAAAATAAGTTTTATTAAAAACAAGACTGAATAAAATTTACCATGTAGCTTTAGTTCTTTCCATATAATAAAAGTTCTGTTGTTTGATGGCTATTAGGAAGTTGTGCCTTCACTACTCTCTACTATTCCTAACTAGTGTTAAACAGTTCAAACTACAGCTGACTTTTCTTGTGTCCTGCCCCCATTTTCTTTTACTTGTTCATATTTTTCCCCATATAATAGCAATTCCAAAAGCATTTATTCATCTTCTAGCCCTTTTGTTTGGATATATAATCAAAAATCTTTCTCTGACATATCTTTAGAGTAGCTCAGACCTAAGCCTGATTTTTAGCCTTTGTTTTTGTTCTTCTTTAAGTATAAAGTAATTGCCAAAGGACTTAAAAGTTGTCTTAGGGCATAATGACCTGATTGTACCTGTATATGCCCTAGGTCAGTAAGTAATGCTGTTAAGAGTGTTCTTTTATTTCATCAAAAATATAATCTGATTTTATTCACTTTTTTATTTTTTAATTACTTTAAATAGGAGAACTGAGTTAACCATATTCCTTAAATGTCCAGTTAATAATCTTTGCTCTGCATTACACTCTTCTTTTCGGTCCTTATTTACTTGGTTAATAATCATTTCTTCTTTATCTCTGGCTCCCCCTCCCATAACTCCACATCACATGGTCAGTTTTCTGTTTTATGTATGGGTGTATCCTCATGAAACCTGTAGCATTTTATGTGTGTTTCACATTTACAAAAAATATTATTGTGCTATATATCTTATATATGTTTAAATGATGTAGTTATTGCATATTCCATATAAAATTGAGTGTGAGTTTGTTGAGTTTTTAAAAATATTTGACTAGAATTTTGGTTAGGATTACCCTGAGTTTTCAGATTAATTTGAGAAAAATTGAGCTCTTCGTTGTGTTTAGTGCATGCCTTGTAAAGAAAGGTCTAAGTGATAGCAAATACACTTGATGGTGTCTATGTTTCCTTTCTCTCTTGAAATTTTAACAAGGGAGGTCTAGTGTCATCTGCCTAATGTCTTTTTGATGATGCTTTTAGTTTCTAAGCTTGAATTATTTTTACTGCATGTTTGGTGCATATTGCTGTCCATAAACTAGGTGGTGGTTATAATACTAATATGTAGGTTTCTGTTATATGCTGTTATATTATTAAATATACAAGTAGTATATATTTCTGCTAATGCCTGTAAATATTATCTTATTGTATTGTATAATTTTCAGTTATAGCAGTATGTCAAAAAGATTTAAAACCCAATTTACATCGTCTTGAAATTGTGTGGATAAACTTGTATAAGGATCCTGGCTGTAGCCACAACACTCCCAGACAAGTGGGTCTTGGCTTATTTGGGCTTCTTTCTCCCAGTGATGTGTACTTGATTACAGTTCTCTAGGTGCTATGGTATGGACTAAATTATGTGCTCTCTGCCCAAATTCTTATGTTGAAGATCTAACTACCATGTGATTGTATTGGAGACAAGGCCTTTCAGGAGGTGATTAAAGTTAAATGAAATCATAAGGGTACAGAGTCCTGATCCTATAGAACTGGTGCACTGATAAGAATCAGACCTCAGATACCAGAGCACTCTCTCCACCATGTGAACAGGCAGTGAGAAGGCAGCTGTGTGCAGCCAGAAAGAGAGTCCTCGCCAGCACCTGATCATGCTGACACCCTGAGCTTGGACTTCCAGCCTCCAGAACTATGAGAAAACAAATTTCTATTGTTTAAACCACTCAGTCTTTGGTATTTTGTTATGGCAGCCAGGGCTGACTAAGACTCTAAGTCTGACATCAGAGTGATTGCCATATTAATTAATGCTCTGGCAGATAGAGTTGTGAGTCAGTATTCCATTAGAGATCATTTTATTATAGTCTATTTTTGTTCCAGGTTGTTTAAGCATAAAAGAAAATAAATGAGCCATGGGCTGCACCTTTCCATGTTTGCTGACTCCTAATGAACTACATGAAATGGCAACTAGTTTTTCTCAGCATCTCAGTGCCTTATATCATTGTTAGGTTTTATGCATCATTTTCTGTCTTTTCTTGACACTCAGGATATGAAATTATTTTGCTGCCTAATTTGATTAGGTCACCTGAGACAGTAAGCTAGTTTTCTGAAATACAAAATAGTAGTGCTTAGGTATCTTAAAATTTTTTTTCAGAGCAAAGCCCATTTCAAGAGTCAGAGCCACCAAAAAATTAGACAATTGCACTTTTATTCTTTTGCTATCAGTTGGCATCATGTATATTTTTTTCTCAAGGGGCTATGTCATAGCCATCTGATGTTTTCTCATATCTATTTTGAGATCTCATTCTCAGATTGAATATACCAAGTTTGTAGTAGGCTCTGGACTTGCATAAACCATGGGCTTGGTCACAAGCATGGAAAAGAAATTTTGTCTTTATTTAGCTTTCTTCAACACCTGTCTCTGGGCTTAAAACATATTAGGGCAGTGGATGGATACGTATTTGTTATACATTATAAAACAACTAGAATAACCCCCTCATATCAAAATGAATCCACGTGAGAATTTGATACATTTTGAAATTGATTTTTAAAGGACTTCTCAAAGAAGAATTATGATAAACTTCTCCAAAGGGGTTTGAGTTACTGGGATAGAGATGTTTACTAACAGAATAATTGCTGATTACACATTCTAAATGTTTAGTCAACATAATGGAATATAGAGGCAACATTACAGGACTTTAAACACTGTTATTGTCATTGAAGGTGAGGAAAGTAGTGAAAACTGCTTGTGATAAACACTTCAGGATGTTACTCATCTCATTTTGGATGAGATGCAGGTAATGGCCCGCAGAACTCCATTCTGAATTATGGAAAAGTGGCCACTGCTTTGCTCCGAGGACATTTTAGATCAAGTGGAGTATAGTTTGTTCAGCTTTTTTTTTAAAGCCTATTAACCTCAGTAGCTCTGGCTTTGTGTCCACTACCAAATAAGTCTGGTTTCTAGGAAGGATCTCAGGCTAATCTATGTTAGCTATGAGAGACTTGGTAGTTTTCTGTTTAATGGGAAAGAGAATAATTCTGGTTATTTTAATTTCCTTTGTTTAGCCACAGTTAGTGATATAAAAAAGGGCTTGAAAGCTGGATTGGAAAAATGCTTCTTATCCTTCAAGAAAATATTCCACATAAGTTATGTCATCTTTATATTATTATCTGCAAATTATGGGATACTATATTGGTAGTATTCTTACAAGAAAGCTTGCAGGCAATTATAGGCATTTTACCCAATTGTTACCATGCCACAGTATGGTGTTAAATTAGGAGAGAGGTAATACAACTTCACAGAAAACCCTTTGTTATTTTCTAGCAGCTTCTCTGCCCTTGACAATTTCCTTGGCTCCTTTGCTATTTAGATGAGAATAGATACTCAGGATTTTTATTTTAAAAAATGCCCCACTCTCATTCATTGCTGCTGGGATTGCAAAATGGTTCGGACTCTTTGGAAGACAGTTTGGTGGTTTCTTATAAAACTAAACATAATCTTACTATATGATTGATCCAACAATCAGGCTCTTTAGTATTTGCCCAAAGGAGTTAAAAAACTTTTGCCCATATAAAAGCTTGCACATGGAAGTTTATGGCAGCTTTATTCATAATTGGCATATTTGGAAGCAACAAGATGTCCTTTGGTAGGTGAATGGATAAATAAACTGTGGTACATCCAGACAATGGAATATTATGCAGTGCTAAAAAGAAATGAAGTATCAGGTCATGAAAACACATGGGGGGAACTTAAAGGCATGTTACTGAGTGAAAGAAGCCAATCTGAAAAGGCTACATACTGTGTGATGCCACTTAGATGACATTCTGGAAAGGGCAAAACTGTGGAGCTAGTAAGAAAGAGCAGTAGTTGCCTGGGATTAGGGAGGAGGGGAATAGGTGGAACATGGAGGATTTTTAGGGGAGGGAAATTACTCTCTGTGATATTGTAATGATACCTGTCACTGTGCATTTGTCAAATCTTACAGAATATACAACACCAAGAATGAACATTACTGTGAACTATGGAGTTTGGAGGATTATGATGTGTAATATAGGTTCATCAATTATAACAAATGTACCGCTTTGCTGGGTTGTGTTAATAATGGGAGAGGGCTATGCATGTGTAGGAGCAGGGGTATATGGGAAATACCTGCACCTTCCACTTGACTATGCCGGGAACTTAAAACTGCTCTAAAACCTGTCTGAATAAAAAAAAATTATGAATCTCCATTTGAGTAATATCTAACAATTTCAAACGAGGTAGCAAAGTCATAAAAATCTGGCTTGCCTTTTTGTAGTTAGCTACAGTTTCTACTAGGGCCTGAGACTACAACAGCTTAAAAATATTTGATCTGCAAAGGAGGTTTGGCTCTGGTTAAGCCCACATTGGTTGTGGGAAGTTTCAGGAAACAAATACTTCTTTGGTGTGGTAAACTAAAATTTACTGGCTTCTGAGGGATATTCTATGGGATTACTGGTGGCCTTGCTTGTACATTTTAGTGCAATATAATGCCATTATGCATTATGTAAAGCTGAAGTATAATACAGAGAAATTCCATTTCATTGTTTCCTTAGAGACTGTTCCATGAGGGTCAACGTTAGATTGAATTAAGACAGGGAAGCAATGCACTTGAGCTAATTGGATAAAGTTGATAGCATTAGGAAACAGCAGGATGGAATTGACTGCCTGTGAAAAGCTTCAGAAATTGGTAATGAAAAATGTTTGTAATTTCAATGGATGTAATAATTGTTAAATAACATTTATTTAGGACTCTACTGTGTTTGGATTTGGTTGCATCTATTTAATATTATACAGATTTATTTTTTATCCTTCAGAAGTTTACATTCTAAAGAAAAATCAGAGTGTGAGGACAGAATATGTCATTAGACACACGTTTGAGGTTTGGTTAGAGTTTTTATAGCTGAAGAGTCTTTGCAGGATGTAATTTTGTAATCAAAATACACATATATGCTTTCATGATTATAAGGGAAAACGGGCACTGGACATCTGGTACAGTTTGGGGCCACTGCCTTGATTTGTGTTAAGGCGCCAACAGTTTTATCCATCATTGCTTTTTCACTATCCATGGAAATGTCAACACAGTGAAAAAGGCAAATGATGTCTTGGTATTATTTTGAAAACAGTTTTGACCCTATGGATTTCCTGAAATAGTTCTAAAACTTCAGGAGGTCTGAGGACAACATTTTAAGTACTAGAGTTCTAGGTCTAGGATATACATGGAGAACAGAGGGATACTCTTTCTTTTAAGCTATTCCTTCTGTTTAAGCTTGAAAGTGAAACTCTCTTGTTTGAAAACTCCCTAAATTCCAAGGCCCTGGGAGTATTTACATTTTTAGTGTTAAAAAATTTCCAGTTTTCTCCTTTAGAAGAATTTTATAGTTTTTTGGAAAAATATTGCTTGGACAGTGTTTTGATTAAGGGTAGCGATAAACAATCTTTTTTAAAGAAATGATGATGAAAATAAATTCAGTACACTTTCTTAAAGTGTACTAGCATTTATATAGGAATCTCATGCGAGAATATAGAAAAACTGGGGATATAAAAATTTTTAGAAATTGCTCAAAAATATGTTTATTCTTAAAAGCACCAAAGAGTCTTCTTCATATTAACCATAGATATTTTATGCTTATTTGAGTATAAATATTTTATTATTATTTTCTTTGCTAAATTGAGCTATGCAATTATGGCTAATAGATTAATAATTATGTTTGATTTTTGTTCAAACATTATAGCAGTTACCCCATATATTCATTGATTGGATACATATATCATAGGTTCTTAATCAAGGACATATGGATGTATTTCAGGGGCTCCATGAAACCCCCCTCAATTATTCATATACAAAATGTGGTAGTTTATTACTTTTTATTTTGTGAAGATCTGGTCAGATTATCAAAAGGTTTTAAAAATACTCCCAGTTCTATGTTTAAGGAAGTGGCTACAAATACTTTATTTCAATTCTAAAGGGAAGAAGATAACATTTTTAACATAGGGTAGATTAAACAGTTGGTTGCTTGGATTTCATCTCTGTAAATATTGCATTGGTATTATGTAGACAAAGCCTAAGCTCTTTAATTATTCCTGAATTAATTTACAATATGTGAAATTCACCCACACTTGTTCTATTTATTACCTTATGGAAACAGCATGCTTTTGGCTGGTACTAAATAGTCCATGTGCAGGACATTTCTACTTTCATATTTAACAACATATTCTTCTACATTATATCATTTCATTTAAACTCTTTCTGGAAATGCAGTGAAGTTTAATGATCTCTTCAAAGTGCATTGTGAACAAGTCAGCCTTTCATTGATTTCTTTGTCATAACATATTCCCATGTTTTCTGTTTGTTTTTTAAGTATATTTTCTGAAATATTCTTTTTGAAATAAAATTCCCAGTTTAGGGGACTTCATTACAAGTGTTTTTTATGTATATGTTTCATGATATATAATTTTGTTTTAATTTTTATTGAGATATAACTTACACATACCATAATGCCCAAATCTTAAATATATGGCTTGATGTATTTCTTTAATAGATTTTATTTTTTTAGATCAATTTTAGGTTCCCAGAAAAATCAAGTGGAACATACAGATATTTCCCATAGAATCCTGCACATGCATTAACCTTCCCCATTAACATCCCCCACCAAAGTGGCAATTTGTTATAACTGATGAACCTATTTTAATGCATCCCATACCAAGTTCATAGTTTTCATTAGGGTTCACTTGATGTTGTTCATCGTATAAGTTTGACAAATGCATAATAACATGAATCCCTCATTCTCTGTGTTCTGTTTACTCATCCCTCTAATTACTGATTATTTTAGTCTTCATATTTCTGCTTTTTCCAGAATGTCATATAAGTGGAAACATGTGGTCTTTTCAGATTGGCTTCTTTTACTTAGCAATATGGCTTCAAGATTCCTCAAGGCTTTATAGCTCATTTCTTTTTATCACTGAATAATATTCCATTATCTGGGTGCACCACAATTTGTTTATACATTCACCTACTGAAGGATATCTTTATTGCTTCCAAATTTGGCAACTATGAGTAAAACTGCTAAAAACATGAGATTTTTGTGAAGACAAAAGTTTTCAACTTCTTTGGGTAAATACCAAAGTGCACGATTGTGTGGCAATCGTGTGGTAATACTAGTTTTATAAGAAACCACGGAACTGTCTTCCAGAGACTACCATGGTATTCCCAGCAGCAGTGAATGAGAATTCCTTGTTGCACTAAATCCTCTCCAGCATTTGGAGTTGTCAGTGTTCTGGACTTGGGCTAGATATGTGTATCTCAATGCAATTTTTATTTTAATTTCTTTGATGACAATAATGTGGATCATCTTTTCATATGCTTGCTTCCTACCTGTGTATCTTTTCTGATTAGATGTCTGTTAAGGTCTTGGCTCATGTGGCTCACTTATTTTTTTGAACTAAAGTATTATTGATATACAATCTTATGAAAGTTTCACATGAACAACATTCACCTATATATGGCTTCCTCACTCCATCCACTGTAGTCACTATCAGCACAGAAAGATGGCACAGAGTCAGTACGTGTCTTTTCCATGCAGCACTGCCTTCCCGGAGACCTACCTGTATTGTGATTGTGAATTACGGTGCTCCTCAATCCCCTTCTCCCTCCCTCCCCCCACCCCTCCCACCCCTCCCACCCCTCCCACCCCTCCCCTTCGGGAACCACTAGTCCCTTCTTGGAGTCTGTGAGTCTGCTGCTGTTTTGTTCTTTCAGTTTTCCTTTCTTGTTATGCTCCACAAATGAGTGAAATCATTTGGTTCTTGTCTTTCTCTGCCTGGTTTATTTCACTGAGCATAATACCCTCTAGCTCCGTCCATGTTGTTGCAAATGGTAAGATTTGTTTTCTTCTTATGACTGAATAATATTCCATTGTGTATATGTACCACTTCTTTATCCATTCATCTACTGATGGACAGTTAGGTTGCTTCCATATCTTGGCTACTGTAAATAGTGCTGTGATAAACATAGGGCTGCTAATGTCTTTTGAATTCCTAGGAGTGAAATTACCCAAACAAATGGTATTTCTATTTTTAGTTTTTGAAGAATCTTCATATTGCATTCCACAATGGTTGAACTAATTTGCATTCCCACCAGCAGTGTAGGAGGGTTCCCCTTTCTCCACATCCTCACCAACAACTGTTGTTGTTTGTCTTTTGGATGGTGGCCATCCTTACTGGTGTGAGGTGATATCTCATTGTGGTTTTAATTTGTATTTCCCTGAGGATTGGTGATGTGCAGCATCTTTTCATGTGCCTGTTGGCTATCCAGATTTCTTCTTTGAAGAGGTATCTGTTCAGATCCTCTGCCCATTTTTTAATCAGGTTATTTGTTTTTTGGGTGTTGAGGTGTGTGAGTTCTTTATGTATTTTGGATGTTAACCCCTCATCAGATATGTCGTTTATGAATATATTCTCCCATACTGTAGGATGCCTTTTGGTTCTGCTGATGGTGTCCTTTGCTGTACAGAAGCTTTTTAGTTTGATGTAGTCCCACATGTTTATTGTTGTTTTTGTTTCCCTTGTCCGAGATGTGTTCAGGAAAAAGTTGCTCGTGTTTATCTTCAAGAGACTTCTGCCTATGTTTTCTACTATGAGTTTTATGGTTTCGTGACTTACATTCAGGTGTTTCATCCATTTCAAGTTTACTTTTGTGTATGGAGTTAGGCAGTAATCCAGTTTTATTCTCTTACGTGTAGCTGTCCAGTTTTTCCAACACCAATTGTTGAACAGGCTGTCTTTTCCTCATTGTATATTCATGGCTCCTTTATTGTATATTAATTAGCCGTGTATGTGTTGGTTTATATCTGAGATTTCTGTTCTGTTCCATTGATCTGTGGGTCTGTTCTTGTGCCAGTACCAAATTGTCTTGATTACTGTGGCTTGTAGTAGAGCTTGAAGTCAGGGAACATAATTCCCCCGCTTTATTCTTCCCTCTCAGGATTGCTTTGTCTATTTGGGGTCTTTTGTGGTTCCATATGAATTTTAGAACAATTTGTTCTAGTTTGTTGATAGGGATTGCATTGAATCTGTAGATTGCTTTAGGCAGTATGGCCATTTTGATAATATTAATTCTTCCTACCCATGATCATGGGGTGTGTTTCCATTTATTAGTGTCTTCTTTAATTTCTTTCAAGAGTGTTTTATAGTTTTCAGGGTATAGGTCTTCCATCTCCTTGGTTAGGTATTTTCCTAGATATTTTATTCCCTTTGATGCAATTGTAAATGGAGTTGTTTCCATGATTTCTCTTTTTACTAGTTTGTTGTTAGTATATAGGAATGCAACAGATTTCTGTGTATTAATTTTGTATCCTGCAACTTTGCTGAATTCAGTTATTCTAGTACTTTTTTGGTGGATTCTTTAGGGTCTTCTATGACAATATCATGTCATCTGCAAACAGTGACAGTTTAACTTCTTCCTTACCAATATAAATGCTTTTTATTTCTTTGTGTTGTCTGAATGCTGTGGCTAGGACCTCCAGTACTATGATGAATAAAAGTGGGGAGAGTGGGCATCCTTGTCTTGTTCCTGATCTTAGCAGAAAGCTTTCATCTCTTCACTGTTAAGTATGATGTTGGCTGTGGGTTTGTCATATATGGCCCTTATTATGTTGAAGTACTTGCCCTCTATACCCATTTTGTTGAGAGTTTTTATCATGAATGGATGTTGAATTTTGTCAAATGCATTTTCAGCATCTATGGAGATGATCATGTGATTTTTGTCCTTCTTTTTGTTGATGTGGTGGATGATGTTGATGGATTTTCTAATATTGTACCAGCCTTGTGTTGGAATAAATCCCACTTGATCATGATGGATGATCTTTTTGATGTACTTTTGAATTTGGTTTGCTAGTATTTTGTTGAGTGTTTTTGCATCTATGTTCATCAGGGACATCGGTCTGTACATTTATTTTTTTCGTGGTGTCTTTGCCTGGTTTTGGTATTAGAGTGATGCTGGCCTCATAGAATGAGCTTTGAAATATTTCCTCCTCTTCAACTTTTTGGAGTACTTTTAGGAGGATGGGTATTAGCTCTTCTTTAAATGTTTGATAAAATTCAGCCATGAAGCCTTCTGTTCCAGGGTTTTGTTCTTAGGTAGTTTTTTGATTACCAGTTCAATTTCATTGCTGTTAATTGGTATGTTCAGATTTTCTACTTCTTGGGTCAGCCTTGGAAGGTTGTATTTTTCTAGAAAGTTGTCCATTTCTTCTAGGTTTTCTAATTTGTTGGCATGTAACGTTTTTTATGGTTTTCTCTAAAAATTCTTTGTATTTTCATGGTGTCCATAGTGGTTTTTTCCTTTTTCACCTCTGATTCTGTTTTTTGTGCATACACTCTTTTTTTTCTTGGTAAGTCTGGCTGGGGGTTTACCTATTTTGTTTATTTTTTCAGAACTAGCTTCTGGTTTCATTGATTCTTTCTATTTTATTCTTTTCAGTTTTATTTATTTCTGCTCTGATCTTTACTATGTCCCTATTTCTACTGACTTTGGGCTTCATTTGCTCTCCTTTTTCTAGTGTCATTAATTATGAGTTTATGCTGTTTATTTGGATTGTTCTTGTTTCTTGAGGTAAGCCTCTATTGCTATATACTTTCCTCTTAAAACTGTCTTCACTGTATCCCACAGGTTTTTGAGCTCTTCCCTTGTTGTTTACATTTGTCTTCATGTGTTGCTTGATCTCTGTTTTTATTTGGTCATTGATCCATTGATTATTAGGAGCTTGTTGTTAAGTCTACATGTGTTTGTGGGCTTTTTTGTTTTCTTTGCTTAATTCATTTCAATTTTCATATGTTTTTGTTTTGAGAAGCTGTTTGGGACAATTTCAATCTTTTAAAATTTATTGGGGCTCTTTTTGTGGCCTAGTATGTGATTTATTCTGGAAAACATTCTGTGTATACTTGAGAAGAATGTTCATCCTGCTGCTTTTGGGTAGAGTTTCCTGTAGGTATCTGTCAGGTCCATCTGTTCTAATGTAATTGTTCAGTGCCTTTGTCTTCTTACTTATTTTTTGTCTTATTGATCTGTATTTTTTTGTGTGACTGGTGTGTTGAAGTCTCCTAAAATGAACATGTTGCATTCTATTTCCTCCTTTACTTCCCTTAGTATTTGTTTTACATATTTAGGTGCTCCTATGTTGGGTGCATAGATATTTATAATTGTATATACTCTTGTTGAACTAACCCCTTTATCAGTATATAATGTCTTTCTTTGTCTCTTGTTACTTTCTTTGTTTTGAAATCTATTTCATCTGCTATAACTACTGCTACTCATACTTTTTTCTCCCTATTAGTTGCATGAAATATCATCCCTTCCCTTTTAGTCTGTATATATCTTTGGGTCTGAAATGATTCTCTTTTAGGCAGCTTATAGATGGGTCTTGTTTTTTTCATCCATTCTGTAACTCTGTGTCTTCTGATTGGTGCATTTAGCCCATTTATATTTAGGGTGATTATCAATAGATATGTACTGATTGCCACTGTATGCTTTACATTAGTGATTACCAAAGGTTCAAAGATAGCTTCCTTACTATCTAATAGTCTATCTTAACTCTCTTATTACTGTATTTCTAACACAATATAAAGGTCCTTCTTTTTCCCCTCCCTTTCTTCTTCTTCCTCCTCCTCAACTCTTTATATATTAGGCGTCATTTTCAGTACTCTGTGTATCCTTTCTCTAACTTTGTGAGTAGTTGATTTCATTTTGTATTTGCTTAGTAATTAATTGATCTATTTCCTTTACTGTGGGCTTATTTTTTCTGGTGACAGCTATTTAGCCTTAGAAGCATTTCCATCTAGAGCAGTCCCTTTAAGATACCTGGTAGATATGGTTTGATGGTGGTGAATTCCCTCAACTTTTGCTTATCTGGAAATAGTTTAATCCCTGCTTCAAACTTAAATGATGATCTTGCTGTGTAGAGTATTCGTGGTTGTAGACCCTTCTGTTTCATTGTATTAAATGTATCATGCCACTCCCTTCTAGCCTGTAAGGTTTCTGCTGAGAATTCTGATGACAGCCTGATGAGCTTTCTTTTGTATATGATTATTTTTCTCTCTCTGGCTGCTTTTAATACTTTCTCTTTGCCCTTTATCTTATCTTTGCCATTTTAATTATTATATGTGTTGTTGTTGTCTTTCTAGGGTCCCTTATGTTGGGGGATCTTCTGCACTTCCATGACCTGAGTGACTGTTTCTTTCTGCAGATTGGGAAAGTTTTCAACAATTATTTCCTTAATGAGACTTTCTATCCCTTTGTCTCTCTCTTGTTTTGGCACCCCTATGATGTAAATATTGTTCTGTTTGGACTGGTCACACAGCTCTCTTCGTATTCTTTCATTGCTAGAGATCTTTTTTTCTCTCTGTTCTTCAGCCTTTGTTTTCCTGTTTTCTAATTTCTATTTCATTTGCCATCTCCTTTTCCTCTTCTAATTTACTTTTAAATCCCTCCATTGTATGTTTCATTTCATTTACTGTATTTTTCATTATTGCTATCTCTTTGTTGAAGTTCTTCCTGAGATCTTGAATATTTTTCTGTAGCTCCATGAACATGTTTATGACTTTTATTTTGAAATGTTTATGAAGAAGATTGTGATTTCAGTTTCACTAAGCCCTCTTTCTGTAGTTTTTTTTTTCTTGTAATTTTGTTTTGGACCAAATTCTTTTGTTGCTTCATTTTTGTAGTGTTTCCTATGGAATAATAATTTCATGTAGTGGCACCTTCTAGTGCTCAGAGGTTCAATTTCCTGTGTGGGAACTACAGTTGTTGGCAAGCACTGTGTGTTGTGACTTTTTGTCTTGGTTTTAGTGGGCTGTAGGGACATCAGCTGGTTGCACAAGCAGGGAGAAAACTGTGTGCCTGCAGCAATGGTGGAGTCACAGATGAGTGGAACTGGCACCTGCTAGGTGGAAAAAGCTCAGCTGGGAGGATTTCCTGTGTTCCCAGCTATAACACCTGTCTCTGTTGCCAGGTCCAGTGGGCTGAGTGTGTAGGGAGGAGTCTCTGTGCTTCGGCCCTGTAGCTGCCACCCTCTGGCTGGCCAGGCACCATGGCAGGGGTGGCAAGTGAGTGGGACCAGCACCTGCTGGGAGGAAGCAGTGGCAGGCTGAAAACTGTAGTGAGGGGCCTTGGGCCTGCATTGACAGCCAGGGTTGAAGGGTCTGAAGCTCCCGAGAGTTCCCAACCTGCTGGGCTGAGTGAGCTGGGAAGGTTCATCCACCTGGCCTTTCTCCTGAGCAGTGAGCTCTGTGTAATCTTTGCCCCTTTAGTGCCCCTCTCACTGCTGGGAAGTCCTTCAAACTGCCTGCCTTTCTTTTGTCCCAGGGGATCAGTAGTGTGTACCTGTTCTCCACAAGCGGCTGGAATCTTGGTCCCCCAGTAATCTGCTGTCTTTGCTTTCCAACTCCACTAAGCTCCAGAGCACCATGTAATGTGGGTTTGTGATCCTGGAGCACGTCTCCAGTGCTCGGTGCTCAGCAGTCCTGGGCTTCGACTCCCACCCCGCTCCATACCTCTTCCTTCTGTCTATGGGCTGGGGACGGGGGAGGCCTTGGGTCCTGCCAGATCGCAGTTATGCCACTTTACCCTTTTATGTGAAGTCTTCTCTTCTTCCCCAGATGTAGGCAGTCTGTTCTGCAGTCTTCAGGTAACTTTTTCAGGATTAGTCTTTTTTGCTGTATTTTCATGTTTTATGAGATTTGGGGAGGAGATTTCTGTCTCACTTCTCACACTGCCATCTTTTTTCCAGTCCTCTTCTTTCAATTTTCAATTGAGTTGCTTTTTTTATTTTTGAATTTCAAGAGCTCTTTTTACACTTTGGATAATAGTCTTTTATTAGTTGTATGTTTTATAGGTATCTTCTCCCAGGCTTGACAGTGTCCTTTGTGTAGCATAAATTTTTAATTTTAATGAAGTCTAGCTTATCAATTCTTTCTTTCATGGACTGCACCTTTAGTTTTGTATCTAAAAAGTCACTGCCAAACCCATTGCCATGTAGATTTTTTTCCTAATTTATCTTCTAGGAATTTTATAGTTTTGCATTTTACATTTAGGTCTGTGATTCCATTTTGAGTGAATTTTTGTGAAAGGTGTAATATCTGTGTCTATATTCTTTGTGTTTTTTTAATGTGACTGTCCAGTTCCAACACTTTGTTGAAAAGACTATTTTTCCTTCATTGTATTTCCTTTGTTTCTTTTGTCAAAGATAAGTTGACTATTTTTATCAAGGCCTATTTTTGAGGTCTCTATTCTGTTCCATTGATCTGTCTGTTTTTTTGATAATATCATACTGTCTTGATTATTGTAGCTTCATAATAAGTCTTGAAGTTGGATATTGTCAGGTCTCTAACTTTTATTATCTCCTTCAATATTGTATTGTTTATTCTGGGTTTTTGCTTCTCCCTTTAAACTTTAGAAACGATTTTTCAATATCCACAAAGTAACTTGCTGGGATTTTGATTGGGAATGTATTTAACCTATAGGTTAAGTTGAGAAGAACTGACAACTTGACAATATTGAGTTTTCTATCCATAAGCATGGACTATCCCTCCACTTATTTAGTTCTTCTTTGATTTATTTCTTCAGAATTCTTTAATTTTCTTTGTATAGCTCTTGTATATATATATATTTAGATTTATACCTAAGTATTTCATTTTTGGGGGTGCTAATGCAAATGCTATTATAATTTTAATTTCAAATTCTACTTATTCATTTCTGGTATATAGCAAAGTGATTGACTTTTATGTAGTAACATTATATCCTGTCATTTTTTATAATTGCTTATTAGCTCCAGAAGTTTCTTTTCAATTATTTCAGATTTCTGTGTAGATTATAATGTCATCTGTGAACAAAGATAGTTTTATTTCTTTCTTCCCAATTAATATACTTTTTATTTTCTTTTACTTTCTTATGTCATCAGCTAAGATTTTAATACAGTGTTGAAAAGGATTGGTGAAGAGACATCCTTACCTTGGTCCTGATCTTAGTAGGAAAGCTTTGAGTTTCTCACCATTAAATATGATGTTAAGAATAACAAAAGTGGCCAGGTGTCAGAGGTCAAGGCAGAGTCGGCAGAGGTGTTTTTCCCTACCTGGAAGACACGGTGCTGGAGCCCTAGACCGGTCCCTGTCGCGGTGGCGGCAGCCAGACTGGCCTCTTGTCCTCGCATCGGCCCTGTGGAGCTGGACGCTGACCCTGGTGCATCGGGGAGGATGGTGCCGAGCAGCCCCGGGCCCACTGCGCGCCACTGCGAGTGAGTTCTGAGCTTTGATCACCGGGCAGTCTAACAAACTGCAGTGAATATTGAACATCATTCTGACAATGACGTTTCATCTCTTCACATGAGGGGACTGGTGAAATCTTAGATTGCACTGACTAGAGTTCCAGGAAGATGGCGGTGCGAGCAGGGTGGCAGAAATCTCCTCCTAAAACCATATATATCTATGAAAATACAGCAAATACAACTATTCCTAAAAGAGAGACCAGAACATACAGGACAGCGCACAGCCTGCATCTACAACTGAGAGGACTCGGCACCCTGCGAGGCGGTCAGAGCTACAAATGGCTCTCCTGAGCGGCGCAGCCAGGGCTGCGGAATAGTGGAGCAACAGCACCACCTACAGCATCCTTACAGAAACTACTCCATGTGGGTGATTTTTTTTCCTTTCTTTTCTTTTCTTTCTCTTCCTTCTCTTATTTATTTATTTATTTATTTATTTATTTATTTATTTATTTATTCATTTATTTATTTTAAAGTCTTAAAGAGCCCGGGTGACATACGTGGCAGCTATCAGTGACCACTTCTATCACCATGAAAAGACAGAGGAATATTGTATAGACAAAGCTCACCCAGACCCAGACAGTACCGGAGAGGGAGCCTGAAGACATGGAAATGCACAATCTTCCTGAAAAAGAATTCAGAATAAAAGTCATAACCATGCTGATAGATCTACACAGAAATATGCAAGAGCTGAGGGAGGAAGTGAGGGAAGTCAGGAAAGACAATGTAGAAATGAGACAAGCCATCAACGGGCTTAGCAGCAGACTGGATGAGGTCTCAGAGTCTGTTAATGGATTAGAAAATAGAGAACAGGAATACAGAGAAGCTGAGGCAGAGAGAGATAAAAGGATCTCTAGGAATGAAATAATATTAAGAGAACTGTGTGACCAATCCAAATGGAACAATGTTTGCATTATAGGAGTACCAGAGGAAGAAGAGAAGAAAAAGGGATATAAAGTGTCTTTGAAGAAATAATTGCTGAAAACTTGCCCAAGCTGGGGAAGGAAATAGTCTTGCAGTCCATGGCACATCTCCCAACACAAGGGACCCAAGGAAGACAATACCAAGACACATAATAATTAAAATGGCAAAGATCAAAGCTAAGGACAGAGTATTAAAGGCAGCTAGAGAGAGAAAAAAGATCACCTACAAAGGAAAACCCATCAGACTATCATCAGACTTCCCAACAGAAACATTACAAGCCAGAAGAGCAATGGCATGATGTATTTAATATAATGAAATGGAAGGGCCTTGAACCAAGAATATTGTATCCAGCACGATTGTCTGTTAAATATGATGGAGGAATTAAACAAGTTCCAGACAAGCGAAAGCTGACGGAATTTGCCTCCCATAAACCACCTCTACAGGATATCTTAAAGACACTGCTCTAGATGGAAGCACTCCTAAGGCTAAAAAGAGGTCACCAGAGAAAACAAAATCATAGCAAAGAAAGCAGACCATCCAAATACTAACTAAAGGCAAATAATAAAACACCTATTATATAAAGAATGGAGGAGGAAGAATAAGAAGGGAGAGAAATAAAGGAACATCAGACTGTGCTTACAATAACTTAACAAGAAAGTTAAGTTAGATTGTTAGATAGTAAAGAAGCAACCCTTGAACCTTTGGTAACCACGAATCTAAAGCCAGCAATGGCAATAAGTACATATCTATTGATAATCACTCTAAATGTAAATGGACTGAATGCACCAATCAAAAGACACAGAATAACAGAAAGGATAAAAATGCAAGACCCATCTATATGCTCCTTACAAGAGACTCACCTCAGACCCAAAGATATACACAGACTAAAAGTGAAGGGATGGAAAAAGATATTTCATGCAAACAACAAGGAGAAAAAAGCAGGTGTGGCAGTACTTGTATCAGACAAAATAGAATACAAAAGGAAGAAAGTAGCAAGAGATAAAGAAGGACATTACATAATGATAAAGGGGCCAGTGCAACAAGAGGATATAACCATTATAAATATATATGCACCCAACACAGGAGTGCCAGCATATGTGAAACAAATACTAACAGAATTAAAGGAGGAAATAGAAAGCAATGCATTCATTTTAGGTGACTTCAACACACCACTCACTCCAAAGGATAGATCAACCAGACAGAAAATAAGTAAAGACACAGAGATACTGAACAACACACTAGAACAGATGGACCTAACAGACATCTACAGAACTCTGCACCCAAAAGCATCAGGATACACATTCTTCTCAAGTGCACATGGAAGATTTTCCAGAATAGACCACAAAAAGAACCTCAGTAAAGTCAAAACTATTGAAATTCTACCAACCAACTTCTCAGATCACAAAGGTATAAAACGAGAAATGAATTTAGAAAGAAAACAAAAAGGCTCACAAGTACATGGAGACATAACCACATTCTCCTTAATAATCAATGGGTTAACGACCAAATCAAAAGAAAAATCAAAGAATATATGGAGACTAATGACAACAACAACAAAAAGCGACAATTTCTGTGGGATGCAGCAAAGGCCGTTCTAAGAGGAAAGTATATTTCAATCCAGGCCTATTTAAAGAAGGAAGAACATTCCCAAATGAATAGTGTAAAGACACGATTACTGAAATTGGAAAAAGAAGAACAAATGAGGCCCAAAGTCACCAGAAGGAGGGACATAATAAAGATCAGAGAAGAAATAAATAAAATTGAGAAGAATAAAACAATAGAAAAAAATCAATGAAACCAAGAGCTGGTTCTTTGAAAAAATAAACAAAATAGATAAACCCCTAGCCAGACTTATTAAGAGAAAAAGAGAATCTACACACATAAACAGAATCAGAAATGAGAAAGGAAAAATAATGACAGACCTCACAAAAATAGAGAGTATTATAAGAGAATATTATGAGAATCTATATGCTAACAAGCTGGAAAACTTAGAAGAAATGGACAACTTCTTAGAAAAATACAACCTTCCAAAATTGACTGAACAAGAAACAGAAAAAGTAAACAGACTAATCACCAGCAATGAAATTGAAGTGGTAATTAAAAAACTACCCAAGAACAAAACCTCAGACCAGATGGAGTCACCTCTGAATTCTTCCAGACATATAGAGAAGAAATAACACCCATTCTCCTTAAAGTTTTCCAAAAAATAGGAGAGGAAGGAATACTTCCAAACTCTTTCTATGAAGCCAGCATCTCTAATACCAAAACCGGGCAAAGACCTCACCAAAAAAGAGAATTACAGACCAATATCCCTGATGAACGGAGATACAAAAATACTCAACAAAATATTAGCAAACCGAATTCAAAAATACATCAAGAGGGTCATACACCATGATCAAGTGGGATTCATCCCAGGGATGCAAGGATGGTACAACATTCGAAAATCCGTCAACATCATCCACCACATGAACCAAAAGAAGAACAAAATCCACATGATCATCTCCATAGATGCTGAAAAAGCATTTGACAAAATTCAGCATCCATTAATGATTTAAACACTTAACAAAATGGGTATAGAGGGCAAGTACCTCAACATCATAAAGGCCATATATGACAAACCCACAGCGTACGTCATACTTAACAACGAGAAGCTGAAAGCTTTTCATCTAAGATTGGGAACAAGACAGGGGTGCCCACTCTCTCCACTGTTATTCAACATAGTACTGGAGGTCCTAGCCATGGCAATCAGACAAAACAAAAAAACACAAGTCCTCCAGATTGGTAAAGAAGAAGTCAAATTGTCACTGTTTGCAGATGACATGATATTGCACATAAAAAACCCTAAAGACTCCACTCCAAAACTACTAGAACTAATATCTGAATTCAGCAAAGTTGCAGGATACAAAATTACACACAGAAATCTGTTGCTTTCTTTTGCACTAACGATGAACTAACAGAAAGAGAAATCAGGAAAACAATTCCATTCACAATTGCATCAAAAAGAGTAAAATACCTAGGAATAAATCTAACGAAGGAAGTGAAAGACCTATACTCTGAAAACTACAAGACACTCCTAAGAGAAATTAAAGAGGACACTAACAAATGGAAATTCATCCCATGCTCTTGGCTAGGAAGAATAAATATTGTCAAAATGGCTATACTACCTAAAGCAATATACAAATTCAATGGAATCCCTATCAAAATACCAACAGCTTTCTTCAATGAACTGGAACAAATAATTCTAAAATTCATATGGAACCACAAAAGACTCCAAATAGCCAAAGCAATCCTGAGAAGGAGGAATAAAACAGGGGGAATTATGCTCCCTGACTTCAAGCTCTACTGCAAAGCCACGGTAATCAAGACAATTTGGTATTGGCACAAAAACAGACCCACAGACCAGTGGAACAGAATAGAAAATCCAAACATTAACCCAAACATATACAGTCAATAAATATTTGATAAAGGAGCCTTGGATATACAATGGGGAGATGAGAGCCTCTTCAGCAGCTGGTGTTGGCAAAACTAGACAGCTACATGTAAGAGAATGAAACTTGACTACTGTCTAGCCCCATACACAAAAGTAAACTCAAAATGGATCAAAGACCTGAATGTAAATCATGAAACCATAAAACTCTTAGAAAAAAACATAGGCAAAAATTTCTTGGACATAAACATGAGCGACTTCTTTATGACCATATCTCCCCAAGCAAGGGAAACAAAAGAAAAAATGAACAAGTGGGACTATATCAAGGTGAAAAACTTCTGTAAAGCAAGGGACACCATCAGTAGAACAAAAAGACATCCTACAGTATGGAAGAATATATTCATAAATGATGTATCCGATAAGGGGTTGACATCCAAAATATATAAAGAACTCACGCACCTCAATAACCATAAAGTGAATAATCCAGTTAAGAATTTGGCAGAGGACATGAACAGACACTTCTCCAAAGAAGAAACTCAGATGGCCAACAGGCACATGAAAAGATGCTCCACATCACTAATCATCAGAGAAATGCAGATTAAAACCACAATGAGATATCACCTCACACCAGTGAGGATGGTCAACATCCAAAACACAAACAACAAATGTTGGCGAGGATTTGGAGAAAAGGGAGCCCTCCTACACTACTGTGGGAATGCAAATTAGTTCAACCATTGTGGAAAGCAGTATGGAGGTTCCTCAAAAAACTCAAAATAGAAATACCATTTGACCCAGGAATCCCACTCCTAGGAATTTACCCTAAGAATGCAACAGCGCAGTTTGAAAAAGACATATGTACCCCTATGTTTATCGCAGCACTATTTACAATAGCCAAGAAATGGAAGCAACCTAAGTGTCCATCAGTAGATGAATGGATAAAGAAGACGTGGTACATATACAGAATGGAATATTATTCAGCCATAAGAAGAAAACAAATCCTACCATTTGCAACAAAATGAATGGAGCTAGAGGGTATTATGCTCAGTGAAATAAGCCAAGCCGAAAAAGACAAGTATCAAATGATTTCACTCATATGTGGAGTATAAGAACAAAGAAAAAAACTGAAGAAACAAAACAGCAGCAGACTCACAGAACCCAAGAACGGACTAATAGTTACCAAAGGGAAAGGGACTGAGGAAAGTGGGTGGGAAGGGAGGGATAAGAGGGTAAAAGGGGTATTACGATTAGCAGACGTAAGGTAGCGGGGGCACGGGGAGGGCTGTACAACTCCGAGAAGACAAGTAGTGACTCTATAGCATCTCACTACGCTGATGGACAGTGACTGTAATGGGGTTGTTGGGGGTACCTGACGAAGGGGGTAGTTTAATCACCATAATATTGCACATGTAACTGTAGATTAATGATATCAAAATAAACTATTAAAAAAAAGAATATCAAAAGTATTTGTCAAGTTGAGAAAATTCCTTTCTATTCCTTGTTAATTGAGAGTTTTTGTCATGAATAGGTTTTGAATTTTGTCAAATACTTTTTCTGCATCTCATGATATGATCATATGATTTTTTTTCTTTTTCAGCCTATTGATTTAATTATATTAATTGATCTTATTTGATTTTTGCATGTTGAACCAGCCTTGCATACCTGGGAAAATCCCACTTGGTTGTGGTATATAATTCTCTTTATGCATTGTTGCATTTTGTTGAGGGTTTTTGCATCCATGTTCATTGAAATATATTGGTTTATAGTTTTCTTCTTTTATAATGTCTTTGTATGGTTTAGTATTAGGTATTAGTGTAAAGGAGCTTTGTAGAATGAATTAGGAGGTATTCCTTCTGCTTCTATCTTTTGAAAGAGATTGTAGATATTTGGTATATTTTCTAACTTAAATGTCTGGTAGATTTACAAGTGAACCCATCTGGGCCTCATGTTTTAGTTTTTGGAGGGTGTTTTAATTTTTAAATGATTAAATTTCTTTAGTAGATATGAGCCCATTCACATCATGTATTTCTTTTTGCATGAGTTGCATCTTTCAAGGAAAATTGGTTCAATTCATTAGATTATCAAGTTTGTGGGCACAGAAGTTTTCATAGTATTCCTGTAGTATCCTTTTAATGTCCATGGAATCTATAGTGATATTCCCTGTTTTTATTTCTGGTATTAGTGATCTGTATCCTCTTTCTCTTTTTCTTAGTTAGCCTGGATAAGGACTTAACTATTTTATTGATACTCTTTCTATGATTAGGTCTCAGCCTTTTAGTAAGCCTGTGCCTCTGGGCTGTGAACTTCATAAGTCTCAGTTTCTGTGTGCCCCCTGCCCCTTAGGTTGGGCAGGATTACTCAAGTGGCCTGATGTTGGGTATTTCCCTTCCTCCACATGGAAGACTAGAGCTGTCCAGAGCTGAGCATTTCTCATATTTCTCTTCTCCCAGGTCAGTTAGTGTCTGATGAAACTGCAGCTAATTAAGCTCAGGGAAAATAGTTTCCTCTGATGGCAGGCCTTGTTTAGAACAGAATGTTCTAGCATATTTCAAAATGGTTCCTTTTCCTCTTCCCCATTAGAAGTGCCAGGGATTTTACTCCAGTTCTCATTCATGAGAACCTGATGGAGCTTTAGGAAGTAAAACTTACAAAAGTGTGTGCTGCTCCCTCACCCCCATGACTGGATTCCCCTGTAGTTTTTAATCTCTCAGACTTGTACACATTA
Organism: Phataginus tricuspis; assembly: GCA_029783875.1. Lineage (NCBI taxonomy): Eukaryota > Metazoa > Chordata > Mammalia > Pholidota > Manidae > Phataginus > Phataginus tricuspis. The sequence continues at coordinate 4,654,232 of JAQQAC010004253.1, read as the reverse complement.
AACCTCCAGTAATTGCATCAGTTATAGTTTAGATTTTCCTACACTGGCACTGGTTCTTGTGCAGGTTTCTGCTCTGGTTTGTTGTGATTCTCTTTATTCTCCTGCCTGTCTCTGAAATTTTGGGAGCAGCAGTTTGCCCTATGATTTCACTTCTCTTATGGATCTGAGATGTTGTTCATTTTTCAGTTTGTACAGCATTTTACTTATTGTCAGGGTGGAGTGGCAAATTTTAACACATATTTTATATTGGACTGGAGAGCAGAAGTCATCACCACAGATTTTTGGAGTATATATCTCATGTTGTAATTTATAATTTTATATTTCAACATAGATGCTACTTATATTTGGATTAGAACTAAGTTTATTATGAGACACAAATAATGAAACAAAATTTATTGGGACATTTCTTCCCTCAAATATAGAAGAAGGGTTGTTTTTCAGACATCAAGGATTTTGTCTTTATATTGTGAGTTTGTACATTTTCAGTTCAGCCAAATGATTTTAGCTAACATACTTTTGATTCGATGATTACAAATAAATATGTGGTGCTTGCTACTGTTAAATCCCTTCCTGACTTTGTCCAAAATTATGTCATAGATGAGATGCTACTTCCTTGGGACTATAGAGAACTTCAAAAATGATCTTTAAAGATTATTTATCTGGTTTTGGTTTGTATACTTGAAATGTAAGAAAGAAAAAATCACTCTAAAGTGCTCCTTAAATATTCTTCTTGATATTTTCTGTAAAGGAGCATTTGATAAGTGAGTATCCTGGGAACAGCAAAATCTAAGGTTCAGCACATCCCAATCAAGATCCAGGTACTAATTTTATAGATGTGATGGTTCTAAAATTTATATGTAAATGCAAAATGCCTGGAATAGCCAAGATAATCTTGAAGAAAAGAACAAAGTTGTATAAGACGCCAGACTCAAGACTTATAAAGTAGCAGTAATTAACACAGTATGGTATTGGCATTATAATAGATAAATAGATCAATGGAACAGAACTGAGAGTTCAGAAATAGGCTGAAATGTGTATATTATTTTTGACAAAGGCAGCAAAGCAATTCAATAATAAGTAGAACTTTAAATAAAATGATGTAACTTTAAATAAAATGGCATTTCAGTAACTGGATATTTATATGGAAAAAATGAACCTTGACATCTATTTCACATAAAATAAAACTTAACTCAATATAGATTATGAATTTAAATATAAAAGCTAAAACTATAAAACTTGTAGAACAAACCACAAAATATCTTCATGATCTTAGAGAGGGCAAAGATTTCTTAAACAGGGCATAGTAAGCACTAACAATAATAAAAAAAAATTTAAATCGGATTTCATCAAAATTAACTTTTCTCAGCAAAAGGCAGAAAGTAAAAAGGCCATCCATAGACGGAATAAATACATCTACCAAAGGACTTGTATATAGAATATTTAAAGAAGTCCTACTTCTCAATAAAAGACAACTCAAAGTATTTTTGTAAGTGGACAAAAGTGTAGGAAAAGATCCCTAACTTTGCTGTCATCAGGGAAATGTAAATTAAAACCACAATGACATGCCACTATAGACTGAGTCATATTAGAAAGACCAGCAATACTAAATGCCAGCAAGGATGAGGAGCAAATGTAACTCTTTACAATAAGAGATGTACTTGGAACAATCACTTTGCAAAACTGGCAATTGCTAATAATGTTAAACATACTACTACTGTATGACCTAACAATTTCATTACTACGAATGTACCCCCGGAAAATAAGTAAAATGTTCATAAAAATATTTGCACAGGAATATTTCTAGAAGCTTTATTAATAATTGTCCAAATCTGGAAACCTCTTAATTGTTCCTTAGTAAGTTACAACATTATAATATTCACTTTTCTGTATTTAGTTTAACATTGCTATATGGTAGAATTTCTGTGGTTTCTCTATGCTTAAAGGGCCATCTGATCAGAAGTCTAATGTTCTTCAAATGGTGTTTTAGACAATGTTTGCATAGTACATAGAGCTGTGAAGGCTGCAGTTACATGTTAGGTGGTGTTACAAGTGACTTAACTAGATGAAATTTTGTGTTAAAAATGATTGAGTAGCATAATATCCAAGCGGTGCTATTCTGTGGCCAGCAAGAATTACAATGCTGAAGTGCCAGAGGTTAAGGTCATGAACCATCACCATAGAGGAAATTAGAATCTTGAAATTCCTAAAGGGTAAACAGAGAAGCAATATAACGAGGGCCTGTGAGGTCTGGGGGTTGCCTTTGAGCTTTTGAGGCAACACGAAGAGCAAAGAAGGCAGCGGGAGTCATCATGGAGGGTGCTCAAAGAGGCCGCTTTATTCTGCACACAGCTGTACTTAAACTGCTCTACTGCTAATTCATGGTTACATAAGTGTTTTAAGATGCACATGCCTGTGGCCTTCATAGCCAGGCATCTGGCCTTCAAGGTCCTTATCTAGCTTCTTTCCCATGGGTGCAACAGGTTTCTCAAGACCAGACATATCTGGGGTGAAGCAGCAGGCAGCTGTCCTCATAGAACAGTAGGGGAAGGGGGGAGCTTCCCTACATCCACCCCTTTCTATAGGACAGCAGCCGCCTGCTTCTTTCTTGCGTACAAAGCAGAACCCTGTGCCCAGAGCCCACAGAAACAATATAAAGAACAGCAACAGACAAGGAGGCCGCATGCCCCGGCGGCCACTATGGTTATGAACCACCGCCAAGTGGGACCAAACTATGACCACCAAGTAGGCAGGGGGTCTTGGGATAAAACTTCTATCTGAGACACTTCATCATCCACTTCCTGGAACGCAGCTTGTGTTTGCTGCTGGTGGTCTGTGATGTAAACACAGCAGTCAGTGTTCAGTAAAACACAGGTGCCCCCTTGTGCAGCAGTGAGTATATCCAAAGCCATTCTGTTTTGTAGTCACCTTCCATATTTGGATGACTTCATCTAGCAATAGGGCTAGCAAGGACCTTGTTACATTCAAGGCATGAGCAACATGCTGTGCCAGGGCTTCTATTTGTAATTCTACATCTATAGTGCTGGCTCCTGGAAGGAAAATAGCCAGGGGTAAAACCACCATGCCATCCATTTTGGTTGATGCTAATGGGAATATACAGCATCCCAATTATATGTGGGCCACGGCAAGGTTTGCAATATCTGTCCTGATATGTAGGGTCGGCCCCATGTACAACGGCCTGTCCAATTTGCAGGGAGATAATACCAGCCATATTCCCCACATATCCAAATGTTTTCTCCTGGCAGGGGGTTGGTCAGCACAATGCCCACATGGGTGCGACTGTCCCATCAGTGCTTAGGGGTGCGATTAACACTGACATTGGCACACAGTTCTCTGGGTAACCAGCCAACCATGTGAATGGGTATGGAAACCTGCTGTTCAATGCACAGCAGAGCTATAGTTTGCAAGGTTACACATATACTAGACATCCATCCCCACCTGTTATACACAGTACCCTCCCCAGGGAGAGTGTGTGCTGATTGCTGGATCAACTGCTCAGTTGCATGCCATTTTGCTTCACCTATGGTGTCACTGCAATTCCATGCTCAAAGGTGTTCCCATGCAGATACGTTGGTGGGAGCGATTTTCCACAGCAGTCCAGCAGTGATTCCCATGGGCAGTTCCATACACACCCAGAAGTGGGAGACATTATGTCCCTGGGCAAAAGTATGGGCCCGCACCACCATACTATTCCTGTCAACCTGGGTGGAAAGACAGGGCAGACAAAGACACCCTCAGTGGCCAGTCCCAGTTCTCCAGGAGGACACAAACGACCTTGTCATCTTGTGACAAAACAGTGGCTGCCAGGGGCAGTTTCCCAGGTCTGTGACACCAGACTAGAGCGCCTGAAGACACTGACAGAGCATCAGGTTCAGCCTTCAACAGAAATTGTGGTATTGGCCACACTCACATGACCAAAGTCCCTGCCAGTATAGCTGTTGCTCTCTCTGGCAAGGAGGCAGACAGTTTAAAATGTCACTTTCCTATCCATGGGGTAACTTGTAACCCATGAGTCAGCGCCTCTCCCATACCTCATACAATGTGACCCACGGATGTCCTTCAAACACCAAGGTCCATGGATACGTCCACTCCTCTGTACGGCCAGGAGACAGTGTATGTGGGGCATGAAGGAGCAATGTCTCTTCCAGCAGCTGTGGCTGCAACTCTTTGGGGCCTTGTTTCAAATATTTCAAGACATATGGGTGAGCTACTAACAACCTCTCTATGGGACTTTCCCCGTGTTCCTTGATTCCTCATTCAGCAAGCTTACTGCTATGGGCAAGTACTTCACCCACTGTGTCCATCCTAAATGTTTCAACTTGTCCTTTAATAGCCTATTATACCTTTCTATCATTCCAGTGGCTTGGGGTCAATAGGGCGCATGTAATTGCCGTACAGTGTCCTGTTGTTGAACCCATTCTTTTATCTCCTGTCCTGTAAATTGGCTCCCTTGGTCACTGTTGACCATTAATGGATGCCCATAACTGGCACATAAGTGCTCAAAGACCTGTTTAGTAGTGTGTTGGGTAGCCTGGGCCACAGGATGGGCAAAACCCAATCCTGTAGCCATGTCCACTGCTGTGAACATATATTTACATCCCTGATTGCTGGGCAAGGGCCCTATGTAATCTACTTGCCACACCTGTAAGGGTTCTGGTGGGCGAGGGAGCTGTCCCTCTTGCATAGGTACCTGACGAGGATGCGGGTAAAAGAAAGCGCACTGAGCGCATGCTTGCACTGCTTGTTTTGTATCAGCAAACGCCAGTGGAATGTGCCACCTCTGGGCAACTTTACACATGGTTCTAGGGCCTACATGCCCTGGTTTCTTATGCAACCATGGCCCCACGTCCGTAGGGGGCAGTTCCTGGAGCATATGAGCCCTGGCCAATGTGTCAGCCACATCATTCCCAGGGCTTAGCGCTGGGCGGTGTCCTGACACATGATGTCTCAGGGCCCCTTCCCTTAGCCCATGGCTCCACGGGTCTTTCCACATCGTTTGCCCCCACAGTAGGCAGTGGCCGATTTCCCAGTCCTGTGCTGCCCACTGAGGCAACCAGACTGAGGCCCCAAAACACAGCCCAACTGTCAGTGCAAACGGTTATCTGACCTGATTCTCTAGTCAAAACAAGCCACATCGCCTGTAATTCAGCCCATTGCCTGGATTGCCCTACTCCGGACTCATACCAGAACTCTTCCTGTAAGGGCTGAATGGCGACGGCCACCCATGTCGGTGGGTGGCCCTTTGCGGATCCATCTGCACACCAGGCCTCCACTGGTGGGGTCCCTGACCCCTCCTCATAGGGGCTTACCGTTGGTGCTTCCACGCTCGGTAAGGTGGGTGCAGGTTCAACCACAAAAGTAAATGGTCTCAGGGCTTGCTGCAATTCCTGTGAGAGAGGGCTTTTGGAGAATCTAGCCCGTTGTTCTAAATAGGTTCCCCTCTTGGTCAGGGTGAATGTCTGGGCAACTCCATTCTGGGAAGCTGTAGCCCAGGCTCGCACCCACCCCTCAACAGGGAGGGCAGTAACCACCTGTACTGCTTGTATTCCCGTGATTCCTTCAGTAGCCAATAAGGCAACATACACTGCTGTCAGCTGTTTTTCCAACAGCGAATAGCGAGTCTCAGCTCCTTTCCACAACTGAGAACAAAATCCTATTGGCAGGCCCTGTGCTTCTGCCATAATCCCCACCCTGGCAGACACCGTCAGCAGGAACGGTATGGAGGGGTCTGTGACTCTCAGCACCTGGACCTGAGCCACTGCTCTTTTTTTCTCAGCAAAAGCCTTTTCTATCTCTGGCATCCAGCCCCACATTTCCCCTCACTTTTATAAGGCCATGCAGTGGCTTCAACAGCATGGCTAAGTGAGGGACAAATGTCCTCCAATACCTTAGCAGTCCTACATATGTTTGTAGTTGCCTAACAGTTTCTGGGTGGGGGTACTGTTGTATTTTATCAATCACTGCTTCAGGTAACACTTTTGTCTTACCTGACCAGACATACCCAAGAACTTGACAGAATAACCAGGTCCCTGCACCTTGTCTTCGTTGACGGCCCATCCCCACCCCCGGGGGGCCTGGTGCAAACTGCAAGCCACAGCTTCTAGATCTGGGAGCGAATCAGAAGTCAACATTATATAATTTATATAATGGAACGCATGAACTGAGGGTAGATGGAACCAGGTGGCTTGGTCACTAGTCACGAAGCCGTGACACAAAGTAGGACTGTGCAGGTATACTTGTGGGAGGACAGTGAATGTCCACTGCTGGCCCTCCCACGTGAAGGCAAACTGATCCTGGCTTTCCGGTGCAATGTCAATGGAAAAGAAGGCATTAGCCAGATCCAACACAAAGTGATAAGTCCCCAAAGTCACTTACAGTTTATCCATCAGATGAGTAATGTTCGGTACTGCAGCATTCAGCAGAGGAGTCACTTTATTTAGTTCCCAATAGTCCACTGTCATCCTCCAAGTGCTGTCAGGCTTCCTCACAGGCCACACGGGTGAATTAAAAGGGCTGTGTGCTGGGCGGAGGATGTTTACTTCCTCCAGCTGCAGAATGATTTGGCTGATTTCCTCCTGTCCACCAGGCAGCCGGTATTGTTTAATGTTCACTATGCAGGTGGCTTGTGGCAACACGAAAGGTATGTGGTGTGGTTGACCTTGCTGCACTGTTTTCACATCAGCCACATGCAAATGAAACTCTCCCAGAGTCGTTTGCATTGTTAGACAGTGTAGCACATCCACCCCTAGAATGTATTCCGCTGTCAGAGATACATAAACCACATACTGATGTGGGGGCAAGCACCCGATTCTCAGAGTCAGAGTCAGTCGCCTCATCCGCACTGTCTGCCCACCATACCCCTCTGTGATTACAGAGGGGCCCCGGCATCTATGCGGGTTGCCATGAAGGAGGGTGAAGTCAGCACCCATATCCACCAGTGCCAACACCCGCTGTACATTCTGTGGGAACCAATGAATGGCAGGTTTGACAAATGGCCTCTGGTCCTCCGGTGTCCCAGTATACCAGGTACCTCGGCCCCACCCCTAGCCAGGGAGGAAGTCAGTCAGCGTGTAGGGCGCGGGTTCCCGGTCCGCCACAGTGCTCGCCCACACTTGTTTCGAGGGCAGTGGGCGATAGGGTTGGTCTGGACACAACTGCTCCCATAGTCCCATCAATACCGCTAAAGGCTGTCCATCAAGCTTTTCACGAGCCAAACCAGTAGCCAAAGGTCAGTCCAGACCTGTTTGTGGCTCACTTCCAGCGGTCCTACCATGGCCGCCCCTGGCGCTCTTTTTGCCATAGCTATTTTATTTATTTTTTTCCCTTTGTGCTGCTTCACAGCGGTAGTTCTCACCTTGGTCGCTTGAGGTCGCTTTACTACTATGTCTCCCAAGCGAGCTAATGCTGACACCGCTTCATTTATTGGGTGGTCATGTATGGTGCTAGCAACACAGCGACAGTTCCAAAGGTACATGTAGGACCATTGGCTAGAACAAGATCTTTCATACGAGACGTTAACAGTTCTTCATCTGGACTGCTGGACTGTGGTAATGGGGAGCAAAAATCATTTGCCTCATACCCATTTCACGTGCACCAACTCCAGATACGTGCTTTGTTACACGCTCCCGCATATCCACTGTGGTATCCCACACCACCTTTGCTGCCGCCATTAACCAATTAATCAGGGTCTTATTGCCAGCGTATGGGTCTGTGCACCTAGCGCCCTGCAATACAGGCCGTATAGAGGGAATAGCTGTTATGGGGTCGAGTTGTGACACCTCAAGAGGGTGAGAGTTCAGTATTAGCGCCCTCATCCCATAGCTGCAATAGCCAGGCAGGCACAGATTCCCCCAAATGTTGCTTACACTGCTTGGACAAATCTTGCAATTCCATGGCCGTATATGTCATTTATGTCGTTTGCCAGTAGCAATCTGGGGGCCACCCAGCTGCCCCCCTGCACCTATGGGTTGTTGTACCTCCACAAGTTGATGCACGGTGGGGCGAGCATGCAAAACCACCGGCGCTGGGCCACTCTCAGGGCTTTCCACCCGCGATGACGGGGCAGTACTGATCCCCGTAACGTACGTTGGGCGGCTGCCAGCCGTTGCTCTAAATCCTCCTCCTGTCTTTGGAGACTGCACTTGCTGCTTCAAGTCTGCAGTTTTGTGAGCAGCATGGCGATGACTGTCAGGAACATCCACGCCTCTCGCTCAGCTGACTCCCGGTGGGCCTGAGGGACTAGGGACTCTAGTATTTCCAACATCATCCATATAGCCTCTGAGGTTGGCTGTATGGACTCCCAATCCTTTGGCACCACACATGCAGTCAAGTATGCTGCCACTGGGTACCAAATGGAGGCTGGAGGCCACATCTCCTCCACCTGCCCCTCCGTGTCCAGGAGAGCCGAAGGACTGTTGCTCTCATGACCACCTAACTCATCGTGCTCACAGTGCCAAGTGTCAGAGTCTGGGGGTTGACTGAGGTTTTGGGGCAACACGAAGAGCAAAGAAGGCAGTGGGACTCATCGTGGAGGGTGCCCAAAGAGGCCACTTCATTCTGCACACAGCTGTACTTCTTATACTGCTGTACTGCTAATTCATGGTTACATAAGTGTTTTAAGCTGGGCATGCATGTGGCCTCCATGGCCTTCAAGCCCCTCACCTAGCTCCTTTCCCATGAGGCCTTCCCTACAGGGCCGTACACTCAGGCTTTTACAGAACTCGAGGTTTAGGTGGAAGGAGTGAAGAGAGTTAACTGAAGAGCCAGAACGTTAATATTTAAAAGCATCAGCAACAAGAAAAGTTTGTTTTGCTGGTATCCTCTTGGTGTTATTATTAGATAGTAAGATGAGAAGCAAATGAAGGTACTGGATTTAGCTTAAATAGGTTTCTGATTATGCAGCAGCAAATACATGTAAGACTTGTGAAACATTTAAGGGAGAAGAGTGTTTGGTTTTAATGGAGTAGACTTATTGGGCATAGATAATGAATTAATCGATTTTGACCTTATGGACAGGAAAGATACAGAGGAAGATTTAATGGCAGTAAAGATCTGGTGACGATTCATCATTACTTAATTGGGATGATTAAAATTAGGAGAAAAGGCAGCGTGAGGCAGGTGAGGTGGATAAATCAGGTGATGACAGAGTGTACTGTATAACGGGAACATTATGAGCATTTAATCGGAGCTGCATCATTATGGCAACATGAGGGTCTGAGAGGTTAAGAGATTTTTATTTATGTAAGTCGTGCTTCTAGTTTGAAAGTTTCTGCAACTTGTATTTCTTTTACTTCTGATTTTCTATTACAAATTTAAAAATCCTCATTAAAGATCCCTCTGAAGACAATGAATTGCATAAGGCTGAGCATTAATATGCTTTGTCACACTGAAGGAGCTTTGGTTGTAATACAGGCTTCTGTTTCTTTTGATACTTTTCAGCAAGTATATAAAACAACATGTAACCAGATGTCACTGACTGATGCTGTGAAATGACTGAAATTTTATTGGGCAGCACGAGGTGAAGAAACCAAGACACACAATAGTGGTGTAGGCATGTCAAGAGATTTCAAAATTAAAAAAAAAAAAAGAGAACACTTGAGGAAAATAAACTATACATTTAATCTTTGCTTTAAAATTTCTTCAGGTTTCTAAGATCCTATAATAAATGTATTCATAGTGGACTTTTTTCCTTATAGTAGAAATGAGCTGTGGGAGAGTAGAAATAGATTTTGAAATGCTGAAGACTTGAGAGGTTAGATCTTGCCATACGGGCTGGGTATAAGCAGATCTAAGATGAGGAAGCCGAGATTGTACACCTCTTCACAAGTTTATGAGACCCTGTTACATGTCCAAGTCATTTCTTTCCTGGAATTTGGCTTTGTAAATGATTCGTCCATCATTAAGCTTCTTTTTGGGCCTTTTAAAACACATGTGAGCTCATCCTAGAGAAAACAAAAAAATAAAGATGCTAAAAATACTATCCCTGTAATATATAAAGTAATTATCTTCTGCGAGACAGAAGGTTAAAGTACATTTTATCTAGAGACTTGTTAAATGACTTTAAATTATCAATAAGAATATGGGATAGAAAATGCATACCCACAGGTATGGCAAAGAAATGACACTCAGGGGACCCAGTTTCCATTTAATTTATGTATATTATGTGAAAAAGAGATACAGTTCATCACAAATAATTTTTTTAATCTGATGGGTAATATGTAAATATAACCTTGCTTGTACCTTTTTTATTTATTTAAAAAATTTTATTAAGGTATTATTGATATACACTCTTATGAAGGTTTCACATGAAAAAACAATGTGGTTACTACATTTGCCCATATTATCAAGCCCCCACCCACACCCCAATGCAGTCACTGTCCTTCAGTGTTGTAAGATGCCACAGATTCAAAACCCTTCTCCCTCCCTCCCCACCCGCCCTCCCACACCCCTCCCCTTTGGTAACCACTAGTTCCTCTTGGAGTCTCAGAGTCTGCTGCCATTTTGTTCCTTCAGTTTTGCTTCGTTGTTATACTCCACAAATGAGGGAAATCACCTGGCACTTGTCTTTCTCCACCTGGCTTATTTCACTGAGCATAATATCCTCCAGCTCCATCCATGTTGTTGCAAATGGAGGAGTTGTTTCTTTCTTATGGTTGAATAGCATTCCATTATGTATATGTGCCATCTCTTCTTTATCCATTCATCTACTGATGGACACAGGTTTCTTCCATATCTTGGCTATTGTAAAAAGTGCTGTGATAAACATAGGGGTGCATATGTCTTTTTGAATCTGAGAAGTTGTATTTTTTGGGTAAATTCCAAGGAGTGGGATTCCAGGGTCAAATGGTATTTCTATTTTGAGTTTTTTGAGGAACCTCCATATTGCTTTCCACAATTGTTGAACTAGCTTACATTCCAATCAGCAGTGTAGGAGGGTTCCCCTTTCTCCACATCCTCACCAACATTTGTTGTTCTTAGTCTTATGGATGCTGGCCATCCTTACTGGTGTGAGGTGATATCTCATTGTGGTTTTAATTTGCATTTCCCTGATGATTAGTGATGTGGAACATCTTTTCATGTGTCTATTGGCCATCTGAATTTCTTCTTTGGAGAACTGTCTCTTCATGTCCTCTGCCCATTTTTTAATTGGGTTATTTGTTTTTTGGGTGTTAAGGCATGTAAGTTCTTTATATATTTTGGATATTAACCCCTTGTCGGATATGTCATTTACAAATATATTCTCCCATACTGTAGGATGCCTTTTTGTTCTGTTGATGGTGTCCTTTGCCGTACAGAAGCTTTTTAGTTTGATTTAGTTCCATGAGTTCATACCAAATTGTCTTGATTACTGTGGCTTTGTAGTAGAGCTTGAAGTTGGGGAGCATAATACCCCCAGCTTTATTTTTCCTTCTCAGGATTGTTTTGGCTATTCGGGGTCTTTTGTGAATCCATATGAATTTTAGAATGATTTTCTCTAGTTCGTTGAAGAATGCTGTTTGTATTTTGATAGGAATTGCATTGAATCTGTAGACTGCTTTAGGCAGGATGGCCATTTTGACAATATTACTTCTTCCTATCCATGAGCACGAAATGTGTTTCCATTTATCAGTATTTTCTTTAATTTCTCTCATGAGTGTCTTGTAGTTTTCATAGTGTAGGTCTTTCACTTCCTTGGTTAGGTTTATTCCTAGGTATTTTATTCTTTTTGATGCAACTGTGAATGTAATTGTTTTCCTGATTTTTCTTTCTGCTTGTTCATCGTTAGTGTATAGGAATGCCACAGATTTCTGTGTATTAATTTTGTATCCTTCAACTTTGCTGAATTCAGATATTAGATCTAGTAGTTTTGGAGTGGATTCTTTAGGGTTTTTTATGTACAATATCATGTCATCTGCAAACAGGGCCAGTTTAACTTCTTCCTTGCCAATCTGGAAGGAAGGCCCCCCTATTGGCCATTAATGAAGATGGCATTATAAATTGCAGCATTTGGCCATCTCTAGTAGAATCATGGGAATATAAGGCCTTTTATTTCTTTGTGTTGTCTGACTGCCATGGCTAGGATCTCCAGTACTATTGTGAATAGAAGTGTGGAGAGTGGGCATCCTTGTCTTATTTCCAATTTTAAAGGAAAAGCTTTCAGCTCTCGGTGTTAAGTATAATGTTGGCTGTGGTTTTGTCATATATGACCTTTATTATGTTGAGGTACTTGCCCTGTATACCCATTTTGTTGAGAGTTTTTATCTTGAATGGATGTTGAATTTTGTCAAATGCTTTTTCAGCATCTATGGAGATGATCATGTGGTTTTTGTCCTTCTTTTTGTTGATGTGGTGGATGATGTTGATGGATTTTCGAATGTTGTACCATCCTTGCATCCCTGGGATGAATCACACTTGATCATGTTGGATGATATTTTTAATGTAATTTTGAATTCGGTTTGCTAATATTTTGTTGAGTATTTTTGCATCTATGTTCATCAAGGATAATGGTCTGTAATTTTCTTTTTATGTGGTGGCTTTGCTTAGTTTTGGTATTAGAATGATGGTGGCCTCATAGAATGAGTTTGGAAGTCTTCCCTCTTCTTCTACTCTTTGGGAAACTTTGAGGAGGATGGGTATTATTAGGTCTTCACTAAATGTTTGATAAAATTCAGCGGTGAAGCCGTCTGGTCCAGACGTTTTGTTCTTAGGTAGCTTTTTGATTACCAATTCAATTTCCTTGCTGGTAATTGTTCAGATTTTTTGTTTCTTTGTGTCATCCTTGGAAGTTTGTATTTTTCTAGAAAGTTGTTTATTTCTTCTAGGTTATCCAGTTTATTGGCATATAATTTTTCATAGTATTCTCTAATAATTCTTTCTATTTCTGTGGTTTCCATAGTGATTTTTCCTTTCTTGTTTCTGATTGCGTGTATGTGTGTTGACTCTTTTTATCTTGATAAATCTGGCTAGGGGTTTATCTATTTTGTTTATCTTCTTGGAGAACTAGCTCTTGCTTTCATTGATTCTATTATTTTATTCTTCTTGATTTCATTTCTTTCTGCTCTAATATTTATTATGTCCCTCCTTCTACTGACTTTAGGCCTCATTTGTTCTTCTTTTTCTAGTTTCATTAGTTGTGAGTTTAGAGTGTTCATATGGGACTGTTCTTCTTTATCTGTAAAAAACTTTTTCAGACAACTTACCCTCAGAATATAGTAGCTAAGCAGAGGTGGTTCTTTGTTTGTTTCTTTTTTTTAACCCTTCAAAGAGATCTTCTTAGACAAGTTTTTAAGTGACGTATTCAGAATCACTGCTGTCCTAACCTTCAGAGACTGACAAAGAACTAGGCAGGACTCCTCCCTATTGGCCATTAATGAAGATGGCATTATAAATTGCAGCATTTGGCAATCTCTAGTGGAATCATGGGAATATAAGGCTGGAATTTTGACTTGAGAGACCTAATTCTATGGCTTTCACTCAATGTAAATATCTTAGAATACCTTAGTGAGGAGAAATGATCTGCTTTACTTTTGATACCTGCCATTTAACCTAAAGGTCCTCATCTCTGTTATAGGCCACCTTTTCTTCTCTCACCAGCACCAAGCATTATAAACAAATAATTAATCTGAAGCAGGTGTAATGATTGGGTAGGTATGATACCACCTAAGGATAAGATGAATGGGAATTAATAGTGCAAGTGGGAGTAATTGAAATGGTTGGCATGAGGTCTGAGCTGGGTGGGAAAGGAAGGTGAGGATTTGGTGGCTGGAGAAAAGCATGACATCAAGGGACTGAATGCCTGAATGTAGGTTTACTGAGTGAAAGACATAGGAGAAGTTTTGTGGGTGAGTAAAACAGCTTTCAGATTTTGAGATTTAAGATATCTTTGTCTCTGGATGGTACTGTCTAAACTGAGACCATGTTAGTGGGCGAGGTCAACTAAATGGAGTCAAGGAACCATGACAACATGGTGCTGGATGGGTCATCTGGTTGAACTGTGAGTAAAGCAGACTCTCAATAACTAATTAATCAATTATTGAACATTTGTACAAGGCATTAAGGATAAAAGAAATTGGAAAACATACTACATTCTCTAGGACTGTGGTAACAGATTTTGAAAAATCAATTACAATATACTTGACGGTTATAATAGAGAGAGATAGACCCTGCAACTTAGATAGTTAAATATTTGTCAAAAGAATGAATACATGCATGAAGTCCTGAGGGAGTGTGAAGGAACCAGCCTAGGAAGGGCAACAGGGAATGAGCATGCAAGTGTGTCATGGAAAGGCACTCAGAAGAGGTGTGATTTGAGCTGAATTTTGAAGGATAGTTAGCCAACAGCAAGGTAAAGTTTAAGGGGCTGGGGTGAGGCATTCCAAACAGAAGAGAAAGATGCCTCTCTGTGCAAATGCAGAGAGGCACGGTGGGCTGGAGTATAGGATTCCTGGGGATAGGACTAAGTAGCTTCCTTAGGAGGGACTTTCTTTATAATTTGCCTTTCTTTATTATTTGGATCTTACCTGAATTCCTGAATTGGAAGATTTTAAGATGGAATGGTTTAAGACCAGATTTAGAATTAGAATTTCTAATGTCTAGTTTATTGGCAATACAGAGATTCATTGGAGAGGATAATACTGTTGGCTTCTTGGGGTATTCCACAGTTAAAATGTCTGTTCTACTAGACACTTGAATAGTACAGTCTTTTTGTTTTACATTAACAAGTTATGTGAGTACAAATATATGTGTGCACATATGTATATATTTATGCTTGTGTCTATAGCTAGTTGTACATATAAATATAGATAACATAAGCACATGCATAAATATATATAATATGCAGCCAGGATGAATTTTGTCTACAAAAAAACTAGTTTATTTCTCTTTTATGTGAAAGAAATGTGTAGACAGTCTAGAGTTTGTATTTTTGTGTTAGTAACCCAGACATCTTTTATCATTTTCCTACATCTCCCTTATCATCTAAGTTCACCTTCAAAGCCCTGGATGTCTGCTTGAGTTCAAACACCACATAGGACGCATTACAAATAGCAGGAAGGAGGAAGGGATGGAAGAGACACCCTTTTATTTACAAACCCTTTGACTTTAAGGACAAATTCAATAAGTGTTTCATCTTACATCCCATCAACCAGAATTTAGCCTAAGAGCCTCACCTGGCAGCAAGGGAGGCTATAAAATATTATCTGTATAGGATGGCAGTACATCCAGTTAATGATGGCTCTCTTTTGAGGAAGAAGGGGAAGAAAGAATACAGCATGAGAACTAACAATCCCTGCCAAACACAAGTGGTTAGTTTCTCCCTCCCCAAGTAATTCAACCTAAAGAATATGTGAATATGTGTGTATGAAGTTGACATGGTCTTAGAAGTTCTTATGTTTGAAGAAACATACAATCAGCACACCTTTTCTGGGCAGTGACATTTTATAAGAACTAACATTTTTCAAAATGATTGTGTTTATGTAGTTGGCTTAGTACAGGCACATGCAATGATTGCAATAAATTGCATTTATATAGAGATTTAGAAATTTTTACTAAGTGCATTCATTTGTCCTCCTCATATAAGTTTTATAGTATTTCTAAAGTAAATCAGATGACAGTACTATCCCAATTTTATTAGTGGAGAAATGAAATTATGTGGTTTGAAGTTGAAACTGGAATGTGTTCATTGACCCCATACCCTGAAACTATCAATAGAAGGGAATAATGGCATGTAGTTTTTAGAACAGAGAAAAATTAGAAAATAATTTGTATTTTAATTTGAATGAATATATGCTAGTAGACATGACATTCTTGTCATTTAAAAAGTTAGCATTCAAGAGTCCACTTTTTCTTTGCATTTTTCTGAACAATAGTATCTTGGTCAAGGTCGGGGCATCGTATTTTCCCATAGGTGTGACTGTTTCCTTCTCCCAATGGGACACATAAATTGTTTGCTGTTGCTCAGTTAACATAGGTATGATAGACAACTTTACACTTCATTTGTTTCACGCAACACACAAAACTTGTCTATGTATGAATTACTTTTTGACACAGTCACTATATAAAATAATCAGAGAATTCAACTATTTTCATTTTTCCACAACATTAAAGTCATACTCTGGTAAGAATTAAATGCAAAATGAAGGAATGGCTTTCAACCACTGACTCGAATCAAGGTATTTTGAGCTGAAGTCATATTTGCTCAGGAGGATATAGTTTCCAATTTTTTCTTCAGTGGTTATTCCAATTAACATAAAGTGTATTTAGCCTGTTAATTGTGGGAGTAAACTTTCTGAAGATACCTTTGTCTTAAAAATAGCAAAGGAGAAAGAAAGCCATTGAGTCACTGACTGGGCCAGGATTTGGGCCACCTCTTTTGAAAAGACTGAATTTTTAGTTAAAAAGTCAAGAAATGTTTACATTTTAAACTCTTGTTTGGTAAGAGCTAAACTGACTGCTAATCAAGGGCTAAAACAAAATAATCTGGTATGAAGTTTCATTCGTTCATAAAAGGTTGTAGAAACTAGTAATAGAAGTTTTTGCTAACATTAATAATATTTTCCAGTCCTCATCAGACCTCTCTATTTCAGTAACGTTAAATATTATTAAATACTGTCTCCATTTTGTTCCTTTGGTTTCTGTAACTTTACTCTCTTTTTTTCTCTTTCCAAAGACTTGCCTGCTCGATCTTGATTTACTTGCAGGCTTATCCTTGTTCACCAGCTGCTGGATGCAGCTTATTCCTGGACATTCCTCCCCTCCTCTCCCTCTAACTCCCTTACCACCTCTCTTTTCTTTCTCATCTCAGACCAGCTGCACATGCTATTATCTTTTTCTGAAATACTCTTCTCTCAAGATGGAGCAGAAGCCTTTTTTACCTATTGACTGAGTTGGAATAGAAGAATAAAAAAAATGAAAGGTGATTGTCAAATCATTAGGTTTCTAGGATGAGACATGGGCTATGTTCTAAGAATTGTGGGACTTAAAAGATACTATTGCAGTCACAGAATAGAATGAATAGAAATGGTTAGATAATGTCACTTTAATCCCCTTCAATAATAATTCGCTTTCTCTAGTTACCTTCAAAATGTAGTATCAAAGGTAAATATCATTTTTCTTTATCCAAACACAGGCTTATATACACAGAGAAGTTGACAGAGATATTGACAATACTGCCAGTTAGCTAAATGATGGCCCTCAATACTCAGTTTTTAAGTGTTTCTCTGAAGAGAATCTGAATGACTGAATGAGGAATTGTGGGACTTCTAGTGTGGGTCAGTTTTGTAGTTTGTGAGTCAGAACTAATAAAATCGTAAAATTGTATCTTTAGTCAACATAAGCTGATTACATTCTTCCATTCACTCATTACCAAGCACTTGGTGATTTGTCCCCTAGATAATGCATTTTATTCTTTTGGGATGAATTTCTATGGCAAAAAATGTGATTTTTGACATGTAATTTTCTGTGAAATGATAGAAATTTGCAGATACTGTCAAGTGAGAATAAACATCCATGCTCAGCCCTAGGTCCAGATAGTTTCTTCTGTGGATTAGATTTATAATATCCTAGGGGAATACTTTGTGTCTGTTTTCACTAGATGTTTTAACTTATCTTAACTTAGCCATTGGGAAATAGTAATTTAGTGATTGTTCAGAAAATTGGTTCTTTTTCTCCCCCTCAAACCCACCCCAATTTTAAGCTGCTTTTTATAAATCATGACTTTGTAAAATTCTATCAAGAACATTTTAAAAGCTAGAGCTGTTAGAGAAAGGTAAAATGCATAGTTGGGAAATGATCTGAATAATTTGATTCATGTAAAATTCCATTTTTAACAATGTAAGTCTTATCCCACTCACTGTGACTTCCTTTTATCTTCTCCACATCTCCACAAATTATGTAATAACTTGGAGTAAATGCTTTGGCCACTTGGATGGTGGTGATCCATCTATAAAACTCCCATTTCTGGGTATTATGTAGTGAAATGGAGTGTGGTAAGCTGAGTCAATTTTCATTTTCTTTTGGAAAAGAAAAAAAAGAGAAATGGAGCAAAAAGAAAGGAAGAAAGGAAGGGAGAGAGAAGGGTGCTTGGCAAAAATTTCTAGTGTGGGGAAAGTGAGTCATCAGACTAGACCATAGATAGATCAGCGCGAAGACTGGATGTTACAAGGAGCTTATGATGGATACCCTTCTCCTATGTTGTAATACATTTGTATTATTCCCTACTCATTTTTATGTAAATTATACAGCAGTATGTTACACCCCCCTGTTAGTGATTAATATGTAAAAAAAATCCTATAAAACAAAGCATGTGTTCATGCAGAGAATATTTAAATCAATAAAGTTGATATGTCAGAAAGTCTTCTGGACAATTCTATAGAATTGGTGGCAATTGTGTTTACTTTAGAGTTTTCTTCATTTATTTCTATGTTTTATTTACTATTGAAAGCACTGTGGATTACCTCTGAGGAGAGGAAGAATGTAATCTGGGAGAGGAGACCTAAAGGGCTTCAAACTTATTGATGACATTTTATTTCTTTAGATGGATTATGGGTAAATGGGTATTTTCAGTCTTCTTTCTTTTTATATGTAATGCATTTTTAATAAGAACACTATATTATAAGGAAAACTTAATATTTCCCACTTTTATAAATTTGAGCAAGCAAGTTATATCATCATTTTGGATCTTGATGGACTTTATGTAAAAAAATAATAAACATGGTAATTTGGGAAGTCAGAAATTGAGGTAAAGGCATCAAAAGGCTACCTCTTGAGAACTACTCCAGTTTTTTTTTTTTTTTTTTTTACAATTTATTTTGGTATCATTAACCTACAATTACATGAGCAATATTATGGTGATTAAACTACCCCATTCATCAGGTCCCCCCCCACCAACCCTATTACAGTCACTGTCCATCAGTGTAGTGAGATGAGAATCCCTACTTGTCTTCTCTGAGTTGTACAGCCCTCCCTGTGCCCCCCCTACCTTACGTCTGCTAATCGTAATGCCCCTTTACCCTCTTATCCCTCCCTTCCCACCCTTCTTCCCCAGTCCCTTTCCCTTTGGTAACTATTAGTCCACTCTTGGGTTCTGTGAGTCTGCTGCTGTTTTGTTCCTTCAGTTTTTTTCTTTGTTCTTATACTCCACATATGAGTGAAATCATTTGATACTTGTCTTTTTCAGCTTGGCTTATTTCACTGAGCATAATACCCTCTAGCTCCATCCACGTTGTTGCAAATGGTAGGATTTGTTTTCTTCTTATGGCTGAATAATTTTCCATTGTGTATATGTACCACATCTTCTTAATCCATTCATCTATTGATGGACACTTAGGTTGCTTCCATTTCTTGGCTATTGTAAATAGTGCTGCAATAAACATACGGGTGCATCTGTCTTTTTCAAACTGGGCTGCTGCATTCTTAGTGTAAATTCCTAGGAGTGGGATTCCTGGGTCAAATGGTATTTCTATTTTGAGTTTTTTGAGGAACCTCTGTACTGCTTTCCACAATGGTTGAACTAATCTGCATTCCCACCAGCAGTGTAGGAGGGTTCCCTTTTCTCCACATCCTCGCCAACATTTGTTGTTGTTTGTGTTTTGGATGTTGGCCATCCTCACTGGTGTGAGGTGATATCTCATTGTGGTTTTAATCTGCATTTCTCTGATGATTAGCGATGTGGAGCATCTTTTCATGTGCCTGTTGGCCATCTGAATTTCTTCTTTAGAGAAGTGTCTATTCATGTACTCTGCCCATTTCTTAATTGGATTATTTGCTTTTTGTTTGTTAAGGTGCGTGAGTTGAGAAATACTCCAGTTTTATGACCAATAATTAGATCATGTGTAATTCATTCTTCCTTTGAACCTTTATGGATGGACTAATGTTTATATGCAGTTGACCCAATGTATAACTCTGCTTGTATGTATATAAAATGAAGTTATAAGACTTATAGCTTTTAAAAGGGAGGTGCCTTTTCTAGAATCATGTGTAATGAAAAGTGAAAGTATTATTTGTTCATTATCTGAACACAATCCAAGCTATCAGACAATTAGATTAATTCAGGGAAAATAGAATCATAGAAGTTTAGAGCTGGAAGGAACCTCAGAGATGATTTAATTTTCCCCATCAATTATAAATGGGCAAATGACTACAGTCCACGGGAGCTTTAGTCACACAGCGAGTTAATGAAAGAGCTGGTACCAAAACTAAGATTTCAGAGCTTTGCTCACTCTTTCCTTTCCACAGGATTGGTATTTGCCAAGCTGTCATGTCCAAATTATTCATACAAGTGTAACCAAAGCAAACATACAAAACAAACAAACACCAACAGCAAGGCTAGGATTTTTGTGTTAAAGTAAATTTGACATTTTGCATCATCCCCACTTGTGAATGGATTCCCATGTATTTCAATTTAGTAAAGGCTCTGAGAAGCCAACAGTAAAACAGCCTGTAACTGTTTAATCCACTCATTTCAATATTTTTTTTTGACAGCGGAACCCCTATTGTATGAAACAGGACATTTTGAGGAAGAAAGTTTGAGGATTGCTATAAAATTAGTCATCACTTTTTATCCTGCAGTCTAATGGAATATTAGGTCAATTAAAAAAATTAGATTAACAAATATGGCAGCCTGTAGATCTGCCTTAATGTACACAGACAATTTCTCAATAAAGAAGTCAGCATTCTACAAGTGGTTTTAAAACTTTTTATTCATGGCTCAGTGAAGGGGCAGAAAGGAAGAATAAGGTTCTCCATGATGAATACTGACAGGGGGACATGCTAATGAAAGTGGCAGTAACTATAATGAAAGTATAGGTGTTAGGTGTGGCAAAGGAAACAAAATAAATAGGAAGAGAAGGAGATGGGGAATCAGAGCCAATTCAGAGTGATAGGTTGCTTTAGCCCCATCCTTTTCTCACTGGGGCATTCCTCCCACGAAATAAAATTTCAGGAAGTGTCATAGGGAAGATGGTCAGTGTGAGAGAAGAAGAAAGGAAGGAAGGACACCAGGAAAGGAATAGACGTTAACAGGAAATGGGGTGATATACCACCTCCTCCAAGAGATTACTTTTGAGTCTCCCAATGAAATGAATTTGTCTATGTGTAAACTTTAAAAACTTTTCCTTCTTAAGTCTACAATTTTACTTGGCCTGTGCTGGATTTTCCTTTAGTTAGTTGAGTATATGTTTTATCACTCCCAAGTTATTGTTCTAGAGAACAAGGACAGTTGCTATTACTAAGCTCCACAGGTACTGGCAGAGTATTTTGTAGGAACCATACCCTTGAGTGAGTGAGTGCTGAATGAATACAAATCTGACAAAACCAACAAGCAAACATTGTACACACAGAGCATAACTGCAGTTGAGTATGTGAAGCATTAGCTCCGATGATCCCTTGTCTCAAGAGGTTTAGAGTTTACTCAAGAGAACATGTTAAAAGAGAAAGAATATTTTTACATTAAACCCTTGAGATAAGACATGCCCATAAAATGGAAAGGTCAGAGAAGTCTTCATAGGAATATAGTGTTGAATATTATTATTTACTAAACGCAATATTGGTGTGTATATTGTAACAAATTATCACAAATTAGTGTCTTAAAATAACACAAAATCATTACCTTGCAATGCTGGAGATCAGAAGTCTGAAATGAGCCCCATGGGGCAAAAAATAAGATATGGGCAGGGCCGCATTCTTTCTGGGGGATAGGATTTGTGGGAGAGTCTGATGGAGAGAAGATTTGAAAGCAGTGACACTGGGAAATGTTTAACTGGATGTGTTACCTTGCATAGTTCTTTACATATGGGGACACTTAATACACTTCTAGAGATTATTTGTTGATTCAAGGCTTGAATTAGAGTGGCAATTATTACATTTTTGCAAATCAGTAATTTTGTTCTTATTTATATTTGGACCATATCAAGGCTGTCTTTCGTGACCGTGGTAGGCCCTCCAGCAAGGCTGTAATGACTGGGGTTAGTCAGGTTTTCCTTGCATCCTCATCATCTTTTGTTGTGCCACAGCATCTGTATTTCAATGGCTATTCTGAAGGGGTTCTTGCTTTTTTTCTCAATTGGAGAAATCTTCCTTACTCCTGTGAAAGTAACTTTATGAAAGGGGTGACAAATTACTTCTTTTGTTGACATTCTAAATTTTCTTCATTAATTATTATCCTTGTGATATTAATGAATTCTTCATAGGTGGGAGGAACTGGTATCAGAATGAATATTTAAATGCATCCTAAGGGAAGCTTTTATTGCTTTTATCTGCAAAGGGTCACCAGTTCATTGGATTAGAAGGATTCACCTTTCTAATCTAATTGCATAAATCTTCATTCTGTCTTTCTATGTCATCAACTCTTATGTTTTTGAATCATATGCAAGTTAGATGAACATACTCTGAATTATATATTTTTTATAAAAATATAAAACTTCAAAGGATGTACTACAGCATCCTGCAGCAGAGACTATAGACCATCCATGAAGGTTTATAATATGCAAAATATGCAATATACAGTATTTGGGGAATTTGACTATTCAGTTCTGAATTCACCTAAACCAGCTAATATTTCCCTCCCTAATAGCAAATTCATAATGACTGCATTAAATGCCCATTAAAATCAAAGTACGCTATGTCTTTGACATTATCTAGATCAAGCAGTAGAAATAGTGTTATTTTTCCATCCCTTTCTTTGTCAATTAACATTTGTGGAGTCTCAGAAATTTCCATGTGAATGTGACACTATTTGGAAAGAGGGTCTTTGCAGATGTAATTAAGTTAACATGAGGTTGTTGAGAGTGAGCCCTAACCAGTGTGACTTGTGTCTTTACAAGAGGACAAGAGACACAGGGACAGACACACAGGAAGAATACCATATGATGATGCAGGCAGAGATTTTGTGCTATGTCTACAAGTATAGGAATTGAAGGACTACCAGCAACACCAGAAGCTAAGAGGAAGTCATGGAACAGATTCTCCCCTAAACCTTTAAAGAGAGCATGGACCTGTCATCACCTTGACTTAGGGTTTCTAGCTTCTAGAACTGTAACAGAATACATTTCTGTTGTTTAAGTCACCCAATTTGTGGTGCTTTGTTGAAGGAGCCTAGAAAATTAATATATCTAGGCATGCATTGTAAGTATCCAGAACTGTCTAGTCCCTATTTTTGAAGTTAGGCCAGTATATACTTGGCAAGTCTCCTGGCAATGTTTTGGTCTTCTATGATTCTTCAGAGATTATTAAAAGTGGATTCATAATGACATTTGCAAGATATTTTAATGTCCTAGGATATAGTTCCTCTGAGTTTACATATATTTCAAGTAGTTAGATGCTCATTACCTCACATTAACTGAATTAAAACTGTTTATTGATTGCTAACTATGTACTTAGGATATCATCCTTGGAATTGAAGAGCTTGAGGATGAATAAGGTGATGGGCAAGGCATAATATCAATACAACATAGACTATTGAAAGAGGACCATCTGCAGTTCAAGGAGAGAGCAAGAATAAGCCTTCCTGGGAAAGCTCACTGTAGCATTGAATTTGTCTGAATACAGCATACTGTGTGGCTGTAGCCTAAGTGAAAAAAAAAAAAAACCCAATCAATGTATTAATTAAAAAGAAACCAGAAGGATGAAAAAGCATTATATAGCACAGAGATGTGAAAGAACTTGAAGCTTTTTGGGAAGTTAGATAAGTAGATATGTTTAGAATGCAGGGTCAGTGTCAAGAAAGAGAGAGCTGGAGAAACTGGCCACAGTAGTTCATGAGAGAGCTTAGACTTCTTCCTGAAGGTGGTAGACAACTATTAAAATGATTATCAACCCCTCAAACGTGAGTAATAAGCCAAACTCTTTCAAAGGGAAGGAAACAAATAACAACAAAAAAACCAAAACAACTTTCTGTTGATCCCAATGTTGACTTAAATTATTTTTATGTTAACCTTAATTAGTTAATGTGCAAACATAAAAATGTCTAGAATTATTTTTCATATAATTCACATAATGATATAATAATATTTTTAAGTTAAATACCAAAAAAACTACAAAGTAATCAAAGTCAATTTAAAAATATTAAATTATGTGAAAATAAATGTTACTCTGAAACTAAATTGTACCTGCTGTACTTTAGTTTTATATTTAAAAAATTTTTTGAATTAGTGCTTTATTTTAGTAATATATTTTATATTATCTGTGCAACTGATAAAAATATCATGCTCTTCTGAACCTTTGAATGGAAATATGTTACTTCTCCATGAATTTCCAATCTTCAAAAAGCCATTAACATACTTAAAAATTTAATAAAATTTCATGAAAATCTATAACAGAAATACATTTCTTTGGCATTAAAATGTTTGTAACCAGAGAAGAAGGAATAAAAAAATAACACTGTCAAAGGCAAAGCTTGGCTACTTAACAAGATAATTTAGAAAATCCAGCAATTCACCAAAAGTCACAGCTTTTTTTTTCCAATTAAGTGATTTAAAAACTGTAGCCAACTTAATAGATTAGCGTTATTAACTATATTACAGGTTTTACTACCATGTACCAGACAACAGCTCAGTTATGGTGCCATCTTTTTTCTATTTGAACCACTATAAAACCTTCACCATCACATCCTTTCCTGATATTCTTTCACTTGCACTTAGCACAATACATCCTGTTTTTCTCATTAACATATGACAATAAAAATTGTGCTATTTAGAGCTAAAGATAACAAATTCAAATAAAAAAGCCCTTAAATTGTGTAATAATTCTTGGTTATAACTCAAAATATGCTCATTCTGGGTGTATCCTATAACCTGTTAAAATTTTGTTAAAAATATTCATTTGTGGATCAATCCCATTTGAATAAGTGGTGTAATACGACATTTTAAAGTGGCACTTTAAGCTAGTCTTGTTTGCTGCCAGGTTTATTCTCCTCTTTACAGTTTGAAGATGATCCAAGTGAAAAACAAAGACTTAGTAAAATAGTAGTAAAATAGGAATATTCTGCTTTTTGCTTTTATCTTTTAGCATTACTTGTTCACTGATGTAATAATTATTCAGGCATTCTGACAATCACTGAAGATACAGAGGTGGGTTAAAAATAGCACATTCTTTGCTTCCTAGAAATTAAGTCTTTAAAAACGTAATGAATCAATCACATTTAGGACTGAGATTGACTGTTATATTTGGAGAACAGAATTAACACATAAGAAGTTATATATGTTTTTAATGTACTGAACTGCACTGTCCTAAACAGTAACAAGTAGCCACATGGGCTATTAATTAAAATTAAATAAAATAAAAAATCCTGCTTCTCAGTTATATGAGTCACATTTCAAGTGCTCAATAGCCACCTGTAGCTACTGGATGCCATTGATATTGTAGACTTCAGAAGATATTGTGAAGTGGTAACTAGATAAACACTTATTGTTGAACAGTTTAATTCTTAGTTTATTTTAATTTACTTTAAAGAAGGATTCCATTTGAAATTAAACTATGCCATGTACTAATGTGATTCTAAATTGTGCTGTTTATATTGAATGTTTTGGTTAATGATGACTCTTATTTATTTTGTTTGTTTTTGAGACTGAATAATCTTATACTTTTGATAACATAAATTGGATTTCAGATTTTTTTTTGGAGAGAACCATTTCAAAAATACAGTCTTTGTAAGTATTAGTGGGCATCCAAATACCAAATCAGAAGGGATTCATATATAAAAGCACTTACCTTAATACAATCTGTCTTGAACATCAGTGTAATAAAGTCATTACAATATAATATAGGAGCTGTATTAGAGAACTCTTGTTCAGAAGTTGGTTGCTTGATCAATACTGCTCTAAAATTCTTCCATAGCAAATCAGTGACCTACACTCTTTAAGTAACAGGATGGAACTGAGAAAATACTAGAATTGTTGAATTAAAAAAATTATTTGTAAAATGTAAAAAGGAACACCCATACTGTTTTCCATAGTGGCTGCACCAGTTTATATTCCCACCAATAATGCAAAAAGGTTCCCTTTCTCCACGTCCTCACCGACGCTTGTTATTTTTTGTCTTTTTGATACTAACTAGTCTTCCTGGTGTGAGGTGTTATCTCACTGTGGCTTTGATTTGCCTAAAGGGTATTATCCTAAGTGCAGTAAGTCAGCCAGAGAAAGACAAATGCTACATGATTTCACTTACATGGAATCTAAAAACCAAAATAAGCAAATCAAAACAACAACTAAACAAAAAAAAACAGAAACAAACTCATAAATACAGAGAACAAACTGGTGGTTGCCCTAGGGGAGGCGGGTGGGGGGATAGGTGAACTAGGGATGAAAAGGACAGCATGACACTCTGGTGACTCTGTATGGTGACAGATGGTCTCTACACTTATCGTGATGAGCATTTTGTGATGTATATAAGTGTCAAATCACATGTTGTACACCTGAAACTAATATACTGTTATGTCAACTATACTTCAGTAAGAAATTTTAAAAATTAAAAGAAATAAAAGGTAAAAAGGAACTTTTGCTTTAACTCCCTTGATCTGCAAGAGTTAGATACTTCTCAATGAGCCGTCTGTCAACATTATGCTATGTTCACACAGAATTTTAAGGACTGTGTTTATAGTCATCACATTTGTCTTTCAACATCATCGTATTCCTATAGGACCTCTATTTACTCACAGAATTTATGATCAAACCTGCACTTGGTTACATACGTGGGGTATAATTTTCCTTAATTGTAAATTGTCATTCGGTGTGATCACTATGAATCAGTTTACCTACTCACTTTTGACTTTTCCAAGTGCAACCATGGCTTTGTAGCTACCAGATTTCCAATTATGTCCACTGACTTGGATTTTATTCGGTATTTTATCATGGGCCTCATGAAATCAAAGTCTACATTTGTGGCTTACGTGAGGGATAGAACTTCCAGAATTTCCTTTTAATTTGCTCTGGGTGTCTGTAGTCAGACAAAATAATTTTTTTTCCAGGATGGGGAAGGTTGGGAGGTGGCATGATGGTGGGGGAAGGCAATTCTCAAATAGGTTCAAGAATACATTCGGAATTCATGTTATTCTGTATGCAGACTAGTTTATAAACACTCCTGTGTTTACCAGCACTAAGCTACCATAGAATAGGAAGTTCTCTCCCATTCCTCTCCTTCTGTGTCCTAAATACTTCAAAATTTGTAACAGATATTTAGATAAGGTAATGAAACCAATATATTCATATCCTAGTCTTTGATGTGAAATCAACTTTATAATGGTTTACATTAAAATTCATTTGGTCTGTTTGTTTTGGAATTTTTTACTTGTTCTGAGGAATCTATAAAACTTGAATTTTGCTTGTAAAGTATTATAATGGCCTAGCAGTCATATTGGGAACTTGAACTGGGATTTAATTTGTTCCATCTATGCTAAATAAGTTATAAGATGATAGTTAGGTATTTTGGGTCTTAGAGACAGTACTAAAAACTAGCCGATGTGAATAAACTTTAATTGTAGGGAATTCTGTACATTCTGAGAGGGTTAAATAACTCCTCAACTAATCTGAACTAGAGAGTGATTATGTTTTAGTGTGTGCTAAACTTTCTCTCCTAATTGGGGAGCCTCTATTGCTCATAGTTTATGTTCGTATATAATAAATGTGTCTATTTCCCAGATCCTATATGTCTTCACACTGCAGGATGGTGGAAAATAAGATTGAGATTGTGACAGGCTAATAAATATCTTTATGTTTCTTTCATTTCCCTGTATAGTGTTTTGCACATAGTATCCTTTGGATAATGTTTCAAAAATAAATAATACATTATTATAGAAAACCAACTTAGGTTAATTGCCTTCTTCTGAGATCCATTTGATAGCATCCAAAAGGAGTGAGCCCATAGCAATTTATTTTTAATTAATTAATTAACCAATTAACATGGGGGAAACTCAGTATTAGCAATGTGTAGAAGTGCAAAGGAAGTAGATTTAAAGAAAGATTGGTTAACATTTAAACTTAAGGGAAAGTGGTGTTTAGAGCTTGTGGAAATTTAGTGGACAGATATAATCTTGGCTGTCATTTAAAATGAATTTCATGTATTGAAAAAGGTTTTACTACTATCAACTAGTAGCAACCTAATTGATTGCTGGAGGTTGTTACTGCAAGATAAGATTATTGTTATCTGCATTTCAGGAAAGACTCTCCTATGTTATTCCATGAAACAGTAGATAGCAATTCTACACCACTGAAGTACATGCCACTGCTGATACTGTGCATTTTAATGGATTGATCTGGCTCTTCACCTTTAATACAAAGACTAGGAGCTGGATAGATGCTCAGGCTTTAGCAAATAAAGAGAGAAATTTTATTATTACCACAGGCCAAATAAAAGAAGAGCTACACTTGTGCTAACTCAACATACAGGACTAACTTGCAGAATGACATTGGGAATTGGGAATTTTCAGCGACTCATCACATCCACATTTTCTTTCTTGCATCTGTCTGGGCATTTAATTCTTTCTCCAAATCCTTTTCAATATAGCAAAATTTGTTTTTAGTTAAGCAGTAAACACATTCTTTCAAGACCTATATTGGAGTCATTCAATGACAAGTATGCATCCCTACGGAATTTTTTGTGATTAAATTTTCCTTGAGCTAAAGCACCCTTTCTCTACTTGCTTCCATCCTTTTTTTCAATCCTTCCTTCCCTCCCTCCTTCCTTCCTTTCTCTCTTTTAGAGATTGAAACTGAATTAGACGTGATCCAATTCAACTTTTTAATTCGAGGCACCTAAGGCCTGATGGGTTCAACAGCGGCAGAGCCAGATGAGATACTAGATTTTCCTGATCCAGGTCTTTCTGGCAGCACACATACTGCCTCCTAATAATATACTTATTATAATAAGAGGACAGACAAATGCTGTAAGCCTTAACACATGTATCTGAGCTGTGCATAAGGGGCTATATAATCCACGTTGGAAGGAAACCGAGGTGAGACAAAGGTTATTTTCTCAAGTAGTTTGCATTCTACCAGAGGAAATAAGTCATATATAAATGATAAATGTTTAAGAGTTTTAAAAAAATCCTGTGCAGAAAGGATTTATGTCTAGGGTCATTTTTCACTTCCCTCTCTTCTCATCTTATTACATTATGTCTTTAATTACAAGTTTATATTTGAGGCCCAGGCAAGGCAACATGGGCAGGCAGTCAGTGTCAGCCACTTCCACCTCAGACCCTGGTCTCAGGTGATTAACAAATGCCCCAAAGTTAGAAGAAAATCCCTCTTCCCTTTAGATCACAAAGTATAGCATTTTTCAAAAAACATCTTCTCCAGGAATCTAAATAAAAGAGAGGAAATATAAAACATAGAAACAAAGAATAGTTTTTACTGACCAAGTTTCTTATCCAATAGATCTAGAACAGAGATTCATTCAATCAGTTTACAAAGCCTCTTTGGTGCCTCGATTCTTTTAAATCCTAACCCTCAGAAAGGAACCAGAGAATTTCCTTCCCCAGCTTCCTCCTTATCCCAATTTGTGGTCAAGAAAAGGATTGGAAAAGAATTTCCAGTCATTCTAGAAAAATGGTATAATAGAGTATTAACTTTCTAATGGAGTATTGGGGATTCTGTGTTCTGGGTATTCCCTAGGATGCAAACATAATTCTTAGGTATTTCTTCATTCCTTCAGTGAAGTCATGCTTCCTCCAGTTTCATAACAGGAAAGGCCATTTTTTCCATAGTTAATGAAATTCCAGAGCAATCTGGAGGAGGGTCAGATACTTCTGGCTGGGATCAAGAGGATGGCTAAATAATAATAATAAAAATGAAACAACAACAATAACAATGATATCAACTATTATTTGATCCCCTTGCTAGTACCAGAAACTAAATCTATTGTGCCTTTATTTTCTGTATCTTATTTAATCCTCATAACAAGTATATGAAAGCAGTAGTAGTATCTCCATGTTACAAAGGAGATGCTAAGTAATTTGTTTGAGGTCAGTGAGTAATAGGTCTTTGATTCAAACACACATCTCGGACCTCCAAGCCCATACATACATACTCTTTCCACTGTTAACAATGCCTGTCCTGAGAAAGGCAGCATTCTAAATCTGTTGATGTGGAACTTCTGCTCTCTATGCTTTGCTTTTTTAGTGCACTTAAGGACATCTGTGTACATTATTACAACCGCTTGCTTCCTTTTAGGAGGAAGAAAGGGGCCAAGTTCATAATTTCTCAATTTCAGTTTTTTAAGCATAAATTTTTCTATAAAGCTTAATGAGTAGGAAACCCAAAAAAACATACTTGGCACCTGCTTTTAGAAATTTTGCTCTTTTCATTTTTAATTTGTTAAGAATTTTATTTTACAGAGAATTTGGTATAAATAAATGCTTTCTGTGCACTACAAATGGTGATTTTTACTATATGCAAATTGTACTACAGTTTTAAAATGTGGAATAAAAGCTAATTTTAGATAATGATAAGTGTTGTTAAGAGAATAAAGCAGGGAAATGAGAGAGAGCAAAGAAAACATTTTTTTAAAACTTGAGTGATTTCCCCATATTTGATTTTGAGCATTTCATTTTTAAATAGCTTGTTTGTTCAAGAAAAATTCTCGATTACTCTATTTTCAGCTTGAATATATAGTATATAAGAGGAAATCCCAGTTTTAAATGCTATTCTTTCACACACATCTCTGCCTTCAGAATTAGGGGTGTATTATCCTAAAAACATGCCTTCTACTAAATAGCTATGCCAGCTCTTGGATGATATAACCCAAACTAGCATATGACGTTGGGTGCTTTGGGGTGGGGAGTTATTTCAGGATTGGGAACTGATGGGGATGTGGATGACAAATGCCAAGAGTATTAGTAAGCATAAAAGCTCTACCAACACAGAGAAACCTATTACATCAATATGGAAAAAAAAGAATACTAATTTATTATTGAGCAAACACAACAGAGTATACGTATGTAGGGGACCCACAAAAACTAGGGTCAGGATGACATTTCACATCAGTTATACAGCAAAATAGAAGAAAATGCAATAAAACTTCCCTTCTTTCCTCTGTCACATCTCAAGATAGGCTCCTAGGTGAGTTCTGGAAGCATATGCTTATGTTTCAAGGAGTGATGAGGTCTGCGGCCATGGAGACGTCTTTGCAGTGTAAAGCCAGGACTAGGTTTATCTCATCCCTGGAGAGACCCACTTTCATTCCAGTAGGTTTTTCCTATTTGAAAAATCTGTAGAGGAGGAAAGAATATCAAGGGAGAAAAGAAGGAATGGACGTATTTTCCTCTTTTTAATGTTTTAGGAAAAAATGAACCTATATTCCAATAGGTTAGAGCAAGAACTCAAGTCTGTTTTCAGAGACCCTTTCAAAAGGGGAAGAGAAGGCAGCTGCCTTCTCTTCCCTTTATAAGCAAAAACTTTATCTTCATTTTCTTCTTTTCTTTCTCTTCTTTCCTTTTCGGTGGAAATCTCATTTTTTGATGGGTGACTCATCCCTTCTACTGGAGTCAGGCTTAAATGAGGGTTGGCCTGAGTATTTTATGCTCTTTTTGACAGCATTGTACATTCAGTGGCAGCAACAGATGATGCACTTTTTTACTTTTTGTGGGTTAACCCAGCCATTGTAACAATTAGTGAAACTATAGACATTAATACATTCTTTATATGGAGTTGAAATAGGTGACAACCTCAACTTTTATGAACTTAGCTAATTAAGAGAAAGAGCAAAAAGCTTAATGTAGGCCACAAAATCAGTGTCTGCCATGCACTTTTCATACAGTCCATTAATCCCTCCCTCTGTCTTTTTATCCCTAATTTAGCATGTTTGGTTGTCTGGTTTCTCAGTCCACAGCAGATTAGATAGAATATGGTAAAATATACTATGGTGTGGAGAAGACTTGTTTCTAATAACAGCTAGTGTAACAGTGGGAAGTGTGATGTCAGTTGAGCTATAAAAGAAAAGACCTATTTGGAAGACAATAACTCTAATGTATGGACATTATTATATGTATTTATATAGACATAAAAAGTGTTGGGTAAATACTGGGTAAGCAAATCACGTTCTCTTTCTTTTCTTCTCTGAAAGCATTATTGCATTATATTGCAGCACAAAAATCAGTGTTGATATATTGCCTTGAGTTTTGAGGGAAGTTTTATGGTCAGGATGCTCTATATAAAATAGCAGAGCAATGTCTGTGTATACAATAGGTTCATTTTAATGCAAAATATTAAAATTGATGCATATTTTGGTATTTTAAGATATGAATTTAAGTATTTGTAAGATTCAGACATATTGAATAGCCATAATAGTTACATTGAAATTTTAGTGTCCTTTCTTGGGTTTATTTTTTATCAGGTAAGGAATGATATATATGTATGAGATTCAGCAGGACAAATATGTAAATTAACCATGAATGGTAGAGTCATGTTAAGTATGAGACAATATGTTATCCAATAAATTGCTATTGTTTAGGGAAGTTTAAATATTCATGCACAAAAAAAGCAAGCTTTAAAAGAAGACTTAATTCAGTTTTAAGCTTTCAAGTCACAACAACCTTGCTCACTATCAGGTATTTGAGAATCTAATTTTAGATGTGAGCACATTTCCAATTACTGCAATCTTGCCTTTCATTTTAATCTGAATATGTTAATTCATTTTACATACAGTCAGTAGTAGGTCAAATTATTAAATCAATAAACTACCATCCCAATAAGGGATTAACATCCAAAATATACATATAGCTCAAAATGTCTCAACACCAAAGAAACAAATAACCCAATTAAGTTATGGGTGGACAACCTGAACAGATATTTCTTCAAAGAAGAAATACAGATGGCTGACAGGCACATGTAAAGATGCTCCATATTACTACTCATCAGGGAAATGCAAATCAAAAGTACAATGAGATATCACCTCACACCAGTCAGAATGACCACTATCCAAAAGGAGAAATAACAAGTGTTGGCAAGGATATGGAGAACTGGGAACATTCCTACACTATTGGTGGGATTGTAAATTGGTGCAGCCACTGTGGAAAGCAGTATGGAGATTCCTCAAAAAACTAAAAATAGAAATGCCATTCAATCCAGTAATTCTACTTCTAGGAATTATACCGGAAGAAGACAAAATCCCTGATTTGAAAAGATATATTCACCCCTATGCTTATTGCTGCATTATTTATAATAGCCAAGACTGGATGCAACCAGTGTCCATCAGTAGATGAATGGATAAAGAAGAGGTGGTACATATACACAATGGAATATTGTTCAGCCATAAAAGAAGAAATCCTGCTATTTGCAACAACATGGTTGGATCTAGAGGGTATTATGCTGAGTGAAATAAAGCCAGGTAGAGAAAGACAAATACAATATGATTTCACTTATTTGTGGAATATAAATACAAAGCAAAACAGAATGAACACAGCAGCAGTAGACTCACAGACACTGAAAGTAACTGTTGGTTACCATGGGGGAGGGGTTGGGGCAGGTGGGTGGAGAGCATGAGGGGACAAAGGGGAACAAAATTTCTCAATCATAATGTACGTTAATCATGGGGATGGTAATAAACCATGGAGAATATAGTCAATGATTCTGTAACATGTTCCTATGTTGGCAGATAGTTGCTGTACTAGTAGGGTGAGGATTTAATAATATGGGTTGACCAATGTGTTGCACACTTGAAACTATATAAGATTGTATATCTACTATGCTTCAGTAAAAACAATAAACTGCAATCCCTAAAATCTATAGCAAAAAGAGGAAAGAGCTAACTTTAATTTAAACTTTTAAAATTTCATAACCTGCTTATGCTTATATGTGATCAAGTAATCCTCAACCACCGAGTGGCTGGTGTTCCAATAGATAATTTTTAAATCAGCTATTTGCAATTTAAATAGCAATTGTCTCTAATATCATAATTAGTATGACAGGCTGCTTTATGAAAGCTTTCTACTAAATAAGATGGCTTAGGATTGTATTCATTTAAAACTTTGACCTTAAGTAATAGGGTAGGGCAGTGCAATGATTTTGCCAGCTGTTTCCTAGAACTAGGCCTGGATCAACATTTCATACCAATGGAGTTTGTCTGGGGAATGGTCCTACCTGTCTGCACTTCATCTTTGTCTGTCTTCTAAATCTTAGACTTTGGGAGGCCAGCCATTATAGAGATTTAGACCTCTGATTCTGAGTTCTGATACACCTAGGTTTAAATACTAGCTCAACCTCTTGATGTGTCTTTAGACCTAAGTTTCTTAATGTCCCTTAGTCTCAATTTTCTCATCTATAAAACAAACATAATAATGATACCTATTTCATAAGGCTATCAAGCAGATTAAATGGAATAACTCACATGGAATTGTGTCCCAGAACATTCTAAGGATGTGATAATTGTTACCATTATAGTGCCCTAAATCCTTTATTGTAGTGTCTGCCAAGTCTTTTCAACTTGACAAATCGATTCTCACTCAAAGTGATCTTAATCTGCTTTTTGTTTTCTGCCAGATAAAATTGTTCATTCCTTGTACAAATAGAATTCAGGTAGATTTTCGAGGGAAAGCAATTCAGTTACATTAATTTTTGCTAAATATGAGTCACTGGTAGCTATGACCTTTCAAGAATTATTTGTGTTTTAAGAACTGATTCCTTATTTTCTTCAGTTTAATCCCTAATTGTTGGAGATGTAGGAAAGGAAATAAATGAAGTAGAGTCTATGGACAATACAGGGAAGAGATACTTTTGTGGCACATTGCCATTCGGGTTGGCGTAGCTCAGAAGCTTATCTCAGTTTCAGCAAACAGAAGTTTAATCTTTCTGTCATAGCATTTTTCTTTCTTTCTTCTTGAAGAACACATTCTTCAAAAACTACAAACTCTTGGCACAAGAAATGAGACCTACAATAAAGGGAAGGGTTAAGGAAACGATGCTGTGGTTTGGAGGTTGGGAGAATAGAATATAAGAAGCAGTGGTGGCTGATTTTATGTGGTTGTGTGTAAATCAGAGACTAACTTGCTCAAGATTAGAGAAATAGATACATTACAATACTTAATGTTAGGTTTGGACACATAGGTAGATATGTGGCAGCTCCCTTAGGTCATTTTCTAGGTACGAAACAGTCCATTGTAGGAGAAAAACACCAATTATTTGGAGATCGACTTTGTTTTCTTTTTTTTATTAAGGAATCATTGATGTACATTCTTATGAAGGTTACACAAGAAAAACAATGTGGTTACTACATTCACCCATAACGAGCCGCCCCTCCCATACTCCATTGTAGTCACTGTCCATCAGTGTAATAAGATGCCACACAGTCACTACTTGTCTTCTCGGTGCTACGCTGTCTTCCCTGTGACGTCCCCCCACCATGTGTACTAATCATAATACCCCTGAATCCCCTTCTCCCTCCCTCCCCACCCAAACTCCCCGACCCTCCCCTTTGTTAACCACTAGTCCCTTCTTAGAGTCTGTGAGTTGGTTCCTGTTTTGTTCCTTCAGTTTTGCTTCATTATATTCCACAAGTGAGGGAAATAATTCAGTATTTGTCCTTCTCTCCCTGACTTATTGCACTGACCATAATACCCTCTAGCTCCATCCATGTTGTTGCAAATGGTAGGATTTGTTTCTTTCTTATGGCCAAATAGTATTCCAGTGTGTATATGTACTACCTCTTCTTTATCCATTTATCTACTGATGGACACTTAGGTTGCTTCCATATCTTGGCTATTGTAAAAAGTGCTGCAATAAACATAGGGGTGCATATGTCTTTTTAAATCTGAGAAGTTGTATTCTTTGGGTAAATTCCAAGGAGTGGGATTCCTGGGTCAAATGATATTTCTATTTTTAGTTTTTAGAGGAACCTCCATATTGCTTTCCCCAGTTGTTGAACTAGTTACATCCCACCAGCAGTGTAGGAGGGTTCCCCTTTCTCCACATCCTCACCAGCATTTGTTGTCTTTTTGATGTTGGCCATCCTAACTGGTGTGAGGTGATACCTCATATTTGCTTTTTGGGTAACCCCTTGTCAGATATGTCATTTACAAATATATTCTCCCATACCGCAGGAGGCCTTTTTGTTCTTCTGATGGTGTCCTTTGCTGTACAGAAGCTTTTTAGCTTGATGTAGTCCCGTTTGTTCATTTTTCTACTGTTTGTCTTGCCCAAGGAGATACGTTCAGGAAAAAGTTGCTCATGTTTATATTCAATAAATTTTTGCCTACCTTTTCTTCAAAGAGTTTTATGGTTTTGTGACTTACATTCAGGTCTTTAATCCATTTTGAGTTTACTTTCATTTATGGGGTTAGACAATAATCCAGTTTCATTCTCTTGCATGAAGCTGTCCAGTTTTGCCAAGAGTTGTTGAAGAGGCTGTCATTTCCCCACTGTATGTCCATAGCTCCTTTATCATATATTAATTGACCTTATATGCTTGGGTTTATAACTAGGCTCTCTATTATATTCCATTGGTCTAGGGGTCTGTTCTTGTGCCAGTACCAAATGGTGTTGATTACTGTAGCTTTGTAGTAGAGCTTGAAGTCGGGGAGCATAATCCCCCCTGCTTAATTCTTCCTTCTCAGGATTGCTTTGGCTATTCGGGGTCTTTAGTAGTTCCATATGAATTTTAGAATGATTTTCTCTAGTTCGTTGAAGAATGCTTTGGCATTTTGATAGAGATTGCATTGAATCTGTAGATAGCTTTAGGCAGGATGGCCATTTTGACAATATGAATTCTTCCTATCCATGAGCATGGAATGTATTTCCATTTATTGGTATCTTCTTTAATTTCTCTCATAAGTGTCTTGTAGTTTTCAGAGTATTGATCTTTCATTTCCTTGGTTAGGTTTATTCCTAGGTATTTTATTCTTTTTGATGAAACTTTGAATGGAATTGTTTTCCTGATTTCTCTTTCTGCTAGTTCATTGTTAGTGTATAGGAATGCAACAGATTTCTGTGGATTAATTTTGCATCCTGCAACTTTGCTTAATTCGATATTAGATCTAGTAGTTTTGGAGTAGATTCTTTAGGGTTTTTTATGTTCAATATCATGTCATTTGCAAACAATGACAGTTTAACTTCTTACTTGCCAATCTGGGTGCCTTTTGTTTCTTTCTGTTACTCTGAGTGCTGTGGCTAGGACCTCCAGAACTATGTTGAATAAAAGCGGGAAGAGTGGCCATCCTTGTCTTGTTCCCAATTTTAAAGGAAAAGCTTTCAGATTCTTGCTGTTAACTATGATGTTGGCAGTGGGTTTGTTATATATGGTCTTTATTATGTTGAGGTACTTGCCCTCTATACCCATTTTGTTGAGAGTTTTTATCATGAATGTATGTTGAGTTTTGTTGAATGCTTTTTCAGCATCTATGGAGATGATCATGTGATTTTTGTCATTCTTTTGGGTGATGTGGTGGATGACGTTGATGGATTTTCAAATGTTGTGCCATGCTTTGATCCCTGGAATAAATCCTATTTGACCATGATGTATAATCTCTTTGATGTATTTTTCAATTCAGATTGCTACTATTTTGTTGAATATTTTTGAATCTATGTTCATCAGGGATATTGGTATGTAATTTTCTTTTTTTGTGGTGTCTTTGCCTGGTTTTGGTATTAGAGTGATGCCGGCCTCATAGAATGAGCTTGGAAGTGTTCCCTCCTCTTCTATTTTTTGGAAAAGTTAAATTAGAGGATGGATATTAGGTCTTTATCAAATGTTTGATAAAATTCAGCATTGAAGCCATCTGGTCCATGGGTTTGTTGTTAGGTAGTGTTTTGATTACCAGTTCAATTTAATTGCTGGTAATTGGTCTGTTCAGATTTTCTGTTTCTTCATGGGTCAGTCTTGGAAGTTTGTAATTTTCTAGAAAGTTTTCCATTTCTTCTTCTATCCAGTTTGTTAGCATATAATTTTTCATAGTATTCTCTAATGATTCTTTTTATTCTGTGGTGTCCATAGTGATTTTTCCTATCTCATTCTGATTCTGTTTATGTGTGTAGACTCTGTTTTTTTCTTAAGTCTGGCTAAGGGTTTATCTATTTTGTTTATTTTCTCAAAGAACCAACTCTTGCTTTCATTGATTCTTTCTATTGCTTTATTCTTCTCAATTTTATTTCTTTCTGCTCTAATCTTTAGTATGTCCCTCCTTCTACTGACTTTGGGCCTCATTTTTTCTTCTTTTCCTAGTTTTGTTAATTGTGAGTTTAGACTGTTCATATGGGACTGTTCTTTTTTCCTGAGGTAGGTCTGTATTGCAATATAATTCCCTTTTGGCACAGCCTTCTCTGTGTCCCACAGATTTTGCAGTGTTGAATTATTGTTGTCATTTACCTTCATGTATTTCTTGATATCTGTTTTTATTTGGTCATTGATCCATTGGTTATTTAGGAGCATGTTGCGAAGCCTCCATTTGTTGGTGGGCTTTATATTTTCTTTGTGAAATTTATGTCTAGTTTCATACCTTTGTGGTCTGAGAAGCTGATTGGTGCAATTTCCATCTTTTTGAATTGAGTGAGGCTCTTTTTGTGGTCTAGTATATGGTCTGTTCTGGAAAAATATTCCATGTGCACTTGAGAAGAATGTGTATTCTGCTGCTCTTAGGTGTAGAGTTCTGTAGATGTCTGTTAGGTCCATCTGTTCTAATATGTTGTTCAGTGTCTCTGTGTCCTTACTTATTTTCTGTCTGGTTGATCTGTTCTTTGGAGTGAGTGGGGTGTTGAAGTCTCCTAAAATGAGTGCATTGCATTCTATTACCTCCTTTAATTCTTTTAGTATTTGTTTCACATATGTAGGTGATCCTGAGTTGGTTGCATAGATATTTATAATGGTTTTATCCTCTTGTTGGATTGACCCCTTTATCATTATGTAATATCCTTCTTTGTCTCTTGTGACTTTCTTTGTTTTGAAGTCTCTTTTGTCTGATACAAGTACAGCAACTCCTGCTATTTTCTCCCTATTAGTTGCATGAAATATCTTTTTCCATCCCTTCACTTTTAGTCTGTGTATGTCTCCGGTATGAAGTGAGTCTCTTGTAGGCAGCACAGAGATGGGTATTGCTTTTTTATCCATTCAATGACTCTGTATCTTTTGATTGGTGCATTCGACCATTTACATTTAGCATGATTATCAATAGGTATGTACTTATTGCCATTGCAGGCTTTAGATTCGTGGTTACCAAAGGTTCAAGGGTAACTTCCTTACTATTTAAGAGTCTAGCTTAACTCAGTATGCTATTGCAAACACAATCTAAAGGTATTTTTTTACTTCTCCTTTCTCTTCCTCCTCCATTCTTTTTATATTAGGTGTTCTGTACTTTTCATCTATCTCTTGACTTACTTTGTAGGTAGTTGATTTGATTTTGTGTCTGCTTAATAATTATTTGTTCTACTTTCTTTACTGTGGTTTTATTTTTCCTTGTGACAGTTATTTAGCCTTAGGAACACTTCCATCTATAGCAGTCCCTCCAAAATGCACTGTAGATACAATTTGTGGGAGGTAAATTCTCTCAGCTTTTGCTTATCTGCAAATTGTTTAATCCCTCCTTCAAATTTAAATGATAATCGTGCTGGATACAGTATTCTTTGTTCAAGCCCCTTCTGTTCCATTGCATTAAATACATCATGCCACTCCCTTCTGGACTGTAAGGTTTTTGTTGAGAAGTCTGACAATAGCCTGATGGGTTTTCCTTTATATGTTTTTTTTCTCTCTCTAGCTGCTTTTAATAGTCTGTCCTTATCATTTATCTTTGCCATTTTAATTACTATATGTCTTGGTGTTGTCTTCCTTAGGTCCCTTGTGTTGTGATATCTGTGCACTGACATGGCCTGAGATACTATCTCCTTCCCCAGACTTGGGAAATTTTCCGCAATTATCTCCTGAAATACACTTTAATCCCTTTTCTCTCTCTTTTTCTTCTTGCACCCCTATAATGCAAATACTGTTCTGTTTGAATTGGTCACACAGTTCTCTCAATATTCTTTAATTCCTAGAGATCCTTTTTTCTCTCTCAGCCTCAGCTTCTTTATATTCCTCTTCTCTAATTCTATTACATTTACTGTGTCCTCTAGTACATCTAATCTGCGTTTAAATACCTCCATTTTATGTTTCATTTCAGATATTTTATTCCTTAATGATTGAATCTCCATCCTAAATTCATTCCTGAGTTTTTGAAAATTTTTCTGCACCTCCATGAGCATGCTTTTGATTTTTATTTTGAAATCTCTTTCAGGAAAATTGATGAGTTCAATTTCACTTTTCCTTTTTGTGGTGTTTGTGGGATTTTGGTTTGAATCAGGTTTTTTTTTTTGATGTTTCATATTTGTATGTGGCACTCTCTGCCTTCTAGAGCTGCTCAGTCACTGGAGCGATGTCGGGGGTTGCAAGGGAGTAGTGCTGATGCCTGGGGGGAGGAAAGCTGTTTTCTGCTTCCTGCCTGCTGTGCCTCTCTCCAGTTCCAGAACTAGTGGGCTGAGTACACAAGTTTAAGCCTCTATGTTTTGTGTTTGTAGTTGCTGTCGGCCGGGCCTCCCTCTTGCTGGCCTGACACCAGGGAAGGGCTGCTGGTTTGCAAACTGGTGCCAGCCGCAATCTTATCTCCCAGAGCAGATCTCCAGGTCTGGGTGTTCAGCAGCCTAGGCTTCCATCCATTCTGGCTACATTTCTCTTCCTCCCACCAGTGAGCTGGCTTGGGGAAGGGCTTGTTTCCCACCAGATCACAGCTTTGGTGTGTTACCCTGTTCCATGAGGTCTGTTCTTTTCTCCAGGTGTATGGATTATTGCACAACCTTCTTTCCTGTTGTTCTGTCAGGATTAGTTGTATTAATTATATTTTCATATTATATGTTGTTTTGGCAGGAGGTCTCTGTCTCACCTCTCATGAAGACTTCTTTAATCTCTACGTGGCTTTGTTTTCTTAATAGTGAAAAAGCCTTATGGTTATTTGTCCTCTCTGTTCTGTTTAAGTGGAAAT
This sequence comes from Phataginus tricuspis, assembly GCA_029783875.1. NCBI lineage: Eukaryota > Metazoa > Chordata > Mammalia > Pholidota > Manidae > Phataginus > Phataginus tricuspis. Next base: position 4,613,320 of record JAQQAC010004253.1, on the reverse strand, counting down.
AATGTCCCGGTGATGGTGATTTCCTCTAAAGACAGACATTTTAATCATCAAATAGGGAAATTGGAACAGCTCTGACTTCCAGTTTGGGACCTATAGGGTTGAGAAGAAAGAGGAGGGGAAAGAAAAGAATTTGGGCAACACATTGACACTGGTACTCCTTTCAGTGTAGTGTACCCTGAGGTTGCCAAGATACTTGCCCCAGGAACATAAATTAAGGTGCCAGGCTTGCTTCTAAGAAACTTAATGGAAATGACCCCAGGAACATAAATTAAGGTGCCAGCCTTGCTTCTTAGATACTTAAAGTAAAATTCATCCCAGTAGTGCAACGTTTGTTTAACATCTGAAAATCAACCAATGTAATATACCCTATTAATGGAATAAAAGACAAAACCTCCCAATCATCTTTGTAAGTGCAGAAAAAGCATTTGACAAGCAACTTCTTTCCATGGTAAAAACATTCAGTAAGCTAGCAATAATAAGACAACTTCTTCAGCCTTCTAAAGGAAATCTTGCAAAAACACACAGCTAACATCATAACTAATAGTAAAAAAGTACATGCTTTTCCCCTAGTTTCATGAACAATACAAGCATGTCTGCTCTACACTTTTTTCAACATTCTACTGGAGTTTCTAACCAGGGCAGTTATCCAGAAAAAGATGAAAAAGGCATTCAGATTGGAAATGAAAACATAACTATCTCTATTTTCAGATGGTATTATATTCTCTATAGAAAAACCCTAAGGAATTCACAAAAAATGTTACAACTAAGAAACAACTTCATCAAGTTAAAAGATGTTAGATTATCATACAAAAATCAATTGTATTTCTATATAGCATCAATAAAAATCCAAAGATAACATTAATAAATAATTTACAATATTTTCAATAACATCAAAATAAATAATATACTTATTAAAAATTATAACAAGCCAAGTGTGTGACTTGCACACAGAAAACTATAAAATATTGTTGAAAGAAATTAAAGATCTAAATAATGGAAGGATGTCCATGTTCACAGATTGCAAAACTTAATGTTTTTGAAATAGCAATACTACCCAAAGTGATCTACAAATTTAATGTAATTACTATCAAAATTCCAGCTGCTTTTTATGAAGAAGTTGACAAGCTGATTCTAAAATTCATGTGGAAATGGAAGGGACCCACAGAGCCAAAATGCTCTTGAAATGTGAAGAACTCACACTTCCTGATTTAAAAACTTACACAAAGCTACAATAAACAAGATGTTATGCTCATGGCATACAGATAGAAATTTAGACCAATGGGGTAAAATTCAGAGTCCAGAAATAACTCTTACATTTATGGTCAATTGATTTTGGCAAAGGTGCCAAGATATCTATAGGGAAATAATCGTCTTTTTCAGCAAATAATATTGGAACAGCTAGATGCAATGGAATAATTTGGACCCCCATCTCACACCATATGAACAAATTAACTCAAAATAGATCTTGTATATCTAAATGTAAGAACTAAAAATGGTAAAACTTTTGAAGGAAACATGATATATGATTCCATTTATATGAAATATCCAGAAAAGGCAAATCTGTGGAGAAAGGAAGTTAGATTAGTAGTGGCTTAAGGCTGAGAAGGAGGAGGAGCAGCAGTATAGAGATTGACTGCTTACGAGTATAATGTGTTTTGGGGATGCGATGAAATGTAAAATTAGTTTGTGGTAATGATTGCACAACTCTGTGAAATCCACTGTACAATCCACCAAACTGTATACTTGGTATGGGTACATTTTATGATGTGAATAATACCACAATAAACTGAAAAAAATAAAGACTATGGAATTCCTCACCTATATGTCATGTCCTACTGCACATGACATTTTTCCTAAAGTTTCTTCAATATTATGCCTAGTTGAGGTTGATTTCTAACTCTGCTTTTACTGAAATTATTATATAAATTTTGTTAACATCAAGTGTTTCTCAGAAGAGAGTTTTAAATGGGGGCCACCTTTTCCTTTGGAGCATTAGATAGTTATTCTAAGCTTGCAAATATCCAGTCTCAAAACAGGAAGACATGCTCCCATTAAGTTTATAAAAATTGGTTTTGAGCTTTGCAATTTAACAAATGTACATCTTGGCTTCCTGCCAGGCACGTGTTGAACATTCAATTAAATGTTGTTTGAATGAGTTGCAAAATGAATGAATATCATGTTTGTGTTACTTTGTACTGCTTTGAAGAGAATAATGCTCATTTCACAATATCTCTATATGTTTCTGAAAAATCAACAAATTTTTATTTATAGCATGAATATACTGATTCTATGCTTGCTGTTTGAACTCTCATTTTTTCCTGCTCATGAAATGACTTTGACCTATTTATACTGAGATATATTACGTTCATTTGTCTACTTATGCCTAATCATGAAAACTAAATCTATGCAATGACTAAAAGGAAACTTGTTCCAGATTTCTCACCAGCCTTTCATGCCTTCCTGTTATGGCTTGTAGAGCTCTGTGATGCTTTCCACCTATTTCTAAATGTCTGCATAAATTAATACCATTGGGCCTGCAGATCTGAATACATTTAATTAGTTTAAATAATCAGCACCCATAGCCTTCCCTATTTTGTCATGGTTTCCTGCACTCTTACTGCAGTGTCTGCTGTTCTGATAATTTGGTTAGAGTTGACCTTCATAGAGACAGAGTTAAAAGATACTGTGGAAAGTCTGTAATTCCCTAGAGTCATTTATCATACTCTTTTCCTTCCCATTTAATAAATCTGTGGCATTTCTCATTTTCAAAAAGTGTTTATTTTAGTATCTTAGAAACTTGTTATTTATTGTTTTGACTATCCTTCCTTTAGCCTCTTTTTCCAAGAAAAATAAGGACACTTGCTGAAAAAGAAGAAAATACAACGGATTTATATTTCTTTCAAAATTTTGTAGGGCTCATCCTCCACAGACTCAAATTTTAATTAACAGTTCATCTTTCTTTGTGCTACTGAAATTTACAAATGGCACCTGGATTGAAATATCTTCTATTTATGAAGCTCCACTGATAGGGCTCACCTAAAATGATCACCACTTCCTTTTGGTCCCCAAGACTTTTGACTTTTTAAAAATTTTGGCTTGTATTGCAGCTATGTGTGTGTAGGTCTTATTTGTTCTCAATAATATAAATATTAGTAATGACTATTATTGATCAAGCATTTCCTTTGTTCTAGACAGTTTATATGTAAAATCCTTTTCATTTCTTCTAAATACTTTGTGGTGAAGATAATAGGATTATCTTCACTTTATATTTTGTCTCACTCATGTATATATGATTATGTATGTATGTAATTACACACACACACACACACACACACACACACACACACACACACATACACACATTACTTTTGTCCATAATGAAAAGTACAGCTAACTATTCTGGGCAAAATAACCTTGGCTTATGTATTTTTCTTTTAAGAACTTTTTCTTCCTAGCACCTAAAGCTCCAATAGGAATGTTTGAAACCAGCATGGTTTTGATTCCTTGGGGGGACTTACTTTTACTATTTGTGTATCTCAAGAAATTTTTATATAATCATGATGTTTCATAACCTTTTCTATACTAAGATTGAATTCTTTCCTTATCTTACAGTTTTCTGTGTTATATCTTTGAGTAGTTTTATATTTTATTTGTTTAGTTCTCCATTTCAGGAATATGCAAAATGATAAGATGCTTAATAGGTATTGGACAGTACAAGGAACAAAGAGTAAGGAAAAGTGTCATGTATAGAATTCAAAATTATTACTGTTGAGATCAGAATCTCCCGAAAGCCCACCCAGAATGCTTTCCCTAAACATCTCAATGTGTAGCAATCATAGAATTCTTATAATATGAATAGAGAGCTTTGCTCCTTTTAACTGTTTATTAAATTAGTATTTAACCATCCTTTAGTGTGAATTTACTATGTGCTAAATTTTGTAAAGACATTAATTTAAAATCTAAAATTTTTTTTTAAAAGTTTTAAGACTCCAGAAAAGTTGGAAATTAACAAAATGGATTTTTTGCTAAATTTTGTAAAGACATTAATTTAAAATCTAAAAAATTTTTTTTAAAAGTTTTAAGACTCCAGAAAAGTTGGAAATTAACAAAATGGATTTTTAATATCCAGGCTTCCTATTGTTAATATTTTACTATTTTTTAAATGGCTCATTATGAGTACTGATTTCATAAACCAATAAATGCTATCAGAGAAGTAGTATCATTTTAATGAAATTCATAATTTATATGTTGTTAAGGATTTCTTATGTAATTAGGGTCATTTTTTCCAATCTCTGGATTACAACTTCTTTTTACATATATATCAAAAAAATTATTTTCTTCTTGAAACTATTAATTCTCTATTTTTAAATGTAATTTTTATTTTGCTTCTAGTTCCTTTGGAATCATAATGAGTATATTAAATGTACTGTGACACTAGGAGTAAAATGTGTTTTCTAATTAATATTGTGGCTTCCTATACCCTTGAGAATAGTACTTTCAAATTAATTCAATGTCATAATTAATTTGTTGGGTTTTTTGTTTTGTTTTGTTTTCTACATGTATAGTAGACCATATTTTATATTTTGTCTATGTGTCTGGTATGGGTGGATTGTGTCCTTCCGCAAATTCACATTTTTGAAGTCCTAACCTTTATCATTAACTAGTATTACTTCTGAGTCTCCATTCTGTTCCATTGATATGTGTGTCTATTTTTATGTCAATACCATATATTTTAATTACTGAGCTTTGTAATATAATTTGAAAGCAGAGAGTTGGTGCCTCCAGCGTTGCTCTTCTTTTTCAACATTGCTCTCAGGAGTTTGTGGTTCCATACAAATTTTGGGATTCTTTGAATTATTATGTAAAAATATCATTGGAATTTTGATAGGGAATGTATTGAATCTGTAGATTGCCTGGGGTAGTATGGACATTTTAACAATATTAATTCTTGCAATTCATGAACATGGAATATCTTTCCATTTATTTGTGTCTTCTTCAATTTCTTTCATTAATGTCTTGTAGTTTTCAATAAACAGATCTTGGTTAAATGTATTCCTAGGTATTTTATTCTTTTTGGTGCAATTTTAAGTCAGATTATTTTCTGAATTTCTCTTTCTGATAGTTTGCTATTAAAGAAAGAGCAGATTTTTGTTTATTAATTTTGTACCCTGCAACTTTTCTGAATTCAGATATTAGATTTAGTACCTTTGGAGTGGATTCTTTGGGTTTTTTATGTGCAATATCATGTCATCTGTGGTGACAGTTTTTCTTCCTTACCAGTCTGGATGCCTTTTATTTCTTTGTGTTGTATGATTGCTGTGGCTAGGACCTCCAGAACTATGTTGAATAAAAGTGGGGATACTGGGCATACTTGTTTTGTTCCCAATCTTAGAGGAAAAGCTTTCAGCCTCTCACTGTTAAGTATGATGTTGGCTGTGGGTTTGTCATATATGGTCTTTATCATGTTGAGATATTTGCCCTCTATACCCATTTTGTTGAGAGTTCTTATCATGAATGGATGTTGAATTTTGTCGAATGCTTTTTCAGCATCTATGGAGATGATCATGTGGTTTTTGTCCTTCTTTATGTTGATGTGGTGTATGAAGTTGATGGATTTTCGAATGTTGTATCATCCTTGCATCCCTGGGATGAATCCCACTTGATTGTGGTGTATTATCCTCTTGATGTATTTTTGAATTGTTTGCTAATATTTTGTTGAGAATTTGTGCATTTATGCTCGTCAGGGATATTAGTCTGTAGTTTCTTTTTTTTGTGGTGTCTTTGCCAGGTTTTGGTATTAGAGTGATGCTGGCTTCATAGAATGAGTTTGGAAGTATTCCCTCCTTTTCTATTTTTTGGAAAACTTTAAGGAGAATGAGTATTATGTCTTCTCTAAATATCTGATAAAATTCAGCAGTGAATCCATCTAGTCCAGAGATTTTGTTCTTGGGTTGTTTTTTGATTACTGATTCAATTTCACTGCTGGTGATTGGTCTGTTTGGAATTTCTGTTTCTTCCTGGGTCAGTCTTTGAAGGTTGTATTTTTCTAGAAAGTTGTCCATTTCTTATGGGTTATCCAGCTTGTTAGCATATAGATTTTCATAGTATTCTCTAATAACTCTTTGTATTTCCGTGGTGTCCATCGTGATTTTTCCTTTCTCATTTCTGATTTTGTTTATGTGTGTAGATTCTCTTTTTTTCTTAATAAGTCTGGCTAGGGGTTTATCTATTTGTTTATTTTCTCAAAGCACTAGCTCTTGGTTTCATTAATTTTTTCTATTATTTTATTCTTCTTAATTTTATTTATTTTTTCTCTGATCTTTATTATGTCCCTCCTTCTACTGACTTTGGGCCTCATTTTTTCTTCTTTTTCCAGTTTCAATAATTGTGAATGTACACTATTCATTTGGGAATGTTCTTCTTTCTTTAAATAAACCTGGATTACTATCTACTTCCCTCTTAGAACTGCCTTCACTGTGTCCCACAGAGTTGGGGCATTGTGCTGTTGTTTTCATTTGTCTCCATATATTTCTTGATATCTGTTTTAATTTGGTCATTGATCCATTGATTATTTAGTAGCATATTGTTAAGCCTCCATGTCTTTGTGAGCCTTTTTTTTTCTGTGTACAATTTATTTCCTGGTTTTATACCCTTGTGATCTGAGAAGTTAGTTGGTACAATTTCAATCATTTTAAACTTACTGAGGGTCTTTTTGTGGACTAGTATTTGGTGTATTCTGGAAAATGTTTCATGTGCACTTGAAAAGAATGTGTATCCTGCTGCTTTTGGGTAGAAAGTTCTGTAGATGTCTGTTGGGTCCATCTGTTCTAATGTGTTGTTCAATGCCTCTGTGTCCTTACTTATTTTCTGTCTAGTTTATCTGTTCTTTGGAGTGAGTGGGGTGTTGAAGTCTCCTGGAATGAATGCATTGCATTCTATTTCCCCTTTTAACTCTGCTAGTATTTGTTTCACATATGTAGGTGCTCCTGTATTGGGTGCATAGATATTTATAGTGGTTATATATTCTTGTTGGATTGACCCCTTTATCATTATGTAATGTCCTTCTTTGTCTCTTGTGACTTTGTTCTGAAGTCTATTTTGTCTGATAGAAGTACTGCAACTCCTGCTTTTCTTCCTATTAGTTGCATGAAATATCTTTTTCCATCCCTTCACTTTTAGTCTGTATACGTCTTTGGGTATGAAGTGAGTAGGCAGCATATAGTTGGGTCTTCCTTTTTTATCCATTCAGTGACTCTGTGTCTTTTGATTGGTGCACTCAGACCATTTCCATTTAGGGTGATTATCGATAGGTATGTACTTATTGCCACTGCAGGCTTTAGATTTGTGGTTACCAAAGGTTCAAGGGTAACTTCCTTACTATCTAAGAGTCCAACTTAACTCACTTAGTATGCTATTACAAACACAGTCTAAAGTTTCTTTTTTTCCCCCTCATTTTCTTCCTCCTTCATTCTTTATATATTAGGTATCATATTCTGTACTCTTTGTCTATCCTTTTTTATTACCTCTGGTGACAGCTATTTAACCTTAGGAACACATTCATTTATATCAGTCTCTCTAAAATATCCGGTAGAGATGGTTTGTCAGAGCTAAATTCTCTCAGCTTTTGCTTATCTGAAAATTGTTTAATTACTCCTTCAAATTTAATTGATAATCTTACCAGGTAGAGTATTCTTGATCCAGGGCCCTTCTGCTTCATTGCATTAACTATATCATGCCACTCCTTTCTGGCCTGTAAGGTTTCTGCTGAGAAGTCTGATGATAGCCTGATGGGCTTCCCTTTGTATGTGAACTTATTTCTCTCTCTGGCTGCTTTTAATAATCTGTCCTTATCCTTGATCTTTGCTATTTTAATTATTATATGTCTTGGTGTTGTCCTTCTTGGGTCCCTTGTTTTGGGAGATCTGTGCACTTCCATGGCCTGAGAGATTATCTCCTTTCCAAGATTGGGGAAGTTTCCCAAATTTCCTCCTTAAAGACACTTTCTATCCCTTTTTCTCTCTCTTCTTTTTCTGGTACCCCGATAATACAAATATTGCTCTGGTTGGATTGGTCACACAGTTCTCTCAGTATTCTTTCATTCCTAGAGAACCTTTTTTCTCTCTGTGCCTCAGCTTCTTTGTATTCCTTTTATCTAATTTATATTTCATTTATTGTCTCCTCCACAGTATCTAATCTGCTTTTAATATCCTCCATTGTGTTCATCAATGATTGGATCTCCATCCTAAATTCGTTCCTAAGTTCTTGACTATTATTCTGTACCTCTGTGAGCAAGCTAATGATTTTTATTTTTATATCTCTTTTAAGAATATTCATGAAATCGATTTCATTTGAATATTTCTCAGGTGTATTCATAATTTTGCTTTGAACCAAGTTCCTTTGTTGTTTAATAATTTGTGTGTGGTGCTCCCTAGTGCCCAGAAGCTCTACTCTCTGGAGCTGCTCAGTCCCTGGAGCAATGTTTGGGGTTGTAGTGGAGCCGTGTTGGTGCTTGGGGGGAGGAAAGACCTGTTACCTGCTTCCAGGCTCCTATGCCTGTCTTTACTGCCAGAACCAATGTGCTGAACACACGTGTAAGCTTGTATGCTTTGTGTTTGTAGCTGCCCTAGGTGGGGCTTCCCTCTTGCTCTCCTGATGCCAGGGCAAGGGTTCCACTTTGCGAGCCTGAGCCAGTTGCAGGCCAGCCGGGAGGAAGGCACAGCAGGCTGCGTATCATGGTGGGAGGCCTTGGAGTTGCATGCCAGCCTTGGGATGGAGTGCCTGAAGATCGTTTAAGCTCCCAACTTGCTAAGCAGAGTGCTCCTGGACAATTTTGTCTACCTGTCCTTTCTCCAGAGCATTAAGCTCTATGCAACCCTTGCCCCTTTAGCAGCCCTCTTGCTTTTCAGAAGTCTCTCAGACTGCCCACCAGTTCTGCCAGATATGAATCCCTGTTTTCCACAAACGGCTGGAATCTCCATCTCTGCAGGTATTCCTCATGTCTTAGCTTTCCAACCACACTAAATCACCAGAGCACCATGCAGTATAGGTTCGTGCTTCCAGAGCAGATCTCCAGGGTTAGGTGTTCAGCAGTCCAAGTCCTCCACTCCCTCCCTGCTCTGTTTCTCTTCCTCCCGCCGGTGGGCTCTGCCGAATCACAGTTTTTGTATGTTACCCTGTTTCATGAAGTCTGCTCTTTTCTCCAGGTGTATGCAGTCTGGTGTAGCCTTCTTTCCTGTTGCTCTTTCAGAATTAGTTGTATAAAATTATGTTTTCATATTAAATGTTCATTTTGGGCTTTGCACATACTCCTAATATAAAAATACATATACAATATTCATTTTAGGGGGAGGTCTGTGTCTCACCTCTCATGCCACCATCTTTATTCCAATCCTCTCATATTTCTTGAGTTACCTTTATTCTAAACAAACTCTCATTATTGCTTTTATGACTACAACATAATTTTAGGAGTTCTGTAATCTGCAGTTTTCTGATTGTTTTCTCATAAATTGGTGAAAGGTTTTTGGCAAGTAGACAGGCTAGGTGATGTTGTCATATCCTATACATCAAGAGGTGCATAATATCAGTTATTCCATTCTTTGTAGGGTTAATTTAGATCACTTGGTTAAAGTGTTGGCTGTTAGAGCTCTCCATTGAAAAGGAACTTTCATTTGGTAATTAATAAGTTATCTATGTGGTTACATTTTGGACCATGTGAACATATCCTGTTCTCCAACATCCTTTCACTCAATGGATTAAGTATTCATTAATGATGCCTTCTTGAATCAATTATGACATTGACAGTGGCACAAAGGCGATTTTCTAATTCTGTACAATTGTCCTCTTAAGACAACTGTGTCCTTGTTAAGAAGGATCTTTCTGCCCCCAATATTCTGGCCTTTTTTTTTTTCTGTCTTGTGTATTAGAATGAGATCTCTTTGATAGAAAAGAAATAAGTATTGACAGATGTCTGAGATACACCAGGAACACATAAAAATTGTACTTACACTAACATGCAGTGTAACTTCTTTTATTTTGGGAGAATTCAAACAGCATGTGAATAATCTTTAAGGAAAACTAAGACAATCCACATGATGTGTTTTTCTCTGACTGAGCCTTAAATATGTTTCTCTTCCTTCAACTGAAAAATAAATAAATAGCATATTTCAAATATTAAAGCTATTCCAAAAGATAAGGAGGAGCAATACCCTAAGGTCTTAGATATTTATTAAATAAAGGAAAATGGAGAGTATTTTAGAAAATATCTGCTTCAAGTTTGTTTTGTTTTTGTTTATATTGTTTCATTTTGCTTTTTTAAATAAAAAAATAACATTCCTTTTATGAAACATGAGCCAGCTGCTTTCCAATTTACTTGGTCTGAGGTAGTTCCTAGACATTGATGTTTTAAAGTTTCTCCAGATAATTTCAATATGCAGCCAGGGATTAGAATTTTTAGAGTATAAGTAACTCCAGCTTGAAAGATGAGTGCAATTTGGCCATGTAGAGATTGAGGGCTATAACTCCAAGGTTAACAAAGATTAACCTATTGATGGGAAAAAATTGTTATTCTTTTCCCCTTATGAAGACTTTTTTTCTGTCATGTTTAACTGAAAGGTAACTTGAAAGATGACGTAATACAACTCACTCATTTGTAAGACTTAAAGTATTTCTGTGATTTTGTCACTAGAGAAGAGTAAGATACTGTTCTTGATAATGGTCTGCGTCTTCTCACCTGCAGAACAGCAAGCCATTTCACTCCTATCCTATTAGACAGGCCAATCCTGTTACATGCTTTATTGGGTGACAAGATATGAAGCCAAAGATGGTTTATTGAAAACATGTTATAATATAACGATGATACTGGAAAACAGCAAAATATTCCAGGCTTGGTTTTTATGTTGCTTTTTTAAACCAGATTTAAAAAGTGAATGTAAAGCTTTTAAATACTGGTTTTGAGACACAAGAAACATAATGTAAATATTTTGGAGGAACAGTAATCAAGAATGGTGAGTCCAGGTAGTTACCAGATGAAAAGCAGAAAAACAATTCTATCAGGGCCTTAGATCAGAGTAAGGTATCAATTTTGAGAACCACTGAGGATAGCCAAATTGAAGATGAATGTGAGCAAATTTTGGCAATCCAAACGTTCAAATTTGTCTGGTAATAAATGTTTCTTGGGTTTTGCACATACTCCTAATATAAAAATACATATACTCTTTAAAAAGATGTGTAAAAAAAACCCTTTTGAAACCCTTTTGAGATGTTTCAAAAATCCTTTTGAGATATTTTCTGTTCGTGTATTATATTTTCAGGAAAGTACAAGTTTTAGAGAATCAGATAAGTAGAATAGTAATGGGGTTCTCAGGCTAAAAATATTTGTACTCACAGATTCCAGACTAGAGAGGAAAAGTAATGATGGCCAAATTTGAAACATAAATGCTACTTTTTTCTTAGCGTTTGAAAACATTACCTAGGATAATGTCTATCTTTATAAGAAGATAGTTTCTTGAAGAGTGCCCTCTGACAGGTTACAAGATGGTGATCTTACACCCCATCCCCTAAAGATAACACCATTTAAAATTAATTGTTTGCCAAAAGTAGGATGAAAAAAGTATCATAGAATCATGTTGACTATTAGAAAGTAAATTTCATGTCTATATGTAGGCATGTGCCTGTGTGTGTGTGTGTGTGTGTGTGTGTGTGTGTGTGTGTGAGTGTTTTATGCTTATTGATAGAAATTCTTTAGTCTCAGTGATAGCACTTACCTTCAGTTCCTTCTTCTTCCTTGGCCAATAGATTCTTCTATAATAACTATATAATCACTTTGCCTTCTGGAGAAGGTAACTGACCGTTATGTATTTCTATGAATGCTGGCCAACTGAAAAGAACACACAGAGTCTCTCTTGAGCTACAAACATCTAGCAGACACTATCATTTCATATAAACATTTATTGTAAAAAAAATCCATCATAAGAACATTGTCAGCAGTGTTGGAGAGCCTACCAATCATGTTTCCCTGCATTATTATTTTTCCAAATGTCTTCTTTCACAACTACAGTAGTCCTGATGGATGCTAACACAGAAAGATGAATAGTATAGCCCACGACCTTATTTATTCCAATGCCAATACTGTTATCGTTGGTGCAAATGGGAGGTAATATATTATTTTTTAGATGTGTGAATCTATACATGGATGGAGATGATTGAAGGAATGATTTCTTAACTAGCTTATAATGTCCTATTTTCAAGCTTCAGGCATTCAGTGGCTCATTTTAAATGATTTTAAAACATGTTTTTTAAATAATGAAAAAGACAGGAAAATATGTGTATAATAGGCTCTTATCCTGCCAAATGTGGGATTTCTCTAACACATAGTTTATAATAGGTTAGACCAGTCATTCATCGTCTCCAGTTGCTTATAAAAATGGAATCTTGTTGGTTCATTAGTTGTTCATTAAATATAGATATGAAAAATAATTTTGATTGTATATACATAATCTATATAGTTTGCAAGCAATTGATCCATCTCAAATTATTTCTGAAATTTTACTTGTTTCAAAGATGTTTTCCATTTTGTTCATTCATTTATGCATTTATTCTACAAACATTTATTGAAATGCTACTGTAGTTAAGGTCCTATGGTAGGCTCTATTTTTAATGTTGACTCTTACACAGATCCTGTTTTCAGTAAGCTTAGAGTCTAGTAAGGTGGTAAGACATGAAGAGATACTACAAGACAGACTGTGCTAAGTCCCAGAAGAGAGGCTTGGGCAAAGCCCTGCTGCTTCTCAGGTGAAAGAGGTTATTTCTACTTGAGAAGATAGGGTTGGAGGTCAGGGACAGGTTCGTAAAGGAAGTGACATTTGGAAAGCATCTCTCAGAATGGATAGGATTGAATCATGTGAGACTGGAGAAAAGCACATTCTGTCTGGGAATAAAGTATTAGCATAAAATATGTGCTCAGGATAGATTGGTTCAGTTTTGGCAGGAGTATAGGATAGGTGAGGGTGCAAAGCATGGAATAAGATTGGATCTTGAGAAGGCTTGGAATAGTAACTAGACTGTATGTTCTGCAACAGCCAAATGACTAAAAACTATTATTCAACAGAAATAACAGAGGTATTCTTCTCAGGAAGAAGCTAATGCTGCTCTGGGGCTTACTTATTTACTACTTATCTACCACAAGGGAAGAATTACAATACAGCAGTGACTATAAATTTACATGTACCAACTTTTCATTGTCCTTTTCTCATTCATAATAATTTATTTTTATATGGTTTACAAAATTTCCGATTACAGCATTGTTTTTTAAACTTATCCAATAAAAAGAAAATCACCTGGGATGCTTGTAAAAATATAGCATATTACTATTGCTATTGATATTTTATGTTATATTTCTTAGACAATATTTATTTAGATTTATCTACAGTTTTTTCTGTACACCATTTTTTTCCCCATCCTAAACTGTCCTTCTGGGTTCATTTGCCTTTTCTTTCACTAATACAGTTTTTCGTGTGTGTTAGTTTAGTGACAGTAAACTCCCTTGGTTTGTGTTTATCATATTAGCATTTTTAAAATACAGCTTTTCTGAGTGCACCATTCTATGATGACAGTTATTATTTTTCAGTATAGAAAATGCTATTTGATTATCTCTGCCTTCTATTAAGCTATCTTTTGTCAGTTTGTTATCTGTAGGTTGTCTTTCCTGTCTACTCTTATGATCTTTGTCAAAGTTGGGTATTTTATAGATTCATGACAAATGTCCAGTTCAGGATTTCCTTTTATTTATATTTCTTGGTGGATGTTATGCTTAATATTGTGGGTTCATATTTTCCATTAGTTCAGGAAGATTCACAATCATTAGTGCTTCAAATATTACCTTTCACTCATTTTCTTTATTCTTTCTCTCAGGTACTCTGGTTAGACTTAGGTTAGGTTTTCAACATTCTTTCTTCTGTATCACTTGACCTCTGATTCATATTTTCCACCTTGTTATCTTTGTGCAACATTTTACAACATGTTACATTTACATGAAAACAGTGTTTTCACATCTACCTTCCAGTTTCACTTCACCAGTTTTCTTTGGTGGCATTTAATACTCTGTTTAACCTGTCTGCTCTTTAATTATGTTTATGTTTCAACTGTTGCATTTTTCACTTTTAAAGCTATCTTCTTCTTTTTTTAAACCTCTAAAGTCAGTTTTGATCACCTCTCATTGTTTGCATTTTTGTGGTGCCATTCTCCTTTCTTTAAACAGCTCATACGCTGTGTACTAAATCTGAGGCTCCAATATCTCATGTCCTTCAATCTATTTTTTTTTGTTTGTTTTGTTTTTTGTGTTTTTTTTGATATCTTCAGACTCTGATTCCTGGTGAAATTGTTCCCTGTATAGTTTGTGACTGTTGATTGTTATCTTATATTTGACATTATTTTATTCTGAAGAAAATCCTGGAGTCTAAATTAAGTGTGTTTTCTAGATTAAGTGTGTATGAGAGAAGGTTCTTGTATTTTTACAGGGATCCTGGGGGCATTGCAGAACTCATACCACTTTAACCCATTCCAGGGTCTCAGGTAAAATCCAAGTGTCTCAGGTTCAACAACCCCTCCATGCTGTTAATGTAAAACTAAGTCTCCAAAGCATAATGTTACAACATTGGCATTGACCCTCAAACTACAATATCTTTAAATTTGCATGTACAGCTCAAATTAAGATTTTTAGCTCAAGATTTTTGCTTCTGTTTTTTACTAGGCCCCTTAAAGATTTTCTTAATTTATTTCAAGCCCAGCAATGCTATAAATACTATGTTTTATGCATGATCTACTTATTTTTTGCTTTTCATGATGCTTTTAGAGTCTTTAAATTGGCCTACTGCTAGAAGGTGTAAAATAATTTTGTCAGTAACATAATAGCAATATGGGAATTATCAAAATAGTTTGAACAGTATGGATGAGGCAAACTGTTATACTTCAGAACAAACAAACAAAAGTGATCTGGCATCTGATATATCCAGTTTAGTTGTCTATCCTGATTCTTAATATTTTATACTCTTTAGATGTAACTCAAAATATTGTATTAAGAAGATATTTAAATTATTCCTGTTTTAGAGAAGAAGTAACTGGGCTACTAGGAGTCTACTACTGTATAGCTCTTCTTAAATTTTCTATTTCTTTATTGTAATAATGTTTTAAATGTTCAAAGGAAAGGAAAAGGGAGAACTGGTCCATTAAGAAATCAAAGAACTGAAGGAAGACAAATAATGTCTATGCCCACTCCTCCATTAGTTAATAATCCTTATCCATGTATGCATGATTAATTTCATATTGATTTAGTTAATCATTTCATCAATATTTGTAGAGTTCCCACTATCTGACATGTACTATTCCACATGATAGAAAACACAAGTTAAAACAGAATCTCTACACTAATGGATCATACATCCTATTAGCAAGACAGACATAAACAAGGAAAAGTAGTAAAATAGTATAGTTGGTGGTAAGTGCTAGGGAGAAAAATAAACCATGGAAGAGGAATAAAGTATGGTGGTGTTGAAATATTAGATGTGCAGATGGATTTACTGCTTCTGAGCACTTTTCTAATGAAAATTGGGGCACTCCCATAATCAGATGAACTAATTGTTTAGGAAATTTGGTGCTACGGGTTGACTAATATATGTCCCCCAAAAGACATGTTGGAGTTCTAGGCCCCAGACCATAGAATATGACCATATTTGGAGATAGGGTTTTTACAGAAGTAATTAAGTTAAAATGAGGTTATTAGGGTGGGCCCTAATCCAGTATGACTTGTGTCCTTATTAAAAGGTGAAAAATTTAGACACAGAGACAGACACGTATGCAGGGAGAAGAATGTCATATGAATATTGGAGTTGTGCTGCTACAAGCTGAGGAGCTGCCAGGAGCTAGGAGACAGGTGTTCAAAGGGAGCATGGCCCTGCCAGCACCATGATCTTGGACTTCTAGCTTCCCAAACTGAGACAATAAATTTCTGTTGTTCACGTCTCTCAGTTTGTGGTACTTGGTTACAGTAGCCCCAACAAACTAATACAATCAGTAATTCATCATACTTAAAGTGAACAGTATGTAGGACTCATCATAGTTGATGAGCTAAAGGGTTCTAAAACTACAGGTAGCCTATTACAAGTCAGGCAGTTTTTATTTAGCAAATATATAATGTTTATTATATACTTGTGACTATTCTAAGTATTTTATAAATTTTAACCAATATGTGTCCAAATAACAAACTTATTATGTAGGTTCACTTATTATTCCCATTTATAGATGGGAGTCACACTTTGGTCATGCCATCTACTTCCCAAGAGAAGGAGAACATTCAAGCAAACACATGACAGTGCAGAGATTCTTAAGCTTCATATAGGAGATTTTCCTGGTGATTTCCCATAGCACATGTACACATATGTGATTTTGAAAGTCCCCTTTCTTGGAGGTAGTGAAACATGCAGAAGAAGGACATACTCGAGGTTAGAACACCCATGTTCTGGTCCCACCTCTGTTTCCTTAGCCATAGACCTTGTACACATCACTTAACTTTTTTCAGTCTCTGTTCTTGCACTGCTCTTAGTATCTGGGTTTTGTAAAATGAAATCAGAAGATAAATTTAAATTTAAAAATAAACATCAAAGAGGAATACAGCCTCTAACCTGTAGTTTGCCTTGGAGATTTTCAGTTTTAGAGGAAATATCCCCTCAATATCATAAAACAATGTATTAGTTTATGCACTGTTTGTGAATATTTAGATGTAAGAAAACATTTAAATTAGTTGCAGTATTTATTTGAAAGACTTTTGCACCATCCTAGGACTGCAAGATACATATGTAATCTAACTTCAAAAGGATAAAATTTTATATCAAGTTATAATTTATGATGATTCACATTGGGTAAGTGTAAAAATCAACCATGTATTTGTCTTTTAAGCAAAACTTTAGATTCAGACTTATTGATTGAACTGTGTAGCAATCTCACAACTCTTCCTTTAATTCACTGGCGGCATAGCACCTTAAAATGGGAATGATATTAATTAGAATGATAGTGAAAATAACCAGGTTGAATGGGAAAGAATCATGAGGCATTCTTTTCACCAAGGTATTGCCATAGAGAAGGTGTAACCAGACCACTTCTCAAGTATATGATGGAGATAGGGATAGTGATCTTTTACAAAGACCGGGTGTATTAGTCAAGGTAAGTAATGCTAGTTGCTCTTAACAATCTTCAAATCCCAGTACCTTAATACAGTAAAGATTTATTTCTTGCTACCGTTACAGGTCTTGGACAGGTTAGATGCCTCATCTAACAACCTTGTTATAAGACCCACTTTGGAACCCATGCTCCCTCTTTTGATTTCACCATCTCTGACATGTGACCTCCACGGTTGCAGAGGGAGAATAGAGAGGACTGGAGAATCGCATAAGCTAGGCTCGCATTCCAGTGGTCATAACTCAGTTGTGAGGCCTTGGCCTGAGCAGACCCTGGCTGTTCTTTTGCTCTCTGCCGTAATCAGACTGGACTTTCATCAGTGCCCTAAATGCACTATGCTCCCCTTTCTCTCTGGGCCTTTGAACTTTCCTCTACCCAGCTTGGAACACTTCCCTGCCACATCGCCATAACTCCTGTGCTTCTCACCATTGTAAAAACAGCCTTCAAGGTGTGTTCTTTCAGTTAAGTGCTATTAGCTTGAAAAGGAATTCTTACACATGGTTCACGTTCGTGGGAATTTTTGCCAAGACAAATTCCGATGGTGTGCGTCCAAGACATCTTGCCATGCAGAATCAACCTTCATTGTGATATTTTAATTATTGTAGCATTTTGTATGGTTTTTGAAACTTCATTTTTTTAATTGATGGAACATAACTTATAAATAAAAATCTATTTATAGACATTTCCAGTTTTTCACTGTTATTAAAAAATGTTATAATTAACAAATAGCTTCATAAGATGTATCATAATTTCTTTGACATAATAACATTATCATTTTCTATTAGTAATATCTCTCTAGAACTTGCCAAGTCATTACCATTGTCATAATGCTTAATAACAATAAAAATAATAATTGATACTAATTATTGAGTGCATTTATGCATATGTGTGTACTAAGCTAGGCCTTTTGTACATATTTTCTCATTTAAACTTTATTCTAATGCTATTCTATTAGAATTGTTATTATCTCAGTTGTTGCCCAGGTCCCAAGAACCAAGTGATCTGCCTATGGTTAGTCAGCCAGCCAAGTGGTGGGATGAGGTTTTAAACTCAGATCACTTTTAGTTTCAAAGCTCTCACTCCTTTCATCCTTCCACACTACGTGTGGAAAGAACACTGTGTCAGGCAGTCCAGGCTCCAGTCAGGGCTCCCTAACTTATCAACTATGTGCTTTCTGGGAACTCACTCAACCCTCCATGGTTTTAGCTTCTTCAATTCAGTAGTCTTTATTGTGTGCTCCATTAAAATGTCAGGAAAATGAAAATGCAACAATGTCTGTGGAAACACTTTGAAAACCTACATGCTGTACAAATCCAAGGGATAATTAAGAAATATTATTGGGTTGGTTTATATGTTAAATTTTATTAAAAATTTATTAAATAATTTAATAAATTTTATTAAAAATTTGTTAAATATTATTTGGCTTTATTTGTCAAGCAAACCTTTGACAAACATCAAGGATACACTCAGAAAACTCAAATGTCCAGATTGGATAACAAAATAAACCTAATTCTGTTCATAAAATGCAGTGGTGTGTCAATGAAAAAATGTAAGGGGTCCCTTTATATCTATAATGTTTCCACAAATATGAAGGGAAATTATTCTTAAAATTGTTAAAACAAATACCATCTAAAGCTTTTGTTGAAACAGTTTTGTGATTCACCTTTCATTACCATGTTTATAGGCTCTGGTGTACTTGTTCATGTTCTACCACTAAGCCATCACTGAACTTCACATTCCACCCTTTATTCAAAACATATTTTCTGACAATGAACCATGTATTGTGGGGTGTACGTCAAAAGACGTGGCTCAAGTCCTTGTCTTTTTATCAATTTGCCTTGTTTCCCCATGCATATGTCTCCTCCCCATGCCTCACTGTCCTCGTTTACACTTATGAGATGGGTGAGTTGGACAAGAGGTTTGAGACAATAGTTCCCACATCTAGCCAATTTTCACAATCACATGTAAGTCTTAAAAAAAGTCCATTTTGGAGTCCAGCAATAGGGGGTTCTGATTCAGGAGAACTGAGGTAGATTCAGAATCCCCAATGAAGTTGGCTAAACGTTAGTGAAGTCTACTTTGTGCCAGACATTGTGCTCAACTTGATATACAGGTTTGTTTCTATTTATATCATCACAGCTGTGAGATAAATACTGTGATCATTCCCTGTCACTCTAATCTCATGGCGCTTGTCTTTATGATTGTATCCTTATAAATAAGTAGCAGCTGTATATTCTGAACCTGACCATCCCAATGTCTACAGTTTTGGAGATCTGAATCTTATGTTCATTATTTCTTTGCTTCATCCATTGCTTGGGCTTATTCGTATTAAGAGTCCTGAGAGCCCAAGTTTGGGAAGTTTTAGATGCCAGTGATGGAAGCACCTAAGCCTTCTTCAAGGTTGGAGCCTCAGCTCGAGAAATTTCTGATCAGGATCCTTACCTTACACACATCCCAAGTCTCAGAATCCTGATAGCAGTTCTCTCCCCGGGGCTCTCAGAGCAGCCTGGCTTCCTGCTGCCCATCAAAGCTCTCCATCAAGGCTTCACTCTTTGTTGCTCCTCCATCTGGTGTATGCACGTGGGGGTGTCATTGGGCATCTACCTCTCCTACCTCTGAAGAGATCACCAATGCCTCAAACGTATGTGTTGTCAGGATCTATTTGTTCCACAGGAGGAGGGTCCCTCAGTTCTCCATAACGTATTCATTCATTTTTATTCTAATATATACCTTCTCTGTTAGATTCTAAACTCCATGAGGGCAGAGACCATGACTGTCTTAAACTCAGCTCTATCTTTAGTGCTGAGTAAAGTTCCTACACATAATATTTTCAGAAGCCTTCTATGTGGTGTCAGAAGGAAAAAAGATCTTTGTGACCCAAATATTAACTCTTTTATTACCTACAGAAAAATGAAAAATAATACCTACATTGAATCATGAATTTAATACTGGAGCCACAAATTTTGCTTCAGAGCTATGCTGTCCAATTCATTAGCCAGTAGCCGTATGTGGCTATATGTGTTAATTTAATAAAAATCAAATCATTTAAGTTTAGTTGTTCTTCAGTCACACTAATCGTATTTTCATCATTAGGGGAAGATCTATTAGATAACAATTCTCTCTATAAAAATTTTGATCCTCTATGTAAAAATTAGATTCCTCAGCTCTCCATATTTCTTTAGCCATGGAATATGCCCTAGACTAAGCAACTACCCTATTATTCCTTAGAGAATTCCTCTGGACACTAATATCCTTAATTCTGTTTGTCCGAAAGCCAGGACTCTCAATATGTGCACCGGGTTTTGCCAACAAGGGTTTAAGCACAAACTCTAATTCGTTCTTTTAAGTATTTAATGCAATTGAGTCAAAATGCAGAAAAACACTATTTTTTCACTAAGCAATATAACTTCCCCTGAGTCACAGGGGTGAAATGAAGGATGAGAGAAAAAGTAAACATAAATGCACATACATAAATAATATGTAACAGGATAACTTATAACAAATAAGTTAGTGTTTGTTTTCAAAGGCCCGAGAATATTCTCATGTTAAATTGGCTGGATCAGAAAGGCCAATAGTTTTTATGCATCCAAATGGCTCTTTATTACTGTGAGGAGTCTTCATTCATCATTATGTAACAATGTGCTCAGGCTTTGTGCAGAATCATTCTTATAACATTTTCTTGAAGAGAGTGTAGAATTTCCTATTTTTGCAATATTTTAGTGGAGGTTCCCAAAATATATTACAGCTTTTGAGGTGTAGTTTTATAAACTTGTTATGTAGAAATATAACCAAAATCTCCATGAGTTGTGTGTGACTGACAGCATGCTGACATAGGCACCCCAGAGGTGCAGGCTAACTGCAGGTGTTAAAACTAGGAAGACTTCCAGTGCCACGTTCCTTTAATGTGTTTGATTTACTGATTGTATGGATGTGATGAAAAATAAAATCATTCGCACACTTTGGGGGAAAAAGGCAATTTGTGTATGCAAGGTATTAAAAACTGCATATCAATTTAATATTCCCCACATAGTGTGAAATTAGTGATTGCTAATAAAGCACTAAATAGTGTTTTATTCATAAAAAATGAATAAAGAATCTAAAAGTAAAACATAAGCATTTCATATTTGGAAAATTTGCACCACAGAATACCAAAACGTTTGCTGATGTTCTTCTTTCAACTATAAAGCGTAAACCTATTTCCTTTAAATATTATGTGAAGCCTGTGATTTAAAAAGAAAAGTGGCATCTAATCATGGAACATTAACTTTGTTATGTGGTTTACTGTTTTATCTCTCAAAACGGAATTAAGATCCACTTTTAGAATGAGTTTTTGAGATTTAAAAATACCAGTGAAGCTAAATACAAACACCTGGGCAAATAAAGCAAGCATAGAAGGATATAATGTCTAAA
This sequence comes from Phataginus tricuspis, assembly GCA_029783875.1. Taxonomy (NCBI): domain Eukaryota; kingdom Metazoa; phylum Chordata; class Mammalia; order Pholidota; family Manidae; genus Phataginus; species Phataginus tricuspis. The sequence goes on along the minus strand of JAQQAC010004253.1, from coordinate 4,591,684 downwards.
GAGGTACTTTTTTTTCTGATTCCATCAGTAAACTAAATAAATTTTATTGTATCACATCAATAAAGGCAACATTCCAATCTATAGAAAAAAATTATGCAGTTTGGCTCAGATGTTAATATTCTCTAGATACATATACACTTTATTATTGAATTTACTGCTTAATACAGTAAAAAAGCAAAGACACTCTGCTTAAATTCTTGCATATCTAAAGTGCTTAGCATAATACTGGCAGGCTGTAGATATTAATTAAATATTTGTAAAACATGAATAAGTAATTGAATGGATGCTTTTAATTTCTTTTAAAGTATATTTAGTGTACTTAAGGATTTTAAAATTACCTCTATAAGTAATAATATTTAATAAGGAATTTTGTCAGAGAAAATCAAAACATTTTTTACAAATTTTTAAAAACTGTAGTAATTATATATGCAGACATTAGGTTGAATTAAAAAAAATCAATATCCCTCTGGAGGAAAATTAGTTTCATTTCAGAACACCTCATTTTTAAGATAATAATATTCTAAGAATTAGAACACAAACAACAAATTTAATGATAAAAATAAATAAGTAAAACAAAACCTCTTCTATTTTACTAACTGAGTTTTTCACTCAGCTTAATTGCCTACATATTCATCCAAAATTTTGCCTATAACACTAGAGTATTTCTTTATATTGCTGAATAGTTTTCCACATCTGGTTTAGCCATTCCCATTGAAATACCCCTGGCTCTAATATTGCTTCTCTTATTTTCTCTGTGTGAAGATTTTTCTTTAGCCAGTCTTTTTTTTTATATAATTATTAAGGTATTATTGATATACACTCTTATGAAGATTTCACATGAAAAAACACTGTGGTTACTACATTCACCCATATTATAGTGTCCCCCCATGCCCCATTGCAGTCACTGTCCATCAGTGTAGTGAGATGCCTTCTCTGTGCTATTTGCCTTCTCTGTGCTACACTGTCTTCCCCATGATTCCCCCCACACAATGTGTGCCAAACATAATACCCCTCAATCACCTTCTCCCTCCTTCCACACCCACCCTCACCCACCCCACCCCCTTTGGTAACCGCTATTCCCTTCTTGGAGTATGTGAATCTGTTGCTGTTTTATTCCTTCAGTTTTGATTCATTGTTATACTCCACAAATGAGGGAAGTCATATGGCACTTGTCTTTCTCCACCTAGCTTATTTCACTGAGCCTAATATCCTCCAGTTCCATACACATTGTTGCAAATGGTAGGATTTGTTTCTTTCTTATGGCTGAATAGTATTCCATTGTGTATATGTACCACATCTTCTTTATGCATTCATCTACTGATGGACACTTAGGGTGCTTCCATATCTTGGCTATTGTAAATAGTGCTGCACTGAACATAGGGGTACATATGTCTTTTTGAATCTGAGAAATTATATTCTTTGGGTAAATTCCTAGGAGTGGAATTCCCAGGTCAAATGGAATTTCTATTTTCAGTGGTTTGAGGAACCTCCATATTGCTTTCCACAATGGTTGAACTAGCTTACATTCCACCAGCAGCGTAGGAGGGTTCCCCTTTCTCCGCATCCTCACCAGCATTTGTTCTTAGTCTTTTCAATACTGGCCATCCTAACTGGTGTGAGGTGATATCTCATTATGGTTTTTATTTGAATTTCTGTGATAGTGATGTGGAGCATCTTTTCATGTGCCTGTTGACCATCTGAATTTCTTCAGAGACTTGTCTGTTCATATCTTCTGCCCATTTTTTAATCGGGATATTTGATTTTTGGTTGTTGAGGTGTGTGAGTTCTTTATATATTTTGGATATTAACCCCTTGTCGGATATGTCATTTACAAATATATTAAATATATTCTTCCGTACTTCAGGATGCCTTTTTGTTCTGCTGATGGTGTACATTGCTGTACGGAAGATTTTTAGTTTGATGTACTCCCATGTGTTCATATTTACTTTTGCTTCCCTTGCTTGTGAAGACGCATTCAGGAAAAACTTGCTCATGTTAATATTCAAGAGATTTTTGCCTATATTTTTTTCTAAGAGTTTTATACTTACATGAGTTACATTCAGGTCTTTGATCCATTTTGAATTTACTTTTGTGTATGGGGTTAGACAATGATCCAGTTTCATTCCCTTGCATGTAGCTGTGCAGTTTTTCCAACACCAGCTGTTGAAGAGGCTGTCATTTCCCATTGTATATCCATGGCTCCTTTATTGCATATTAATTGACCGTATATGTTTGGATTAATATATGGACTCTGTATTCTGTTCCACTGGTCTGTGGGTCTGTTCTTGTGCCAGTACCAAATTGTCTTGATTACTGTGGCTTTGTAGTAGAGCTTGAAGTCGGGAAGCGAGATCCCCCCTGCTTCATTCTTCCTTCTGAGGATTTCTTTGGCTATATGGGGTCTTCGGTGGTTCCATATGAATTTTAGAACTATTTGTTCCAGTTCGTTGAAGAATGCTGTTGGTATTTTGATAGGGATTACATTCAATCTGTAGATTGTTTTAGGTAGTATAGCCATTTTGACAATATTTATTCTTCCTAGCCTAGAGCATGGAATGAATTTCCATTTGTTATTGTTGTCTTTAATTTCTCTTAGAGTGTCTCATAGTTTTCAGGGTATAGGTCTTTCACTTCCTTGGTTAGGTTTATTCCTAGGTATTTTATTTTTTGATGCAATTGTGAATGGAATTGTTTTCCTGATTTCTCTTTCTGTTAGCGCATAGTTAATCTATAGGAAAGCAACAGATTTCTGTGTACTATTTTTGTATCCTGCAACTTTGCTTAATTCAGATATTAGTTTTGGTAGTTTTGGAGTGGAATCTTTAGGGTTTTTTATGTACAGTATTATGTTATCTGCAAATAGTGAAAGTTTTACTTCTTTTTTAACAATCTGGATGCCTTGTATTTCTTTGTTTTGACTGATTGCTGTGGCTAAGACTTCCAGTACTATGTTGAATAACAGTGGGGAGAGTGCACATCCCTGTCTTGTCCCTGATATTAGGTGAAAAGCTTTCAGCTTCTCGCCGTTAAGTGCGATGTTGGCTGTGGCTTTATCACATATGGCCTTTATTATGTTGAGGTACTTGCCCTCTATACCCATTTTGTTAATAGTTTTTATCATGAATGTATGTTGAATTTTGTCAAATGCTTTTTCAGCATCTATGGAGATGATCATGTGGTTTTTGTTCTTCTTTTTATTGATGTGGTGGATGGTGTTGATGGATTTTCAAATGTTGTACCATCCTTGCATCCCTGAGATGAATCCCACTTGATCATGGTGTATGATCCTGTTGATGTATTTTTGAATTCGGTTTGCTAATATTTTGTTGAGTATTTTTGCATCTATGTTCACCCGGGATATTAGTCTGTTATTTTCTTTTTTGGGGGGTGGTCTTTGCCTCATTTTGGTATTAGAGTGATGCTAGCTTCATAGAATGAGTTTGGAAGTATTCCCTCCTCTTCTATTTTTTGGAAAACTTTCAGGAGAATGGGTATTATGTCTTTTCTATATGTCTGATAAAATTCAGCGGTGAATCCATCTACCCCAGGGGGTTTTGTTCTTGGGTAGTTTTTTGATTACCGATTTAATTTCGTTGCTGGTAATTGGTCTGTTTATATTTTCTGTTTCTTCCTTGGTCAGTCTTGGAAGGTTGTATTTTTCTAAAAAGTTGTCAATTTTTTCTAGGTTTCCAGCTTGTTAGCATATAAATTTTCATAATATTCTCTAATAATTTTTTGTGTTTCTGTGGTGTCAATAGTGATTTTTCCTTTCTTATTTCTGATTCTGTTTATGCGTGTAGATTCTCTTTTTCTCTTAATAAGTCTGGCTAGGGATTTATCTATTTTGTTTATCTTTCCAAAGAACCAGGTCTTGGTTTCATTGATTTTTTTCTATTATTTTTTTCTTCTCAATTTTATTCATTTCTTCATTGAATTTTATTATGTCCCTCCTTCTGGTGACTTTGGGCCTCATTTGTTCTTCTTTTTCTGATTTCAATAATTGTGACTTTAGACTATTCATTTGGGATTGTTCTTCCTTCTTTAAATAGGCCTGGATGGCAATATACTTTCCTCTTAGAACTGCCTTTGCTTTATCCCACAGAAGTTGGTGCTTTGTGCTGTTGTTGTCATTTGTCTCTGTATATTGCTTGATCTCTGTTTTAATTTGGTTGTTGATCCATTGATTTTTTAGGAGCATGTTGTTAATCCTCCATGTGTTTGTGAGCCTTTTTGTTTTCTTTGTACAATTTATTTCTAGTTTTATACCTTTGTGATCTGAGAAGTTGGTTGGTAGAATTTCAATATTTTTGAATTTACTGAGGTTCTTTTTGTGGCCTAGTATGTGGTCTATTCTGGAAATGTTACATGTGCACTTGAGAAGAATGTGTATCCTGTTGATTTTGGGTGTAGAATTCTGTAGATGTCTGTTAGGTCCATCTGTTCTAGTGTGCTGTTCAGTGCCTCTATGTCTTTACTTATTCTCTGTCTTGTTGATCTGTTCTTTGGAGTGAGTGGTGTGTTGAAGTCTCCTAAAACGCATGCATTACTTTCTATTTCCTCTTTTAATTCTGTTAGTATTTGTTTCACATATGTCGGTGCTCCTGTGTTGGGTGCATATATATTTATGATGGTTACATCCTCTTGTTGGACTGCCCTCTTTATCATTATGTAATGCCCTTTTTTTATCTCTTACTACTTTCTTTGTTCTGAAGTCTATTTTGTCTGATACAAGTACTGCAACACCTTTTTTCTCCCTGTTCTTTGCATGAAATTTCTTTTTCCATCCCTTCACTTTTAGTCTGTGTATGTCTTTGGGTTTGAGGTGAGTCTCTTGTAAGCAGCATATAGATGGGTCTTGCTTTTTTATCCATTCTATTACTCTGTGTCTTTTGACTGGTGCATTCAGTTCGATTACTTTTAGGGTGATTATCGATAAATATGTACTTATTGCCATTGCAGGCTATGGATTCAAGCGTTCAATTGTAGCTTCTTTACTGTCTAACAGTCTAACTTAACTCTCTTATTAAACTATTGTAAGCACAGTCTGATGATTCTTTATTTCTCTACCTTCTTATTCTTCCTCCTACATTCTTTATATGTTAGGTGTTTTATTCTGTGCTCTTTGTGTTTTCTTTGACTGTTTTTGTGGATAGTTGATTTTTTATTTTGTCTTTTGTTAGTATTTGGATGGTCTGCTTTCTTTGCTGTGATTTTGTTTTCTCTGATGACACCTATTTAGCCTTAGGATTGCTTCCATCTAGAGCAGTCCCTTTAACATATCCTGTAGAGATTGTTTTTGGGAGGCAAATTCCCTCAACTTTTGCTTGTGTGGAAATTGTTTCATCCCTTCCTCAAATTGAAATGATGATCATTCTGGATACAGTATTCTCGGTTCAAGGCCCTTCTGTTTCATTATGTTAAATATATCATGCCATTCTCTTCTGGCCTGTAAGGTTTCTGTTGAGAAGTCTGATGATAGCCTGATGGGTTTTCCTTTGTAGGTGATCTTTTTTCTCTCTCTGGGTGCCTTTAAAGTCTGTCCTTGTCTCTGATCTTTGCCATTTTAATTATTATATGTCTTGGTGTTGTCCTCCTCGGGTCGCTTGTGTTGGAGATATGGGTGCTTCCATGGTCTGGGAGACTATTTCCTTCTCCTGCTTGAGGAAGTTTTCGGCAATTATTTTTCAAAGACATTTTCTATCCCTTTTTTCTCTTCTTCTTCTGGTACCCCTATAATGAGAATATTGTTCCATTTGGATTGGTCACACAGTTCTCTAAATATTGTTTCATTCCTAGAGATCCTTTTATCTCTCTCTGCCTCCGCTTCTCTGTACTCCTGTTCTCTGATTTCTATTCCATTAACAATCTCTTGCACTTCGCCCAGTCTGCTCTTAAGTCCACCTGTCGATCGTTTCACTTCTGTTATCTCCCTCCGGGCTTCATCCCTTAGCTCTTGCATATTTCTCTGTAGTTCCATCAGCATGGTTGTGGCTTTTATTTTGAATTCTTTTTCAGGAATATTGGTTAAATCTATCCCACCAGTCCCTCTCTCTGGAGTTGTCTGAGTGATTTTTGATTGGACCAGATTCTTCTGTCTTTTCGTGGTGATAGAAGTGGTCGCAGGCAGGTGGCACATGTGTCAGCTGGGAGAACAAAGTCTCCCTTCCTGCTTTTTGTTCACCTTCCCCTTCTCCACATCCTGTGCCGGTTACCCACATACTGGGAGGCAGTCGGGATAATCCCCTGAGGTGCCGCAGGCGGGGCCATCCTCAGGCTAGCCTAGAGCACTGCGGGGGTTGGCAGCCACACCGGGTGTGTTCTACTGCGAGGACAGCCCTCCTTTGGGCCTTCCGGACCTTGCTTCAGCTTCCGCTGCCTGTCCCGGTTAGCTGCGCGCTGAGAGGAGTCTCAGTGTGGTTGCTTTGGGCGGAGCTGCTCTCTGCCTGCTCTGCAGTTATGGCGGGTCAGCCGGTCCATTTGCAGCACCCACTGGGGGATACAAAAGGCAGGCTGCTTATCGCCATGAGGGGATTCAGGGATGCTTTACTCGGCAGGGGGTTAGGGGGCCCGAATTTCCTCAAGATTCCCAGCCGGCTGAGCTGAGTGTGCTGGGATGATTTTGTTCAGCTGTTGGGCCCTTGTCCCTTTAAGACTTTTAAAAAAGCGCCCGCTTTTCTTTTGTCCCAGGGGAGCCGGCTGTGGGGACCTGCTCGCAGTCTCCATCTCAGATCCTGCCCTTCCATTTCTCTAATATCCAGTACACCATGCGATGTGTGTCTGGGTTCCCAGTGCAGATCACCAGGGCTGGTTATTTAGTAGTCCTGTGCTTCCACTCCCTCCCTACTCTGACTCTTCCTGCCGCCGGTAAGCTGGGGTGGGGCGAGTGCTCAGGTCATGGCTTTGTATCATAACCCCTTCGTGAGATGCTGAGTTCTTGCAGATGTAGATGTAGCCTGGCTGTTGTACTGTATCTTTTGGTTTCTCTTTAGGAATAGTTGTATTTGTTGTATTTTCAAAAATATATATGGTTTTGGGAGGAGATTTCTGCCACCCTGCTCATGCTGCCGTATTGAACCCTCTCCTCATTTGTTCTTTTTTTTCTAGTTTCATTAATTGTGAGTTTAGACTGTTCATATGGGATTGTTATTCTTTCCTGAGGTAGGCCTGTACTGCAATATACTTCCCTCTGAGCACAGCCATCACTGTTATCTCACAGTTTATGTGGTGTTAAATTATTATCATTTGTCTCCATATATTGCTTGATTTTTCTTTTTATTTAGTCATTGATCCATTTGTTATTTAGGAGCATGTTGTGAAGCCTCCATGTGTGTGTGGGCTTTTTTGTTTTCTTTGTGTAATTTATTTCTAGTTTCATACCTTTGTGGTCTTAGAAATTGGTTGGGACAATTTCAATCTTTTTTCATTTACTGAGGCTCTTTTTGTGGCCTAGTATATGATGTATTCTTGAAAATGTTCCATGTGCGCTTGAGAAGAATGTATATCCTGCTGCTTTTGGGTGTAGAGTTCTGTAAATGTCAGGTCCATCTGTTCTAATGTGTTGTTCAGTGCCTCTGTCTCCTTACTTAATTTTTGCCTTGTTGATCTGTCATTTGGAGTGAGTGGAGTGTTGAAGTCCCCTAGATTAAATGCATTGTATTCTATTTCTCCTTTTAATTCTGTTAGTATTTGTTTCACATATGTAGGTACTCCTGTGTTGGGTGCATAGATATTTATAATGGTTATATCCTGTTGTTGGAATGACCCCTTTTTTATTCTGTAATGCCCTTCTTTGTCTCTTCTCTTTTTGAAGTCTATTTTGTCTGATACAAGTATTGAAATTCCTGCTTTCTCCCTATTAGTTACATGAAATATATTTTTCCATCCCTTCACTTTAGCCTGTATATTTCTTTGGGTTTGAAGTGAGACTGTTGTAGGCAGCATATAGTTGGGTCTTGTTTTTTTATCCATTCAGTGACTCTGTGTCTTTTGATTGGTTCATTCAGTCCATTTACATTTAGGGTGATTATCGATAGGTATGTACTTATTGCTATTGCAGGCTTTGGATTTGTGGTTACCAAAGGTTGAAGGGTAACTTCCTTACTATCTAAGAGTCTAGCTTAACTCAGTATGCTATTACAAGCACAATCTAATGGTTCTTTTTTTTCTTCTCCTTTTTCTTCCTCCTCCATTCCTTTTATATAAGGTGTCATATTCTGTACTCTTTGTCTATACCTTGACCGACTTTTGTGGTAGTTGATTTAATTTGCATTTGCATAGTAATTAACCGCTCTACTTTCTTTACTGTGGTTTCAGTACCCCTGATGACAGCTATTTAAGCTTAGGAACTCTTCCATCTATAGAATCCCTCTAAAATACAGTGTAGGGATGGTTTGTGGGAGGTAAATTCTCTCAGCTTTTGCTTATCTGGAAATTTCTTAATCCCTCTTTCAAATTTAAATGATAATCTTACTGGATATAGTATTCTTGGTTTGAGGCCCTTCTGCTTCATTCCATTAAATATACGATGCCACTCCTTTCTGACCTGTAAAATTTCTGCTGAGAAGTCTGATGATAGCCTGTTGGGTTTTCCTTTGTATGTGATCTTATTTCTCTCTCTGGCTGCTTTTAATAGTCTGTCCTTATCCTTGATCTTTGCCATTTTAATTGTTATATGTGTTGATGTTGTCTTCCTTGCGTCCCTTGTGTTGGGAGATCTGTGCACCTCCATGGCCTGAGAGACTATATCCTTCCCCAGATTGGGAAAGTTTTCAGCCATTACCTCCTCAAAGACACTTTCTGTCCCTTTTTCTCTCTCTTGTTCTTCTAATACCCCTGTAATATGAATATTGTTCCATTTGGATTGGTCACATAGTTCTCTCAGTGTTGTTTCATTCCTTTCTTTGCTCTGTGCCTCAGCTTCTTTGTATTCCTTTTCTCTAATTTCTATTTCATTTATTCTCTCCTCCACCATATCTACTCTGCTTTTAGAGCCCTACAATGTGCTCCTTAATGATTGAATCTCCATCCTAAATTCTTTCCTGAGTTCTTGAATATTTTTCTGTACCTCCAGGAGCATGTTTATGATTTTTATTTTGAAATCTCTTTCAGGAAGATTCATGAGGTCACTTTCATTTGAATCTTTCTCTGGTGTATGTATGATTTTGCTTTGAACCAGTTTCCTTTGACGTTTTATATTTGTATGTCATGCCTTCTATTGCCCAAAAGCTCTACTCTCTGGAACTGCTCAGCCCCTGGAGCAATGTCGGGGTTTGCAGGGAGTGGTGTTGGTGTTTGGGCGGGGGGGAAGACCTCTTTCCTGCTTCCCAGCTGCTATGTCTGTCTCCATTGCCAGAACCAGTTGGGCCAAACACACAGGTGTGCAGCTCTATGCTTTCTATTTGTAACTGCTGTAGGTGGCATTTCCCACTGGCTGGCCTGACACAAGGGCAGGGTTTGCAGGTTTGCATGGCAGGTGCCTGTTGGCTGGGACGAAGGTACAGTAGGCTGCATATCATGGTGGGTGGCCTTGGAGCTGCATAATAGCCAGTCAGGGGGATGGAGCACCTGAAGATCGTGAAAGTTCCAACCTGCTGGACAGAGTGCACTCAGACAATTTTGTCTACCTGTCCTTTCTCCTGAACAGTAAGCTCTGTGCAATCCTTGCCCCTTTAGCCATCCTTTGACTTTTAGGAAGTCTCTCAGACTCCACGTCCAGATCAGCCAGATATGGATCCCTTTTTTACACCCACAGCTGGAATCTCAGTGTCTCCTGGTATTCTGTCTGTCTTATCTTTGCATCCTAGTAACTATCAGAGCACCATGCAATGTAAGTTCATGCTCCCAGAGCAGATCTCCAAGGCTAGGGGTTTAGCAGTTCCAGGCCTCCACTCCCTCCCTACTCCATTTCTCTTCCTCCTGCTGGTGAGCTGGGGTGGGGGAGGGGCCTGCGTCCCACCTGGTCATGGCTTTGGTACATTACCCTGTTCTGTGAGGTCTGTTCTTTTCTCCAGGTGCATGCAGTCTGATGCAGCCTTCTTTCCTGTTGCTCTTTCAGGATTAGTTGTATTAATTATATTTTCATATTATATGTGGTTTTAGGAGGAGGTCGGTCTTACCTCTCATGCTGCCATCTTTAATCCTCCGTAGCCAGTCTTTAAGGGTAGGTCTGTTAGGACAAAGACTTACTGTTTTCTTTTATCTACAAATGTCTATGATTTTCATTCTTGAAGGATAGTTTCTACAGTTATAGAATTCACAGCTGACACTTCTTTTTTTATGTATTTTAAAAATGTGCTATTTTCTTCTGGCTGCCATAGTTCCAGATGAAAAATGACTGGCATTTGAATTAGTGTTCCCTATAATCCTTTCTGACTGCTTCCCAGGTATTTTCTTAAATTTAGTTTTTAGAAATTTAATTATGATGTATCTTGGAGTAGACTTTTTGAGTTGATCCTCTTTGAGATTCATGTCAATGTCATATCTGTGGGTATGTATGTTTCATCAGATATGAGACATGTTCAGCCATTATGTCTTCAAATGCTTTAACAACCCTACTTTTCCCCTTCCCTTCTGGGGTTTTCTACTATATCCTAGACAGTTTGGCTATTATGTTAGAAGACACTTGATCATATTTAAGTATCTCATTTTAATCGTCAATCACTCTTTAGTTTTGTCACACAAGTGCTGGCCTACTTTTGTAAGCTTTAGTTGCAGTGTAGTATAATTTTCAGAGCTTATATGATTCTATTTTCATCTGTTTGGTTAATTTCTTGCCCCTGGGGCTCTTGGTGGCCCTTATTAATGCTGCTTGAGGGGGCAGAACAAGCTCCCAAGACCTGGTACCCTGGTGCCATCATGCAAAAGAGGAGGGTTTTTTTTCCTCTGTGAATAAAGAGTACTTCCTGGCTGGGCATTTGTTGTGGCAGAATCCTCTTGCTGGTACTTCCTGCCATGTGATGTCTCAGTCAGGGGCTTGTGAGCAGGAAGACCTAGGAACTGTGAGGACATAGAAGTTTCTTGGGCTGATCACTGTGGTTTCCTCCTCTTTTTTTTTTTTTTTTTTTGCTAGAGCTAATTCTTCAAAAATGAATGTTACTTTGTGAGAAAAAAGGTCCTTTTGGATACTGTACATATATAATTCTGTTTGTGTTTTCATGTTCTTTCCAGTGATCTAAAAGATCTGAAATCAAATCTAGAAGTGACCTTTTTGCTGAATTGAATTTCAGTGGATAAGTGTCCAGGTACCTATTTCATCCATATCAAAAGCAACAACTTCTCTTTCCAACTGCCTATTGTGTAAATCTCACCAAGGTTATATTGCCATCTCATTTATTCATATTTAGAATTGTTATTGTCCTCCATACCCAGCCCATCATGCTTTCTCAGTGGTTAAAAGCATGTTCTCTGGAATCAATCTATCTTGGGTTTGAATGCTTATTCTGCTGTTTATTAGCTGTATATTCTTAGCAAGTCTCTTAACCTCCCTAAATCTCATCTAAAAAATGAGGTTAGTAACAGCTAGCACAAAGCAAAATTCAAAAATGAAAAATATTAAGTACTCACTGCAGTACCTGACTGACAGAACACACTCAACAGATGTGTTGAGTTAGTACAGGCATCATCCTTGTCAACATCATCCCTACCATCTCCATTTTATGGACAAAGAAACCACAGCTTTAAAAGAGTAAGTAACTGAATCTAATTCAGTTTACACACTTAAATTTCAGGGGAGCTGGAATCTAAATCCAGGTCTGACTTGTCCCAAATCCTTCTTTCCTAACCATTATATAACTGTTACAAATGATTAGAAGACTTGAGTTTCCGTGAGAACATGGGTTAATCCTTGTTTACTGTGTGTAAATATATAAGAATGTGTAGTATGTAGTTATATGACCTGGAATACTCAATTTTCAACTAATTTTATTGATAATAGTATTCAGTATTTTTATAGAGATATCTATACATAAATTAGAAATAACACAGTTTAACAGAACCTGACAACCAGGTTTGTGATCAGATTATTTTTAATCCTTTTGCCCAGTCAAATACTCCCCTTTATTATGCTTGCCAGTTTCAGAAATCTAAGAGATTTAAAGACTGTTTATTTTTCTTATTCCTTATGCTATCTTATTAAAACTTTAATATAATTTAGGGAGCACTAAAAATTTAGAGAGTCTTGTACACACCTATTCCCTCCACCTAAAAATATGTAGTTCCCATAATAGTTTTTGTACATTGTTAAATTAATAAATGAAGATCATGATGAATTTCTGATTTTATAATTATAATGAAATGAAAAACAGTGCAAGAATAATAATATATGTTATTTTCTAATCAAAGTAAAAATGCATTTATGATAGAGACACAAATGCTTCAGTCGAGTTTTCCTATTTATTAAATAAGGGAAAAATTCACTGATGAAAAATATAAAAAAAAGGAAGTTATTTACTCTGTATGTTGGGGCTTCTTTCAATGAGTTGTTTTTCTGTAGTGTAGAAGGTAAGCATTTTTTTTCTCTCAGGCTCTGCTGATTCAGAGATTAATAAAAAGAAAACACTAATGTCACATGTAAATCAAGAACATATTTGTGTTTTATATTTTTGAGATAGGAATATAATACTCAAATGAGTTTCTTTGTAAGTTATACAAAAACATGTAGTACATATAACAAATGACATATGGTATTGTTTATGCATATACACATATACTGATTCCATATTTAAAATAGAGAGGTGGAGGCTAAAGGCAAAAAAAGAAAAAGGTCCATTTGTGGTGGGAAGTGTGGGCATTGATATCTAGGAAAAAAAAAGAAAAAGAAAAAGAAAGAGAAAAGAGAAGAAAAAGAAAAAGAACCACTGAGGAAAATGAGGGAAAGTGGAGTATAACTGAAGAAAGACACTCAGCAGGAAAGATAAAGACCAAATGAAAGGATGTGGAAAAAGGCACAAGTCCAAAGAACAAAGAGGAGGAAGGAGAAGAAAGCAAGATGGAAAAACAAAAGAAAATAATTAGAAAGAAATGTGAGGACACATTGGTTGCTTCTATATCTTGGGCATTGTAAATAATGCAGCAATAAATATAGGGGTGCATGTATCTTTTTGAAGCAGAAATTCTGTTTTCTTCATGTAAATTCTTAGAAGTGAAGTTACTAGAGGAGTGGCTAAAGAAGATGTAGTACATATACACAGTGGAATATTATTCAGTCCTAAAAAGAAAAGAAAAACTGCCATTGGCAGCAACATGGATGGATCTAGAGGATATTATGTGAAGTAAAATAAGCCAGATGGAGAAAGACAAATACCATATCATTTCACTTTTTGTGGAATCTAAAAACAAAACAAAACAAAATGAACAAAATAGTGGTAGACTCATAGACACTGAGAAGTAACTGGTGGTTACCACAGGGAGCAGTTTGGGTGCATGGTTGAAGAGGTGAGGAGGATAAAGGGGCATGAAAATTCTCAGTCATAATATAAGTTGGTCATGGGGATAGCAGTGCAGCTTGGAGAACCAAGCCAATGATTCTGTAACGTCTTCCTACGCTGACAGACAGTAACTACACTAGGGGCTGTGAGGATTTAATAATGTGGGTAACTGTTGAATCCTAGTGTTGTATACTTGAAACTAATATATGATTGTGTATCAACTATATTCAATAAAAGGTAACTAATGTTTTTTTAAAAAAAGAAAAATGTGAGGGGAGAGACTAGAGAGATGTCTAAATCTATGAGCATACAAGGTTTGATTTTACCTTAAATTTTAAGAAAAAAAATTATATTTCTTAACTATGAAGTTGTACATTATATGTGTCTTCCTTATTACACCTTTAACGTGGCAGTAGTGGGAAAGGATATATCATTAACAACACCTCTCTCCAAAAAGCATACCGGGCATATGCAAAACATTCTGGAAATACTTTTCAGAATAGTTCTTTGTACTCAAACCATAGCCTGCAGCCTTTTGAGAGGCCTCCTTGAAGGAGGGGATTGAAACTGTCCTCTTCGCTCTATTCTCTGAGCTATACTGATCGCACACACCACCACCACTGTAATATCTTTGAAAAGGGGAACTTTATTTTCTTTTTCTGTTATCACTCAGAGCAGTACTAGTAATAAGAAAACAAAAAATACTTCAATGAACAAATGAGAGTATTATGTATAAAAGGGGGAAATAGTGAACACTAGCAGAAAGTTTACATAAGATAAAGTAACATTTCATTTCATTAAAATTAGAGCATCAGTCAAGGATTCAGTGTTATTTCCTTCTGTGGACTAGATCTTGGTGAATGGTGCAGGGGAAACAAAATAAAATATAATTGTGGATTTAAAAATCCAAATTTGTGAGTTTTACACGATATTTGCTTTTTGCCTTTTGTTTCATCAACTAGCCTAATTACTTCATGCTATGAAGAATAAAGGAAAATAAATTTATTGAGCATATTCCATGTGGTAATGGAAAGTGGCATACATGAAATTGATACATATTCTTGGTTAGTCAACTCTTAGGCTGTTCTTTCCAGGTAATTACAACCATTTTCCTCTCCAGGCATGCTGAGATATCTTATTATAAGCCAAATACCTATATTTGGATAGCTATGTCCAAAGTCCACCTTTCTTCCCTACAGGTGCTTCTTTCCTCTGAGTGTTTCTTATGGCACCAAGTTAAGAAAGGGTAAACCTATGTGCACTAACTTTTCTATTAAGTATTAATTCCCCAAATTCTCCAAAGAGCACAGAATGGAGGGATAGGTTTAAATCACTCTGTCCACACATTTGTTATCTTATTAACTGAATTCCTTTAGTTGGTATCCTGATTTGGGGGATTTATTTTTAGCTTTTAGTGAACATGCTCGTTGAGTGATAGTTTTTTTCTAGTAATTCTGGCTTAATCATAACTAGTTAAATTTTTATTTTTAAGGCCAAGTGAATTGTGTACTAATCTAGTCAATGCAGAGACTACTGTATTTTCAAAGTACTACAACTGGTTGAAAATTACTTACCTATGGCCAAACAATTATTTAAATTCATTTTAATCATTTGGGCTTATTTTATGAGTGTTACTTTAATGACAATTAAATGTAATTCTTTTGACAGATGGATTTATCCTAATTCTATTATTATGAAGCAAATTGAAAGTTTTTAAACTGACTCATGAACCTGTTTCATGATGTACATGGGGTATAATTTCATTCTGAATAAAAAATGTTTTCCTGTTTCATTTCTCAATGATCCCACCTTCCATTTCATCATTGTCTTTAGAAAGTGGCCAAGTGGAAGACAAAGAAATATTTCTATTCAGAGCCATGAAATTGCACTAGTGGTAAATCTTATTTAAAGTTGCTTATATGTATGCAGAAAGTCAGTCTAGCTAATAGTACATTTCTTGTTCCTCCTTTTCATCAATAATAAATTACTTTTAGTGTACCTGCTTTGTGAAGAGCAGTGATTTAAATTCTGTGTTAATTTTTCAGGTGATGGAAATCAAGGGACAGATGATTCATGTCCCAGAATCAAATTCCATCTTATTCTTGGGCTCTCCATGTGTGGACAAGCTGGATGAACTCATGGGCCGAGGGCTGCATCTCTCTGACATACCTATCCACGATGCCACCCGAGATGTCATTTTGGTTGGCGAACAGGCAAAGGCCCAGGATGGCTTGAAGAAGCGGATGGATAAATTAAAGGCAACTTTAGAAAGAACTCACCAGGCCCTAGAAGAAGAGAAGAAGAAAACGGTGGATCTTCTATATTCCATTTTCCCTGGCGATGTAGCCCAGCAGTTATGGCAAGGGCAGCAAGTGCAGGCCAGAAAGTTTGATGACGTCACTATGCTCTTTTCGGACATCGTTGGCTTCACGGCCATCTGTGCCCAGTGCACCCCCATGCAGGTGATCAGCATGCTGAACGAACTGTACACCAGATTTGACCACCAGTGTGGATTCTTGGATATTTATAAGGTAATGGGGATTAGTTTCTTATATGTAAATACTTTTTAATAGTAAATTGTGATCTTAACTAAATTGCAAGGATACAGTACTCTTTTTAACTTAAACTCAGTAAATGATGGACATCTCTTTAATTTAGAGATATTTATATAGAATACAGACATTTCTCCATCGTGAATAAACTTTTATTATGAGTCCATTTAAGTATTGACATAGGTAATTATGATTCATGATATTGCTTAGTAAAGAAAAATTCTGTAGAGCTAGCCTTCTAAGTTTATTATTTTTTTTAAATTACACTTGCTGAATTCTAGGCAACTTTAAAGTACACAGTCTTTCTAGAGAATGGGGTTCCAATATAAATTAAGAATCTTTTGTTGACAGTTAAAAAGAATAAGTTATGTTAAAATATGCACTGCTTTATGAATTAATTCATGGTCAGTAATTTGCACTGCAATGTCAACTAAGTGAGGCCCCTCTAATTCGAAAGGATACATGTAAATATTTTAGCTATTGGCCAGATGGTGTTTAGTGGAAGTACCTTAATTTTCCAACTTAAATAATGGAAGACTTTAGAAATTGATGTCATCACCATTGGTCTGATTTGGTGAACTCCTTATTAATTTCTTATTAAAATCATAGCAATATCTTGAATGTCTCCGCCCCATACCTACTTACTGAATAACTGTAACTTACGTAGAATTTCACAATGTCAGGGTGCATGGTGTTTTACATGAAGGACAGCAAGTACTTTTAGGATAAATAAACAGTATAGAGAACTATAGATTTTATTTTTCTCCTTACTAATCCATCTAGACTATTATTTCTTTTTATAGTATGATCTGCACATAAGAACCTGTTTCAGATTGTCGTTTCATATTATCCAGAAGGTGTTTTCATGAAGGTCTATCTCTTTTCTCTCCTTTAGAGAAAGGTGTTCTTTAGTCCCATTACGTATAATATATAGCCATTGTTAAATATTTTTAGGAGTCTCTCCTGAGGGGTAAACTTTCAGTGTGCAGTGTATATGAGGGATTTGCCTTGTTATCCAAAATAAGAGCTCTTACAAATTATCTTTAACTTCCTTATAATTATTTTTATATAATTCAAGGTAGAGGTCGCCAAATAAAGGTACCTAGAGGTAGGATCAAAGTCTGATCCTAAACCAGAGAGACACTACAATGATTATGCAGTGTCACTGTAATACCCAGTTATTTCCGGAAGATAGAACAGATCAGCTTGAATTTGCCAGCACTTTCTTTCCTCCAGGCTTAGGGCAATATTAAACTAATCTCTCCAACCACCAATCACCTCTCTCTAAACCTTCTTATGTTGTATTGGCCCTAAGTTCATACAGCTAAATGAGAGTAATAGATAGGTAAATATATTCTCCTTTGGAAAAACATGGGAATCCCTTATTTAAGTATAAATATAATTTAGCTTTTAAGAAAAAGAAATGTGATGTCTTCTGAGGGTACCAAAACAGTTCAAAGTTTCAAAATATAATTAGATTTCACAGACATCAACTTTCTCTTCCCTTGAGACAAGCTAGGGCACCTCACAGAAAAAGAAAGTCTATGGGAATATCCTGTATGAACCTCAAATTTTCCTGTATGTTATTCAACCATGGACAGTTCCAATAATGATAGTTAATCAGCAAGTTTTAACTTACAAAATGGATTTACTCTTTCTCTAACACTCAAGATTGTGCTTTCCATCATTCAGGTATTTATTGAAAAATGCAGGTTCACAAATTCTCTTAAACTTGAACTTCCTTATTAAGTTTTAGCAATAAATACCAAGGCCAAGTATTTCTGACATATCTTTGAGGCTAATATATATATCTTGGATAAGTGTGTAGGGCAGCTTTGATATTTACTTGGAGTTCTAGGGGTTGAGTCTGGGGACCCAGACTAGGAAACATGTTATGTACTGAAGCCAGAGCAATGATAGTATTGCCAAAGAGAGGGAAAGACATAACAAATAGTATTTGTACTTGTACAGGACAAAACGAAGTACATTATGAGAACTACATTAGGAGGATATAAATGAGAAATCCTCTGTATGACCTGCCTAATTTAAGATTTCTAGTTATCATAATGATTCCAGCTTATTTTTTGGAAAATTTACACAGTGCTGTTTTATACCATGAACTATCTCATAAATTTTGAATTGCCATTGAAAAAAAAAAGTAATAAAAAGATTTAAAGGACCATATGTCTGCTGATTTTAAAAATTAAAAAAAAGAGTTTTGCTGGAATTCAAGTATGTGTAGTGTTTTTGTGGAATAATCATACCTCAGAGAAAAATATGGTATAGCCTGCTTTTGTTTCATGTTAGAAATGTGAAAGAAAACCAGGTACAGCTGAACACCGAGACAAAAGAACTTGATAGAGTGCCCCTCAGGGACATTCAAAGTCATCCACTACACAGTAAGACTCCACTTTTAAATGTACAGTTGTCCCTTTCTTGGTCATCTTATTATCCTATGTCTCCTATCATTGAAAGATGATGCAGTAATGAATTATAATTCCAGTGGTAGAGTTCAGCTAAGTTAGACCATAATAAGAAGGTTCTCCTAAAATAATCAGAACTTCTCTAAGGTAGAAGGCTTAGGAAGAAGCTATAGATTTAACTGTGCATATTTCAAACATGGAGAAAATTAAAGCCTTTACAATGCTTGGTTGCCAAGATGTTACAGGTATGAATACTAATTAAGAACAGGTAAATTGAAGGAAGCATGAATTGTAATTGAACCCAACTATAATTATAAAAGCAAATATTCAGTCAAAAGTCAGCAGAAATAATATACTATATAATAATTTGCTCCTCAGGTTTCACAGGGCATAGAGAATGAACAAAATAAAGAACTAATAACTTGTTAAATCAGTGGCATAAATGGTGATGATGGCATTGGATATGGAAGCAAGCTAACATGGGTTTTGCCTGACTTTATATTTTTACCTCTGGCAGCCCTTTAGCGAGAAGTAAGGGAGAAGCAGGGAGGAGGAGGAGAGCTTCTTTGCACTCTTCCCGTTCTGTCAAACCAAGGCTGCGGTATCCCAGTGCTCTCTTAAATATGCTGTTCAGGGGCCTCATCTTTTCACCTTTAACCACCTTCTTAACTTCACTTCTCTCCAATTCTATAACTTGTCAATTTAAGATAAAAGATGTATCATATTGTATTTGAATGAGCTGATATACGCAAAATGCTTACAACAGCACCTGGTATACAGTAGTAAATGTACGTGTCTGCCACCATTATTATTTCTAGACAGGTGAATGTGAACATGGCAGTATGTATTATGGATTATTTTCTGTGTTTGGGTATGGATGCAACTGTACTGGGCCCAGTGCTTATTAGAAAAGAATAAAATATGATCTAATTTAATCTCCCATGGCTAACGTGTAGTTGTTCCATTATCTCCTTTCAGATAAAGAAACTGAGTTTTAGAAAGGTTAATAGTGCAGATAATATAGCTCATAAATCAGATTTTAAACCAAGGCTTCTCTGATTCTAAAGCCTATATATAGTATTTCCACAAATGTAAGCTGTTGTCTAGACAAAGATCAAATAATAAGAACAAAAAGAGGAAATTGTTTCAAAACTGTTACATCATCAATAACAGTTATATTGCCAAGTCATGAAAAAAACTCTGTTGCCACTGTCAACCCCTATTCTTTACAGTAGCAACTAGGTCAGAGTTCTGAGAAGCTGCATCTTTAAAAGTTGGGGACTTTCCCATCTGCCATCCCCCCTTTTTATCAGAAACCAGCTAGCATCTTTTCCCTTAATTCTTTGTATGGAGAAATTAGCATACCAAGAAGGGAAGAGTGAGACCGATGATCCCTGGTGTAGGCAGTAACAAATATAATTTGAAGATAATGAAACTGAATAAAAGTTGATCTGTTTCTTTTTAAATCATTTTGTCCAGTCAAATCTGAACTGTTGGTAATAAAATACTTTCCTCTATTGCGGTGGGGGGAGAGGGTATTCCCACTGCAAACCTTAGACTTGGCTTGCAAATATCGGTGGAGTCAGACAGTGAGTATCAGTGTCAGGTTTGGGTTGGGGAGAAGGGGTAGAAAGACAAGGTGGAGCAGCCCAGAAATGGCAGGAGCAGATTCTGTTAGATCAGAGAATCTCATGGTTGGATATGAGAAAAAAAAAACAAACACAAAGTTCATATTGGCATGAGAATGCAAGTATTCTAAGCTGAGGTGGAAAAAACTGAGTGGGACAAAATAAGAAAGAACAGAAATCCAGACTCACTCTTAGGGGGCACAAGACCTTGGGAGTGGGCAAAAAGGGACTGAATTACAGGATCTGGAAACCAGGCAGTGTATCCAAGCAGCAGGCTTGAAGATAGACATCAGGACAAACGTTGAGCAGGACCAGGGTCTTATTCCTGGCTAGGACCAGACTGAGAGCCAGAGGATGCACAGCACGCTTTCTATAGAGTCAAGGGTAACCAAATACTGCAGCCTTGTCAAAGGATATAGAGATGGCCACTGAGTTTTTAAATACTAACACAGGAATCAGAGCCACAGAAATGCTAGACTTAGGCTAGCTCTATCCATTCTTGAAAATGAAGAGTATGTTTGGGAACACTCTTGACATTAATACAATTTGAAAAACGATAGATACCTTGGACTTTTCTTAGAATCTCTGAAGATCTATGTCACTGTGTTGACTTTATAACCTCCAAATATAAATACAATACCAATAAAAGGGGCTAGAAAAGGTCATTTCACTTAATTTATATCAGTAGGTTGTTGTGCTTAGTTTCCTATTAACTATAGACTCCTATAAACTGTAACTCCTTAATATTTTGTGGGAAAAATTCTGCACATTTTAAAAATAAATACAGAATGCAGAAGTAAACAGTGATAACTCATAAACATGATAGAAAGGTTTACATATAAGGTGATCAGAGTTCTTTGAGTGGGCATGTTAATATCTCAGAGAAACTGAGAGTCAGGCAAGCCCTTCAGATGACTACGTCTTGGTAAAAACTGCCTAGTTTTGCTCTGCTACACTAGTAGTTTGTAAATTGGATAAAGAGCTATGTCACACTTGAATTCCCATCTTTAACCTCCTTGGTAAGAGCTGAAAGCAGATAATTCTCACGTAAAGTTACCAGACTACAGAACTCTGTCGTTGATAATTTTGACATTTGACAATATGGAGCTACAGAGCTGGTTGTTGTTCGCTGGACCTTTGGCCAGGCTTCAGAAAATGAAGCAGAATCTCAAGGATATCATTCTAGTGTGAACTGGATTTTGCAGAAAACAATGAATGCTTCCTTTCCCCTTGTTTTCTTTTATGACTAAATAGCCTTTTAAAGTACTTATGTGCTTAGGTTATCTTGGAATTTTTTTATTTTTGTTATTTATTTATATATATATTTGGTATCATTAATATACACTTACATGAACAACATTGTGGTTGCTATACTGCCCTCCCCGTGACACCCCTCCCCACATTATGTGTACTAATCATAATATCCCCTTTCCCCGTTATCCCACCCTTCCCACCCATCCTCCCCAGTCCCTTTCCATTTGGTAAATATTAGTCCATTCTTGGGTTCTGTGAGTCTGCTGCTCTTTTGTTCCTTCAGTTTTTTCTTTGTTCTTATGCTCCACAGATGAGTGAAATCAAATCATTTGATACTTGTCTTTCTCCACCTGGCTTATTTCACTGAGCATAATACCCTCTGGCTCCATCCGTGTTGTTGCAAATGGTAGGATTTGTTTTCTTTTTATGGCTGAATAATATTCCAGTGTGTATATGTACCACATCTTCTTTGTCCATTCATCTACTGATGGATACTTAGGTTGCTTCCATTTCTTGGCTATTATAAATAGTGCTGTGATAAACATAGAGGTGCATATGTCTTTTTCAAACTGGTTTCCTGCATTCTTAGGGTCAAATGGTATTTATATTTTTAGTTTTTACAGGAACCTCCATACTAATTTGCACAAAGGTTGAACTAATTTACATTCCCACCAGCAGTGTAGTAGGGTTTCACTTTCTCCACATCCTCGCCAACATTTGTGTTGTTTGTCTTTTGGATTTTGGCCATCCTAACTGGTGTGAGGTGATATCTCATTATGGTTTTAATCTGCATTTCTCTGATGATTAGCGATGTGGAGGAGACATCTCTGTTCAGATCCTCTGCTCATTTTTTAATTGGGTTATTTGCTTTTTGTTTGTTGAGGTGCATGAGCTATTTGTATATTTTGGATGTCAACACCTTATCAGATATGTCATTTATGAATATATTCTCCCATATTGTAGGATGCCTTTTTGTTCTACTGATGGTGTCCTTTTCTGTACAGAAGCTTTTTAGTTTGATATAGTCTTACTTGTTCATTTTTGCTTTTGTTTCCTTTGCCTGTGGAGATATGTTCATGAAGAAGTCACTCATGTTTATATTCAAGAGAGTTTTGCCTATATTTTCTTCTAAGGGTTTTATGATTTCATGACTTACATTCTGGTCTTTGATCCATTTCGAGTTTACTTTTGTGTATGGAGTTGGACAGTAATCCAGTTTCATTCTCTTACATGTAGCTGTCCAGTTTTGCCAATAGCTGTTGAAGAGGCTGTCATTTCCCCATTATATATCTATGACTCCTTTATCATATATTAATTGACCATATATGCTTGGGTTAATATCTGGACTCTCTGTTCTGATCTACTGGTCTATGGGTCTGCTCTTGTGCCAGCACCAAATTGTCTTGATTACTGTGGCTTTGTAGTAGAGCTTGAAGATGAGAAGCAAGATCCCCCCTGTTTATTCTTCCTGCTCAGGATTGCTTTGGGTATTCGGGGTCTTTTGTGGTTCCATATGAATTTTAGAATTATCTGTTCCAGTTTGTTGAAGAATGTTGTCGGAATTTTGATAGGGATTGCATTGAATCTGTAGATGGCTTTTGGCAGGATGGCCATTTTAACAATATTAATTCTTCCTACCCAAGAGCATGGGATGCATTTCCATTTATTAGTATCCTCTTTAATTTCTCTTAGGAGTGTCTTCCGGGTATAGGTCTTTTACTTCCTTGGTTAGGTTTATTCCTAGGTATTTTATTCTTTTTGATGCAATTGTGAATGGTATTGTTTTCCTGATTTCTCTTTCTGCTAGTACATTGGTAGTGTATAGGAATGCAACAGATTTCTGTGTATTAATTTTGTATCCTGCAACTTTGCTGAATTCAGATATTAGTTCTAGTAGTTTTGGAGTGGATTCCTTAGGTTTTTTTATGTACAATATTATGTCATCTGCAAACAGTGA
This sequence comes from Phataginus tricuspis, assembly GCA_029783875.1. NCBI lineage: Eukaryota > Metazoa > Chordata > Mammalia > Pholidota > Manidae > Phataginus > Phataginus tricuspis. Next base: position 4,568,446 of record JAQQAC010004253.1, on the reverse strand, counting down.
CAATTTGACTTCTTCCTTACCACTCTGGATGCCTTTTATTTCTTTGTGTTGTCTGATTCCCGTGGCTAGGACCTCCAGTACTATGTTGAATAAAAGCAGGGAGAGTGGTCATCCTTGTCTTGTTCGTGATCTTAGAGGAAAAGCTTTCAGCTTCTTGCTGTTGCATATGATGTTGGCTGTGGGTTTCTCACATATGGCCTTTATGATGTTGAGGTATTTGCCCTCTATACCCATTTTGTTGAGAGTTTTTATCATGAATGGATGTTGAATTTTGTCAAATGCTTTTCAGCATCTATCAAATGATCATATGGTTTTTCTTCTTCTTTTTGCTGATGTTGTGGATGATGTTGATGGATCTTTGAATGTTGTACCATCCTTGCATCGCTGGGATGAATCCCAATTGATCATGGTGTATGATCCTCTTGATATATTTTTGAATTCGGTTTGCTAATATTTTGTTGAGTATTTTTGCATCTATGTTCATCAGGGATATTGGTCTGTAATTTTCTTTTTTGGTGAGGTCCTTGCTAGGTTTTGGTATTAGAGTGATGCTGGCTTCATAGAATGAGTTTGGAAGTATTCCCTCCTCTTCTATATTTTGGAAAACTTTCAGGAGAATGGATATTATGTCTTCTCTACATGTCTGATAAAATTCAGCAGTGAATCAATCTAATCTGGGGGCTGTGTTCTTGGGTAGTGTTTTGATTACCGATTCAATTTCATTGCTGGTAATTGGTCTGGTTAGATTTTCTGTTTCTTCCTGGGTCTGTCTTGGAAAGTTGTATTTTTCTAGATAGTTGTTCTTTCTTCCAGGTTATCCAATTTTTTAGCATGTAATTTTTCATAGTATTCTCTAATAATTCTTTTTATTTCTTTGGTGTTCGTAGTGACATTTCCTTTCTCATTTCTGATTCTGTTTATGTATGTAGGCTCTCTTTTTTCTTGATAATCTGGCTTGGGGTTTATCTATTTGGATTATTTTATCCAAGAACCAGCTCATGCTTTCATTGATTCTTTCTATTGTTTTATTCTTCTCGATTTTATTTATTTCTGCTTGAATCTTTATTATGTCCCTCCTTCTACTGACTTTGGGCCTCATTTGTTCTTCTTTTTCTAGTTTTGTTAATTGTGAGTTTAGACGGCTCATATGTGATTGTTCTTCTTTCCTGAGGTAGGCCTATATTGCAATATACTTTCCTCTTAACACGGCCTTCACTGCATCCCACAGATTTTGTGGTGTTGAATTATTGTTGTCATTTGTCTCCATTTATTGCTTGATCTCTGTTTTTATTTGGTCATTGATCCATTGGTTATTTAGGAGCATGTTTTGAAGCCTCCATATGATGTGGGATTTTTCATTTTCTTTGCGTAATTTATTTCTAGTTTCATAATTTTCTTGTCTGAGATATTGTTTGGTACAATTTCAATCTTTTTATATTTACTGAGGCTCTTTTTGTGGCCTGGTATATGATCTATTCTTGAAAATGTTCCATGTGCACTTGAGAAGAATGTGTATTCTGCTGCTTTTGGGTGTAGAGTTCTGTTGATGTCTGTTAGGTCCATCTGTTCTAATGGGTTGTTCAATGCTCTGTCTCCTTACTTGTTTTCTGTCTGGTTGATCTGTCCTTTGGAGTGAGTGGGGTGTTGAAGTCTCCTGGATTGAATGCATTACATTCTATTTCCCCTTTTAGTTTTGCTAGTATTTGTTTCACATATGTACATGCTCCTGTGTTGGGTGCATAGATATTTATAATGGTTATATCTTCTTGTTGGATTGACCCCTTTATCATTATGTAATGTCCTTCTTTGTCTCTTGTGACTTTCTTTGTTTTAAAGTCTATTTTGTCTGATTCAAGTTCTTCAACACCTGCTTTTTTCTCTTTTAGCAAGATTCATGATGTTGATTTCATTTGAATCTTTCTCTGGCGTATTCATAATTTTGCTTTTAACCAGGTTCCTATGACATTTCATAATTTGTGTGTGGTGCCCTCTAGTGCCCAGAAGCTCTATTCTTTAGAGCTGCTCAGACCCTGGAGCAATGGCGGAGGGTCACAGGGGAGCAGTGTTTGTGCTTGGGGGGAGGAAAGAGCTTTTCACTGCTTCCTGGCTGCTGTGCCTGTCTCAACTGCCAGAACCAGTGGGCTGAACACACAGGTGTAAGCCGCTCTGCGTTTGTAGCTGCTGTAGTCGGGACTTTCCTCTGGCTTGCCTAACGCCATGGTAGGGGCTGCTGGTTTGTGAGCCTGAGCCAGGTGAAGGCTAGCTGGGATGAAGACACAGCAGGCTGCATATCACGGTGGGGGGCCTTTGTGCTGCGTAGCCAGATGGGGATGGAGCACTTGAAGGTCGTTTAAGCTCCCAACCTGCTGGGCAGAGTGCACCTGGACAATTTTGTCTCTGTCCTTTCTCCTGAGCAGTAAGCTCTGTGCAATCCTTTCCCCTTTAGTAAGTAGCCTTCTTGCTTTTGGGAAGTCTCTCAGACTGCCCACCCAGATCAGCCGGATATGAATCCCCATCCTCCACAAGCAGCTGGAATCTCTGTCTCACCAGGCACTCCACCCATCTCAGCCCTCCAATCACACTAAATCACCAGAGCAACATGTTTGTTCTTGCTCCCAGAGCAGATTGCCAGGGCTAGGTATTCAGCAGTCCCAGGTCTCCACTCCCTCCCTGCTGCATTTCTCTTCCTCCCACCAGTGAGCTGGGGTGGAGGAAGGGCTTGGGCCCCACTGGGTCACCGCTTTTTTACATTGCCCTGCTCTGTGAGGTCTGCTCCTTTCTCCAGGTGTATGCAGTCTGGTGCAGCCTTCTTTCCTTTTGCTCTTTCAGGATTAGTTGTATTAAATTATATTTTCATGTTATATGTGGTTTAAGGAGGAGGTCTCTGGCTCACCTCTCATGCCGCCATCGTTCTATTCTTGGAATTTTATAAATATTTATATATCATTTTACACATTTCCCATCACTAAATGCTAGGTTCATTTACAAAAGAGTGACTGGTTCATTTTTTTCCCAATAAGTGCATATTTTCTGCTTAATGATCAGTGCAGACACTTTTGAAATTAAGAGCTACTGAAAATTTATAATACTTCTTTTCAGTGATTTCCATCAACATCAATGTCATTTACTTTTGCTGTTATTTTATTGGAAATGAAGTATCAGTGTCTTCTTGTAAGTGTAGAAAAGAGGAATTTCTGACATAAAAAATAATTCAATTGATTCACTCACTCATGGAATAAACATTTTTGACTCACTCACTTGATAACATGGCATGAGTCCCATAGAGGCCTACAGAATGTTATGGAAATTAGTATATATTTTTAGCACAGTTTTAATGAGTAGAAAAGAACTAATTTATATGCTTTAAAAGGTAAGGTGAAAGTCATGGATCAGAACCTGTTCTTTCTTACAGGGGGGATTATACTGTCAGTTTCAAAATACCATATTTCCCTAAAAATTATCTGATGAGAGTTTTGCCTCATTTGTGTTTTGGCTTTGGACTGGAGATAAGGTAGAAACAAGGAGAAGAATGAATTCTTTTCCATGTTCCTCTCATTCCACTCATCTAAGCTGCTGAGTTAAGTGTTCCACCTCAAGTATGCTACTTGGAATTCTCCTCTTTCCACCTTAACCACTTATTTACTTAACTTCTCTGCCTCAGTTTCACTGTCCATACATAAAAAGACTAATTTTATCTACCTCATAGTTGTATGTTATGAGCTTTTAAACGAAATACCTGTCAAGTGCTTATTGGTCCATGGTAGGAAATACAAACATTAACTGTCTTTCTGAAATAGGTGTTTCTGGGTGTATATGGTGAATGGGTGTGTTTTATGTGCATTTGTGTGTACATAAATATTGTGTAGTCAGTGCTTATTAGAAATAGATAAAACCAAGCTTATTTGCTTGGGTTCGTTTCTTCATTTTATTAGAATTACATTGTTGCCAGAGAAAACCTGAGAATGAAGAGTAGGAGGGAGATAAAGTGGGGCTAGCGAGATGGTTCCCTGAAATGCTTTATTTGTACGATCTTCACTGGGTCTCCAAGGATCCTCTTTTTTAAATATGGGTCCATAGTCTTCATTTGTCATTTTTATCTGAGTAGCCTTAATTACCGTATGGAATTTATGAAGGTGACAGTGTTTCTTTAAATAATATTGACTTATGCAATGTCTATGCCCAACACTATGAAATTGAACCTAAAACACTTTTTTTTTATATTCTAATATGACATCCTGAGTTATTTTTCTCCGATATTAAAATAACATTTTCTTTCAGTGTTGTGGCAAATTCTGAAACAGAAGACTAAAATAATCTGGATTGCCAAACAGAAATCAAAATTGATGAAGTGTCTTTCTGAATTTATTAATGTGTTTTGGGGTTGTTGTTTTTATCCTTTTGATTTTTAATTTTCTAAAGAGGGGTGGCAACTAGGAGAATGGTTTTTGGTTTTTGTGATTCTTAGTGTAATGGACTAAATGTTTGTGTCCTCCCAAAATTCATTGTAGAAACCCTAGCCCCCATTGTGATGATGTTTGGAAGTGGGACCTTTAGAAGGGTAATGAGCTTTATGTGAGATTATGAGGAAAGGGTCCCGTGATGGGATCAGTGTCCTCCTTAGAAGAGGAAGAGACCAGGGCGCTTTCTTTCTGCCATGTGAGGACATAAGGAGAAGGTGGACACTTGTAAGCCAGGAAGGGAGCCCTCCCCAATAACTGAATCTGCTGGCATCTTGATCTTGGATTTCTCAGCTGCCAAAACTGTAAGAAATTCTGTGTTGTTGTTTTTTCTTAAACCACCTGCCTATGATATTTTGTTATAGCAGCCTGAATGGAATAAGATTCTAAAGAAATGTATAACAATTCTAAAAACAATCTGAAATTTATTGTATAAGCCTCCAGCAAGTTTTCTTGGTATATTAATTAGGCCCATGTTGCTATAATTTCCTATATCTGTAAGGATAAATGTTACCCCATGATGCAAATGAAAGACTTTTCACTAGCCTTATAATGTTGATGTTGTTACACAATGTCTCTCTTTTGTGTATCAATACATAAAGAAATTAAGTTCTGAGTTCAAACTGTACATTTGCCCTTGTCACTAAGACCTTTATTAGAGCCGCATGAGAAACTTTCTTTTAGTTTGTGTACATTTTGCAATTTTAAGTTTTATTACCTAATTACCTACTCCAATATGTTTATTTTCAAAAATTCACTTAAAATATCAATTTTTGTTCATAAAAAATTATTTCCATTAAATAATCATTTCTGTAACCCTGAGATCATTTAGCAGAGGATTTCTGGCAAGCTTTAGAATATGAATATGTCAGTTATGTTCCCATCAAGATTTATAATACCTGGACATTGGATGAGTTTACTAAAATGCAAAGTGATCTTTTAGACAAGACAGCTACCTCTTACTTGTTTGATAGGATAGCCTCAGTGCAACCTGCAAATCTTATTGAATTGGATTGTTTTTATTTCTTTTTCATCAAATCCTTGGTTGCTGCTGTTATGTAGCAGAAATGCCATCTATAATTCTTACAGTGTTTACTACTTAATAACAGTGATTTGAAAAGTGCCAATTCCTTCTAGAAATTCCTTAAAGCAAAATGGAACTAAAGGAATGGAATTCACTTTTGTTATATACAAACTCTGTTGCAGACGCAGTGCTAGATGCCTGAATGGTGATATCTTATTTTACAGGAGAACCCTGTGGGATAGTTGTTATGTCCTTTTTGAACATGATTTTAGTAAGTGGAAGAGATGTCATTTGAATTTGGTTCTGATTCAGTTAAAAGCTCACATTTTAGAAAACAATAGTTGAAACCATTAATGTGTCAGATAGCTAGTGTTCCTAATTAGTTAGATGCAGAACTAGGGGGAGATTGTTCTAGCATTTATATATGTGTATTATGTAAATTGGTGATCTGTATCCAGTAACTTTGACAATCGCCAGCCAACTTTCAATGAGAACAAGGAGAACAATGGTAGGTCACAGGACTGTTTAGAGGGTGAAAAGAGGTAATGGCCAAAGACCATTATTATGAACTTGAGGTCTTTGACGTAATAGTTTGGAGGATGAGTCTGAATTTTCAAATTGCAATTTGTATTTCAGCCTAGAGTTAAGAATATAACAAGGTCTCCTTTTTTAAGTCATTTAACAAATCTGCACTATTTTTGAATATGTGTTGGACTTCATAAAGACTTCTTCTCTTTGGGCCCAGGAAGTTAAAGAGGATCTTTATGCAGAAGTTAAAAAATAATTTCAGTCCAGTAGAAAATCCCTATTAAAGTCAGTGTCTCCAAAAATGAAACAGATTGGCTGAAACTGTATGCTCTGGCCACTGGAGTGATTCAACTGCAAGCTACAATCTTTTGATGAGACAGATAGAAGAAATTCTCAAAAGGTCACATCATATTTTTGAGATTCTAGGATTCTTAATGCTCAATGTTGGTGCTGTATGTAGTTGTCTAGGAAAATGTTCTCAAAGTACAAATCATCCATATTGACTCCCTATTAATAGGTCATTCATATATAACAAGTTGGAAATGAGTTGGGTTTATTTATTTTGTAAACATCTTTTAAAGTGGAAAAATGAGAATTTAACTTTGTTACCTTAAATTCAAATATTTGATTGTAAATATTTACACATTTTGATACATCTTACAAGCTTTGAAATGGTTTACATAGCTTTGAATAAGTTGGAAAACATTAAGATTTTTAAGAAATCAGATAAAGCAAAGTTTATGTTAGACTTCTGATCCTGCTGTGTATGTGTGTGTATGTATGTGAGCCTGCACATATACCCATGTATTGCCCTCTTATAAAATAATGTCCTTTGACCATCAGGGAGAGGCCAGATGAGGACTGTTAAAGTTGCTTAGGACAGCTCAATGACAGTTAAGTGTAGGGAGAAGGGTATTGGGTATCAAGCCTGGAAAGCTAATTTTAATTCTTTGTTACTTAAGTCACATAACCTATCTGTGCCCAACTTTTGCTACTATAAAATGGGAACAATAGTGTTGTTCTCATGTTTTTGTTGCATGACACATAAAATGTGTTCATAGATTATTGTTGTTGGGAAATTTTCCTATTCATAATTCAAAATAAATAACAATATCTATAGAAAATATCTTGTATACTAGTGAAATGGTGCAAGCAGTTGACTCCATCTGGAGTCTTTCATAGGAAAGACCAAGGCTAGAGAGAATGTCTTAGGAAACAGTCTGTGAGGGAGGGGGATTGTCACAGTCTGTTTGGGCTGCTACAGCACAAATACCATAGATTGGGTGGCTTATAAACAACAGAAATTTAGTTCTTATAGTTTCAGAGGCAGGGAAGTCCAAGATCAAGGTGTCAACAGATTCGGTGAGGGCCCATTTCCTGGTTTATAGATGTCTGTCTTCTTGCTGTGTCCTCACATGGTGGAAGGGACAAGGGCTCTCTCTTAGTCTTTTTCTTTTTATAAAGACACTAATCTCATTCATGAGAGTGTAGCCATCCCAAAGGTCCCTAATCACCTTGCAAAGATCCCACATCCAGATATCATCACATTGAGTATTAGGTTTCAATATATGAATTTGGGTGGGACACGAGCATTCAATCTGCAGTAGGGACTGATATTTGTTGAATGTCTAACATGTGCCAGGTACAATGATAAATTCTATATATATGTTTATTGATTTATCTTCAACAAATAATTACTGATCACCTACTATGTTCTTAGTATGAAGCTAGGCATTGGGACATAGTGATAAATAAGACAAGCATGGTCCATATTCTTGGGTACTTATAGTTGAGCATTGGGGATAGACATTAAGCAAATAATTACATAATAAGTTAATGACTAATTAACATTATAATTATCAATAGGGAGGTATAAATTATCTTATTTAATCTTTTCAACAGCCTTATAGAATATATTTTATCTCCCTTTCACAGAAGAAGGAAATGAGACTTAAAAAAGTTGAACAACTGGTTTGAGGTTACAAGGCTAACAGGTGGTGAATGTAGCATTCCTCAGGCTTTTTCCATTACAGCAAGCTGCTCTGGGGGGTCTCAAGACTGCATGATCTTAAGGAGGTCGACAAATTGGCAAAGCTTCCATCCTCCTTTACCCTGAAGAAATGTTTCTTGAGCACTTTCCATGTGTCAGGCACCCTACCAAGTAGTAAGCAATGTAGACATGACGCCTGCCTTCATGTAATTCAAAGTCTAATGAAGAAGATGATGATAAATCAACACTCACATAAATATGTAATTGTAAACTATAATAAGAATGACTAAGAAAAATTACATGGTGTTATTAGAACGTATAATAGGGACCCTCTTTTAGTCAAGGAGTTGAGGAAGGCACCCCTGAGAAGGTAATCTTTAAATTGAGATCTAAAGGGTGAGTAAGAGTTAAGTGGGGAGAAGGGATGGTGAGAGTAGAAGATTCTAGGCAGTGAGGCTGGGATATGTAAAAGCTCTGAGTCAGAAAGGAACGTGATGAAATTGGAACAACTAAATTAAGATCAGCATGATGAAACTTAAGGAATGGAGAAGAGTGGCACAAAGTAAAGATACAGAGGTAGGTAGGATCTAGAACCTATAGGTGTTTTAGCCATTTTAAGGATTTTGTTGTTAATCATAGCAGCAATATTAAGTCACTGAAGAATTTTGAATAGGGAAGTGACATAAGTAGATTTTATTTATGAAAATCACTTTAACATTAGTGTGGGATATAGAGTTGAGGGGCTAGAATGGTTAGTGAACAAAGTAGAACATAAGGATATTATTGCTATAATTCAAGTAAGAGATGGGGGTAGCATTACCTGGGCTTGAGTCTATGTTAGAAATCTGAAGGAAATGGTCAATTTTGCTTACTTAATGGAAATGCTAACATTCCATGATTCATAAAAATTACCTGATTACCTGAATATGTCCTTGGTTTTGCATTATGTAGGCTAACTTAAGTTGATTGAATAGATATATTTTTGGAGTCACATAACAATGATTTAGATTTTGTAGTTATTCACACATTATCTATACTAATAGAGCTCTTGATAGAGATATTTATAATACAAGTTGACTTAGTCATAATTTTCTAACTGTCTAGTATGCTAGCATTGTGCTGGTCCCTGCAGGACTTAGAAAGATAACATTGTCCTTCCCTTTAAAGTTAAATGACTTAATAATCTAGACATGATAGTAGAGAAAGTATAAACACAAATGTCTGCAGGAGAAGAGATGTAGCTGTTTTATTGGGGTTCTAACAGAAGGAAAGACATCCTACTGAAGGAATTGGGATACTTTCAGAAAAGATATGGCATGAAAGACAGATTTGGGAGCATATGACAAATTTGACTCATGGAAGAGAGGTTGTGGGGGACCTGTTTTCTAAACTATACTTAATCTGGGGGATAAAGGGTAGTAATTCTGTAGATATCTGAGGCTAGTAGAATTTATGGATATTAGATTATCTTCCTTTAAAAAACTAATTATTAATAAAATATTTCCATTCGACTTGCTAATTGGGCTGCACTATTGACTTTTTTAAAAATATTTTTCTGGATCAGCTTTAGGTTCACAGTAAAATTGAGAGGAAGGTACAGAGATTTCCCATATACCTTCTGCCTCCATAGCCTAACTTATTATCAACATCACTTACCAGAATGGCACGTTTTTACCAAAGTTGACTAATGCTTACACAACATAATCACCCAAAGTCCACAGTTTACCTTGGGGTTCACGTCTGTGTTGGGACAAACACATAATGACATATGTATCCATATAAACACAAATAATATATCCATCATTATAATATCATATGGAATATATTCACTGCTCTAAACATCCCCTGTGCTTTGCCTATTCCCTCCCCGCAAACCCCTAATCCCAAGACAGTCTTTTTACTGTCTCCATAGTGTTACCTTTTCCAGAATGTCATATAGTTGGACTCACACAGTATGAAACCTTTCTAGATTGGGTTTTTCCACTTCGTAATATGCATTTAAGTCTCCATGTCTTGTCATGGCTTAACAGCTCATTTCTTTTTAGTGTTGAATAATATGCCATTGCCTGGATGTGCCGCTGTTTATTTATGAATTCACCTAGTGAAGGACATCTTGGTTGTTTCCAAGTTTTGGCAGTTATAAACAAAGCTGTTATAAACATCAGTATGTAGGTTTTTATGTGGACATACATTTTCAGCTCCTTTGGGTGAACATCAAGGAGCACAATCGCTGGGTCAGTCATATGGTAAGAGTATGTTTAGATGTGTAAGAAACCACCAAAATGTTTTCCAAAGATGGTATACCATTTTGTATTTCCAATAGCAGTGAATGGGAGTTCCTGTTTTTCCATATCCTTGTTAGCATTTGGTGTTGTCAACGTTCTGGATTTTGGCCATTCTAATAGGTGTGTAGTGGTACCTCATTATTTTAATTTGCATTTCCTTGGTAACATCTGATACTGAAAAATCTTTTTTATATTCTTATTTGTCATCTGTTTTTATATGCTTTAATATTCTTTTATATGCCTAAATTTCATCTGCCATTTGCTTATTTGCCACATCTTCTTTAGTGTCTGTTAAGGTATTTGGCCCATTTTAAATTAGAGCATTTGTTTTATTGTTGAGTTCTTTAAATTTTTTGGGTAATAGTTCTTTATCAAATATGCCTTTTGCAAATATTTTATCCTAGTCTGTGGCTTGACTTCTCATTCTTGATACTGTTTTTTGCAGAGCAGAAGTTCTTAATTTTCCATTTTATCAGTTATTTCTTTCATAGATCATGTCTGTGGCATTATATCTGAAAAAGCACTACCATACCCCAGGTCATCTAGGTTTTCTCCTAACTTGTTTTCTAGGAGTTTTATAGTTTTCCATTTTATATTTAGGCCTGTGATGCCTTTTGAGTTACTTTTTGCGAAGGGTGTATATCTGTGTCTAGGTGCCTTTTTTTGTGTGTAGCTGTCCAGTTGCTTCAGCTTCATTTGTTGAAGAGTCTGTCTTTGCATTGTGTTGCCTTTGCTCCTTTGTCAAAGATCAGTTGACTGTATTATTGTGAGTCTATTTCTGGGCTCTCTATTCTGTTCTTATCTGCTTGTCTGTTTTTTTTACCAATACCACACAGTCTTGATTACTGTAGTCTTAGAGCTATTTTTGACATCAACTAACATTATTTATCACTCATTATGTGTTCAATGAAAATATAGCAGATATTAGCCATTTTCTGGGAGCATATTTAAAGTTCTGATAAATCAGGAATCCCTGGAAAACTTTTCTTGAAAATAATAACTTTAATATTTTATAAAGAGTGAATGGGTTAGATTCCAGGTAAAACAATAACAAGTATACAGTGGTGGTAGGTACAGAAAGTTTGCAAAGACCAGTGAGTTATTCATTTGATTGGCTCATAGAGTAAATTAAACTGATAGTGGTAATGAAAGTGGGAAATTGGAATTCTATTATTAAAAATCTCACAAGAAAGAAATTTTAAGTTGCCCACATCTTAAACTTGATGATTTCAAAAGAAATTTGGGAATTTCAATATATTTTTCTCTGCTAACATGATTCAGTATTCAGTAACCGTAATGAAAACAACCTGGGGCCTGGCAACAGTATTTTCCACATGATTGAGACTCCTGGGCAGGAACTGGACCTTATACTGATAGATCTGCTAAGAGTTTTACCAGGAGAAGAGCTTTCTTTGATAGGCAGCCATTTGGATCTATTTTCCTTCATTTGGGAGTAGTTCCCAGGCCAAATCACTGTTCTATTTATATCCATGACCTCCTTTCCAATGCTGCATCAGCTGAGCACTGTAGAGACATCCTTAAAAGAAGTAGTATTTGGGTCAGAAACATCAACCAAAATGAGTATAATTAGACAGCTTTCTTTTAAAGAATGGAGGTATTTTTTGAAGTAGCTTTATCAGTAAATCCTTAAAGTTGTTGCCTTTCGAATTGCAAAACCATTATGCACAGTTCAGCTAGATGTATTTAATTGAACTCAATAAATGTCTTTGGATCATTAAATACCTTCTGTGCCAGATGACGATTCTCAGCATTTGGTGTGTGTGTGTGTGTGTGTGTGTGTGTATGGTGTCTGGGCTTGGAGTTGTAGTATGCAATTCTGACAAATAAGAAATGTCTGGAGAAGTTTATTTCCCCCTGTTGATAGGGTGGAAGACAGAGAAAGAGTATGTGGAATGCTTTTCTCCTTTCTGAAGGTTAATTGGATCTTAAAAACAAGGTGAATAGCTGGGTAAATATTGTAGTATTTTTAACTCACATCATATACTAAAAGGTCTTCAAACTTGGAAAATCCTAAGCTATACCTGAGAGCATGTGAAACTGTAGATAGCCGGGCCTTATATCTAGGTTTTCATTTAGTAGATCTAGGTGGGGCCTGGGGGTCAAAGTTTTTAACAAATTCTCTCTGAGTAACTCTTGTGCAGGTGATCGTACGTTTTATGTGTAAAAAACTAGCTTAGGGGACAATTCCAACCCCTAAATGTAAAGATTAGACATAAATTTAAAACATTTAGTAAAACTTATATTGTGCTTTTTGGTACTGTGCCTGGTACTGGGTCCATACATATAAAGTTAAATAAAAAACTAGTAGGAAAAGAGTATAAACACACACACACACACACACCAACACGATACATATTGTGATTAACACACACACATACACACCAACACGATACATATTGTGATTAGAGATGGAAAATTTTCCGTCAGATATGTATGTAAAAAGTTACAGACCCACAAGTAGAGAAATAAAACTTGAAGAGAAAGGGAGCACAGAGTCCTGAGACAGACTTTGCCTGGTTTCCAGTTCTGTTTGGAACATGCCCTGAAAGCTGTGTAGTTAGTGATATAAAAATAATTTTTCTTCCCTTTTTGAGACTTCTCCTTTCAAAATAATGAATGTATACATGCGGTTTTCAAGGCTTTTAGAAAGGGTAAGTAAACCGGTTTCAGTCCATCCCTTCATCAGGGTCTCTGAGAATGATCAGCTGTGAAAGGAAACTGCAGGCGAAAATGGCTGTCACAGGTAGAAACGACAGTAGGCTTCAGGATTGGATGACCTTTTATTTTCCTGAGATTGTGCAAGGAGGGGGTGCCTAGGTGCAGAGACTACTATCACCGAAGGGCCAGTCCAGGTTAATGACAATGCTAGCTGAGGACTTTCTTTCCTTGTATAACGAGGGGTAACACCCATAGGAAAATAGTATTATGAGGTTACTCTAATGACTCAACACATCTTAGTTCTTATTAATCACGACTTCACAGGACAAGTACAGAGCTTTAGCCTTTGTAAAGTTAATCTCAGTAATATAACCTTATTTCCAGAATATCAACCATTAGTATCATAAAATAGGACCATTTAATAAAGATGCTAATATTGAATGACTGCAAGATTATTCACAAACTCTGAAAAGAACAACTTAATAATAACTTTGCTTTTTAGTAATAGCATTTTGTAGGAGGGGAATAAAAATAATAAGGTGGATCCCCAGTGTAGCGTCTGATTGAAATGAGTATGTATGTGCCAGCTGCCAAGGATGTAGAGGCTGCTCGCGGCCCCGTGTGGGAGGGGGAGCCTTTTCTTGCTGTTTCAGTTACTGGGACCAAGGACACCCTCTCCTTTAGAATTGGGGTGGCAGGAGTGTGGCATTCCAGGCTACCCCATCCTGTCAGTCATAGCATGTGATGCCTTCATTTTCTCTTCTGGCACCCCTGGTGCTGGTGAGTGACTGTTAATGTTGGGTGGAATCTCCTCCAGAAAGCTGGTTCCCATGGGGTAGAGGTCTTAGGCTATTGCTGGTGTGGGGGCTTGGCTGAAAAGCTGACATCCGAGGAGTATGCCATCTTCTCAATGGCAGCAGAAGAGATGAGGAAAACAAGGGAAGTGCTGGGTAAAAGCAGGTGGGGAGATGGGAATACTGGAGAGGGAAAAAATGAAGAAGGAGGTAGAGGTGGAGTGCTGCCCATGGGAAGAGGACTGCAGATGCAGAGAAATGAAGTGGTAAATGTGATGGGGGCGACCAAGCCCTGGCCCCAGACTGATTTCTCTGAGGACCTTTTTGAGCCTGGAGTTAGAGACAGTGAATGCTCCGGTTGGCAGGGCCTTCCTTCCCCTGGAGCCTGTCTTTGGTTGAATGCAGTGGCACTTGGTGAGAGCACATGATCCATCCACCAAAACACCCCCACATTCCAGGACACCGCCTTTTGGAATAACCCCAACACAAAAGCCATGTTTAAGGGCCATAGTGCAGGTTTGGCGAGGTTCATTATCAATTAGGAATGAAAGAGTTCAGACATCCCAGGGCAGAATACAAATTGTAAGTCTTCTTTTGAGCAAGCTTTTACTGTAGAAGTGATTATTAAAGAATAGGAGGCCAGATCTCCTGGACAAATGGCATTTCTGTCCACTCAGGACCTCATGGCCCAAGTCTGTTATCTGCAGGAACAGAACATCATCGTTAGCTTCTTCATCTGATTCTCAGACCATGGCACCCAGAATCTGACGAGATCACTGTTATTATTAAGGGGGAACTGTAGCCCAGTTCCTACAATACCACCTACTAGGGGAAGGGAAATCAGGCTGCTTTCATCAGGGCAGCACATGGAGATACTTAAGCCATTTGGGTGCCAGTGTGGTTAATGCCTACCTTTGGAAAGTGTCCCTGCTCCAGATTACCTGCCGTCAGCTATCAGACCTGTGCTTGGCCAGCGGCAATGCGTGTGCGCTGACCTCTGTACCCCGGCTCCTCTGGGTCTTCAGCGCTCTCAGCTTCAATGTGGCTTTTCAACGGTCATCACTTTGTCTAAGCCAAGAAAATGATGCTGAAGACTGCACTGCCTTATCTACATTGCTTGAACCTTTGTCTGTATTGGGGTCTTTCCACCTACTTTTGATGCAGAAGAGTCATATTTGAAGAGGATCAGTGCATCTTCAAGAGCCACAATCTTAAGAACAATGAAAACCTGGGTTCAGGCTTGCTGTCTGTGTCAAGTTGCTCATCTTTCAAAATGTTCAGTGGACACTTCATGGCCCTAAGACCTCTGCTTGGCCGCCACCACTCGGATTTACATCTTTGGCAAGGAGCCCATTTTACCCACCTGCTGAGTATCCAGAAAAACAGGGACATAAACAGTGGAGAGCTGCTGAGCCTGTTTGAGGTGAAGAGCAAAAAGTAAGGGGCCTCTAAATTAGCCCAAATCCAGTTTTTTTCTGCTCTTCTGCTACTGATAATCTTCATGAAAACCTTTGTCATCCTCCACCTTTAGCGGCCAAACTTTTGCACAATCTGCATCCAGACCACCATCAACCCCATTGGTTTCTAGTCAATAAGGACCTCCTGTGGGCTCAGGGCCCCTGCCAACCCTTGGGAAATTCCTCTATCTAGCCCTTCCCTGTCACTCAAGAACCATACCAAATGTCAGACAGGTGGTTGGGCTGGCAGATGTGGCTCCAAGCTTTCAGCAAGGGTGGATAATATGGTGTCCTTTCTGAGAATCGAGCATTCTCGGCCCACGCCTTTCACTGCTGATCATGAGCAGGTGATGGAGTGCGAAGCCCTGGAGGAAAAGAAGATATCTTTCGTCTTTAAGCGTCATCTGTCTGACTGCATCTCATTCCAGCCCCTCTCTTCTCTCTCCTCACTCTGCCTGTCTCTCTCTCCTTCCTTCTCCAAAAACAAAAAGCAAAACAACTAGAAAAATAGGCTTTCTAATTTTCTTCTCCTCTGATTATATTCAGAGGGAAATAGGGAGATAGTCTAGTAAGGTTAACTGCCAGAGTTCTCTGGCCTTCTCTCTTATACCCTCTTCCCAAGCTATCTTTCTCAAGTCCTAGAAAGTGCAAAGGAAAATAGACCCAGGGCTGTGGGATTGAAGGGCTGAGGTGGGCTTGAGTTCCATGAGACAGGGATCATTAATTACCTGGTTATGTGCAGTGCTCTTTTAGGCCAATCCTAGTCCAACACTACCGCCTCCCTCCCCACAGCACACACGCTCCTTCCTCCCTACTGGGCCCAAATTTCTAAGAAACCTCCTAGATATTTCTTGAACATTAGTCTGAAGGGAAGGCAGAAGAATGTTATGGGAATGAGATTCTTTTAGGGGTGAAAGTAAAGTCTTTTAAATGATTAAACTAAAACTAAAATAAAGTAAACAAAAGGGTGAGTGCATAGCCCTAAGAGGTTTGGCTACCCTACCTTTATTTCCAAAACAATGTGAGGATTTTGATTAAGAAGTGTGAGAAGATCTACCAAGATAGGCGAATTCTTTACTTTTGATAATAGCAGCTATGATAATATGTGAGGCAAAAGTTGTGCATAATATTTTTAACACTTTATCCCTTTATTTATGTTCAGAAAAGGATGTAAGGTTTTAGACATTTTCATAAGCACTTTTACCATCTCTGTGACTAGTTTACCCATCCTATCTAATGTCATTCAAGAACAGGTTGGGGATGCTGAAAATAGAAGAGATACACTATTTTAGATGGTGTCTGTTGTATTTAAAATTATACTTTAAAATACTGAGATGATTATAAAGAAATTCAAAATGTAGTTAACCTTTCGGAAAGAATTTTATTTTTTGGTATATTTACAATGTCCATTTGTTTAACTGGCTTAACTCAAGGAAACACCTCAACAGCAGTTGTAATTGATAAATGGTGCTTTCACTTTTCTTGCTCTCTGACAAATAAAGTTGACTGATTTTTTTTTTACAATTTATTTTATTTTAGTATCATTAACCTACAATTACATGAGCAATATTGTGATGATTAAACTACCCCCTTCATCAGGTCCCCCCATCAACCCTATTACAGTCACTGTCCATCAGTGTAGTGAGATGAGAATCACTACTTGTCTTCTCTGAGCTGTACAGTCCCCCCCGTGCCCCCCCCCCCCTATGTCTGCCAATCGTAATGCCCCTTTTACCCTCTTATCCCTCCCTTCCCGCCCTTCCTCTTCTTCCCCAGTCCCTTTCCCTTTGGTAACTATTAGTCCATTCTTGGGTTCTGTGAGTCTGCTGCTGTTTTGTTCCTTCAGTTTTTTTTTTCTTTGTTTTTATACTCCACATATGAGTGAGATCATTTGGTACTTGTCTTTTTCGGCCTGGCTTATTTCACTGAGCATAATACCCTCCAGCTCCATCCATGTTGTTGCAAATGGTAGGATTTGTTTTTTTCTTATGGCTGAGTAATGTTCCATTGTGTATATGTACCACATCTTCTTAATCCATTCATCTACTGATGGGCACTTAGGTTGCTTCCATTTCTTGGCTATTGTAAATAGTGGTGCAATAAACATAGGGGTGCATCTGTCTTTTTGAAACTGGGCTGCTGCATTCTTGGGGTAAATTCCTAGGAGTGGGATTCCTGGGTCATATGGTATTTCTATTTTGAGTTTTTTGAGGAACCTCCAATCCACTAAAATTTCCGTATATACTTAATTTTGCTAAACTTGTGAAGGCCTGACTTAGATGAAGGGAAGAGAGAGAAGAAAGGAGCTTTCTGCAAAGATTTTCAGGTTAAGATGCTGAGTATACCTGTAAGGAAAGAAAAGCGTTACACAGATATATTACCTGCACTGTACAGAATCTAGGCCCTTACATTTTTTTGAGAATTACCTGTTCATTCACATACTCACTGATGCTACTCACCAAATATTTCTGCGTCTTCTTTGGGCATAAGGTCGGTTGCATTTTCCCATTCTCTTTGCATCAACCATAGCCATGGAAATTGCTTTGGTGAATGAATCTTGAGAAGAAGCTGTATGTGTCACATCTGGGACAAAGCTTCAAGAGCTAGTGTACATTTTGTAGGAACCCCTTTTCCTCTGCCATGGCAGCCGGCTCCAGGTGAAGAGGGTCTATTAGCTTTGTTCCTAGAGTGAAGAGACTTGGCGTAGTGTCCCTCCCTTCCACCCAAATGATTATGTAATATGAATCAGAAATAAACCTTTATTATTATAGGTCATTAAGATGTGGAGATTACATTGGTACTGCAGCATAATCTAGCCTTGTATGATGGAAACATCTTTTACTTTCTTTTCTGCATGTTGGATGTTTATGAATAATTGTATTTCACATCTTAGTACAGGCCATTGTTTTTTGATATCTATTTCTTGCCTAGTTCTTGATTTTATTATTTCTGATATTTATTTATTCTTTTGGTAAAAATTCTAGAAATACTTTTAATGGAACTCGATAAACTTTTGCTGATAATGGAGATGATGCTGTGAGGAGGAGGAAGATGATGATAGGAGAGATCATGTTTCAAGAAGAGATCATGTTCCAGGAACATGCATGTTCAGGGTGACTGTAAAGCAATTCAGTTTATACAAGTGATTTACTGCCTATATGTTCTAATATCTGACAATTGGAAGTTAGTTTCAAAGTATATAGTTAACAGTAATCTAGATTTTAAGCATTGTATAGAAATACAAAATAATAAACAAATGTGAGGATTAGCAATGAACATTGTGTTTCTAAGGGGAAATGATAAATGGCCATATATTAGACATCTGTTAATTCACCCTCAGTGGGAAATCCTTGGGGGAAGTATATTCTTTGGAATAAAACCTTTGCCAACTCACGTTGCATTGTCTTTCAGTTCTTATCATATGATTTCATTTCTACTATTCTGGCATCAGAAAACAGGTCTTGAAGTGAAAATTTTGAACTTCATGATAAGTCTGAGAGTATTAGAATCACTTTTGATGCAGTAAGATCCTGATAATTGAGTGGTACTTTTGGCAATCCTAATCTCATGAGTTTAGGTGTTCTTATCATATTCCCTAAATTAATAATCACTGAAATTAATGCAGCACATATTTTTAATCTGAGTGTTATAATACATTCACATGAAATTTAATTATGGCTATTAAATCTTAACTAATACAATATTTTGTGATTCTTGGTATATTTATAATGGAAGCATCCCCAGTCATTTAGAAGAATTTTTTTCCTACACAGATCTATATGGTGCTTATGAAATGAATGGTGGAAATGAGCAAAGGATTAGATAGACTTATTGTAACTATGGTAAACACAGTTGATGAGTATATTCATTTGGTAGCTATTTATTAAATAGCTATATTTTAGATGCTATGACAAGCACTATGAATACAGAAATGAAAGAGACATGGTCCCGTTCTTAAAGAGTTCACATCATAGTGCAGGATATTTATTGATTACACATATTGATTACATAGTGGAGGATACATAATAATTACAACATATACAGATATATGTTGATTATATATAGGTACATACTGATTACAGCCCATGACGAAAGCTATAGCAAGGAGATGTTGTGGGTGCTGTTGAAACAATAGGATAAAGGACTAGTTCTACTAAAAACTAATGGAAGGACTATGGAGAGCTTCACAGAAAAGGGGAGAATGGAATTGGGCATTTAATACAATATTTCATCACTTTGGTCTAATTAAAATATTAAAACTGTTGAGGATTTTACTGCCATATCTACTTGGGATAATAGAGAACTTTCCTCTGAAAATAAGTTGTGCCTAACTTTGATGCCATGTTCTTTCCATGCTTTGGAAACTTAGGGATTTTAACTTGAGACAAATATTTAAAATATTTAACAAAAGGAATGGCCATTCAGAATGCATGCATACAGTAGAACTAGCACAGAGTCAGGAAAGACTCCAGCAGTGCCTCTTAACTCTTTAACAGTAGGATTATGGATGGGTTTCTGAACATCAATTTCTCATCTCTCAAATATAACCAATATTGAAAGTTTGGAGATGACAGGGTGGCTTTGTAAAAGGTCATTTGGAAATTGCCCAGGAAAAATGCTGACAATTCTGTTTTCATGGAGGGTCATTATTTTACATCCCAGTTGTTCCTGATCTCAATGTTCATCTACGGTGATAATGTTGATGAACAGCCCTGTAGTGAAATGTCAGTATTTGGCTGTGGCTTGTTTGCAAACTCTGCAGTGATTACGCTCAGTTGTCTAATTGCTTAATTTATTGATGTTTTGCTGACATGTTTTTCAGCAGCATTTGTGATTGCAGATAACTAATCATTTCTGTTGTGGCTCATTAGCATACGTTTGCATTTGGTTTGTCTGATTGCTGCAGGTGGAGACAATAGGTGATGCATACTGTGTTGCGGCAGGACTCCACAGGAAAAGTCTGTGCCATGCTAAGCCCATTGCTCTAATGGCCCTGAAGATGATGGAACTTTCAGAAGAGGTGCTGACACCTGATGGACGACCAATTCAGGTAACTCAGCAACCTGGTTTGAGTAGTAATGCACCTTTTACCGAAGGGGGTAAGAAGTTGCCTTCTGAATTCTACTTATGTATGTAGACAAGCTGGGTACTCAAGGAGGATAACAGATAAGTAGAGATAATGTAGAGATCCAGGAAAAGAACAAATGGAATTAGGTCCAAAATAGGAAAAGGTGTGTGAAAGGCAAATCACCATGGAAAAAAGAAAGAACCAAAGAAACAGACCCAGGAGTGAAGTTGTTGTTAGTGAGAACACACTGCGACCAGGCGAGGGTGACAGTGAGATCAGAGTCCAGGAGGATAATCCCCAAAACAAGAAACTAAGAGGCAAGAAAACGAGAACCAGGAGAGCTTCCTGTGCATAGTGTGCAGGTAGGTGTTCTTTATGAAGTCTCAGAGTTACTTCTGCAACTTGTTACATGGCAGAGCTTGAAGGTTAGAGGCCAGTAACTGAGGAAGCTTGAAGAATGGTGTTTTTTACTGTTCTTACTACTAATGGCTTTCTGCAAACTGGGAGCTACCTCTAGGAAAGGATGAGATCACCTAGCTGTAGTTTGGCCGGAACCCAGTGGATCCCTGAAGTATTGTTACTGTGAAATCTTATAAACTAGAATCTTATATTTGGAGGTAACCTTGAATTTAAAAGGCATCCCTTTTATAACAGCTCACCAGCTATGAGTTAACAATACAGAGAAAAAAAGCCTCAAAATGTGAGTATATACCTTGTTCAGGCATTATGGAAAATTAGATACTCTGAGCTTCCTTCTGCTTAAAATTATTAAAATTAATAAAATTCAGTGTTATTTCTTAAATATATTTTTAAGAATTATTAAGCACATCATTGAACTAATAGGAAGGAGAGAAATGCACCAATTACACTGTGTATATAGATTGAACAAAATTTAAAGGGTGAATTTAAATTAAGTGCTCTGCTATTGGCAGTAACAGAAAGAAACTAGGATATACTATTCCTCCCTAGAGGAAGTCAACTTTAATTCCATCTTCAAGGAATTTCCACAAAGTGCCCTGGGAAATAAGTGGCTAATCCTAAAACAAAATAAAAAATATACAAAAACAAAGTACTATGGTTAAGAGCCAGTAGAAAAGATGAGAAAAAACAGTGAAATGTTGCCAGTTATCAAAATTTTCAGACAGAATTTAAGTAACTAAAGAAATGAAAGAGAAGCTTTAAAATGTGTGTTGGAAATGGTAGATTTGAAAAGGAACCAGAGAACTTCTAAGCAATCAACATAATACTTAAAAAAAAAGAAAAGAACTCAGTGGATGCGTTTAAAATCAGATTAGACACAACTAAAGCAAAAATTAATACATTGAAAGTTGTATCTGAAGAAATTGCCTATAATTTAGTCCAGAGAAT
The DNA here is from genome assembly GCA_029783875.1 of Phataginus tricuspis. Lineage (NCBI taxonomy): Eukaryota > Metazoa > Chordata > Mammalia > Pholidota > Manidae > Phataginus > Phataginus tricuspis. The sequence continues at coordinate 4,546,796 of JAQQAC010004253.1, read as the reverse complement.
TAAAGATGAGTAAATATGAACAAGAGAATAGAAGATATAAAATATGTAGGAGACATAGAGGTGAGAGTGGGAAAGTCTATGTTGAATTATGGCTCCAAATGGAGATAAGAGAGGAAATGCAAAAGAGGAGACTTTGTTCTGGAGCTATTAAAAGACATTAACCAGTTTTCATGCACAATAATGCTAAAGAATTCTATGAAACGTAAATCGTAGTAATTCAAAACCAAAGGTGTCCTAATGATCCTGTATACATCAGAGAAAAAAGGACTTGATAAATAAGAAAGTTGACATTGATGTGTGGGAAAAGGATGGGCTATTCAATAAATGGTTTGGGGACAAATTGGTTATCCATGAGGGAAAAAATATTGAAATTAAATTTCTGTTTCATCAGTCTGCATGTAAAGCAATTCCAGATGGGTTAAATACTATAGAACTATAAATTTATAATTAGGAAGTTTTGATTTAAAGTAGGGAGCAATTTTTTTGTGTAAATTATTCAAGTCAAAAATTTTCAAATCCTACAGGAAAATATTTGTGAATTTACTGCACTAAAATTAAAACCTTCCTGTTTATCAAAGAATATGTAAAAAGGTAACGTCTAGGAGAATTTTTTGGAGGACTAGGAGAAACTAGGAGAATTTTTTGCAACACATTTAATCAATGGAAGTATCTTTGGTTAACCTCATTAGTAGTCAGATTAATATATATCAGTAACACTATAATATAGCATTTCCAACTACTAGTTTGACACGACATTGAAAGTCTGATAGTGCCTCTGTTGGTGAGAAACTGAAGCTGCAGGAAAGCTCACATACAGCTGATTGGGAGTATAAATGGTCCCATGCACTTAGCATTAAACTAGTTAAATTTAATTTGTGCCTTCCTACAACCCAGCAATTCCTCTCCTAGGTGTTGGCCCCAGGGAAGCACTTGTACTTTGTAGCAGAAGTCACACACAAGATTATTCACAGCAATACTTTAATATAGTCTCAAACTGGAAATGACTCAAATATCCATCTAATAGAATGGATAAATGGTGATATAGTTAATACCTTGGTATGTCATACAGTTGGGAAAATGAATGACGTCAGCTGCTATCATGAACACAGATGAATATCCAAAACATAATATTGAGCAAAGAAGCAAATCATAGAAGAATGTTGTAGCATTATTCCATTTTATTAAATTTCAAAACTAGGAAGATTGAAAAAAATATGCTATTTAGAAATATCTGCATTGATGGAGAAAATGTGAAATAAAGAAAGGGAATGATTAATATAAAATTCAAGGTGGTGCTTAACTCCAAGGGAAAGAAAGAAGATGAGAGGAAGGGGGAGGGCGCATAAGGAAAGTGAACATAGGGGTTATAGTGCAAACTTGTTCATTTTACTTCTGTCCTTTAATATGCACATATATGTTTATATTTGAGACCTTTAAAAGGCGGAAACAGAAATAATTTCCTAACCACTCCCACCAGTGGTGAAAATAGGAAAGCATGGAGCATTAAAAAAAAAATCTATTTTAAGTCCCCTTAGGACATAATTATCAAGTTATTTAGTATGAATGACACTTCCGCCACTGCCGGGAAAAACAAACAAACAAAAGGAATGCTGTCTTAGATCTAGTGGAGACTGCAAACATGCCCATCCCAGACTGAACTGATATCAGTTCTTAAGTTTTCAAGACTGCCAGCAGGGTAGTCTTACCACATAGGATTGTTTCTCTCTGTTGGATTTTTATGAGACAGAATGTTTGTATTGATTCAGCATTGCTTAAATTTCTATATAAATAAAGCAAGCTTAAATTGCTATAGAACAAAACTGGAAATTGTGTTTTGTAGTGTGCTCACCCATATTTTCATTTGTGAGATATAACATTAGCTCTGTCTTATGAATCAGATAGTCTTATTAAATCAGAAGAGGAAATGGGCATAAAGATTTAATACAAATGCAGAAAGAGAATTCAAAATAATAAAACCACCTCAATAATTTTAGCTTCATTACTAATTCATATTTGCATGGTTTGGGATTGGTTTTGTCATATCAATTTGACTTTGAATCAGCTTCTAACTTGGTGCCATGGGAACAATTCTAAACTTACTGAAAGAATCTTTCATTAAAAATGCTTGGGTATTGCAGTAGAGTTGATACGTGATCAGTTGATTGTTTACTTTGATCTAAGTTTATAGGCTATTTAAAATTTAAGCTATTTAAGTTTAATAATTGCTCAAAACAAAACTCCCAAACCTCTTACATTTTGAAAAATAAATTGATAATTTTTATATGGCTTTATAAATGTTTGAGGCATCTGTCATGATGGAAAATAAGAATCTGAATTATCAATTATAATTGATTGCAAATGATTGTTAATACCTTTGAATCATTAACTGTAAAATTGGGCTAATTAAAAATTTTTTTAAGTAATCAGAGAATATAGCATTTCACTTATTCAGTTTATAATAAATAACAGCATATTATATTTTATGAGAATCAGACTCTAGTTCTAGATTATGTCTATAAAGCATACATAAATATGGTCTATTTATACAATAAATTCTAAAAAATCAGCCTGAAGTGACTTTAATTAAGACTGCTTTTAAAAATAATGATTAGAAATTTTTTGATACTTTATCAATATGTTTGTTTTACTGGCTGAATATATACAAGTGTCAGCATTATGCCTATTCTATTTTTTTCCCTCTCTAGAGGAAATCTGATTTTCTTATATCTTAAATAATAGACAATTGAAGAAAAGTCTAATCAGATTTATATTAGCTCTGCTTTGTTTGAACTAGCTGTATAGTGATTTCACTAGAATATTGTATATTTTTATGCTGTCCTTTAATCTTGTGAATATAATCTTACCAAAATATTTTGAATAGAGTTTTTAGTGCTGAAAGGCTAACTTTTACTAATAATTTACCACTCTTTGCTTAAAATAACAAAACATTTATTGCTGCCTGTGGTTTATTCTTTAAAGAAAAGTTGGAAAAGAGAAGCTGGGTTGAGGACCGACTAGAGAATGTGATTAAACATACATCAGAAAGATAAGCAGCATTTTCATGATTTAACGCTTTTGAAGAAGATTGAGTTAGTGTGTCCAAATATCTGAGTTTCACTTCTGGACTGCAGTCTTTAAAAAAATATTTTCATTGAATTTCATCATGTAGGCATACAAGTCCAAACACCCTTCAATAGTTCAGAGAAGAGTCCATTTATATAATGAAGCAATTATAGAGTGATTGTGAAATAAAGTTAAAAATACAATGTGTAATCATGTTGTACCGCTAATGTGTTTAGCAATCTCAACTGCAAATCAGGGAAATGCTATGAATTTCCTCTAACTGCCTAGGCTAAAGGCAAGAATGTCAACATTACAATTTACGTGTACTATAATACTACCTTAAATGCTACCTCTTTAAGCTTCAATTTAGTCTTGTAATGAATTTATAGGATTTTTTGAGATCATGAAATAATTACTCTTCAGTGAATTTTTAAGTACTTGCTATTTACAAGGGAAACCTGATGGTATTTTAATATTTAGAGGTATGAATCTTTGTAAGTATTGCAATATTTAATTAATCGCATGAGAGTACAGCTCAAGATTACATTAAAGAAAAAACTACTTGATAACTTAATTCTCTGTGATTTTTGATAATTGTTTATTTACAAAATTCTAATTAGTACTTTTCATCCTGAAGTGTGTATACGTATTTGAAATATTCTACCTCTAGAATCTATATCTAAGGAGAGAAAAGGTCCGAAGGACTACTACATAGGCATTTTATGAGCTCACTATTAAGATACTGAGCCCCATTATCTGTTTTTTGTGTTTATCCAATAGACACATTTGAACTTTTAATCTCCTAGATAATGCACATAGAGGCAGTTTTAGTAAGTCATTGTTCTATTGCAGCAGTAATAGACAAAAATATTTATAATATTGCTGGTAAAATCTATGGCTGTATATATTTTCTAATCTATTCTGTATAGTGAATTTATTTGGTACTAGAAATGTGTTTATGTTTTTAAAAAAGGATGTTTAAAGTATTAATAACTGAATGTTTACCAGTGAAGAAGGTTATAACAGATTCTTTTCTGTAGTTTGCTTTTGTTTTTATCAGAGCTTGAGTCTATAGGCTCTCTTCATCTTCTAACTCAATGCACCCATCAATTGGCTATGAAAATCATTACTTCTGGTTCCTCTTATGTTTTTTATATTTGCCCTTGTATTTGTGGTGCTGTCTCATCTCAAAGTATGGAGGGTTCACTAAGGCCTCCCGCTTGTCAAGCCTTAGACTCCAATTGTTTTCCCCATAGTCCTCCAAGGTTGTCAAAAGTACTGCTCAGTTTTTCAACCTCTCAGTCACTTCTGATTCAGAAGCTGCCCATAGCAGAAAGCACCCCCAGATTTACTGCTTACCTCTCCTCAGGTTCATCTTCCCGCATATCTTGGTGCAATAGTTTTTCATTACCTCAGGAGCTGACCTGCAGAGGTTGTTCAAATTATATAATCTACACTTACTAGAAATGGAAGTTCAAAGTAATGTCTATTTTTTATGAGTTTTATCTTACTAATAATGATTCATCTTCATGAATTTACCTTTATGCCTATTTTCAACCCAAGTCACCGATGAAATTATCTTTAAAGAGAAAAGACAAAAACATCTAACTGTATTTAAACTAGCTACTGCAGAGTTACAATAAATTACATCCATTGAAGCACTTAACAGTGGCCAGGCAGTCATTGTTCATGTGCTTTCCAGGTAATAAATCTCTTAATATTCTATAAGAGAAGTGAGGAAAATAATTCTACAAGAGAAGTGAAGAAAAATAAGGAAGTCTATAAGAGAATTCTCAGTAATTCTGTAAAAGAAGTGAAGAAAAAATGGTTAACTAGAGCTCTATTTGCAACACTCTGGACATGCTAAATAAAAGCATGATAAATAAATTTCATATTGTCAATCTTTTCCTATTGCTTTGAGTATTCCACTACTTAATAAGTTAGACTTTTCATGGTTTTAGTCTTCAAGAAAATTTAAATTTATATGAGATGTCCTCTTTAAGAGAATGGAAGTACGTAATCTATTTTAGAATTAGTCCATTCAAAAGATTAATTTTTTAATTTAGAAAGTAAGAAAGATAGGTTCAGTTTTGTGTGCATAGAGAGGAGTGGGTGTTAATCATCAATTATTTTGAAAATTATCATTACCGATCAGATTGAGTGGAGGCATCCAGTAACCATTTTACTCTGCTGTTTTTTCTGTTTATTTTTCCTTAGTTTATTATTTTTTTTCTGGGCTGCAATGCAGAAGCTACATATTTTTAAATGTTATATTTTTCATAGGGTAGTCTTTGAATTTAAAGATTGTGTCATATTCTAATTAATTATTCTTATGTATTGAACAAAATATTTGTTTTAATCATAGAATTACGAGCACCCTTAATACCTTACAATCCCTCATAAGATTTAATGTACAATATTACATGTACAGTATGTATGTCAATGAGATAGAATTCCATTGCTAATTTAGTTTAGTTTTTATCTTTAATTATGATTGATTCTAATACAATATGGTCACAGGCTTTTAGTCATTTTTTCAATCTATGAAAAAATAGTTTATCAGGGGCATGTTTTTAAAAGGGCTGGTGTTGCTGAAGAGACAAATTATCCCAACAGTCCTTTTGTGAAAGTATTTGTATGTTTTGGCCACATGAAAAATAAATAGTAATATAAAGGTTGTGAGAGAGAAAAAATAAGCCCAAGCAATAGGGGAGAAAGCTAAATTGATTTGCATGAAACTGTGTATGTGTAATACAAAATTGTTCAGTTTGATTTTGTGCAGCCGTGTTCTCACTTCCACATTTTCCAAAGAGAAATGCATTCTTTAGTGGAGACATGCTTTAAATATTCTCCAAAGTTACTCTGTTAAATAATATCACTGTGGGGTAAATACTTCTGAAGAAGTTATAATCTGTTTCATTTATTTTAGCCTGTCTTCAGAGAGCGTCCCTTGCAGGAGTTCTTGTACAATGTCCTAAGAGGAGGCTAAAGTTTTATTAGTAAAAGACACTCTTTTAAAAGTTTTTTTTTTTGGTGTGCTTTAGAAGTGTGAATCCTCCAAGCAGTTAGACAGCTCATGTTTTTATTTATCTGAGTTTTATGTAAAGAATAAGAACCTCTGCCAATTCTAATTCCCAAAGAGACATTAAGATGTGATTTCACCAACCCTTTTTGGGGGTAGATTAGCCCACTGTCTTAGAATATGGGCTCTTTCTTTGTCATTATTGAACAACAGGGCTTTATCTTTTACTGCCAGTTTAACTTAATCTGTTTTAAGTGTAATTGTTATATGTACATATGCCACCATTAGTAACTCAAATCTTACAATATCAAAACTGATATGAAAATACCAAGATAGAATAATTTGTCAGGCAGTAATGTACTGTCCACATGCTAACCACATTGTTAATTAGGTTTTATGTTTATGGCTTGTTATTTTGCCTTGAAATCTCATATCTAGCTTCAAATAAAAATTTATAGATTATTCCAAGGTAACTTAATTAGTTTTTTGAAATGACAAGAAGTAAAATGACACCTGAAAACTGGCACACAGAAGTTAGTCAAAATTACCTATAATTTACCAAACAACCATAACCACATTTTACTTTTTCTTGTCTATTCTAAAGAAGTTTTTTCCCTACAAATATACAAACACATAGAAATAGAATATACAGACTTAGGAAAGTAGATTCTTTTAAAAATCAAATGTACTTCATTCAAGTAAAGTTATGAGACACCATGTGCAAAGATGTACATGCATTTTAAATATGTAGAAGAGTCTTGGTAAGCCCTAGGAATTATTTTCCATTGTTATTAACTCACTTCCTGCAATTGAATTTTCAAGTCATTGAAAATCAACTCTTTAATCACCTGAGTTGCAAATGTGGTTAGAACTATTCAGTGTCAAAAGTGCTTTAAAAATCTGTTCTGCTTTGTGTTGATGTCATGTCAGGCGTATGGTAATTGTCTGGGTCACCACTACAATATTCCATATTTGGTTTCCTAGCAACTCTTGCCTTTTCCTAGTGGCTGAACTGATTTCTGCACATTTGTAATGCTTCCTACTGCATCAGAAATTGTCACCTTGTGTGCAAATGTTACAAGATCAAATTTACATGTAGATTCAATTCTGAGAAATTATTCTGCTTTACCGCTTGTCTTTAATATACTCATTCAAAGGTTAAATTAACCATAAAAAATAAATTTAGTAAAACCTTATTAATTTAGACCTTACTCTTTGGGGGAATATGGTAATTTTGACAATGTCCAAAATACATGCAAATAATTCCTAGTGGGAGATCTGTTGAAGCTGAAGAAACAGAGTAATTTTGTTGGTCAAATGACCATGTAATCAGCAGGTTGACAGGGAAATAGGTTGTGCACTGACTGTCCCAGAGGACACAAAGCTTTTACTCTAGAGGCAGTTTGCTGTTGAAAGTTGGAGAAAGCCTGATTCTGCACGATCGTGGCTGGAGTCTTGCTAGGAGTGACTTTCACTTGGTTTTTGAATAGCTGCTATTGTTTAGGTACTGGTGATGTAAAGGTTAGCAAACCGAATATATGACCCTGACCCTCCCAGAAATTACAATCCATGGAATCAATACCTATAGAGCCTGTCTTGGTTTGCAAGTGGAAATAGACACTTGCATTTCTCTCAATACTGTTTCTGTCTCAATACTGAGAGACCTTGTTAGATTTTTGGAAAGATTTGAAAAATACTTTAAATTCTTCTTAGAAGGTTCAAGATTTTCTTGCATGTTCAGACCTACATTATTTTGCTGTCTTTGTAGATTTTGATTTTGTATATGTATCTAGGAAAATAGAGTTGAAAGATATTGAGAAACAGCTATGTGCTAATGGTTGGTTTGATAATTTAGATACCATCTCATTAAATCTACAGAAAACCCTATGAAGGGCATATATACAGTTTTTATATATTTTAAAGGTCAAGAAGTAAGACACTGAGGCATTAAAAATATGTGTAAGATCAAGGAAAATATATCTTGTACATCTTCTATGTGTAATGCTTGTGCCAACTGTTTTATACATTTCATCTCTTGTAATCCTCTCCACCCCCAAAATCCCCACAAAGGAAGTTACATTATTCTTCTTTTACATTGAAAGAATTTGAGATTCAAAAGTTTACATAATTTGACCAGGACTATGCACCTAGTCAAATTGCTGAACTAAGATAATGGATATTATCTGCTTGAAAAAAACAATCTCCCTTATACCAAATTAGCCAATATCTCACCAGAATAGAATTCTGTTACCTGATACTTAACAAGAGTTGCCTCTCACCAAGTACTTACTGTTTGTTAGCCATTATACTGAGCTAGAATGTATACATGTGCTTTCTCTCTTATATGGTCTCTCACTCTCTTCAAATATATATGTGTGTACATATATAATAACACACACATACACCTGTACATACACATCCATATGTGTATAATTTATGCACATTTATATATGTTTTTAAGCATATTTTCATATTTGTGAAATATTTAAGTATTGCATATTATCTTGTAAGTCTTACTATAATCATGGGCTATGAAGTAGATGATACTGTCCTTATTTACAAATGAGAAAACAAAATTCAGAGAGGTTAAGGGTCTTATTTTCAAATAAGAGTAAATAGGTAAGTAAGATTAAGAGTAGATTCAGAATTGGAAATCAAATCTGTTTGATTTCAAAGTCTATGCTCTTAACCTTTACCCTACCCTGCCTCCCACAGTATAATTAGAACATATGATTTCTAATCTTATGACTAAGCTAATAACTTTAATCTTCCTTGAAAAAATTATTGTTCATCTCTCTTTCTTAAGAAAGAAGTATTCATATGTAATAGCAGTGCAGTGATTGCAGACATTCTAATTTGAAGCATACTCTACTGACTATTACTGTACCTGGAGATGTTGAAATAATGAGGATAATTATGTCTGCATTTAATATAAGGAGCCAAAAATTGGTAGTTCTATCAAATTTCAGGATCTCTGAAGGAAAAATTAAGTTGAGGGTAATATTGAAGTGTAAAATTCTATAATATTAGCTTATTTTTTAAAATAGAAGATATGATCTTCTCTTTGTGGCAATATAATAATCCAAAAGCCAGGAAAAGAGATTTGAAACCATAAGAGAGAATGGAAGAGAAATATTGCTCTTTAGGACGTATTATTTTCCAGATGCTATTAGTTGATCCTTTTGTATATTAAGTTATCCTAGATCACTTTATATATGCAATAACCAAAGCACTGATTGAACTGAAAAATGTAGTAAAATGGTTTGATCACTTGGCCAGCAAGCATGTACTGAATTTCTCTCATGTGCAGAACTACGTAATTGAGTCTCAGCCTGAACTGTAGCAGCGCCAAATACTAATCTTTTTCTTAGCTCTCATTAAGTCAAAATTCTGTCTACACAATACCAAAACATCTGATCGCTTAAGTCCATTCAGTCAAAAATTCAATCAGCCACCCAGATTTTCAGACTCTAGGATTCCATTCAATCTCTTTGCTTTAATTATTAGTTTAACTGAAAGCTATGTCAAGTAGTCAATAGCCTATGTTTAGTTATTTCAACATGCTTGGCAGTCATATTACCTAAGAAAGGATACAGACGTGGAAGAGAGAAAACATGAGCCTCGTTTCTCACAAGGCCTTAGCCGGATGCTTGTGCAGACCTGTGCACTGTTCTCTGCCTTCTTTCCTACCTTCCTTTCCAGGTTGTTTCCCCCATCCCTAGCCCACTCCATCCTCTGGGACCTGGCAGACTCCCTTTCTTTCTCAATTTCATAAAAGTGTCATTTTTCCATGGGCTAACTAAGAATTGTTTACACAAAATAATATTGTTATGAATTATGCACATGAAATGTTTATACTGGTTAATTTAGGAGAAGGGACTTTGTCTACTTTTAACCTTGAAGTTTTATATTTGCTTAAATTTTCCAAATATGTACATGAATTACTTTTTATATTCATTTTTAATATCAATAAGAGTTATACAGGTGTTGTCATCATGGACTATTTTTCTTTCCTTCCTTATAGGTATCTATAATTTTGTAAACTCATGTAGTTTCAAATAAAAGTTTAATATAATTTAAAAATGAAGTAATCACAGGCTCTCACCTATGTATTCAATTCATAAGGAATAATCAGCAGACAGTGCCAAACTGAACAGGGGAAAATTTTTTATTGGCTAAAAGCTGCTTTAGATATTTTTGATGAAATTATGCTGTAAACCATTTGGCAGGAAAATTGGGGTTGGTAGAAATAATGGTCATGAAAGAAACCTACACCGACAAAAATTAATATAAGCAAATTTTCTAGTAATGAGTCACAGTAAAATTTAAATGGGAAAGAATTAATGCCAATTAAATATTTTTTGGAGGAACACAGAAATGTAAAATAAATAACATTCACTGGTCAAAGGAATTATTTGATGTTCTAGACATTCATGCTCAATGAATTGAACTTTAACAAGTGGTAGGAGAAAACAGAAAATTTTACTTAGTTGTTCTGACATTGATAGTATATTTTTGTAGGTATATAATTTCTTCTCTCTGATCCTTTGCTGTACAAGCCAATATTCTTTTATATTTACAAATTATTTTGTCATGTCATTTACCAGATGTACAAGTAGATACATTCACTTCTGGTGTTTGTATAAATTTATAGTAGCCTCCATTCCTTTTCTCTTACTTTATTCTCTCATGTTCCTCTTTTTCTAGATTTGTGTATTCAGAATCACATCCTTTTGAAAAATACTAAATATATCCCATGTTCATATTTCACCTTTACCACTCAACACAAAACTTTGTAATTTTGCCACCAAAAGTATAATGAAATAGAGTGGAAGTGCTTCTCTGTGCCAGCGTTCAGAATATGTATGAGGCGGTATGGTTTCGTGTACTCTCCCTGCTTGCACAGGGGAGCTTCCTGGGCTCTACTGAAATCCCTATACTATTTAGCTCTCTTACGAGAGCAAGCTAGATCCAAACATCATTGTTTACAATTTTTCTTATCTTTTTCTCCTTTTTTAATTCATTTGTGAAAATTCTCATTTTAGGACTAAAAAGGCATGCTCAGGGAAGGAAGAGTCATACCATATTTTAAAAATATACCCTTTATTGGAAGACTAAGCATAATATATCAGCCATAAACAGTCATCGCAAAGCTTCAGTTTAAGGTTGGTGCTTCAATGGTTGTTTATGGCTTCAAATATTTGCCCCCAAATGACTAATCCATATTTTAAGTTGGAAAAGTTATTAGTGTGTTCAAGTACATTGGTATTTTGATTTGAAAAAATATCTCAGGCAAACATATTTCTATGCAGCTCTGTGGCATTGTTTGAATAAATTGATGTCAGATTCTATAACCAAATATGTGTGTGCGAATACCGGATGTTTTCTGATTTTCTGCTGCTGTCTGGTAAAGCAACAGAACTATGACTTTAAATTCAGCTTTTGGCTTTACTGAACTAAGGCTAAAATGCCCTTCCTTTTTCTTTTTTTAATAGTCTAGTTTAACCAGAGATAATTTACAAAAGGATAATTATACAGGAGCCTAGGAAGTTCAGCTGTGAATAACTAACAATTAGTAATTGTAAGATTTTAAGAGTAAAAAAAAATGGAAGACAGCTCTCTCATTCCACATGCAAAAAAGTGTATAAAAAATTATGTAACTAGTTAACAATGGAATCCTCAACATTTGAAATTTACCAAGGAAGTTAATGAAGAAGATAAGGCCAACCAGAAGAAGGGGAAGTAATTTTGAAGTTTTTGGGTCTTTTTTCAGCAAGTGTTCATTGTGATGGGAGAGGTATCATTTGGGAAGGGTGTTTCTGAGGTTATCATATAAAGGAAGTAGAAAACATTGCAGAAATCTGTGGCAGAAGTTCCAATTATTTTGACCTCTGGAGTGTTCTTTTTCTGTTAACACTATTACTGTATTTACTGCTTCATTTTAATTCTTTTAAAAACAATTATTTTTCTCCCAGTTCCTGAGTCTTCCTTCTGCTAAAGCCTCATTATGATTGTGGGGCAGCTATTCACAGAGAATTTGGTCAAAGTTGACAAGTAGATTTTTTCTTTTAATCTTCAGCATTTCTTCCTGTTAGGCTGGATCCATTGTTAGCTTGTAAAAGGGAAAACACCAATAAATGAGTACCCTTTGGAACCCCCGTGTCCTATCTCTAGCGACATAGTCATTTTTGAAAATAGAAGTGTGTAGTGATATGTCTTCAGGTATGAACATTTTTCATTATTTCTTTTATTTGTAGTTATCTTCTAATGTGTCAAAGAAATTATAGTAAGACTTTTTTTATACACTTTGCCCAAATATCAAGTTTTAACTTATCAAAAAGCTATTCTAAGGAAAAATTATGACCATTATAAAAATTTATGCTCTCATAAGTGATAGTTCTATATTAGCATGTTGTTACGACCTCCTCAGAAATTCCCACGCAGCCATGCCTCAGAACTCCTCATAGCTTAGAACTGTTCCAGCCCTAGGACCTCAAGTCCAGATGTCCTTCCCGAGCCATAACCTCTGTTCTTCTGCCATTTCCTATTCTATCATTCTCACTGACTCTGTGACCTCCACGCCTCTTCATTCCTAGGTTTTCAGTCTATTATTTATCTTTTGGCTGTTTGCCTTCTGTCTTAGTTTGCTATGACCACCGTAACAAAGTACTGCAAGTTGGGTGGTTTAAGGCAACAGAACTGTATTGTCTCATGATTCTGAAGGCCAGAACTCTGAGATGAACATGTTGGCGGGACCATGAAGACACCCTGGAGGCACTAGGGACGGGTCTGTTCCAAGCCTCTCCTAGATTCTGGCTGCTCCTCGGCTTGTGGCAGCACACGTCCAGTCTTCACGTGGCGTTTTCCCTGCTTGCACATTGGTCTCTGCGACCAAATTTCTCCTTTTTAGGATACCAGTCATATTGGATTAAGGTTCCACCATACTCTAGTATGACCTTATTTTATCTCAATTAAACCAATTCCATCTGCAATGGCCCTCTTTCAAATTAGGTTACTTTCTGAGGCACTGGAGGTTAATATTTCGACATATGAATTGGGAGGTGGGGAGACAATCCAATCCCTAGCAGGTTATGTAGCCAGGATCCCACTGTCTCCTATCTCACTCAACATTGCTTCCATTAACCCTCTAATTTTACTCTTTAACTTCCGTCATGGGGATTTCCTAAATAGAAAATTCTTGGTCTGGAATTGAGCATTACTGGATAAAATAAGTAGTCATAGTGATTAAACATCCATTCAAAATGCACGCCTTTTGAACTCAACTGGTCCCTAAATCTTCAGGGATGTCATTTTACTATCCCCTAGCTATAACTGTTGCAGATTTTTTTCACTGTCTTTAAGTTTGTCTCTTAATTTACTACTTTTATTCTCAACAGACCCTTCCTTTCCTATCAAACGAAATGATAAAAGACATCAATATGAATGACTTCAACTTTCCTTACACACCTCTCCAAACACTCCTTTCTCCGAATATTTTCTCTTTTTCCTCTTTAACCATCGCTCCCCCTCAACTGTTCCCCGTATGTCAACAAAACTCCCTCTATTATTAACACAAAAATCATCCTTTCCTCTGAGAGTTTCCACTCCAATTATGCCATCTCCTCCTTCTCTGTGACCAAACAACAGCAAAGCCGCTCTGCTGGCTCCCCATTGCCTGTAAACAGGGACTAAGTCCTGATAAGTACCTTTAATCTGTTCTCAAGCTACTTTTTCAAACCCATATCCAATTAAATAACATCCCACCATAATATTATGGCATTAAACATACCAGACTAATTGCTCATCTGTACATTACTGCCTATTTACTTTAGCCATGCTGTCGTCATTCTGTTTTGTTTGCTATATTTGCCTTGTTTGTTTGTTTGTTTTCCTGTTCTAGCCGTCCTTCTTGGTCCAGCTCAACTCCCATGCCGTCATTCCCAGTATGTGCTTTCTCTTTAGTGGCAATTATTTGCTTTCTTAATTTTGGAAATTCATACTTTTGTCACATTTAACTGTTGATATTACATATCATATCTTGCAACTACATCATTTTTGTATATTCCTGTGTATTAAGAACTAGACTGTAAGAACTTTCAGATCTGGACTATGTCTTGTTCATCTTTGTACATTATAGTACAGGCATTTTTATTCAATATTTGTTGAATTAAATTAAACTGATGAACTAATACAGAATATTCATTCTGACAAATAGGGAAAATGATAGCCTTACATATACTTATTTATTCTTTATTCATTTTTCCATCTAAAATATTTATCAAGACACTATGTGCTAGATACCAGATAGTCAATGGATACAGAAAACTGCCATTTATTCTATAACTTCTACATATAAACCCATTATGACAACATTTGGAAAATAAAATATTGACTTTATGTTTTAAATTTAAAATACAGAAATTTATTTTAAAAAATAAATCAGAAAAGTCTTGTGAGTGTCTGCATGTAGTTTATTAAAAACCGTAGCTGAAGACCCTGGGTTGTAACATACTGCTACTCATGTCAGTAGTCAGACATGTTAGAAACCAGGTCCTGTGTCAAGTCCCAGAAAGGGAATCACTGAGGGAATAGAGAAGTGATGTAATCTAATAACTAGATGACTGACACTAACCAAAGGAGAATAAAACTTCAGAAGAGAGTCTTCATAAACTGGGTTTAATGAAACTGATCGTGTCCAGTTCTATGGTACATACTTTACTGCCTAAGCTAGATAAGGCTCTAGAAATAGAGCAGATTCTTCCTTTTGATATGTGTATATTTTAATGTCTTAAATCTAGAGACTACTTCCAAAATTTACTGAAGTTACCAAAGATTTGAATAATTAGCCCTTTCTCTCATTAACCATTATTGGAATTGTCATTTTCAACCCTTTGCAGTGAAAAGCACAAAATGTTGGGCTACTCAAAATTTCACATAGCAACATTAACCTGTTAGAATGGTATCCTTAAAGAGGAGACATGTAAGTTAATATGCAGTGCCACATAGAAGGAATAAACCAGCCATCATCTTTTCATTTAAGAAGCACTCAGATGATTAAATTCCAGAGCTAAAAATTCATCTTCAAAAATTAAACTTTAGCAGAATAACTGATTTTATTTTATGGCTGTCAACTCGATTGACAAGTAGGACCTATCAAGTATGTTTCTATTCTTGTGATTCAGGGACACCTTGAAAATATTTCCCAAGAGAAAGGAAAGAAATACATGGAGAAAAAAAAAAAGAGAAATTGCCTTTCTGATTAAGAACATATACAAGATAAAATATAAAACACTTTCTATACCCACAATCATGGTAAAACCACTAGACTGGAAAATGCCTTGGTTGTGGGGTCATTAGTATAAATAAAAAATTTTGTTTGTACTTAGAAATCACTTATAATGTGCATAATTCATTTCATTTCTAGTTGTGTCATTCTGTGTTATTATGTAATATGGATTGGTACTACAATTCCTAGTTGCAGCAAGGGCTTACCTTTCCTGTAAGAATTTAGAATTTTAGCTTTGTAATAGCTTATTGAAATAATATATCCTTATGTTGTTATTACTGATAAATTCAGTACTAAATGTTTACATGTGGCTATGCTATATTAGATATCATCTAAGTCATGTGAGTAGATGTGATTTTCATTACCCACTTCCACAGTGAGACTGATATGCAGACAGAACTGTAGCTTTGGGATCTACTTGTATTTCATGTGGCTTTTTACTATTTGATGTCCTGTTATGGTAGAAGAAAGAGTGGAACTTCAGTATCGTATTTTTTAAAGTGAGATTTAATTAATATGCTATAAAATTCACCTTTTTAAAGTGTACAGTTCAATGGGTTTTAGTGTATTTAATTAATTAGTATATTCACAGTTGTTAAACTATCACTACTATATAATTCCAGAATATATTTATATTTTTATCCCCTTAAAAAGAAACAGTGTACTCATTAGCAGTCACTTCCCATTTCCCTTCCTTCCCCCTAATCTCTGACAGCTACTAACCTTTTTGTCTCTATGGATTTGCGTATTCTGGACATTTTATATAAATGGAATAATATAATATATGGCCTTTTGTGACTGGCTTCGTTCACTTAATGTAATATTTTCGAGGTTAATCCATGTTATAGCACACATCGATACTCCATTTTCATGGCTGAATAATAAATATTCCATAGTGTGGGTAGACCACATTTTATTTATTCATTTGACAATTGACTGACCTTTCAGTTTCCTTTTTTGGCACAGTAAATATTGTTGCTATGAATATTCATGTGCAAGCTTTTGTGTGAACACATATTTTCAATGTTCTTGCGCACATACCTTGGCATACAATTGCTGGCTCATATGGTAACTCTTTAACTTTCTGAGGAACTGCCAAACTGTTTCCCAAAGCAGCTGTATCATTTTTACATTCTGAGTAGCAATATTTGAGGGTTCCAGTATTTATACATCCTCACCAACACCTGTTACTCTCCCTCTTAAAAACCATATTTTTAGATAAAATTTTCATTTATAGGTTGCATGATATTTCTGCACATGGATTTTGAGGAGTTCCTTGATAGAAGAGTCTGAGATAAGGCCTCAGGTATAGGTAGTTTATTTGGAAGTGACGCCAGGGGTGAGAGTGGAGAGTGAGAGGGAGAAGAAAGAAACAGTGTAAGGTTACATTTTCAAGGTCACATTCCTGGGTGCAGTGTGGACTTGAGTCGGCTAGGGGTTCCTCCTAGGAGGCATAGAGAATGTTTCTTTAAGTCTTGGTGTCCGGAAAGGCAGGCAAGGACATACATCCTCTGTCTCTGTCCTATGTGGGTTGAAGGTTGCCTGAAGGGCATTAACTCCCTCTCACTTTAAGGCTACACTAACTCACCCCAGTTAGAGAAACTACAAAGTAGTTTCACCACAGAAGAGAAACTACAAAGTAAAAAGTAAAAGTAAAAATGCATGTGCTTGAGGCAAGAGATTATCAATGTAGAATCAGTCTAGGAGCTTCTAGAACTGTCCACTACAATGGTGGCCGAGCACAGAGGCGGGCCCAGGAGCTCTAAAGTGGGGCACTGGAAAGCTCTGGTAGGCACAGAGCATGTAGCATGATTGATTCCAGAGCACAAATGGAAATGGAAATTGATACCCAAATATCACCCAAAACATGGATTTCAAATATTTTTTTCTTATGAAAAACAGTAAGAAAAAAAATTGTATTGTGATTCTACTGGGGATACAAAGACAAAAATTTATGAAACAGTGTTTACCTTTACTATGTAAAAAGCAATCTGATATTTTCTATTCTTTACTATGCTGTTATTCTGTTCTGTTCTTTTTAATTTAAAAAATGCTTTTCGTGACTCTCTACATTAATTTCAAAACCCATAGTTTGGAAAACACTGGCTGAAAAGATAATTAAAGTAATTTACTAAGAAGTTAAAAGATAGCATATTAATTTGGTTAAAAATCATGTGACCTGGAGCCATATACAGTGAAACTTTTAGAAATAAAGATCATACTCAGTTAGAAGAGAGTAGATTGGATTCTTAAGAAATTAGAAAATGGGGTTGCTTAGGTTCATGTTCCATGGTGCTGAATTTCATCTGTCAGTGTTTCAGAATCTATAAATGGGTAAAGAACATCTAGCTCCCTAAGAGAACGCGCAGGGTGGGAGCACAGAAGGGCTGAATAATGAGGCGCTCTGTCTCAGTGTTTCCCTCGGCTGTTTGTTTCCTGCTGTCCCAGTCCATGTATGTACAGTGAGGAGCCTTACTGTACACATTCTGCATAGGTGCCCTCATACTCACCCGGCCAGCTGGGTGCTGCTCTGTAGTTAGAGTTAGCTGGTGTATTGTCTGAGGATCCTTTCGCATTTTATGTTTGTTTCAGGCTTATTGTTTTGACAGCTGTCGTTTTTAAGCTTCTTTTCTTCTCTCATAGAGAAAGAGCTTTTAGTCTCCTAAGAGCAGAGCCCTATTATCATAATCACCTTTTAGAAAAGAGAAAATGACCTGTAATTTTTGTGCTGTGAAGGTGTATCATAATACTTCAACCACCCACTTTACCCTGAAAATCAAATGCTGGTTTGTTTGTTTTTTTTTAAGAAACTACTTTGTTCTTTCCTATTTCTTCATTTTCTTTGGAGGAAATGAGAGCTTAAGAATCTGGGAAGTCCCACCAATCTCCTATGAGCTTTGGCACCCTCTTCTCTGGTTAGCTGTTGTTTAAGGTTATCACTGCCATGGGAGTTTGCAAGCACTGCTGTTGCAGCCTGTTCTAACTGTTCAAGGTAAAGGGTAAGTGAACATGTAAGGGGACAGTAACCCTCACATTAGCTGTAAGCTTCCCATGAGTTCCTTGACATACAGGAATACCACCTTTGCTGGTGCATACAACCCCTCCCAGGATTCCCCACTCCCACCCCAGCTCTCCTATAAACTTGTTTTATGAGAAAGATAATGCATGTGTTCACATGCACACACACACGTACCACTAAATCTACAGGTGATCTATCACTATTCAGATATCACTAAATCCCAGCTCAACTTGATTATCTGCCAATTACTGGAAAAAAAAAACAGAGAGGTTGGTAAAGGAAAGTAAAAGCAAAACCCAGGAACTCATCTGCCTTTTCCCTTCTATTGCTGGATGGCCTCTACCGCAGAGTTCCCAGCTGTTTCTAAGTAGCAGCTTTAGTACTAATCCTTAGGCAGTTGTTGCTTCTTCACATTGCAGTGGGTTTTCTAGCAGAGCAGTCCTAACACTGATCTCATACGATGTTACACGGGTGTCACATGCAAGGCAAGCTCCGTGACGGAGCGGCTTTGGGAAGTGCCACCTATTACATGAGGCAACAGAGCACGTTGGCATTTTATAGATTCTGAAAAATCTCAAGCTTAAGAAATTTGTTTAACCTTTTTAACCCACTATTTCCCAAATACATTATTTCATTAAACATCTTCTCATATCTTGAAAAACAATGGTTATTTTCACAACTCAGTGTGGAAAACAGGGTTCTCAATTCCATGTTTTATGATGCTTTTTTATCGTTTTAAGTTCCCTTGGAAAATGCTCTCATTAGTTCAAACAACAAGCCTCCCGCTCCTGAGTAATTTCTTGGTTGTATTCTGATTGTCAGCTTCAGTGATACTAGCTATAAACCACAGTCGTGACTATTTGTATATGCAAATAAAAAATCTTACAATATCGATCCTTGATTCTTATTCTCTGAGTCACTTGGCATGTCCGTGTGACTTTTCAAGCCCCAGAGGAGTGAACTCCCTCCCTCCTTTCTCACCTCCCTCGAGCATTTACAGATGGCTGTCAAAGCTGAATGGAGCTGGGTACTGGAAGGGTCAAGAGCTTCACCGGTAGCGAGAAGGAAACAGAGAACACAGATATGCATCTGGTTATTATCTTTCTTGTCTGATTATAATTTACATTCACTCATTCAAGCATGGTTTTATTAGTAGGAGTACTAGGAGTTTGTTGAGTGTCTACTTCATCCAAACATTACGTTAGAGCACATGTCAATGTTAATTTTTTCAGTCCTCATAGCAACCCTAGAAAGAAAGTATGCCTTGCTTTCCTCACTTTGCGGATAAAATAGACTCAGATAAATGAAGTGATTTGCCCCAGTCACATGACAATATATGGCAGAGCCAGATCAAACCTAGGTCATTTTAGCACAAAGCACGTTCGCCCAATTAGGCCTACTGCATCTCAATGTAAATCATCTCACGTGACAGGCACTGAAGTGTCCCAGGTCTCAGTGGCTTTCACTCATGGCTTCTACTTTACCAGGCCTGTGCCCAAAACTTTAGCCAGAGAGAAACACCTTTATTTTTGAATCTTAACAGTGAGGCTGAAGATGGAAGCTCACTGCATATTTCTCAGAATAGACAGTGATAATGGCTATCAAAATAGTTGAAAATTTACACACTTGAAAATAAAGCCCTAGTAAGTATAAATTGAAATTATATTTCATAGTAAACATGTTTGCTGAGCTCAATATATATCCCTTTGGTTGCCATTAGTGAAGAATCACAGTAAGATTTAAGGAACGCTTGGAAAGCTTATTGGCAAGAGATAGAATGGGTCACCCAGATACAAGGCGTCACAGTGACCATGCGGGGCAAGACTGCCCACAGAGTTCATTCCGAGAGTCGCTGTGCTGCATATTAGGATGGTCATTACATACGATCAGTCATTATTTATGAGGTATCTATTGTGTACTGATGGGTGAGGGGTTCATAAGGAAGTACTCAGTAGCTCTTGTTGCTATGGAATAAACACTGATTAATGTTCATGCCATGTCATAAAAAGCATTTGAATATTAAAAGCTCAATCCACTGAACATACCGATAAGAAACAACAAAGGGTAATTACAATAAATATTTAATAGGATTGTATTGTTTAAAAATGGGATGCAACCTAATGAGGGATATAGTACACAGTGATATAATAAAATGGCTAATAAATAACTACCTATTTTTTTAAGAGGGTGAAAGCTAATTAGACAAAACACTTCTCATTTATTTTTAAGGGTGTGTGTGTGTGTGTGTATCACTACATATTCCACAAGATTTATTGTGGGTCTTAATAATACTTTTGTAAGTACAGATGCCATTAAATAAAAATACAAGAACTAAATAATTTCCAATATGAATATTACATCTTAGTAACTGCTAGTCACATGTACTGTGAACTATTTAGAAAGGATTAATCCTTGCCAAATAGCTCAACCCTTCTTTTTTTATATATTCCATTAACTCATGGTGAATATAACTTGTTTTTCTCTCTCCTAAATCTAATAATTGTTATTCTTTTCCTTCATAACTGTTTGAGCATCTTAAGTAATTTTATACAAAGCACTGTACACTCAGGAGCTTAAAAATATATATATATTTGATTAGACAAACTTTATGGAAAAGTCAAAGTAGGAGCATGATAACAGTTTAAGGACAAAGAGAAGTCAATTGTTGTCCACTTTGGGCAGTATAAGTGCCCCTGAAGTGTGACTTTTGATGAAGTGTATAATTAAGCTGCTTTTCCGTGGGCCATGAAATGAATTGTGCCCCATCCCCCACCTCAACATTCAGCAATGGCAAATTATAATTTCTGAATGTTGGGGTCATCCTGGCATGATCTTTTTTCACTCAGTAATTCAGGTTTTCAATTGTTCCTCAAACAGTTCTTTAAAAATAAGCTTATTATTTGACGTGGCAAGAAAACCTTCATGCTTATTACCCCTCATAAGCATGTCTTTCAAATTTTCTAAGAAAATGTAAGGTCAAAAGGATAAGGGTGAGAAAGGTGTGTATAAGATAAAGCTAAATTCTTCAAGAAGGCAACAGTTCTGATAATTTTAAAAACACTCATTTTGATAAGTGCACAGGAAGACATTTACTAAATGGAAGTTTCCAAAGGCTTTTATGCACTCCTCCACTTCCTTGTTTTTAGTACCCTTTTTAAATCTGAGTGATAGCAAACTTTTTCCTTCTCTTAATGCTGTAATGGACAGATAGGTGTACTCATGTTTTAATAATGATGAATATTGTACATCCATGGTTTTCTTGGCAGTTCATTTCTGACCTAGTTTCTAAACTAAAACATGAGTCATCTAAGATTGGGGTGTATTCTTAAACTAGGGACTTACAAAAATGGTAGCTTTTAATTTTCAGAATATTATTTTAAACTGGAATTTTTGTATCCACCTCTGGGCATGTTCATATACTTAATTCATTTTGACAAACATTTACTCAAGAATGCCTCATATGTGTGAAATGCTATTCTAGGAGTTAGGTTCTCAAATGGAAAAGATTCAGCATATATGCTCTATTGTGTGAAAAACTAAAGGTTCTTTTTTTAAGAAATGACTTTTCCTGACTTCAGTGAGCTCACAAACTAGTGGGAAAGAGACATATAAACACATGATTATAAGTCAGTGAAAAATTAGTGTATGCATATACATGAAAGATGGAAGAGGATCTAATTCCAACCTACAGTCGTGAAAAACACCAGTTCAGTATTGATATAGAGTAAATGGAAGGTAATCAAGGAAATCTGAGATGTTCTGGGCAGAAGCCACATCACAGAAGCCTCTGTGGTCTGGCTAAGGGGTATGACTTTTTCCCGCAGGGATAAGACCACGCTGGTAGATTTGTGGCTTATGAATTTGAAGGGACAAACATGGAAACATAAATATCAATTAGGATTTCTTATGGGAGTCCCAAGGCAGCAGTATTAGAGGAAAGGAGAAGGGTCCAAAAAATATATATGAATCTGAATTGTCAGAAATTATTCTATTAAATGAGATACATGAAGGAACAGGACCACTCCCAGCACCCTCTTTTGGGTGGTACCAGTTTAGCAGTGTGGTACTAGGGCATTACCAGGAACCTGTCAAAGATCAAGAGACTATATTTATACTTTCATTTACTTTTCCTTATCATGAAAACCTAAAGAAAACTCTTGGATTCACAAATTGCCCCGGCCCGAGGGGCTGGTTATTAGTGGGTCTCGAGGAGCATCCCTGTACCTAAAGGATGGGACGGAGAGAGAGACGGAGGCGGAGCAAGTTGTCAAGGCTTCGTTTATTTTTAGAAAAGGCAGGGAATATATAGCATTTGAAGGGGCATGGTAGGGAGTGGCTTCTTCTGGTTGGTGGCCCATTATGATAATGAGGTAGCTTACAAAGTCCAATCACACACCGAGTTGTGCACATGCGCAGTAGTCTTTGACGTGAGCAACTGACCTGATTGAGAACACCTGGCAGGAAGCTATGGCGGGAAATTGTCAAGAAGAAGTGAACAACAAGATGGAGTCTTTAAAACAAAATGGAGTCCTATTTAATTCTTGTAAATCTATCTTGCGTGCCTAAACTGCAAAGGTTATGTTATTTCCTGAAGCAGAGCGTGGGATAAAAGAAGAAGGGCAGGTTGGGCAAGGATTTGTAAGTTCTTTTGGCCTTTTGTAAGGTCCGAGGTGATTGCAAGCTCCGGAGTGGTCACCAACAACAAATACCAAACAAAACCAAAATTGGATCTTCATGTAAAGAGCACTTCTGGAGTTCAGAAGGTCTTAAATATCTCTTTACTTGTTGAGAAATCATACACTGGAAATCTTTAGACCTGTTTTTTTTCCTCCACTTACTATTTAATTTTGCTGAGTATATTTTGATAACATGAACTATGATAAAATAATACAAATGGCACTCAACTGAAAGACAGTAATTGTTGAGTAAGTAATACTAAGTAGATAAGGTAGGGTCATTTCTTTCTATTAAATGATAAATCTAGTCAGAATGATAAATTCTACAGAAGAAAATGAACCACCTTATTACATATTCAAATGTCACAGTTTTATTCAGGCTTGTCTGTTTAGCTATATGCACTATGTAGAAATGATTATTTAGTCAAATTCATGAAACAGTTATCTAGATTAAGAACTAAAAGCATTCAGTGCCCTTGATTTTGATATTTTATTTAACAGTAAAATCTGTCATGCTTGCAGTAATCACTTGTGTCTGCAAAATGAGAAGTTCCATTTATTTGTTGTCTCATCATTATCACCACTGTAAATTTCCTCTAAATACCCATTTGTGGGTGGTGCTCGAAGAAGTACCATACTTTTGTTCAAAGCATTACATTTCTTTCACTCAGAATGACTTGACCGCGGAACAAAATGTATCACTGATTATTTTAGTTGCTCAAGCCCTCCTATGTCCAAAAACTTCCATTTCTACTAATGGAACACCATATCTGATTATTCAAAGGTCAGTTTTTAAATGATTATTTTCTATGATTCCTTCTTCCTTTTCCCTATGATTTACAGTGCATCATGCCTTGCTGGTCTGTGCACTGCAGTTTTTCATTCAGTAAACACGCGAGATCTCCTCCTCAAGTTCAAGCTTCAGGGTGCAGTTCTTGAGCTGCCCTGCCCAGTGCGGTAGCCCTGGGCCGCATGTGGCTGGTCTGAACTGAGAGGTACTATAAATGAAAATACCGCATTTCAAACACTTTCTAAAAAACAGGAATACAAAAGTCTCAATAATTTTCAATTTGATTACAACTTGAAGTGGTAATATTTTGGATATATTAGTTAAATAAAATGTTATTTAATCAGTTTCACCCATTTCTTATTTCTAATATGGCTACTAGAAAATTTTAAATTTCATGTGTGGCTTCCTTTTGTGGCCTGCATTATACTTCTGTTGGACAGCACCGCAGGAAAGGACCCTAGGGCTACAGCAGGTATGCTTTCTGCTCTTAGGTCGTCAGCTGGACATGAAGGTGACTCTAATAACATAATATGATGAGATCTGAAGAAGCATGTGCAGAAAGAAAGCGAGCAATCATTTCTGAAAGAGCAAGCGTCCGAGGAAAGAATCCGTGGAAAAGGTGGTAGTAGCCTTCATAGGAGGGAGGTAGGAATACCAGCATTTCAAGTAGAGAAAATACAGAAATACAGGCCTGACAAGAAAGAGGCTGCTGAAATAGTCCCCTCATTGTTATTTAATCACATCCCTTCCCAGTGGCCAACCAGAGAAACTAAAAATCTATCAGGAAAATATTTCGAGCCCCTTATCGGTTCTCCTTAAGAGCCTCTGTGTCCACTTCTCTGCCCACGGCCAGCAGGGAGGCTGTAGACGGAGAGCTGCTCTGTGACCGTCTAGAGATGCGGCTTCAGTCGTGCTGGCAGGGAGCTTGGAGGAGCTAGCCTTTGGTCGTGGCTGCTGAAACGGAGAGGTAAGATGTAGCTCCTCTGACACCTACGGGTAACTCCAACAGGAAATCAGGAAATGTAAATGTGAATAGAATTCCTGATAGTACATCTCCTCAGAATTAGGATATCTTATTGTTCACCATAAAGTATTTGGTGAGTGAGGAAAAATGAACAAAAGAAAGAGAGAGAGAAGGAATGAAGGAGGTGGGGGGCATCATTTTCCAAACGAAATGTTTTTATGGATGGAGATAAACACATGAGGAAAGAGAAATGAGTTAAAGGTGAGAGAGTGGAAGTGTCTTAGGAGGGATTGACTTAAGGCTCTGGCATGTGCTGACTTTTGATTGTAGGCAGAACCAGATCTGTAAAATATATAAAAAACCTTCCATGCAGAGTTGTAGGAATTAGAAATAATATAAAACATAGTGTCTGGTACCTTGTACGGTTCAGTAAATATTAGCTATTAAGTTTGACCGCTCTTGGTTAACTAATTTTGAATTTTTATCTTATTCTGGTTAATTCCTTGGAAAGAATTGGGTAAGTGTCTTATTTCAAGTTTCTCACCTGTTAATTTTAAAGAGAAAGTAAAAAGACAATACAAGCAAAATATTTAATCAATTCTAAAACACTCATTTCCACCCCTCCTATTCAACAACAGTGAACCTAGAAAATGTCTTACAGTTCATGGTATCATACAAAAGCCAGCCAGGCTGAGGTGGTTATTCACTGTGAATCTATAGAAAGGTATTATTTCAGGTGGTATGTATACACAAATGCAACCCTAGATGTTTCAACTTACAAATGATTTAAAGATTTGAAGAAAAACTATAAGTCCTATTGATTGTTTGCAAACATTTTGCTCACTTTCTGGTAAAATCCAGAAGTTTCAACATCAAAACCTGCTGGAGTGACATCTCTTAAGATGTCAAAGAGGATAATAAGGGTGAGAAAACATGGATAATAACTCCAATTTGAAAAAGAATTCAGAAGAGTTAGAGTCTAGAAATGAGAAACTTTCATTATTTTGCTCATATATTTCTTTTTCTGGGTACACAGAGTGAGCATATGTTTTAAAAAAACCATGTATCTCAATAAGTCTGAAAGAAATATGGCATTTGTTAAAGGAAATTTTAAGAAATATGAACATATTATGTTATGGTTTTATTGCTTTTTTCCCCTCCTTTCTTAGTGATACATAAAATAATCAAGCATCTTAAAATTCACAGAGTCTTAGATGCTATACAGTATTTTTTTTAACCTATTGTGAAAGAGAATAAACAAGTGAAGCCCATATTGGTATCATCAGGTTTACAGGATATTCCTAGTATGTCCTAAGGCTGGGCAGGCCAGAGGCCAAACTATGAAGTAAGCAAAGCGTATCTCTGATTCTGCATCCTTTTGTTCTCTCTCAAATGGAAAAGTGGGTCCATGTAAATCAAAAGACAAGAGATTTGGAGCGCAAAGACTCAGGTCTTAGTTCTTGCTGCAATAATTGCTGGGCCTGTGAACTTGAGTGGGTCATATCACCTCTGAGTTTTCTCTGGGCTAGTAATATACCTGCTTTATGTTCTCCAGAAGGTGGTTAGTTAAAAAACACATTTGAAAAGTGCTGTACAATACTCATTACTATTAAATGATCCTTTTTCCTGTTTTACAGATAAGAGAAGGAATTCAGATTTATTTATCTAGAGCAGATAGGATAGAGGGAGATTAATATATTGTTATCTGTTCACACCTGCAATTATACACTATGATTTACTAGTTAGTCTGCAGTCTACATGAGTCCAAATACTTCAGTTTCCAGGAGCTAGAGGGATACTCCCCAGAGGAGTTACGGATGCATTCTTAGGAGAGGATTGATAATATTTCAGTTAGATAATCTCCGATGTCCCTGGTATTCAACTCTGGGCATCCCATTGCCAAAGTTCCTGCTTCTCCTGGCCCAGCATCCTTACTTTTTCCTACAGTCCCTGTTCCAGCTCCTCCTCCTTTCCCAGTTAGTGCCCCTGCTAGTCCCCAACCACACAGTTGGCTTTCTCACTAGGAAAACATGATATGAATGCACTGTATCTCTTGCTCCCTCAGAGCCAGTCTCTCTGTGGCCTCAGTATACTAAATAGCTATTACATAAACTAGACTTAAAAATTCATTTCATTTAAATAGAAATCATTACTTTAAAAATGATCTTAAAGAAGACCTTTTTTTTAGTCTTAAAGAAGTACTAATGGGTACAAACTTCCAGTTATAAGATGAACAAGCTTGGAAATCTAATGTACAGCATGGTAATTATAGCTAATAATACTGTATCATATAGTTGAACATTGTTAAGAGAGTAGATCTTGATTGTTATTACCAGAAAAAAAGAGGTAACTATGTGACAGGATGGAAGTGGTAGCTAACACTATGGTGGCAATCATTTTGCAATTTATAATGTACCAAATCAACATGTTGTCCACCTTAAACTTACAGTGTTAGTTGTCAATTCTATCTCAATAAGGCTGGAAAAAAAAGAAAATTTCTAATAGTGAGACTTTAAGTAAGGTAGTAAGAGAATGGTGCTTTGGTCACTGTTTGGGGAGTTCAGTTCCTGAGGAAATATTACTTATATAGCTCTCCATCAACATATTATAAACATTCATATAGTTCATTTGTACCTTGAGTTAATCTTGCATAAAGGAATTTAAACATTTCCATTAAACATGGTTAACTTATTCATGCTCCTTTAAATGATGGCTTTCGAATTTTTTGACTGCAGTTCGTAATAAATACATTTTACACCCTGACCTAGAGCACACATATCTTTATGTGTGTATGTAAGGTAAACATCAGTAAAACAAAAGATCGATAAAATAACAATTATCTTACAACTTGCTAAAAGAGTGCAACCAGCAGTTTAAAAAACACCGAATTAGAAAATTCCTTTCAGCAAGCTTGATTAGAAATATGTTTGGTAGCCTATAAACTACCTTGCTAGAAATAAGTATTTCAGAAAGCATTACGGTGTTAAAAGAAAGTGTAACAAATAAGGTTAGATTACAACTGTCTATGAAAATTTCAAATCTGAACTTTCCATTCTGATGTTATTTTTCTTTCAGAGACTAAATTTCTACGCATGATTTTGTAGCAGATGAATGAGACAGGGCAAGTAAGGATATTGTTCTTATAAAATCTAGTCTATATTTTCTTCTAGTCTTGTTTATACTATCTTTTATCTTCTCTCAGGCTTCCTTATCACTAGCTTTGTTTAAGAAATGATTCCTGTATCCATTTGCTTTGTTCTCAAATGAGTCAATTGTCTCTCATTTCTTACATTCTGTAGTGACATAAATCTTTCATCTTAAAGACAGAACTTGAATAATTTCCTGCTCCAAATATTGGTATTAGTTACTAAATCTAATCTCATTAAACATTTCATTGTTAGGAATAAATGTTTTCTGTTTTCCTTCAAGGAAATGCTCCAACATCATCATCGTTAACATCACTAACTAAATATGTTGTGGGCAGTATGGAAAGGCAATTATATTTTATATTTAAATATCTTAGATTAAAGATTCATTAAGTATTCCTTTTTGTCATATGAACAAATTCAATAAAGGTCAATTATGTCTGATGGAGATAACTTTCTCTGTAAAGTTGAAGAATGTGAATATAAAAATATGCTATCTTAATTAAAGTTGTTTAGCAATTTAAGGAGTGACTTTTTTTTTGTCACTTCAGAATGATATGCTTATACCAGTACAAAACAGACCATAATTATTCGTTCATTCAATCCATTCCAGAAAGATTACTTTTAGGACTAAAGATATACCTGGATGCAAAAAGACTGGAATCTGGAATAGGAAGGCGGTTTATAAAAAATAATTAAATTACAATGTGATCATTGAACTAGTTGCAGTATATACAGAGTACAGTGGTAACTAGGGAAGGAAAGACTCAATGTCTTGAGAGAATTGTTCAAAGCTCACAAAAGGTGGGTTCTCTAAACTGGGTCTTGAAGGACATTTAGAGGGGAGATTATTCCAAAGCAGAGAAGAGTTGTGAGAAACTATCAAGATATTTCCATTCTTCCTAGCCTGCCGTAATTCATTATGATGATTCTGGCAGGTGTGATATTTTCTCAATTTACAAAAAGAGCTATTTTGTCTTCGAAGGAGTCATTTTTTTACCAGCTGATTTTACAGTAATAGGCTAGTTTGTGCCATTGCAGGAAATGGTTTCAAATTAAATTTTACTGAACTTCTAAAGAGCAATTTCCACTAAATGACTGTATATATTTTCCCCTCTGTTTTCTCAGCTAAGACATGGTCCCTAGGACAATAGTAAGACTTTTTAGAGTAAACTTCTCAGTTTATGGGCAAAATGGCTCATTTGCGAAGTTGCATGCCCAACCCAGCAATGAAAAATCACTTTAATCATTCAATTGGCAATGCTTTTTATACAAACAGGTCAGAAGCACTACAAAAATTTGAAAAATCTTCAAAACTTGAAATGACAGAGCTCAGAGTTTGTATTGTTTAGTGGCAGGATAAACAAACTCCACCAGCTCTTCTTTTCTAACTTCAGCCACCATACCGAATTCCTTCCCAGGTTTTAAAAAAAACAGACACATTTTTAAAAATATAAATTTTTGGTGGTATGGGATTTTTATTTATTTGCCTATTGTGTGCTCCATTAGAATGAATACAGCATAAAAGCAGAGAATTCTTCTATGGTATTTATTCCAGTAACCTCAATACATGGAATAATGTGTAGCATATTTTAAGAACCCAAGAAATATTTGGTATGTTAATTAATAAATGAGTAAAGTAAATCAATACTGAATGACATAAATCTTTTCCTCTAGCAATCATACTTTCTATAAGTAGGAAGATGTTGTCGCACTGTCATTGTTCTCAAAAGCAGGGGAGAAGGGAATGAGCATTTTGTAAGTGGTTAAACACTACAATTAAATTTCAAGTATCTGGTTCATTCATTCATGCATTCAACATTTATTGAGCATCTACTATTTATCACGTAAAGGTGAAGAGATATAGTCCCTATGTTCATGAAATGTAGATTTAGGTGGGGTGGCAAATGTGTAAACAAGTAAATGCATAATATTGATGTTTGGTATTTAGAAAATTTATGCTCAGTTTTAATTATTCACAAATGAGCTCAGAATAGTTATACAGAGTAAATAACATTTTCACCTAGATGTGCATTTAAATCACCCATGCTTAAGGCTTGGATAGAGAGCTAGTCAGTGAGCTTAGATTGCCTTTGCCATCTGTGCATCCACATGGCTTGTGTTCTGTCTCATTCATAGGTGAACATTTTGGGAAAAATTATATGATGCTGCAGCATTGTGAATTTAGGGATTTCCAAAGATTTGTTTGGATTTCCAAAGAGATATCCTCTTCAATCTCTTCAGTAGAATTTCAATGGTCTACTGTTATCTATACATGCAATGATTGAAGAATGTACAAGAAACCAAGCTAGCGAAGAGAATGGGATTATGAACTGTGGCTGGTAAAGGGTGGGAGGAGGGAAGCCAAGAAGGCAGGGAAGTATTTGTAAAGAGGGCATATGAAGTGAGTATTAAAAATTAACAGATCAGAGATTAAAGATAGCGGTGTGGGAGGTGAGAGAGAGGCCTCCTCCTAAAACCGCATATAATACGAAAATATAATTAATACAACTAATCCTGAAAGAGCACCAGGAAAGAGGAATGTGCCAGACTGCATACACCTGGAGAAAAGAATAGACATCACAGAACAGGGTAACGTACCAAAGTCATGGCCCGGCAGGACCCAAGCCCTTCATCCACCCCAGCTCACTGGCAGGAGGAAGAGAAACAGAGCGGGGAGGGATTGGAGGCTTGGGACTGCTGAATACCTAGCTCTGGAGATCTGCTGTGGGGGCACAAACCTAAATCGCATGGTGCTCCGGTGATTACTTGAGTTGGAAAGATAAGACAGGTGGAATTCCTGGAAAGACAGAGATTTCAGCTGCTTGTGGATTCATATCTGGTTGCTGTGGGACAAAAGAAAGACAGTCCAAGAGACTTCCTAATAGTGAGGGTGCTGCTAAAGGGGCAAGGATTGCACAGAGCTTACTGCTCAGGAGAAAGGACAGGAAGAAAAAATTGTCTGGGTGCACTCTGACCTGCAGGTTGGGAACTTTCACGATGTTCAGGTGCTCCAGCCCTCTGGCTGGCTATGCAGCTCCAAGGCCCCCCACCGTGATACACACTCTGCTGCAACTTCCACCCAGCCAGCCCGCATCTGGCTCACAAACTGGCAAACCCTGCCCTGGCATCAGGCCAGCCAGAGGGAAGCCCTGCCTACAGCACCTACAAACACAAAGCATAGAGGCTTATACCTGTGAGTTCAGCTCACTCGTTCTGACAGTGAAGAAAGGCATAGTAGCTGGGAAGCAGGAAAAAATCTCTTTCCTTCCTGCAGTTACCAACACTGCTCCCCTGCGATCCCCATCATTGCTCCAGGGGCTGAGCAGCTCCAAAGAGTAGAGCTTCCAGGCACTAGGGAGCACCAAATACAAATATGAAACATCAGAGGAACCTGGTTCAAAGCAAAGTCATATATCACCAGAGAAAGAGTCAAATGAAACAGACCTCAAGAATCTTCCTGGAAGAGATTTCAAAATAAAAATCATAAACATGCTCATGGAGGGACAGAATATTATACAAGAACTCAGGAATTAATTCTGGTTGGAAATCCAATCATTATGAAACACAGTAACAGAAATAAAACATACAGTGGAAGGTTTTCAAAGCAGATTAGATATGGTGGAGGAGATGCTAAATGAAATAGAAATTAGAGAAGAGGAATACAAAGAAGCTGAGGCACAGAGAGAATAAAGGATCTCTAAGAATGAAAGAATATTGAGAGAAATGTGTGACCAATCCAAACAGAACATATTAGTATTATAGGGGTACAGAAGAAGAAGAGAGAGAAAAAGGGATAGAAAGTGTCTCTAAGGAGGTAATTGGGGAAAACTTCCCCAATCTGGGGAAGGAGATAGTCTCTCAGGCCATGGAAGTGCACAGATCTCCCAACACAAGGGACCCAAGGAAGACAACAAGACATATAGTAATTAAAAGGGCAAAGATCAAGAATAAGGACGGACTATTAAAAACAAATGGAGAGAGAAATAATATCACATACAAAGGAAAACCCATCAGGCTATCAACAGATTTATCAGCAGAAATCCTATAGGCCAGAATGGAGTGGCATGATATATTTAATGCAATGAAGCAGAAGGGCCTCGAACCAAGAATAGGTTATCCGGAAAGGTTATAATTTAAATTTGAAGGAGGGATTAAACAATTTCCACATAAGCAAAAGCTGAGAGAATTTACCTCCCATAAACTGTCTCTACACTGTATTTTGGAGGGACTGCTATAGATGGAAGTGTTCCTAAGGTTTAATAGCTATAACCAGAGGTAATAAAACCACAGTAAAGAAAGTAGAACAGTTAATTACTAAACAAATGAAAAATTAAATCAGCTATCCCCAAAGTCAGTCAAGGGATAGGCAAAGAGTACAGAATATGATATCTAATATGTAAAGAATGGAGGAGGACGAAAAAGGAGGAGAAAAAAAAGAACCTTTAAATTGTGTTTGTAATAGCATATTAAGTGAGTTAAGTTAGACTCTTACATAGTAAGGAAGTTACCCTTGAACCTTTGGTAACCACGAATCTAAAGCCTGCAATGGCAATAAGTACATACCTATCGATAATCATGCTAAATGTAAATGGTCTGAATGCACCAATCAAAAGACAAAGAGTCACTGATGGATAAAAAAACAAGATTCATCTATATGCTCCTACAAGAAACTCATGTTAAACTCAAAGACAAACACAGACTAAAAGCGAAGGAATGGAAAAAGATATTTCATGCAACTAATAGGGAGACAAAAGCATGATTTGCAGGACTTGTATCAGACAAAATAGACTTCAAAAAAAAGTAAGTTACAAGAGACAAGGGAGGACATTACATAATGATAAAGGTGTCAATCCAACAAGAAGATATAACCATTATAAATATCTATGCACCCAATACAGGAGCACCTACATATTTGAAACAAATACTAACAGAATTTAAAGGGGAAATAGAATACAATGCATTCATTCTAGGAGACTTAAATACTCCAAAGGACAGACCAACCAGACAAAAATTAAGTAAGGAGACGACAGAAGCACTAAACAACACATTAGGACAGATGGACCTAACAGACATCTACAGAATTCTACACCAAAAAACAGCAGAATACACATTCTTCTCAACTGCACATGGAACATTTTCAAGAATACATCATATACTAGATCACAAAAAGAGCCTCTGTAAATTCAAAAAGATTGAGATTGTACAAACCAGTTTCTCAGACTACAAAGGTATGAAACTAGAAATAAATTATGCAAAGAAAATGAAAAATCCCACAAACACATGGAGGCTTCACAGCATGCTCCTAAATAACCAATGGATCAATGACCAAATAAAAACAGATATCAAGAAATATATGAAGGTAAATGACAACAATAATTCAACACTGCAAAATCTGTAGGACACAGCAAAGGCTGTGCTAAGAGGAAAGTATATTGCAATACAGGTCTACCTCAGGAAAGAAGAACATTCCCATATGAACATTCTTTTTTTCATATGTAAAAGCAACTTATTTATTTAAAAAAATTTTGTATTAAGGTATTATTGATATACACTCTTATGAAGGTTTCACTTGAAGAAACAATGTGGTTACTACATTTACCCATATTATCAACTCCCCACTCAAACCCCAATGCAGTCACTGTCCTTCAGTGTAGTAAGATTCCACATATTCACTATTTGCCTTCTCTGTGCTACACTGTTTTCCCTGTGATCCGCCATACCATGTGTACTAAACATAATACCCCTCAATCCACTTCTTCCTCCTTCCCACCTGCCCTCCCACACCCCTCCCCTTTGGTAACCACTAGTTCCTTCTTGGAGTCTCTGAGTCTGCTGCTATTTTATTCCTTCAGTTTTGATTCGTTGTTATACTCCACAAATGAGGGAAATCATTTGGCACTTGTCTTTCTCCACCTGGCTTATTTCACTGAGCATATCCTCGAGCTCCATTCAAGTTGTTGCAAATGGTAGGATTTGTTTCTTTCTTATGGCTGAATAGTATTCCATTGTGTATATGTACCAAATCTTCTTCATCCATTCATCTACTGATGGACACTTAGGTTGCTTCCATTTCTTGACTATTATAAAAAGTGCTGCAATAAACATAGGGCTGCATATATCTTTTTCAAACTGGGCTTATGCATTCTTAGGGTAAATTCCTAGGAGTGGAATTCCTGGGTCAAATGGTATTTCTATTTTTAGTTTTTTGAGGAACCTCCATACTGCTTTCCACAGTGGTTTAACTAGCTTACATTCCCACCCGCAATGTAGGAGGGTTCCCCTTTCTCTGCATCCTCGCCAGCATTTGCTGTTCTTAGTCTTTTCTATGCTGGCCATCCTTACTGTTGTGAGGTGATATCTCATTGTGGTTTCAATTTGCATTTCCCTGATAATTAGTGATGCGGAGCATCTTTTCCTGTGTCTGTTGGCCATCTGAATTTCTTCTTTGCAGAACTGTCTCTTCATATCCTTTGCCCATTTTTTAATCAGGTTATTTGCTTTTTGGGTGTTGAGGCATGTAGGTTCTTTTTTATTATTATTAAGCTATTATTGATACACACTCTTTGTTAGGTTCCCCTTAACACACAGTCTTGAGCGGCCTCTGGGTGCAGCAGCTCCTTATCACTTACAACAGGTGCATAAGTCCCCTTTAACACACAGCCTTGAACTGTCTCCGGGTGCAGCAGCTCCTTATCATTTGCAGAAGCTGCACCCGAGTGTAGCAAAAGACCCTATTGTCTGCAGCAGTTTCTGTTTCTCAGAAATCACTGGACCACCATCGTGCTCACCAAAGCCCTAAATTCCTATATAAGCAGCTCCCCCCTTGCTGCCACTGCTGCTCTCTCTCTTTCGAGACAGCCACTCTGTCTTACAAAGAATAAAACCATGCTGACAGAGTTCTCGTGTCCTTCTTTGCAAGCAAGTGAGCCAGGTAACTAAAGAACCCTTTCACTCTTATAAAGGTTTCACATGAAAAAGCAATGTGGTTACTACATTTACCCATATTATCAAGTCCCCACCCAGACCCCAATGCAGTCACTGTCCATCAGTGTAGTAAGATGCCACAGATTCATTGTTTACCTTCTCTGTACAACACCGTTTTCCCCGTGACCCCCACACCATGTGTACAAAACATAATACCCCTCAATCCCCTTCTCCCACCCTCCCCACCCACCCTCCCACACCCCTCCCCTTTGGTAACCACTAGTTCTTTCTTGGAATCTCTGACTTTGCTACTATTTTGCTCCTGCAGTTTTGCTTCATCATTATACTCCAAAAATGAGGGAAATAATTTGACACTTGCCTTTCTCTGCCTGGCTTATTTCACTGAGCATAATATCCTCCAGCTCCATCCATATTGTTGCAAGTGGCAGGATTTGTTTCCTTCTTATGGCTGAATAGTATTCCATTGTGTATATGTACCACCTCTTCTTTATCCATTCATCTACTGATGGACACTTAGGTTGCTTCCATATCTTGGCTATTGTAAATAGTGCTGCCATAAATATAGGGATGCATATGCCTTATTGTATCTGAGATCTTGTATTCTTTGTGTAAATTCCAAGTAGTGGGATTCCTGGGTCATATGGTATTTCTATTTATAGTTTTTTAAGGAACCTCCATTTTGCTTCCCACAATGGTTGAACTAGCTTACATTCCCACCAGCAGTGTAGGAGCGTTCCCCTTTCTCCGCATCCTCGCCAGCATTTGCTGTTCTTAGACTTTTCTATGCTGGCCATCCTTACTGGTGTGAGGTGATATCTCATTGTGGTTTTAATTTGCATTTCCCTGATGATTAGTGATGTGGAACATCTTTTCATGTGTCTGTTGGCCATCTGAATTTCTTCTTTGGAGAACTGTCTCTTCATCTCCTCTGCACATTTTTTAATTGGGTTATTGGATTTTTGGGTGTAGAGGCATGTAAGTTCTTTATATATTTTGGATGTTAACCTCTTCTCTGATATGTCATTTACCAATATATTCTTCCATACTGTAGGATGCCTTTTTGTTCTGTTGATGGTGCCCTTTGCCATACAGAAACATTTTAGGTTGATGTAGTCCCATGAGTTCATTTTTTCTTCTGTTTCCCTTGCTCGAGGAGATGTGTTCAGGAAAAGTCACTCATGCTTATATTCAGGAGATTTTTGCCTATGTTGTCTTCTAAGAGTTTTATGGTTTCATTACTTACATTCAGGTCCTTGATCCATTTCAAGTTTACTTTTGTGTATGGGCTTAAACAATAATCCAGTTTCATTCTCTTGCATGTAACTGTCCAGTTTTCCCAACACAAACTATTGAAGAGGCTGTCATTTCCCCATTTTATGTCCATGGCTCCTTTATCATATATTAACTGACTATATATGCTTGGATTTATATCAGGGCTCTCTAGTCTGTTCCATTGGTCTATGGGTCTGTTCTTGTGCCAGTACCAATGGTCTTGAGTACTGTGGCTTTGTAGTAAAGCTTGAAGTTGGGGAGCATAATACCCCCAGCTTTATTCTTCCTTCTCAAAGTTGCTTTGACTATTCAGGGTCTTTTGTGGTTCCATATGAATTTTAGAATGATTTTCTCTAGTTCGTTGAAAAATGCTGTTGGTACTTTGATAGGAATTGCATTGAATGTATAGGTTGCCTTAGGCAGGATGGCCATTTTGACAATATTAATTCTTCCTATCCATGAGCATGGGATGTGTTTCCATTTATTGGTATGTTCTTTAATTTCTCTCATGAGTGTCTTCTAGTTTTCAGAGTATAGGTCTTTCACTTCCTTGGTTAGGTGTATTCCTAGGTATTTTATCCTTTTTGATGGAACTTTGAATGGAGTTGTTTTCCTGATTTCTCTCTCTTCTAGGTCATTGTTAGTGTATATGAATGCCACAGATTTCTGTGTATTAATTTTGTGTCCTGCAACTTTGCTGAATTCAGATATTAGATCTAGTAGTTTGGAGTAGATTTTTTAGGGTTTTTTATGTACAATATCATCTGCAAACAAGGACAGTTTAACTTCTTCCCTTCCAATCTGGATGCCTTTTATTTCTTTGTGTTGTCTGATTGCCGTGGCTAGGACGTCCAGTACTATGTTGAATAGAAGTGGGGAGAGTGGGCATCCTTGTCTTGTTCCCGATCTTAAAGGAAAAGCTTTCAGCTTATCGCTGTTAAGTATAATGTTGGCTGTGGGTTTCTCACATATGGCCTTTATTATGTTGAGGTACTTGCCCTCTATACCCATTTTGTTGAGAGTTTTTATCACGAATGGATGTTCAATTTTGTCAAATGATTGTTCAGCATCTATGGAGATGATCATGTGGTTTTTGTCCTTCTTTTTGTTGATGTGGTGGATGATGTTGAAGGATTTTCAAATGTTGAAACATTTTTGCATCCCTGGAATAAAATCCTACTTAATCAGGATGGATGATCATTTTGATGTATTTTTGAATTCGGTTTGTTTATATTTTGTTGAGTATTTTTGCGTCTAAGTTCATCAGGGATATTAGTCCGTAGTTTTCTTTTTTTGTGATGTCTTTGCCTGGTTTTGGTATTAGAGTGATGCTGGCTTCATAGAATGAGTTTGGAAGTATTCCCTCTTCTTCTACTCCTTGGAGAACTTTAAGGATCTTCACTAAATGTTTGATAAAATTCAGCAGTGAAGCCATCTGGTACAGGGGTTTTGTTCTTAGGTAGGTTTTTGATTACCAGTTCAATTTCGTTGCTGGTAATTGGTCTGTTGAGATTTTCTGTTTCTTTCTTGGTCATCCTTGGAAGGTTGTATTTTTCTAGAAAGTTGTCCATTTCTTCTAGGTTATCCAGTTTGTTAGCATATAATTTTTCATAGTATTCTCTAATACTTCTTTGTATTTCTGTGCTGTCCATAGCGATTTTTCCTTTCTCATTTCTGATTCTATTTATGTGAGTAGACTCTCTTTTTTTCTTGATAACTCTGGCTAGGGGTTTATCTATTTTTTTTGTTTTCTCAAAGAACTAGCTCTTGCTTTCGTTGATATTTTCTATAGTTTTATTCTTCTCAATTTTATTTATTTATGCTCTAATCTTTATTACGTTGCTCTTCTACTGACTTTGGGTCTCATTTGTTCTTCTTTTTCTAGTTTTGTTAATTGTGAGTTTAGACTGTTCATAGGGGACTGTTCTTCTTTCCTGAGGTAGGCCTGTATTGCAATATCCTTTCATTTTAGCACGGCCTTCACTACATCCCACAGATTTTGCAGTGTTGATTATTGTTGTCATTTGTCTCCATATGTTGCTTGATCTCTGTTTTTATTTAGTCATTGATCCATTGATTATTTAGGAGCATGTTATTAAGCCTCCATGTGTTTGTGGGCTTTTTCATTTTTTTTGCATAATTCATTTCTAGTTTCATTTCTTTGTGGTCGGAGAAGCTGGTTGGTACAATTTCAGTCTTTCTGAATTTACCGAGGCTCTTTTTGTTGCCTAGTATATGATCTATTTTTCAAAATGTTCCATGTGCACTTGAGAAGAATGTGTATTCTGCTGCTTTTGAGTGTAGAGTTCTGTAGATGTCTGTTAGGTCCATGTGTTCTAATGTGTTGTTCAGTGCCTCTGTCTCCTTATTTTCTGTCTGATTGATCTGTCCTTCACAGTGAGTTGTGTGTTGAAGTCTCATAGAATGAATGCACTGCATTCTATTTCCTCCTTTAATTCTGTTAGTATTTGTTTCACATATGTAGGAGCTCCTGTGTTAGGTGCATAGATATTTATAGTGGGTATATCTTCTTGTTGGATTGACCCTTTTATCATTATGTAATGTCCTTCTTTGTCTCTTGTGACTTTCTTTGTTTTGAAGTCTATGTGTCTGGTATAAGTACTGCATCTCCTGCTTTTTTCTTCCCATTAGTTGCATGAAATGTCTTTTTCCATCCCTTCACTTTGAGTCTGTGTATGTCTTTCTGTTTAAAGTGAGTCTCTTGGAGGCAGCATATAGATGGGTCTTGTTTTTTTATCCATTCAGTGACTCTATGTCTTTTGATTGGTGCATTCAGTCCATTTACATTTAGGGTGATTATGGATAGGTATGTACTTACTGGTATTGCATGCTTCAGATTCGTGGTTACCAAAGGTGCAAGGTTAACGTCCTTACTATCTAAGAATCCAACTTAACTCACTTAATATGCTATTACAAGCACAATCTAAAGGTTCTTTTTTTTGTTTTTTTTTCCACCTCCTTTTTCTTCCTCCTCCATTCTTTATATATTAGGTATCATATTCTCTATTGTTTGTCAATCCCTTGACGGACTCTGGGGATAGTTAATTTAATTTTGCATTTTCTTAGTAATTAGTTGTTATACTTCCTTTACTGTGGTTTTATTACCTCTGGTGACAGCTATTAAACCTTAGGAACACTTCCATCTGTAGCAGTCCCTCCAAAATACACTCTAGAGATGGTTTGTGGGAGGTAAATTCTCTCAGGTTTTGCTTATCTGGGAATTGTTTAATCCCTCCTTCAAATTTAAATGATAATTTTGCCGGATAAAGTAACCTTGGTTCAAGCCCTTCTGCTTCATGCATTAAATACATCATGCCACTCCCTTCTGGCCTGTAAGGTTTCTGCTGAGAAGTCTGATAATAGCCTGATGGGCTTTCCTTTTTATGTGATCTTATTTCTCTCTGGTTGCTTTTAATAGTCTGTCCTTATCCTTTATCTTTGCCATTTTAATTACTGTATGTCTTGATGTTGTCTTCCTTGGGTCCCTTGTGTTGGGAGATCTGTGCACCTCCATGGCCTGGGAGACTATTTCCTTCCCCAGATTGGGGAAGTTTTCAGCAATCACCTCCTCAAAGACACTTTCTATCCCTTTTTCTCTCCCTTCTTCTTCTGGTACCCCTATAATGCGAGTATTGTTCCGTTTGGATTGGTCACACAGTTCTCTCAATATTCTTTCATTCTTAGAGATCCTTTTTTCTCTCTGTGCCACAGCTTCTTTGTATTCCTCTTCTCTAGTTTATATTTCATTTATTGTCTCCTCCACCATATCCAATCTGCTTTTAATACTGTCCATTGTGCTCTTCAAGGATTGGATTACTGACCATAATTCATTCCTGAGTTCTTGTATATCTTTCCTTACCTCCATGAGCATGTTAATGATTTTTATTTTGAACTCCCTTTCAGGGAGAGTCATGAGGTCATTATCATTTAAATCTTTCTCAGGTGTTGTATTAATAATTTTACTCTGGACCAGGTTCCTTTGGCATTTCATATTTGTGTATGGTGCCCTCAAGTGCCCAGAAGCTCTACTCTCTGGAGCTGCTAAGCCCCTGAAGCAGTGTCGGGGTTTGCAGGGAGGTGGTATTGGTGCCTGGGGGGAGGAAAGAGCTGTTTCCTGCTTTCCAACTGTTATGCCTGTCTCCACTGCCTGAACCAGTGGGACGAGCACACAGGTATAAGCCTCTGTGCTTTGCGTTTTTAGTTGCTGTAGACAGATATTCCCTCTGGCTGGCCTAATGTCAGGATAGGGTTTCCCGGTTTGCAGGCCAGGTGAGGCTGGCCCAGAGAAAGGCACAGTAGTCTCCCTGTCACGGAAGGGGTTCTTAGAGCTGTGTAGGCAGCCAGGGAGCTGGAGCACCTGAAGATCGTGAAAGCTCCCAATCTGCTGGGCAGAGTGCACCCAGACCATCTGTCTACCTGTCCTTTCTCCTGAGCAGTAAGCTCTGTGCAATCCTTGTCCCTTTAGCAGCCCTCTTGCTAAGGGCTTCTTTGTTAGTAAGTCTCTCAGGCTGCCCACCTTTCTTTTGTCCCAGAGGAGCTGGATATGGATCCCTGCTTTCCACAAGCAGCTGGAATCTTAGTCTGTCCAGGAATTCTGCCTGTCTTAGCTTTCCAACCCCCTAATTACGAGAGTATCATGCAAAGACTGTGAAATGTAGGTTTGTGCTCCCAGAGAAGATCTCCAGAGTTAGGTATTCAGCAGTCCCAGATCTCCACTCCTCCCTGCTCTATTCCTTTTCCTCCTGTTGGTGAGCTGGGGTGGGGGAAGGGCTTGGATCCCACAGGACCACAACTTTAGTATGTTACCCTTTCCTGTGAGGTCTGCTCTTGTCTCCAGGTAATTGCAGTTTGGTGCAGTCCTCTTTCCTGTTGCTCTTTCAAGAGTAGTTGTATTAGTTATATTTTCATATTATATGTGGTTTTAGCAGGAAGCTTCTGTCTCACCTCTCGTGGCCATCTTTTTTTCCCATATGAACATTCTAAACTCACAATTAATGAAACTAGAAAAAGAAGAACAAATGAGGCCCAAAGTCTGTAGAAGGAGGGACATAATAAAGATTAGAGCAGAAATAAATAAAATCAAGAAGAATAAAATAATAGAAAGAATCAATGAAAGCCAGAACTATTTCTTTGTGAAAATAAAAGCAGTAGATAAACCGGTAGCCTGACTTATCAAGAAAAAAAGAGATTCTACTCACATAAACAGAATCAGAAATGAGAAAGGAAAAATCACTACAGACACCAAAGAAATACAAAGAATTATGAGAGAATACTATGAAAAATTGTAAGCTAACATACTGGATAACCTAGAAGAAATGTACAACTTTCTAGAAAAATACAACCTTCCAAGGCTGACCCAGAAATAAACAGAAAATCTGACCAGACCAATTATCAGCAATAAAATTGAATTGGTAGTCAAAAAACTACCTATGAACAAAACTCCTGTACCAGATGGCTTCACCACTGAATTTTATCAAACATTTAGTGAAGACCTAATACCCATCCTTCTCAAAGTTTCCCAAAAAGTAGAAGAGGGAATACTTCCAAACTCATTGTATGATGCCAGCATCACTCTAATACCAAAACCAGGCAAAGACACCACAAAAAAAGAAAACTACAGAGCAATATCTCTGATGAGCACAGATGCAGAAATACTCAACAAAATATTAGCAAACCGAATTCAAAAATAAATCAAGAGAATCATACACCATGTTCAAGTGGGATTCATCTCAGGCTGCAAGGATGGTACAACATTCAAAAATCCATCAACATCATCTTTGACATCAAGAAAAATTAGGACAAAGACCCCATGATCATCTCCACAGATGCCAAAGAAGCATTTGGGAAAATTCAACATCCATTCATGATAAAAACTCTCAACAAAATGGGTATAGAGGGAAAGTACCTCAACATAATAAAGACCATATATGACACACCCACTGCCAACATCATACTTAATAGTGAGAAGCTGAATGCCTTTCCTTTAAGATCAGGAAGAAGACAGGACAGGACGCCCACTCTCTCCACTTTTATTCAACATAGTTTTGGATGTCCTCACCACAGCAATTAGACAACACAAAGATATAAAATGCATCCACATTGGTAAGGAAGAAGTTAAATTGTCACTCTTTGAAGATCACAGGATATTGTACATAAAAAAACCCTAAGGAATTCACTGCAAAATTGCTAGATCTAATATCTGAATTCAGCATAGCTGCAGAATAGAAAATTAATACACAGAAATCTGTTGCATTCCTATCCACTAACAATGAACTAGCAGAAAGAGAAATCAGAAAAAAATTCCGTTCATAATTGCATCAAAAAGAATAAAATACCTAGGAATAAGCCTAACCAAGGAAGTGAAAGACCTATACTTTGAAAAATACAAGACACTTAAGAGAGAAATTAAAGAAGATACCAGTAAATGGAAATACCATCCATGCTCATGGATAGGAAGAATTAATATTGTTAAAATGACCATACTGCCTAAAGCAATCTACTGATTCAATCCAATCCCTATCAAAATACCAACAGCATTCTTCAATGAACTAGAACAAATAGTTCTAAAATTCATATGGAACCACAAAAGACCCTGAATAGCCAAAGAAATCCCAAGAAGGAAAAATAAAACAGGGGAGATCTCGCTTCTCAACTTCAAGCTCTACTATAAAGCCACAGTAATCAAGACAATTTGGTACTGGCACAAGAACAGACCCATAGATCTGTAGAACAGAATAGAGTACAGATAGTAACCCAAGCATATATTGTCAGTTAATATATGATAAAGGAGCCATGTATATTAAATGGGGAAATGACAGCCTCTTCAACAACTGATGTTGGCAAAACTGGGCAGCAACATGCAAGAGAATGAAACCGTATTATTGTTTAACCCCATATACTATAAAGTAAACTCGGAATGGATGAAAGACCTGAATATAAGTCATGAAACCATAAAACTCTTAGAAGAGAACATAGGCAAAAATATAAATATAAACATAAGCAACTTCTTCCTGAATGCATCTCCCCAAGCAAGGGAAACAAAAGCAAAATGGAACACATGAGACTACATCAAACTAAAAAGCTTCTGTATGGCAAAGGACACCATCAACAGAACAAAAAGGCATCCTACAGTATGGGAGAATATATTTGTAAATGACACATCTGACAAGGGGTTAACATCCAAAATATATAAAGAACTCACACGTTTCAACACCCAAAAAATAACCCTATTAAAAAATGTGTGGAGAATCTGAACAGACACTTCTCCAAAGAAGAAATTCAGATGGCCAACAGACACATGGAAAGATTCTCCACATCACTAATTATCAGGGAAATGCAAATTAAAAGCACAATTATATATCACCTCACACCAGTAAGTACAGCCACCATCAAAAAGACTAGGAACTACAAATGCTGGTGAGGATGAAGAGAAAGGGAACCCTCCTACACTGCTGGAGGGAATGTAAGCTAGTTCAACCATTGTGGAAAGCAATATGGAGGTTTCTAAAAAAACTAAAAATAGAAATTCCATTTGGCCTGGGAATCCCACTCCTTGGAATTGACCCAAAGAATACAAGTTCTCATATTCAAAAAGACATATGCACCCCTATGTTTATCACAGCACTTTTTACAATAGCCAAGAAATGGAAGCAACCTAAGTGTCCATCAGTAGATGAATGGATAAAGACAATGTGGTACATATACACAATGCAATACTATTCAGCCATAAGAAAGAAACAAATCCTACCATTTGCAACAATATGGATGGAGCTGGAGAATATTTTGCTCAGTGAAATAAACCAGGCAGAGAAAGATAATGCCGAATGATTTCCTTCATTTGTGGAGTATAACAATGAAGCAAAAATGAAGGAACAAAACGCAACAGACTCAGAGACTGCAAGAAGCGACTAGTGGTTACCAAAGGGGAGGGGTGTGGGAGGGTGTCGGTGGGGAGGTCGGAAGAAGGGGATTGAGGAGTATTATGTATATAGTATACATTGTGTGGTGGGTCACGGGGAAGACAGGGTAGCACAGAGAAGGCAAATAGTGAATCTGTAGCATCTTACTTCCCTGATGGACAGTGACTGGACCTGGATGGACCATTAAGAATTATGAATTCCTTGCAAAGGGGTCTGGATATTCAGTAGGAAGTTAGAAGCTATTGAGAAATTCTAATTGGGGAGAAGGCTATCCATATGAACAGCTTAGAATATTTTAGAAAAGTACCATCTGGCTCCTCTTGGAAGACTGAAAAAGAACTAGGTTATAGACAGGTAGACAAATTAGAGATGTGTGTGTGATAGGCCAGGTAAAAGGAGAAAGCTCAGAAAAGTAGGAACAGTACGAATGGAAAAAA
Source organism: Phataginus tricuspis (assembly GCA_029783875.1). Taxonomy (NCBI): domain Eukaryota; kingdom Metazoa; phylum Chordata; class Mammalia; order Pholidota; family Manidae; genus Phataginus; species Phataginus tricuspis. The sequence continues at coordinate 4,502,233 of JAQQAC010004253.1, read as the reverse complement.
GGAGTCAATTGGAGATTTAGGAGGCAGAATCAGGAGGACACTTCCTAGGTGACTTCAGTCTCCAAAGTCTTATTCCTGAATATGAGTCATTTTACTTTTTCATTAAAAAAAATATGGGGTGTTTTTCCATAAGTGTCATGGTATTTTCCTTCTTGTTGAATTCTTTTTAAATGACTTGGGCAAAAGAAAAATTCATAAAAGTTACTTTAGTGCTGTGTTTAGTAGACTGAAAGCTCTCCAGATGCTTAAGAAATTAATGTCTGTGGTGTCCTTCCAACATCAAGAGACAAAGGTCATCTAACTGAGAAGCTCATATCATCCGGTGCATGTGTTCATATTGCAGATGTGGAAAAATGCCACGACTGGATGGTGTTTGCCAGATCAGTGAGCCTGGTTCTTGGGACTCTGAGCAGGCGAATTCTCAAAATGTGCTGCCTCTCTCAGGACCCCTCTTGAATTTGGTCTCCTGTGGACGGGATGGGCCCCTGATTCTGCTCACCACAATGTGGATGCCTTTCTTCTTTTTTCCAGCCCTTAGGCAGGCTCTGCTAAGGGATAGACTTCTGTTCTAATAGGTTTGTTTTACTATCAAGGTCTCCTTTTTTTCATTGCTTCAGAGTCTTCACTTGACTTACCATGTATCTTCTACTTCCTGGTTTTTGTCCCTCCATTTCACTGTCACCTACAACCCCAACTGTCTGCTCTAAAATTTCAGACTCTTGACCTGGCTTCAGATCCACCTCTTTCTCTTTTTTTTTTCCCCCATACTATACTGGTAAGTCTGCCACAGCCATGGCTTTTAGAACCATTTCAAAGCTGATATCTCCCAATTCAAATTTAACGCACATTTAACTCTCCCATACAAAATTAACTCACAATCTCCCACCATCTTCACCCCACTTAGGAAGAACTTATTCTTTCTCCTTTAGCCCTTACAGCAATCCATGGTACCCAACATTTACAAATTCAGAGTTTTATGCATTTTCCTTTATAATTCTCTTTCTTTTATCCTATACATCCAGTCAGTCATCACATCCTATCAATTTACATATTTCTCTAATAATCTCCTTTCATCAGCATTAGCACTCAAATTTCACTAAGAACTCTTTTAGTTCGTACTCTTTGTTGCTTAGGCATAAACCTAAGTCATTCTCCATCCTGTAGCCCATATTAAAATTCCAAATCAGAAATAGAATCTTCCAATGTATTATTTAAATTTTGGTTATTTACCTACTACATACCTATCTACATGCCATGTGAAAAGATACAACAATAAATAAGACATGATTTAGTCTCATTCTTTTCATGACTTTCAGAATCACACCAAAAGTACTTACAATGCTTGAAATCTGTGCTCTGCCCTTGTCTACCTTTTGAAAAAATGGGAATCATACCAGGTGTGGTTTGCTTTTATTTAGCTATTCCCCATGAAAGTACTCCAGAGCCCACACATGGCAATATAAAAGGCAGACAGAAACGATCTGGTATAAGAAGTGAGGGTCCACTGCTCTCAGTGCGATAGTCACTGGAGATTCAGACACTTAAACATGCAACTATCTGTCACCAACCATCTTTTAAATACATTGATGTCTTACCATTTCTAATATTTGGTTCAAAGCACTCTGAAACATTTCTAACTCCTTTCAATGAGAACATATTCTTTATTAATATTATCAAAAACTAATTGCATATTGACATGTTACTCTAATTTTGCTTTAAAAATGATATTCTTCCATGACTTGGGTATTGTTTTGATAATACTCTAATTGAAATATCTTTGAAGAAAAATGCGTTTAATACTGAAATATTTGGTATAATTTTGGTAGCAGTAAGATGCATATAATCATCCTCCTACTTACATCATTCAAGTAGATAACACAGTTAGATATTTTAGTGGCTAGTGTCAATAAGAAGGTATTGGCCACATTTTACTGTGTCCCTGGCTTCTGGCGTACAGCTCTCACAGGCAGCGCCACGGAGTTCCATAGGGTAGGTGCCACTGCTCGGATACGCTTGCTTAATCTGCCTTAGCTTGTTTTGTTTGTTTATGTGGTTGTTTTTAACTTGGTAGAAAAAGTAGAGTGAAAGGGAATGGAGGAGCATCTTAGGCAAATTTATGGAAAATAATTATTTACTTAAATTCATTTTTAGCATATTCCTTTTATGAAAAGAAACACCTCAAGGAAATACATTCCAAATATCTAATTCAAAAGGCATGTGAAGCTATATTCTGAGATTTTCAAAGAAGTGGTTTAAATTCACATTTCACCTCAATATTTATTGAGGACTGCTATGTTCAGGAAGGTTCTGGTAGGCGCTGGGATATAAGAAGGATTAAGATAGTTGCTGTCTTTATTTTTCCAGAGCTTAGCAACAAGCCGAAGAGACAGATAATGGGAAGAAAATTAAAATAAAGTGTAGGAACTGTTAGGAGAGGGGAATTAGAGTGACTATAATTCATACCAGGGACACCTAACTTCCTGATGAAAGGCTGTCTGGAGGAAGTGGCTTCCAACCTGTAGTTCACAAGGGGAAAAACCACCCAGATAGATTAAGAATTAATGGGAACAATTTATGCCCAGACATGGAGAAGAGATGATGGCTAAGCTGGGCCTATAAAGGTGATGGAATTATCCCCAGAGAAGTGGTAGAAGGCAGTGTAAGCAAGTAAACAACAAGAATAAAGATCCAGGGGAGTAAAACAGCTTCGTATGTTTAGGGATCTGCAGGTGATTTGGTACCATAATAAAATGTATCAAAATAACTCTATATATTTTAATAATCTATAAAGTTATACATTAATAATACAAAGCAAGAATCAGAAATTCATTTTTTTAATAAAGAGAGTGGCTTGGTTACAGATTTCTTATTCTGAATTTCATGTGTCAGGGGAATGGGGTCAAAACAAAGCAAATCAGTGCACAATAATTGTTCTGGAAGTTCTGTGCGTGAAGAAATTCCTTAAAATTACATTGTCTGCATCACATCTCACATACACACACAGAATTGGTCTTTAATGATTATTTTGTGTAGGTTCTTCATTTTTCAAATTCCATTTTTTAACAAGAAATTTTCCTATGCTTTTTTCTTTTGTTTGCTTGGATGGGATCAATGGGACGCCAATTACAAATAAATACTACAAAGCTTTTCATTTCAAACCTCAGAGCTTTTTCTCAAAGCCCAGGTTAAAAGCAGAGCCCTTGTTAAATCAGATGACTTATTCTAGTCCATGGGCTCATTGATTCGTGAGAATCTATTATTATTTTATTTTGTCCTAGAGGGTATCACCAAAATAAAAATGGCACAGCTGGACTGAAGCAGCACTAAAAGAACAATTTTGTGTTTTGGGTAGTGACTTTAGCTCTAGTTAATAAGCTTTTTATTTATTTTTGCAACCACTAAGGAGTTTCCTCTAATTTTAAGCCAGATTTAGGAGGATGTAAACACCATTTTATAAGGTCTGGGATGATCAATTACTGGACTAATGTAACAAGCAGAAGTTAGATTGAATATAAAATATTGATTCAACTTCCTTGTTTAAAAGGTACTTTTCATTCTTAGTTTGCAAATATTAATGAGGGATTCAAAAATGAAAGTATCTAATGGCTTTAGTAGTAAAAATATAGACAGTGCTGCAAGTACTTAAAGAAAGGAAAGGGTGACATTTACACCAAGTATAAAATTTCTTTTCATTTAGTCTCCTGATCAGTTTGCTGTTCATTCTTTGAACAAACTTTTTATGACTGTACTAATAAACAATTCAGTGATAAATTGAAGATACACAAATGATTTGAGACTGAAAAAGATATTAAACTAACGGTTCTCAAATATTGGAAAATCCACGGACTCCTTTGGGGAGCTGATAAACACTGTGGCTGCAACACGCATGCCAGCTTCAGGGGAAATCTGTGAATGCCTTGAAGTCTACCATTGGGCCTATTTGAAGTCTATTTGAGATTTTTGAACAATTTTTCTCATTGTTTGAATTTTGCTACCCTACCCAAAGTTTATTTAAATTATATTATGGGGTTAACTTTGTTTTCACAATTTACCCTGAAAATTAATATTGGGCCAGATCTTCCAGAAACATCTCCAGTTGAGAAATCTATTGCTGATATTAAGGAGCCAACCTTCTCAGTAAAATGAGCATGAGTGCTATCTAATGCCCAAATGGAATAAATGTTGGTAACAACAGTAGTATACAAGAGGCTTTAGGGTATTAAAGGATTGGGAGTTGTTTTTGCTATTTGGTTGATTGGCTGATTTTTTGGTTCATTTCTTTCTAAGACTTGTAAATTATTATTTTTTACATTAGCAATTCAATTCCTTTATTCCACATCACAGTCCCTTGAGTTAGCTATTACTGTCTGAATTTAAAAATAAGCAACATTTTTAAAGATAAAAAACATTTGTAAATTTGTCTTTTTGGTGGAGGAGCATATGATTCACATTTTTAAATAAACTTTTTATAACAGTTTTGGATTTTCAGAATAATTGCCAAGATAGTCCAGAGAGTACTCAAATACCCCACCTTCAGTTTTCCCCAAACAAGATGTGGCTTATTGTTATATTTAATGAATCACATGGATACAGTATTATTAACTAAAGTCCACACTTCATTCAGATTTCCTCAGTTTTTCCCTAATGTCCTTTTTCTCTTCCAAGATCCCATTTGGGACACCACATTACATTGGGTAGTCGTGGCTCTTTGGGCTTGGTTATAACACTTTGATTTACATTTGATATTGTGTATTTTTGAATTTTATCGTAACTTTCTGTAATTTTTAAAACTCTTTACAATTTTTTTTCAGAAAACTCTTTCCCTCTTCTGTTCCTTTGATAATGTTTTATAACAATTTAAGCAGATTTTATGGTGGATTATATAAACATAAATTATCATTATGAACTTTTCATCTCTAATAATGAAAAAAAGAGATTAAGAAAGAGAACTACCAAGGTGTCATGATAGGAGGACCAGTTTAGTAGAAGCCATAGAATTGTGTTTTCATTTGGACTCTTATCCTCACTGGGGGTGTTCTTTAGCAGACTATTTACTCTTTGTGTTTCAGTTTCCACATTCATGGAATAAGGTGTGTGGACCAGAAAATTTCCCATCCCCTGTATTACAAGACACAAATAAAATTAACCACTCTTTTCCCAGTTAAAGTTAATAGTCATGTTTCATACTGGATACAAGTGAATGGTTGGTACACATTGACAATATCTCTGTATTATAGATGATGAGTTTTAGAGAATAACATGCCCAGGATCATACAGCAAATAATTTATGGGTCAGATTCTGAAGCCCATGGCAACTTCCAAAGGGAGAGCACCCCTTTCAGCATCCATAAGCCTAAAATGCCCTCCATCCCTGCTGCTATGCTATCTTCTAATGACCGACACTTCAATGTGAGTGAGTATCTCTCTGTAGTCGCATTGCCCCTAGACATTTGGGACTATATGAACTGCTGCTGATGAGCCTGGGCTGCTAACCTTCCAAACCCAGGTGTACTGAAGTCTCAAGAAATCCCCTGTTTATCCAATCAACTGACATGCATTAAGTCTGAGGCATACTCGCTGTTCTACCCTATTTGCTAGTATCTTAATTAAACATATTTTATTGCTTTTAAAAGACAAGAGATATACAGGAATATTGTGTCTGTTGGAGCAGGATGAAATATTGTGTTTCCTTCTCAAAACTGAAAGGTAGTATATATATGTGTGTGTGCATGTGTGTGTGTGTGCATGTGAAGGAATTTGCACAATGCTGGCTAACCATTTGCTGGGAAAGAGCACAGCTGTGTAAACTATTTAGTTCCTGCAGTATTGATAATTTGTAAATATATCTGTGAAACTTAGGAGATATTCTACATTTCTGGTTCTCAACTCTGGATGCACATTAGAAACCCTAGAGGTTAAAAGTCCCGAGGCCTGAGCCTCATTGCAGACTTGCTAAATCGAGGTCTCTGGAAATGAGATCCAAAACAGCAATTATAAAGCTCCCCATTTAATTCTAATGTGTAGCCAAGAACTGTACATTGTAACTCTATATTAATTCATTGTTATTGTACTTCTATTCTGGAGGGTAAACTTGCCCATGCTGTTTATTCTTATAATTTATAAATAAAAATATAAACTTTTATAATTTATAAAAAAGTATAATTTGGAGAGATTAAAGATGGTGGCATGAGAGGTGAGACAGAGGCTTCCTCCCAAAACCACATATAACTTGAAAATATAATTAATACAACTAATCCTGAAAAAGCAACAGGAAAGAGGACTGTGCCAAACTACATGCACCTGGAGAAAAGAATAAACCTCACAGAACAGGATAACATACAAAGCCATGGCCTGGCGGTACCCAAGCCCTTTCCCCACTCCAGCTTATGAGCGGGAGGAAGAGAAACAGAGCAGTGAGGGAGTGGAGGCCTGGGACTGCTGAATACCTAACACCAGAGATCTGATCTGGGAGCACAAACTTACATTTCATGGTGTTTTCATGGTACTCTCATGATTAGGGGGTTGGAAAGCTAAGACAGGCAGACTACCTGGAGAGACTGACATTCCAGCCACTTGTAGAAAGCAGGCATGCATATCCAGCTGCTCTGGGACAAAAGAAAGGTGGGCAGTCTGAGAGACTTTCTAACAGCAAGAGGGCTGCTAAAGGGGCAAGGATTGCCAGAGCGCACAGCTCAAGAGAAAGGACAGGTAGATAAAATAGTCCAGGTACACTCTGCACAGCAGGTTGGGAACTTTCATGAACTTCACGAGCTCTAGCTCCATGGCTGGCTACAGAGCTCCAAAGACGCCCTCCGTGATACAAAGCCTATGGAGCCTTTCTCCAGGCGAGCCTCACGTGGCTCACAAACTGGCAAACCCTACTCTGGCATTAGGCCAGCCAGAAGGAAGCCCTATCTACAGCAACTACAAACACAAAGCACAGAGGCTTATACCTGTGGGCTCAGCCCACTGGTTCTGGCAGTGAAGACAGGCATAGCATCCAGGAAGCAGGAAATAGCTCTTTCCTCCCCCCAGGCACCAATACTGCTCCCCTGTGACCCCTGACAATGCTTCAGCAGCTGAGCAGCTCCAGAGAGTAGAGCTTCTGGGCACTACAGGGTGCCATACACAATATGAAACGCCAAAGGAACCTGGTCCAAAGTAAAATTATGAATACAACCCCTGAGAAAAATTCAAATGAAATCAACCTCATGAATCTGCCTGAAACGGAGTTCAAAATAAAAATAATTAACATGCTCATGGAGGTACAGAAAAATGTTCAAGAACTCAGGGAAGAATTCTGTTTGGAGATCCAATCATTATGGAACAAAGTATCAGAAATGAAACATACAATGGAAGGTTTTAAAAGCAGGTTAGATATGGTGGAGGAGATGATAAAAGAAATAGAAATTAGGGAAGAGGAATACAAAGAAGTTGAGGCACAGAGAGAAAAAAGATCTCTAAGAACAAAAGAATATTGAGAGAGCTGTGTGACCAATCCAAACAGAACAATATTCGCATTACAGGGGTACCAGAAGAAGAAGAGAGAAAAAGGGATAGAGAATGTCTCTGAGGAGGTAATTCCTGAAAACTTCCCAAACCTGGGGGAGGAGATAGTCTCTCAGGCCATGGAGGTGCACAGATCTCCCGACACAGGGACCCAAGGAAGACAACACCAAGACATATAGTAATTAAAATGGCAAATATCAAGGATAAGGACAGACTATTAGAAACAGCCAGAGAGGGAAATAAGATCACATAAAAAGGAAAGCCCATCCGGCTATCATCAGACTTCACAGCAGAAACCTTATAGGCCAGAAGGAAGTGGCATGATGTATTTAATGCAATGAAGAGGAAGGGCCTGAAACCAAGAATACATTATCTGGCAAGGTAATCATTTAAATCTGAAGGAGGGATTAAACAATTTTCAGATAAGCAAAAGCCGAGAGAATTTACGTCCCACAAACTATCTCTACAGTGTATTTTGGAGGGACTGCTATAGATGGAAGTGTTTCTAAGGTTTAATAGCTGTCACCAGAGGTAATAAAACCACAGTAAAGAAGGTAGAACAGTTAACTACTAAGCAAATGCAAAATTAAATCAACTATCCCCAAAGTCAATCAAGGGATAGACAAAGAGTACAGAATATGATACCTAATATGGAAAGAATGGAGGAGGAAGAAAAAGGAGGAGAAAAAAAGAACCCTTAGACTGTGTTTGTAATAACGTATTAAGTGAGTTAAGTTAGACTCTTAGATAGTAAGGACGTTAGCCTTGAACCTTTGGTAACCACAAATCTAAAGCCTGCCATGCAATGAGTACATACCTATCGATAATCACCCTAAATGTAAATGGTCTGAATGCACCAATCAAAAGACATAGAGTCTCTGAAGGATAAAAAAACAAGACCTGTCTATATGCTGTCTACAAGAGACTCACATCAAACCCAAAGACATACACAGACTAAAAGTGAAGGGATGGAAAAAGATATTCATGCAACTAATTGGGAGAAAAAAGCAGGAGTTGCAGTACTTATATCAGAAAAAAATAGACTTCAAAACAGAGTCAGAAGAGACAAAGAAGGATATTACATAGTGATAAAGGCATCAATCCAGCAAGAAGATATACCATTATAAATACCTATGCACCCAACACAGGAGCACCTACATATTTTAAACAAATACAAACAGAATTAAAGGGGGAAAATAGAATGCAATGCATTCATTCAAGGAGACATCAGCACTCCCCTCACTCCGAAGGACAGATCAACCAGACAGAAAATAAGTAAGGAGACAGAGGCACTGAACAACACACTAGAACAGATGGACCTAACAGACATCTACAGAACTCTACACCCAAAAGCAGCAGAATACACATTCTTCTCAAGGGCACATGGAACAATTTCAAGAATAGATCATATCCTAGGTCACAAAAAGAGCCTCAGTATTGTACCAACCAGTTTCTCAGACCACAAAGGTATGAAACTAGAAATAAATTATGAAAGAAAATGAAAAATCCCACAAACATACAGAGGCTTCACAAATGTTCCTAAATAACCAATGGATCAATGACCAAATAAAAACAGAGATCAAGCAATATATGGAAACAAATGACAACAGTAATTCAACACCGCAAAATCTATGGGATACAGTTAAGGCCATGCTAAGAGGAAAGTATATTGTAATACAGGCCCATGTCAGGAATGAAGAACAATTCCATATGAACAGTCTAACCTGAAAGGTAACAAAACTAGAAAAAGAAGAACAAATGAGGCCCAAAGTTAGTAGGAGGGACATAATAAAGAGTAGAGCATAAATAAATAAAATCGAGAAGAATAAAACAATAGAAAGAATCAATGAAAGCAGGAACCTGGTCTTCGATAAAATAAACAAAATAGGTAAACCCCTAGCCAGACTTATCAAGAAAAAAGAGAGTCTACTCACATAAACAGAACCAGAAATGATAAAGGAAAAAACACTACAGACACCACAGAAATACAAAGAATTATTGGAAAATATATGAAAAATTATATGCTAACAGACTGGATAACCTAGAAGAAATGGACAGCTTTCTAGAAAAATAAAACATTCAAGGCTGACCCAGAAAGAAACAGAAAATCTGAACAGACCAATTACAAGCAAGGAAATTGAATTGGTAATCAAAAACTACCTATGAACAAAACTCCTGGAGATGGCTTTACCACTGAATTTTATCAAACATTTAGCGAAGACCTAATACCCATCCTCCTCAAACTTTTCCAAGTAGTAGAAGAGGGAATACTTCCAAACTCATTTTATGAGGCCAGCATCACTGTAACACCAAAAGCAAACAAAGGCACCACAAAAAAAAAAAATTGCAGGCCAATATCCCTGGTGAACATAGAGGCAATACTCAACAAAATATTAGCAAACTGAATTCAAAAATACATAAAGAAGATCATCCATCATGATCAAGTAGGATTTATTCCAGGGATGCAAGGATGGTCCAATATTAAAAAATCCATCAACATCATCCACCACATCAACAAAAAGAAGGACAAAAACCACATGATCATCTCCATAGATGCTTAAAAAGCATTTGACAAAATTCAACACCCATTCATGATAAAAACTCTCAATAAAATGGGTATAGAGGGCAAGTACCTCAACATAATAGGGGTCATATATGACAAAACCACAGCCAACATTATACTTAACAGTGAAAAGTTGAAAGCTTTTTCCTTTAAGATTGAGAACAAGACAAGGATGCCCACTCTCCCTACTTCTATTCAACACAGTACTGGAGGTCCTAGCCACAGCAATCAGATAACACAAAGAAATAAAAGGCATTGAGACTGGCAAGGAAGAACTGTCCCTGTTTGCAGATGACATGATATTGTACATAAAAAACCCTAAAGAATCCACTCCAAAACTACTAGATCTAATATCTGAATTCAGTAAAGTTCCAGGATACAAAATTAGTACACAGAAATCTGTGGCATTCCTATACATTAACAGTGACCTAGCAGAAAGAGAAATCAGGAAAACAATTCCATTCACAATCACATCAAAAAGAATAAAATACCTAGGAATAAACCTAATCAAGGAAATGAAAGACCTATACTCTGATAACTACAAGACCCTCATGAAAGAAATTAAAGAAGATACCAATAAGTGGAAACACATCCCGTTCTCATGAATAGTAAGAATTAATATTCTCAAAATGGCCATCCTGCCTAAAGCAATCTATAGATTCAGTGCAATCTTTATCAAAATACCAATGGCATTCTTCAATGAACTAGAGCATATAGTTCTAAAATTCATATGGAACCACAAAAGACCCCAAATAACCAAAGCAATCCTGAGAAGGAAGAATAAAGCTGGGGGGATT
>JAQQAC010004253.1:4443555-4475879 GCA_029783875.1 Phataginus tricuspis | reverse complement strand
TATTTTGAACTCTCTTTCAGAAAGATTGGTGAGTTCAGTTTCATTTGGCCCTCTTTCTGGGGTTTGTGAGATTTCGATCTGGACCGTGTTCTTCTGACCTTTCATATTTCTGTGTGGTGCCCACTAGTGTGCAGAAACTCCAGTCTCTGGAGGTGCTCAGTCCCTAGTGTGAGGTTAGGGGTCGTAGGGGAGTGGAGCTGGTGCCTGGTGGGAGGAACGATCTGTTTCCTGATTCCTGTCTGTGGTGCCTGTCTCCAGTGTCAGAGGCAGTGGGCCAAGCACACTCGTGTAAGCCTCTGTGCTTTGCATCTCTAGCTGTTGTAGGTGGGGCCTCCCTCTGCCTGGCCTGATGCCAGCACAGTGACTGCCAGTTTGCGAACCGGTGTCAACAGGCTAGGAGGAAGAATTGGCAGGCTGTGTGTCACAGTGGGGGCTTCAGAGCTGAGTAGGCAGCCAGGGGGATGGAGCACCTAAAGCTCCTCAAAGTTCCCAACCATCTGGGCAGAGCATACCCACACACTCTTGTCCAGCTCTCTCTTCTCCAGTGCAGCAATCTCTGTGCAAACCCTGCCCCTTCAGCAGCCCTCTCGCTGCTAGGAAGCCTCTCAGACTGCCTGCCCTTCCTCTGACACAGAGCGGCTGGGTGTGGATCCCCTCCTCTACAAACGGCTGGAATGTCAGTCTCCCAAGCACTCCTCCCATTCGAACTCCCCATCGTCCAGAGCACCACACAATATAGGTTTCCACTCACAAAGCAGACCTCCAGGGCTTGGTGTTCAGCAGTTCTAGGCTTCCACCCCCTCTGTTCCTTTTCTCTTCCTCCTCCCAGTGAGCTGAGTGTGTGAATTGCTTGGGTCCCGCCGGATTAAGGCTTTCCTACGTTACCCTGTTTCATGAGGTCTGCTCTGTTTGTGAGGTCTGTATGCAGTCTGGTGGAACCTTCTTTCTTGTTGCTGTTTTAGGGTTAGTTGTATTAATTAACTATATTTTTGTACTATTTTTGATTTTGGGAGGAGTTCTCCATGTCACCTCTCATGCCGCCATCTTCACAGCTATAATGAGTGGCAAAGCAGGCGTGGTAGTGATGGGGTAATTCTTTGCTTACCTAGTAGGCATCCGGGCATCAGATCTCCCTCTCTCTCTGAGTTATACACATTCCAGTAGAACAAAGGATATCATCTCCCACTTGGTTACCTTTCACTTCAGGTATTTTGATGTAAAGCATATGGATACAACTTCATTAATGTAATCATATTTATGTGTATATCATTGGCACACTGACGGCTCCTTCAAGGCATGGACCAGACTAATATTTATCAGATTCTCACAGAGTGAAACGTGCAACACAAATTTATTCAGGATTTTCAATTGACCCTTCTTAACTGACTCAAGGGTTGAATTCTCTGTAACTCCATTTTAATACTAAGTTGAGGAATTCAGGCAGTTTATTTAACCTTCATTACTTATTGAGTACCTACTTTGTTCTAGGTATGGTATTAAGTGCTGATATTTAGCGCTAAGGAAATAGATACAGATCCTTCTCTCATGGAAAAATCCAACATTTAAGCAAAATAAAGAGAAATATAAATATATAATTTTGTTTAATGCTATGAAAGGGGAAATAAAGTTTTATGTGAGCATAACCAGAGAGAGGATAATGCATTCTTCATGTATTAGAGCATATTATGTACAAATGAGACCTGACTGAACTTGGAATATAACAGGTTTTATGCAGCAAATTAAGCATAGTTTTCTTTTTCCTGTAATTAATACATTCTTTCATTTGTTCCCCATCATCCATGTTCACTGGCACTATAATGGTCCAGATATTATGTTCACAAAAATGACCCAGAGTCCCTGTGTTTGAGGAGCTCGTAGTTTAATTGTTTATGTAATTACCAGTACTTGTCATTTAATAATTGTGTACCAAATTAAAACATAAATATATCCTCTTACTTTTTCATGTTTTTTAGATGAGGATAGGCATTCACTCAGGCTCCGTGCTGGCTGGAGTTGTTGGGGTAAGAATGCCACGATATTGCCTGTTTGGAAATAATGTCACTCTGGCAAGCAAATTTGAATCAGGAAGTCACCCTCGGCGCATCAATGTCAGCCCAACAACTTACCAGTAAGTGTTCTCTGGCCTCTTCCCCCGGTTTTTGGCATCGCCTTGAGCTAATAACCTGTCATTTGTGCACACTGGTTGTTTTTCTTGATCCTATCATTTCTAAGATAATATGAATGGATCTGCCTTTGCACCCCAAGAGAATGCATGGAAAACCTGACTTGCCTGGGAGGTAAATACAGGTTTGTCATTTCTCACAATCTCTGTCCTTCCGAGTATACTTGTTTAAAGTACAGGAGAGTGAATGTTAAGGGTCTGCATTACACTGCCTTAATAAAATTCTAATATTTTCAAAATGTTCCTTAATGTTTATTAAAATCAAAAGAAATAAGATAGAAAAGACCATTTGCCTGTTTTAATTCTTCTGAATAATGATTATAAATAAGGACTCTCTAAAATTAAACATATACTGAATACAGAGTAAAAGTTCAAACTCTATTTATCTTAAAGGTCACATTTGACAACTCTATACATTTTGACAGCCAAACTCATTCTTATTTTGTGCCTTGTACATGTCATTTTACCCTCCAGAAATTAACCTCATGTGGGCAGGGACATTTCTGTTTTGACTCATCGGTATATTCCCCAGAACTTACAAAAATCGTTGAACACACAGTAAGCATTCTATAAATATTTTTGAATTAATGAACAAATCATTGATAAGATGGACTTCTCTTAAATAAGAAACCAGTATGAATATCTTCTACCTGTTAAACTTTGGCTTTATGATAGCCATTTGTGTGCAAGTGATTTAATTAGTGTCATGATTTAGATGACTTAGAAATCACATTGCAAAACTGTAAAGTTGACAATAGTGATCATTGATTTTTTTTATTAACATGGTTACAAAAAACCCTGAAGCAGAAAACTTTTATAGGTAACAAAAATTAATTATGATGATAAACAAAATGGTGATACTTTGAAGCTTTTGATGACATATTTATATAGAGGGAAATTAAAGTCTTTTGGATAAGAGACAAGTCTCTCCAGATTCTTGAGAAGCAGATGAGAAGGGGACTGAAATTACAAATATAAAATCAGGCAACTACCTGCTTAATAACTACTTGTCATTTTTAGGGTGTTTTCATAAGGGCTTTGCCTCTTAAGTTTCTTCCAAGTTTCCTAACATAATTCTGGGCATAATACAAATGATCTGACAATAACTTCCATATTAAGTTGAATTTTGGAAACCTCTCCCAATCAGTAATTCTAATACTGCTTTAGACCACAGGGGGAGGAAAGGTTCCTGAAGATCAGGCACTTTACCTGTATCCTCGTATTATGGTTATGAGTTTCCACAACTTGGTGCTATTACTTGTGTTTCATGTTTGTATAGATTTTCATCTAATGTGGAAACTCCCTTTTAAAAATTGTGTAAACAATGGACCAGCTGTTTGAGGAGCTCATGCCCTGAGCTTAGACATCACAGCTGTAGCTGGCTTTGTTTACATGTGACCAACAAAGAAAACTCCAAAAGCCATACTGGGTCTGCATTTGGGTGCTGTCTCTGATTTTTCATAATCTTTTTCACATTAGTTGAGTTGGTGATGATTCTTGGTGATCAATACATCTAAGGAGTTGAATAATTTTAACCACTGCGAGCATTGAAACATTTTGTTCTGTTATTGTCTACCCTTCCCTTCCCCAGGATCAAATGGAGTCATAGATTGACACGGTGAGCTGCCATGTGGGCAGACTCTAAAGGATATTTTCTCTGACTGGCTCCAAATCATGTAATTCCTACTAATACTTTATAAAATTTTTTTGTAAATTCCTTAAAACAACCCTTTTTCCCCCTTTTTCCCTGTGCTCCTCCATTCTTCCTTTCTTTCAGCAAATATTTATTGAGTACCTACTATATTCTGAGCACTATGATAGACACTAATGATAAAATGATGAATAGCGTAAATATGATCTCTTCTCTCTTGGAGGAGACCACACTAATTATAGCTGCACTCAAGTAAGCAATTGATATAATAAACTAGTGATGAGGTTAAGAAACTCTGATTAGAGTATTAGAGCAAAAGAAGGGGCAGCTAAAATGGGGATGGAGACGTGAATTGGAGTCACACCAGCTGAAGTTGGTTGGTCCTGTTAAGGGGTAACAAAGGACACTGAAGAGTTTTAAATGGAGGAGGAACTTAACCAGATTTGTACTTAAAAAAGAAAAAATCACGTAAGTTGTATAAAGGAGAACAGATTAGGGAGTGGGAAACATCAGCAATCCAGTGATTGAAAGCAGGCAATCTTTTCCCACTTCTTCGATGGGATACAGCTGATTACTGAGACCTCAGAGTCCCAACCATGTGCTATTTTAACTTGTCTTCCCATGCTTCAGAAGAGTGACTGACTCAATGACCTTGACATTTGCTTTAATCTAGGATGCCCTTAAAAACAATGCAACATGGCTCCTGGTAAATTTCTAGAAAATTAAATTTAAGTACTTATTCTCAGATTCTGGATCTGTTTGTGCCTAAGTACTTTCTGTTGTTTTTTTCTATGCCAATCTGTACAGTTCAGCCACAAATAATTTTTTCCATACTGCACATGTGATTTATGAACCTACAAGTGTAGAGGGTACTTCTCCTTTCCCAGGACACTAAAAATGAAATGTCAAGATTGAATTCTCAAGGACATTCTCTATACAGGGGCAAAACTGCACTTTCTTAGAGCAAATAGGAATTTGTGACATAAAACTTGGAATTAAGCTCATTAGAGCTTGAAATTTCCAGTTTTCTTTCCTGAATTAAATCTTGTAGGATGTCCAATATTGTCTTGTTATCTTGAAATATTCAGAGAAGTGTATATTCAATTTATTTTTAGGAAGACTATATCATAAACTTTGAGAGAGTGGATTATTTTGGTATTATGAAAAATTGAAATAGTTTTCTAAATAAATCCAAATAAAGTTTTCCAGAAATGGTTGATTAAAAAAAACACTTACAAATATTTTTGAAGGACTAAAAATTAAAAAGAATAGTATGATATTCATGCTCCTACCACTCCTTTAATACCTCATTATATTTGTCTTAGGTATAACTTAATAAAAATTAATAAAATTTCCTGTGGGATTTTTCTTACCTTTCATTGTGACAAATAGCCTAATGAATTTGGTGTGTTTCAAAATCCAGTGTTTTATACATTAACTTTTCATATGTAAGCATAAAAAATTTTATTTTATTTTATATATTTTAATTTGAATAAGTGATATTTCACTTTTTGAACCTTTCTCTATCATTGGTTTATTTAAACAAAATTCCATATGTTGAAGATCTGAGATATATAGTTCTAGCTCATCATTTTAATTACTGTACAACATTCCAGTTTATGACTACACCATATTTTAATTTTTATTCATCTATTCATCTATTGATGAACACTTACAGTTCTTTTTCTAATTTTTAACTATTACAAAGTATGTTCCTATGAACATTATTTACCCATCATTACATATTAGTTCACTTTATATTTCATATTATATAAATAATTGAACTTTGTGTAGATTACGAGGATTGGAATGATCCTATGTTCTTTATCTTAAAATTTATTGCTGACATAAAGAAAAAAGTTTAAAAAATCAGTACCATAACTTTTATTATGGCAGTCTTAATTTTTTTAGATTCTTAGAGTGTGAGTCATCTTGTTGCTTGCAATAATGCCCAAGAACCATTTCCTCTTCCCCTAGGGCACTTAATTGCTAGTTTTTTTTCTGGAAAAAAAATCTTTAGTAAGTTTTCGGCTTCCCATATTTGATTTTTAATTTTTCTCCAATAAATGTGATGTTTATACCCAGCTCTGTTCCCACTCATTACAATTTAAAAATAATGCACACATTATAATTGTCTTTAACATCATGCCACTGTAAGTCTGGGGAGAGGAAATCCCAGGGCAAAATACCTCTAAAAACCAAAATCAGTCAAAAGGAGAAATAAAGTTTAAAACCCATTTGTTGCTCACAAACTGCAGTCAAGGGCCGTCTTTCTCCTCTGCTCCTGAAGAAGCAAGCAAGCCAGCAAGCCCGCCCCTCCCTTTAACCTCTCAGGTTCAGACACGCCCTCGGTTGCCCATTGACATGGAGATTAACTTCTCTCCACCCCTGAGGATATGCAAATGCACTAAAGCCAGGTGAGATACTCTGGAAATGTTACAGTTTTACCCACAGCCACTTATCTGTTAAACTGAAATAATTGCTTGTATTAGGGATTATTTTGGCAAATTTTTTGAATAGCATGAATAATCGAATGATTTTCGTAAGCAAAAATTGTTTTCCTTCCTACATGCAAGCTAAAAATGTAGAAAGACTCTAACTTTGATAGGAAATTTTCCTTAACCTTTAAACATTTTTGCTTTTATTTTACATTTGGTCTATTTCTAGAGTTTTCAGAATTCCTGTCTTTCATTCACTATGTAAGTCCCCTTCTGTTAAAACCAAGTTACCTTTTAACCACTGCTATATAAACATCTCATCTTAGCAGGGAATGTACAAAAAACAGGATAGGGTGATGATAATGTGTACTCCAGAATCAAAGTGTGTATTCAGGTTGGAATCCAGGCTCTAAAACTTACTGTCCATGTGAAATTTAGCAGCTTCATTTCTTTGGGTCCAGTTTTCTCATCTTTAAAATGGGTATGTTTAAGAAGGTTATTATTAAGATTAAACATGACATTTATAAATCTCCTAATACTAAGAACGTAGATGAAATTTACTATTGCTTCATTGTATTCTTTCCATACAGTAATAGATCATCTTATTCCTGCATTTAATTCCCATATTTTGTAAATGTAGCCATGGTGTATGATAGTTGGATTACAGACCTCATCTGGCAATCCCAGAGAAACAATGGTTTGGTAATTTGGCCAAAGAGATTTTCAACTATGACTCAACATTTAGCTGATAATCAGCTTATTTTTACAAGTTTTTATTAACAAAGACATCTTACTGAAGACTAAGTCATAGGCATGTGATAAAAACTGGCTATCTTCTTGGCACATCCCCAAATTTAAGCAAAGGTACCTAATTTCATTTGTGTGAATTAGATTACCACAAACCATGTGACTTAATTGGCACAAATTTTTTATCTTACAGTTCTGGAGGGTAGGATTCTGACATGGGTCTCACTGGGCTAACATCAATGTTTCATCAGGGCTGTATTCTTTTCTAGGTGTTCTGGGAAATAATCAGTTTTCTTGCCTTTTCCAGCTTCTAGCAGCCGCCTTATTGCTCGGCTCATGGAGCCCTTCCTCTGTCGTAAAGCCAGCAACACTGCACCTCTCTGATGCTGCCTCCACTGTCTCATTTCCTTTCTGAACTCTGTTCTTCTTCCTCCTTCTTCTAATTTAAAGACCCTTGTGATTACATTGGGCTCATTAGAAATCCAGGATAATTTCACTGGAGTCAACTGATTAGTGACCTTAATTCCATCCGCAGCTTTAATCCATCTTTGGCACATGACCTGACATACAGGTTCCAGGGGTTAGGACATGTACTTTTTTTTTTTTTTCAGTAAGGTGGTGGTGGTGGTTATTCTGCCTAAAACAAGGGAAAAACTCAAGGACTAAAATCTGCCTAGAACTATAGTCTCATCATTTCATGCTGCTGTAACAAAGCACCAGATATGGGTGGGTTATAGATGACAGATCTCTGTATTTCCCACAGTTGTGGAGGCTGGAAGTCCAAGGTCATGATGCCAGTGTGATCAGGTTCTGATGAGAGCTCCCATGACTTAGCTGGCTTATTTCTTGTTGTGTTCTCATGTACGGCGAGGACATGGAGAGGAAGCCACCTGTGTTGTGACTCTTATAAGGCCACTAATCCTGTTCATGAGGGCTTCACCCAATGGCCTCATCTAATCCTAACTTCCTCCCAAAGGCCTCACCTTCTAATACTGTCACCTTGGGAGGCAGGACTTCAACAAATGAATTTGGGGAAGACACAGACATTCAGTCCATAACAAAGACTGAATTACTCTTCTATAGATAAGAAGCAGTAGAGTCCTCGTTTTGAGGAAGTGATTAAGGAGCAGTCCTGAGAAACATGGAATTTTTGTAAAGCTTTAAGTTTCCTCATTTTACAGTCTGCTTCAGACATAATTACCCCCTACATAATCTCTGAACTAGTTGGGCATTCAGGAAATTAGTATCTTTAGACTACTAAAACCAAGCTTAAAACTCCACAAACCATGTTGTCTAGGCCAGAGTTTGATATAGTGCATAGATTCCTAGCCTAGGAATCAGAAATGAATGTCATCTTAGTTCAGATATTAACTTGTGTAATTTTTGGCAAACCAGGTATCATTCCTGGGCTTGGTTTTCTCATCTCTGAAATGAGATAGTAACAGCAAACATTTACTAAATTACTTTCTCTCTCCAAGCAATTCATTCACATTACCTTGTTGATCTTCACAAGCCTGTGAGTTGAGCATTAGTGTCTTTATTTTTCAGGTGAGAATAAACAGAGACTTAGGTTAAATAAGTCACCAAGGACACACAGCTAAATAGTGGGGGAGTCAGAATGCAAACTGAGCAGCTTTACTCTAGAGTCTGAGCTCTTATCCATGGCCAAACAGTCTGTGGGGGTCAATAACTAATGGTAAGGAGCAATAATTTCTGAATTTGACTTGTTTTGATGAGAGGATTTCCTCTGCAAAAGAGTGGTGAGGAGAGCCACAGGGAGCAAACTGGAATCTGCCCCTCTTCTTAACAGATATGCCCAGGTGGCACTTTTGCTATCCTGGAGTTCTGTTCATAATCAGGGGAACAAAGAAGAGTTACGTTCTCCCTAAAAAATTTACTTGGCATCTCCATTCTAACCATATCAGTATCTTTAACTTTGGATCTGAACATGAACATATATGACAAAACTGTGCCAAATAGAAGTGTCCAAGTCAAACAGAAAACCATCTTCTCTTCCTGTGAGGCCAAAACATTTTGTGCAACCTTGTCTCTAGTGAATATAATAAAAGTCACTGGGATGTAGGGTTGCTATTCAGAATTCTACTTTATAGACAATTTGGAGGAGGGCATCTTTCTAGTATATCTAGATATGCATGGAGTAATTGAAGAAACTGAAGTTACTTGTGTATGTTTTCTTTGCATGTTAAAGTTAATATTTATACTGGTTAAAAATACTAGCAAGAAAACCTGAATTATTCCTCTGTCAGTATAATTACAAGAGTAAGATACTATACTGTAAATATTTACTCTTCTTCCTATAGACATTTAATGTAGGGAAAGACATCCAAAGAGGTCCAGGAAATTCTTGCCTAGTAGTTTACTTGTAGCCTCCTGTTATAAAATACCAAAATGCCCTTCTTTACTCATGACTTGATATTCAAGGAAAATAAAAAATATTTGGCCTGGCGTTCTACTATCTTGTCAGCCTTTTAAGTGACTTTATCGATGATCTTATCCTTTGAGAAGCACCAAAACAGTAAACACTGTATTTTACAAAAGGAAAATAATCAATAAAGACAAATGACTTAATGGTTTTCCCAAAAGGAAAACTTGGGCTGTGCTTCAAGAATTATATTCCTACTTTTCCAATTACAGATAGCAACACTAATATTCCCTCTCTTTAAGTGTGCCAATGAGTCACATCTTGCAAAAAGGAATGAGATATATAAATTCTCTACCCCCACTAAACATTAAAGCCATACATAATCTTTTAAATAAATTAGATCAAAATCTTTCTTTTTCCACAAGGAAAATGAGAACCAGGAAAATTAAGTGACTTAACCAATGCTATTAGCTGATTTGCTCCCCCTCACTTGTGTGGGGGAGACCCTAAAATTTTAAGAGATCAGATTCACAGTTTACCGACCAGCCTCCTCTCCTGTGTCATCCCTATTTACTACCTTACTATCATTTCTCTCTGCAAAAATTAGTATTTCTGAGAAGCATCACTTTGGGGACATTTTCAAGGATCGTTTCTGTAAAATATTGTTCAAAAAGAGGTGGGTTAAACTCCTCAAGAAAAAGAAAAAGTTTGCCTTTTGTTTTCTAGCTCCTTTGGTCCTCAGGCTGATTTGCCTTCTTTAGGACTGAAGTCATTGTAGCTCTGTATATGCTCCTTACACTATGTCTAGGCTAATTCTACTACTTTTAATTGGTTCAGGAATATACAAAGTAGAGAACATAGAATTCCTTAAAATAACTTCTGGGCCTAATATTTTAAATAATGAAGTCAATGGTCCATTTAAAAAAAATTAGTGTACATATTTTCATCTTTCCACC
The DNA here is from genome assembly GCA_029783875.1 of Phataginus tricuspis. Classification (NCBI taxonomy): domain Eukaryota; kingdom Metazoa; phylum Chordata; class Mammalia; order Pholidota; family Manidae; genus Phataginus; species Phataginus tricuspis. The sequence goes on along the minus strand of JAQQAC010004253.1, from coordinate 4,465,522 downwards.
CTGTCCTTTATCTTTTATAGAGAAAGACCAGCAAGATAATGGACTTGTTTTTAAGAAATAGTTTTGGTCATAGAAGTGAAAAAATGTGAGGCAGTTGTTTAATTTACAAGAACTGATTACATTTATAATTCCTAATTTCTCATTTGTCATCTCTTTTTAAGAATTCTGCCTGCAGACACATAGCATTTTTGAGTGAATGCTTTGAATATTAAATCTCTTTGGTGTTTAGTCTGTTAAATGACGTTTTTAGGCTAAAGGAAAAAATTTGCAATATCTGCAGAAAATACAGAACAGAATCATCTTTGCTCTTAAACATCCTAAAATTCAAGAATTTAAGAGGCATTGTTTTGCCATTCAGATAGGAAATTATGCCAGAATACCCCACTCTCTATCAAGCACCAGCCAGGTGGACTATGGAATCTATAGTACGCACACTTTCAAAGCATACTTAGCTTGAGGTAACTGCAGAAGAAAATGAGCCAGGGTGTCACAGTAGTACCTATCTGCCTTACAGCTTTCAGGGGACATACAGAGAAATTATCCCTTTTTGAGAACTTATCTATTAACTTGACCTTTAAAACCTGAAAATTGATAATCTTATAAAGTTGCCACAAAATCTACAATTTAAAATGCATACAAAATTTGGTGAGAGCCTTCTTCTGTTTTATTTTATAGAGAGCTAGATTCTTAACTCTCCTTATTTGGACAGAGTGTTATTTCCAGAGAATGAATCATTGAATTTCAAGGGATTTTAGGCTCTCTGCCTGACTCAATGACTATAGTTTCACTGGGCCTATCTTCAGACTGCATCAGATCTTGAGACAGTGAAGCACAAAGCACAAATAGAGTTCCTTTCCTTCCACGCAGGTAAAGAAGGAGACAAGTAGGAAAATTCAGGAACTACAGAACCCATAGAAAAACACAAAGAATCTTTGTCTGTTTTTATTTTCATTTATAGAACTCATCCCTTTTTAGCATTCAAAGATATAATGTTTAATACCATTGTAATAAAGTCCAAATGCATTCCATAGCCAAAAGATATTCAGATGAATAATTAGCAACAACAGAAACTTCTAATCTAACACAACACATTGAACACCTGAAATTTAGCATTAATCTTTTCTGAATAATAGTAAAATGATAGTAAAGATTAAAAAGGGTATAATCCTCTTCAAACATATACCTACAAGGAATGGAAAAAGATTTAACAATGGAAGAGAGCAAGATGGAAAGTGTATACATGAGTGGTATTTAGCTTAGTACAGAGGAGAAAGCTGAACTCTCAGGTCCTACAGAAGACAGTACAGATGAGAAGCAAGCATATTCTCTCTAGATCTCAATATCAGCCTATTCACACACACACACACACACACACACACACACACACACACACACAGAAACAATTAGAGGATGAATCCAACATATAACCAAAAGGGATTCCAGAAAAAGTACAAATAGAAACCACCCAGGTATTTTAAGCAGGAAAAGATTTACAATGAATGATATGCTTGCAGAATAGTGAAAAAGGAAAAAGAGCAGATTCTAAATTGGATATTTTAAAATGATGCTCCTAAATTATAGAACTGGCCAGTTAGGCAATCCCCTCCCTCTGAGGTCACCACTGGAGCTATAATGGTCAAGTCTACAGCCATGAACACAGCCATACTAGCCTTTGCACATCAGGATGCTGAAAAGTGGATGCCTAAATATGCATTCCTGTGATTAGGACATTAGGTGAAAAAGTCATTAGTACTGGGCCATTTTCTTGACACTCAGGAGGCTAAAAACTGGAGCCTTCTTCTACAAAATTCTGATCTTGATAGCCAGTGTTAATGGTTGCCAAAGGAAAGTGGAATCTACATCACTTCTGCCATTCAAATCTTGGGCATGTAAATCTACTTGTAGGAATCTAATAATCACTCCACTTGTAGGAATCTAATAATCACTCAAACACTTGCAAGAAACTTTGGGAAAAGTAGTTTCTAGCTGGTAGCCATGTGCTAATCTAAAACTCTGTTACTAAGAATAGATTTTGGAGGATAAGTAACTTAGAAGGATATAAAAGATTTGTTTTCCTAGAGATATTGAACCAAAATGGCTCTAAATTTAGGCAGGTGAATGTAGAGGGATTAAGTAAAGTCTGTGTACTGAACAATAGCTCATTTCTTCTATTCATCTTCCAGAATGCTGGAAGCTAGGTGCCATGCCACAGGCATGACTGGGACATTGGTACTTGGACAGATTTGCCCAAGGGAAAAACACCATATGTATTGACATTTCAGAGTCCTATGAAATGGATTTACAATTCCATAAAATCTTGCTATACATAAAGTTTCCTATCGGATTTTAATGCCTTATAGTTAAATAGAAAGAAACTTCCAAGGATGTTGGTTATTTGTTGAATGCCTTTAACATGAAAGAGAAAGAACAAAATAAAGAAAAGAGCAACAGCCCCCCAAAAGAACCCCACAACCCAACAATAGCAATGATCATTCAGAGGAAACAAAAGCAATACAGAGAAAAAAGAAAAATATGATTAATATTGTCATTGGTTTAAGATAGTAACAACACAGCACAGTTTAAAAAGGAACAATCATATAACAAGAACAATTGTACAACATAAAATGTGATAGCTGAAGCTTTAAAACTCTATGTAAGATATCCGAGAAGCAGTTAACATTCAAAACATATAAAGAACTCAGACACCTCAAAACCCAAAAAGCAAATAACCCAATTAAAAAATGGATGGAGGATATGTACAGACACTTCTCCAAAGAAGAAATTCAGATGGCCAACAGGCAAATGAAAAGATGCTCCACATCACTAATCATCAGGGAAATGTAAATTAAAACCACAATGAGATATCCCCTCACACCAGTGAGGATGGCCAATACTGAAAAGACTAGGAACAACAAATGTTGGCGAGGATGTGGAGAAAGGGGAACCCTACTACACTGCTGGTGGGAATATATATTGGTTCAGCCATTGTGGAAAGCAATATGGAGGTTCCTCAAAAAACCAAAAATAGAAATACCATTTGATCCAGTAATTCCACTCCTAGGAATTTATCCAAAGAAAAACAATATCCCTTATTCAAAAAGACATATGCACCCCTATGTTTATCAAGCACTATTTACAGTAGCCAAGAAATGGAAGCAGCCTAAGTGTCCATCAGTAGATGAATGGATTAAGAAGATGTGGTACATATACACAATGGAATATTATTCAGCCATAAGAAGACAACAAATCCTACCATTTGCAACAACATGGATGGAGCTAGAGGGTGTTATGCTCAGTGAAATAAGCCAGGTGGAGAAAGACAAATACAAAACGATTTCCCTCATTTGTGGAGTATAACAACGAAGCAAAACTGAAGGAACAGAATAGCAGCTGACTCACAGACTCTAAGAAGGGACTAGTGGTTACCAAAGGGAAAGGGGGTGGGGAGGGTGGGTGGCGAGGGAGGGAGAGGGGGTTAAGGGGAAGTATGATTAGCACACATAATGTAGTGAGGTCATGGGGAAGGCAGTATAGCACAGAGAAGATAAGTAGTGACTCTATAGCATCTCACTATGCTGATGGACAGTGACTGCAATGGGGTGTGTTGGGGGGACCTGATAATATGGGTGAATGTAGTAACCACAATATTTTTTATGTGAAATCTTCATAAGATTGTATATCGATGATATCTTAATAAAAAAAGAAAGACAAAGAAAGAAAAACTCTATGTAAGAATTAGAAGATAATACTGAAGGCAATCTTGCAAAAGTAGAATAGAGAAATGAACATGTAAATCAGAAAGGAAAACAAATTGGAGGATCAGTTTACCAAATCCCGTATCTGACTAAGCAGAAATCCATAAAAAAAAAGCTATACAGAAAAAGCATAAGAAATTATCAAAGAATTAACAAAAAATGTTCCCAGAACTGAAAAATGTAACTTGGCTCTATCAGAAAGTTCCATGTATGGTCATTTTAATTAATAAAAGATTCATTGGGGCACAGTTATGAAAATCATTATTTTTCATAATACTAAAGATAGAAAGATGATGGTGAGAGAGAGAGAGACTGAGTCGTGGACTAGGAGGACGTTCATATCCTCTGGAACAGAAATCAGAATGACATCTGCTTTCTTAGAATCAAATACTGAGGGGAAAATAATTTCCCAACAAGAATTTAATGTCTAATCAAACCAACCAAACTGAGGAGAGTGAACTAAAGACATTTCAGAAATTCAAAGCCTTTAAAATGTAATTACCCACATACCCCTTCTACCCTTCAGCTCTGTAAGTGCATCATGTATTATCGCCTTGCCTCGGTCTTAAAGCACCCTTTGGTGCTAGTGTGGTGATTGGTAGCTGAGTCTGTGATTACGCTGGTAGATAGCATCTGAGCTGTCAGTCTCTTACAGCTCTGCATATTGCACAGACCTTTCTAGCTCTTGAAACAAAAGATTTTCAAATCCTGCATGATGATTTCAAATGTGAAATGTTAGAGGACTGCATATACTAGTTGGTCATTATTAGAAGCTAGAACTAGATCCATTAATTTTAACAAGGTTATCCCTGTCTATGGAGTTGTCCATGGCATTAACTCAGCTAAAACAAAACAAAAAAATAACTAGTTTATGGAAAGCCATTTTCAGCAAAAATAAAAATTCCTTCTTCTTTCCCTGTGTCTTCTCCTGCTCACTATTATGATTGGAAGTAGAAGTGAATTGGCTCAGCACCTTGCTCATAGAAGACATTTGATAACTAATTGTTGACTGGCTGACGGCTTGACTCACTGACAGGAAGACTGCAGGAAGGTGAAGCATGGCTCAAGAATTGCATGATCTGTTATCTTTCCTAATTCTAAAGTCTTAGAGCAGTGTCGGAAATGTACATAGTAACACTCCATAAAGGCCTCCTCCCTAATTGGCAATTAAATCAAAGTATATAATTGGAGAAAAGTGTATAGAGTAATAAAAGACTAAATTCTTACCTCAGCCTTACAGATTACCAAGCTGTACTTTTATATATGCCAACTGAGGTGTGATCTGAAAAAGACAATAAATCCCACAACAGGATGCCTGAAATGTCATTGTTACATTCCTGTTGCTTTTTTAAAACTGTGTATTGTGTTAACATATAAGTTATGTTTAGGTCCTTTGTACCTCAGTGTGAAGATGTTTCAGGTCCATTTCCAAGACAGAACAGGGGACAGCGCACAAAGCCTGCTGAAAACGGGGGAGATGGGCCTGCAAAAGAGAGCTGAGCTCCATTTCCTCAGCAGGGAGGGAGCGGCGCCATGGACCTCCATGGTACCAAGCTGCCTTCAAATGCTTGGGGCCATCCAATGATTCAAAGCAGCCGTGAATTTTTATCTTGAAAATTAATTTGTCGGAAAAAAAAATCTGTTAGGAAGGGTGACAAGCAGGTAAATTAGGACTTGTGTGGCTTCCAAATACTTATTAAATATGTCACTGAAACTCCCAGGTAGTATATCAACCAGCTGGGGATTACAGCTAGGGATTAGCCAAGATTTACATAGAACCTAAGCTTCTGTGTCAGTCCTGAGTTGCTGAAGAAATGGATTGTCAGGCAGAGTGTTGGAACCAGCCTAGGGACTTGGACTTAATAAAGCATTTCCGAGGGGATCAGAGGTTCTGGGGTGATTAGTGTATAAATTCCTAATCCCTGTATACACATTTGATCATTTATTCAGCACATGACTCATCACCAGGCATGCTGTGCCAAGTGCTTACCCTAACCTCCTGCACAGTCCCACCAGTAACTCACTGAGTTCACCCTACTGGAAACCCTCTCAATATTGCACTCCCGTGTTCACATATACAAAGAATGCTAAATCCTGGGTATCACAGGCAATTGGATCAGTTTATCCTTGTGTGCTTCCATTTTTATTATTGAAATGCAAAGCAGTATTTTGTTTATTGCTACCAATATATTTACTTAGGAAAGAATAAAACCCCATAAAAACTGTTATCTCTGTGATTTTCAGCACAGTAGTACATTTAAGATGTATTTAAAATGTCAAGGGATCATTTCATTGTGAAGAGTTCCCTCCCAGCCAAAGTGCAGTGAATTATTTAAAATTACTGCTGCTAGTGTACCTTTCTTTCAGTCATTTACAAGTACTTTCATAGATGTAACATCAATTTTATTTTTCAATGTCATAAAATTTCAATTATAGAAAAATATAAAGACCATAGTGAGGAAGAGAAACTGTAAAAGAGCAGAAGTAGAGGGTTTAATGTGTAGGAAAAGAGGAATGCAATTTACTTGGAGTACTATTTGTTAATTATGGGCCTTGAAGGAAACTTCTGGAAAGACTGAATTTATGGCTCTATTTTATAGTCAGGAGAAGTAAACTTTATTGTTCTGGTTCTTGACCTTTGATCTAAGTTCCACAGTTGTCATTTCTCCCTTTACCCTGCAGAATGTCTTCCTTTGGTTTATATTATGCCGTACCGTATATTGCCTCGTACTGCTGATTTATTTCTTTTAGCATTTCTTGCCATTTTAATTTTCTATTAACTTATTCTTTGCATATCCACTTACTCTCCTACACTTTCAGGACAATTCTACCATGTTGCAAACACTCAAAAAATGTCTGTGGATTGATTGACATCATTGTTTTATACCCACATGTGGCACACTGATGAGTGTTCTGTTTGAGCTGAGCAGAATTATCGTGGAATTCAGTGCTAAATTAAAGTCTTGTTTAGGGAATTTTACATTTTATTTCTGAAGGGACTGCTTATATCATAGTTAAAGAAAATCAATATCTCTACAAACAAAAAGCAAACAATACTGATGCCTTCCATTCTGATTAGCATTAATGCCATGTCTACATCTCAGCTGAGTTGCTTTGTGATGGAAAGCTCTCTTAGCTTCCTATTATTGTAGGGTTAAGCTTGACTAGTAGTTAACAGATCTGGGTTCTAGTGCCAGTTCCACAACCACCTTACTGCTTTCATAAGCAAATTGCTCTCTGTTATTCTGGACTTGTTTCCACCTTCATAAATTTTTCAGAGAATAGCATGTTTAGATTTTGCATAGGGTTATGTTATGTGGATGAAATGAGATCTTTGAGATAATTTTGAACTGTGAGAATGAACCTCATTTCCTTACGTCTCAAGTTAATATATTCACTGTGTGATACTTTTAGGGAGTGGCCAATTAGAACTTTTAAAAAAATCCTTTACTGAACAAAATACTACAACTCTCACTTGAATATGTAAGTAGAGATCACTCCTCTAGCAAGAATTCCTAGTACTACCCACTGTTGCTTCCCAATATCAGATATTTTCAGTAAGAATGTTTGAGAAGAAATGAATTTTTCCTTCTCCTTAGTGTAAAGATAATTATCATGTTTGTTCCATGGTCTTGCATTTTCACAGCTCCGTTGTTCCTCTGCTCAGTGCCTTTTCTGACTTTGCCCTCTCTCTAGAAGGTTTCTTCCCCTGGCACATTTCTTACATGGCATTACTTGGATCTGCTCTTAGCCTTTTCCTGTCTTAGGAAAATGAGTTGTTTTAAGGACCGAGATGATGGGGTTGGCTCCACTGTGCTTTCCAAATAAAGTCTAAACTTTTAGTTCAGGATTTCAAACCTTTGTCTTAACCACTGCTTAACTCTCTGCTTATCTCTTTGTAATGCTATCAAATGGAAACATCTAGATTCTGAAATTTTTCTTATTTCTAAATCGATGATTGTGTTTACTTATTTAAGTATTATCTCATCCATGGGGCCTCTTTGGTCCTCTGAGTGCAAACATTATTTCTCCTCTTCTGGACTTCAGCACCTTTTTGTATCTACCTTTTTTTTATGGGGATAGCCTGTTCTGTTTCATATTGCTGTTTCTTTCTCTGTTGACAAAACTTTGAGTTTCTACAGCTGTGTTCTACTTACTATTATATTCAGAAGAGTGTCTAGAAGACTTTCTTGGGCACTAAGAAGCAGCCCAAAAGAGTTGATGAATTAAATTGAATTGCTGGGCTACATTTTTAGGTTTGGATATCAAACCAAACCTTCTTCCATGGAACTGGACAAGAATGAGTCTCCAGTGTGAGTGTACTGGCAAAGAATCTTTAAGTATGATTAGAAGGAAAGAGTCGAGGTGTTTGACCAGTAAATGCTACTGAGTTTAGAAAATATGTATGACCAGAAATCAGTAACCACATACCACAGACACTTGGAGTCATGAATGTTGTTCTACAGCACTAAATAACTGATTTATGTGTTTGATACACAGGATATACATTAAAGATTACTGGGAGTCTACAAAACATAAAAGGAACACTCCAGAATTTAAAAAGTTTTTTAAATGAAGGGGTAAATCCTGCATGTTTGAATAAAAATTATATTATACCATTTCCTTAACCTTTTGTTTAGAAAATAACAATCAAACTTGAACAAACATTTTCAAGTACTACCAGGAATATCTTTATTATTATTATTATTTTATAACATAGAAGTGTCTTTCCTGAGAAATAATAACATTCCCTAATATTTGGAACTCTTAGGAAGAGGAAGGCCACATCTGTATAAAGAAGTAGGGGCATTAACATGGTCACTGAGCCTTTAAAGTTTCTGTCCATTTATTCTCATTTCCCCAGCCTCTTTGATTCACAGTATCTGTATTTTCTTCTTAGATTATTGAAATGGGAAGAAAGTTTCACATTCATTCCTCGGTCCCGTGAAGAGCTTCCAGACAACTTTCCAAGGGAAATCCCCGGGATCTGCTATTTCCTGGAGGTAAGGACTGGTCCTAAGCAGCCAAAGCCTTCTCTTTCTTCATCAAGAATAAAGAAGGTTTCCTACAACATTGGCACCATGTTCCTCCGGGAGACAAGCCTCTAAGACCTGCTGCAGATCAAAGACTCCTCCAAAAAGCACAAGCCGAGAACACGGGTAACGACAGGAGAGTGGAAAGAAATTCTCTTTCACTGCTTTATTGAGAACAAGCAGCAGAATTTCTGTGTTATGTCAGGCAATAATCCTAGGAAAAGGTGGGTGGTGACTGTCAATAAAAAACATGGATGGCGGGGGAAATAAGATGTGTCTATCCATATGAGTGTTTTTGGTCATATATATATTTTAATGACAAGTATGGGCCCCCTTTCAAAACTAACCAATAAATAGACTCTGTGTTTTCTTGTTTGTCACACATACAGGTATCTTTCCCTATATATTTGTATCACTTTTGAGAGCCTGTTTTGATTATATATTCCTACATTTAGTGAGTTGGTACATGAGGAATATTTTCTAATTTTGTTTTTCTGAACAGACATTTCATACATATATCATGGCAGTGTGGTAAACTTCCAAGCAGGAAGAACTGTAACTCAGCAAAATATTTTAGGGATATTACCTATTTTTATACATATCTCTTCTTCTTAGATAATTACATTTCACACAACATTATTAGATTTTCAGAATCCGCTACTGTATAGTTGGTATGTTATGTAACTCTATCCTATTAATTGAATACAGTTTCACTTATTTAGAGAGACTAGTGCTTGGACCGAGAATACATATAACCAAGGATTTCAAATGCTGAGAATACACTGTATGTCTTCTTAGTAAATATATCTTTTAGATTTAACTAATGTAGCATAGAATCCAGAGGAAATGGAATTTCCTAATAGCAGATATATCTGTAACCAAGATTAAAGAAAGATCTTTTTGCCACCTTGTAACAAACACCATTTAAAACGAAATGCTTTGCTACACTCGACCCTTTTCAATTTAGCACTTACAAATAGAGGTCGTTTTTGCAACTTACTTAACCGCACCCTAATAAACAGCACATTACTAAATGAGATGTTAGTACCCTGTCCTTCCCCTCTCATCCCCAATGGACTGCCTCCTAAAGGCTAATTACCACTTTTGGGAGCAAATTCCTAGATACGGTCATTAGTGAGGAAAAGGCGTAGGACATTTTGCCAAGCATGTTGTTTCTTCTTGCATAATAAGAAGCAAGGAGAAAGAAATTGTATTTTATGGCTTGAGGTTTAAAAAAATGTTCTTCTGCAGTTTGATTGATGTAGCTTGTAAATTCAGTGAATCACCCTCATGTACACTGAAGAAGGTCTAACTTTCAGACCTAGTAATTAGACAGGCTTCCATTGCATGTTCTACTAAAATGAAGAACTGTTCCCGTTGCTTAACACTGCATGAAAATACTATTACAGACTCACCCTGAAATTAGGAGCACCGTGTGTCCAGAGCTTTTCTATTTTGGATCAGATATAAAACCTAAGTTTCTGTTGGGGTTAATGAGCTGGCAGCATTTCTTTCCTTGAAACCTTGAAGTGGACATCTTCTTACTCCAGTAGGTATACTCATTGGTAACTTATGTCTGCTGAATGCAATATTATATTTTTTTCTGGTCACGGATTTTGGCTGCATTTTGATTTGGTTATGACATAACTCTGCTATGGAGCACAGTAGCTACTGTCCAATGTAGTCTGTGAGGCTCAATTAGTGTTTTTAAGTTCATGAAAAAGCTAAAAAACTTTTTGTTTTAATAGATATGCAAAGTATTTATCATAATGGTTATAATTTTTATAATTGCTGACCTCCATTCTTTCCCTGGGGCTTATGAGGACACTTGTGCTACACTTTTCATGTGGAGACAGGACCTGGACCCTGAGCTCTTAGAATCCTTGCCTAACCCTTTCTTCCTTGCATCTAGGTCTCTGTTTTTAACCACATGGGGGCAAGAAGGCCAGGGTGTTTATGGGAGACTGTGTAGGCTGAGGATAGAGTGCTCTTGTGGAAGTAATTACAAAGGACTGAGGGATTAACCTACTTCCTCCAGAGAACAGAGGGGAGGTTTACAGTCAGTGTGGACAGAACATGCTGGGAGCACCTTAGTCCTCATGCCAAGAATAGAAAACACCTTTTCTATTCTGCTGGGCTCCCTATATATATATATATATACATATAAGCTCACTGAAGTCATTTATGCTTCTTCTGCATAGTAACTCAGAGCTTATCATGGTATAGGAAATCAGTAAACATGGTGGTAAACAATATGTTTTGTAACCATAAGGCTAAAAGGGACTTCCAAGAATCATCCAATCTATTTCTCTTTTTGTAAAATTTGTCTAAGCAACTATTCTAAACATACAGTTATTCTTTCTATACTTAAGAATATCTATGGGAAGCATATTTTAAAAGAATCACTGAAAATCCACTTTTTATTTGGTAATAGGTAGAGACAAGAATTATATATACATCCAATTTGGTAAGAAGGCAGTGACAAGAATTGTATATACATCCAATTTGTCAGAAGAATAACACACTCTTTTTTCGTTTACATAATTTGACTTAGATAAGAAGTGGCCATTTGCACTGCCACAAATGTCACAATGAAGAATAAGCCAGAGATCTATATATATTACAGACAGTATGTAAACTACATTTCTCATGCAATATAATCTAAATGTATCTTTGGAGCTATAAACTGAGGCAACAGTCTAATATGTTACCATTTTGTCAACCTAGTATAGTTGATATAGTTACACTGTCCCTGTATGTGTTTGTAAAGGTACTGTTCAAGCTGCAGTCATAGAATTTAGAAGCTGTGAAAAAGCACTGTATTTTTATTTGTCTTACAGAATACAGTCCACATACCCTCTGCTGGGTATTGTGACTATAACAAGGGTGGTAGTTGGTATTGCATTTGACTAATATCTATACAGTATTCTCATCTACAAACTATTACACATAAGAATTTTAACATGGCAGATTAAAAGAAATTTAAATGGCTGTCCTATTTGAAATCAAATGGTATTAATATGGGGAAATGGTTTAACCCACTCTAGAAGGGATACTTTATAATTTGGCACCTATACTCCTCTGTTTTAGTGTTCTTGCAAGCAACTAATTTATGATTAGCCATCAGCACCAAAGCTTCATGTTGGCATCAATATCATTTTGATGGAGAAAATGTCATCATTTGCAAATAAATCAGTTATCTAATAAAGTCAGAAACCCCTAATGTACCCAAAACATACTGCACAGTATGTGCTTCGTGAACCTTAATTAATAGGTAGCATTAGCCATAATAAAAAGAATAATACTCAATGCCTGGAGAACACATATAGTTGAGTCTCTTGGCTGTATAGTGTGGTGTGGAGAATGGAAAGTTGATATAGCTTCTAGGTAACAGGTGACTGAGTGGTCTAAAGTCTGCCTTGATATTAATCTCTTCCCAGATATTTTAAATTATTTTGCATTTCTTTTTTAATACCTGATTATGGGTGGAGCCCAGTGAGCTGTGACCTATTGTGCCTGAGACAGGCACTGACGCCTGAGACTTGAGAGTGCGTCCCTGAGTCCAGCACTTCAGATGTGACCTGCCATGATCCCATACTTGGTCCTCTTGTTCAGTGACAATAAACAGCGTCAGGAACATAGTGTTTTATTGTCACAGTGCAAAAGTGGGTGCCTCTCCTGGTAAAATGAAATAGGAAGCAAACAAAATCTCATTCACAAGTGCAGCAAGTTTTTAATTTTGAAAATTCCTCCAAAGAATTTCAGCAATAGCAAAATTAAATTGGCAGATACGAAAGGCAAAGCCATAGAGAATTTGGAAAACCACCAGGCTCTGCATTTTGTACAAAAGCATATTGCCAACAATTGAAGTGGTGTGTTTGGGGGTGTGAAATAACAAGAGGGAGAGTAACTTTATAACCACCACTACATATATTTCTGGGTGGCCCTTCGGACCCCTGACTTGGTGAAGACAGGGCTTGTGAGTCATCTGGGCGGAAAGTAAAAGTTCTACCCGTAAGTTTCTGTCTTAAATCGTTGCATTTTGAAAACGACTTAGCCCGGGCTCAGACGCTCTCTTACTCCAGGCCATCACTGGAAATCACTGCACCCCTCAAGCCTGGCCCCACCAAACCCCACCCTCTCTGTGCCTCCGACCCTAACATGGCCACGGAGAGGGCGCTGATGCCTGTTTCAGGCAGATGGGCGACCAGCTCAACTCAGGCCCAAGTGACAGTGCACGTTCCGAGGGAGCTGACGATGCTTGGTTGTGCCTGGGACATCACTCGCATCTGCAGGCTCTCCTTCGGCTCTTTCTTCAAAATACAGTCCTGCTCCAAGCACTTCACGTAATGGCACTAAATGTTCCTTCAGAATGAGTTATACAGGACTCGGAGTAGGCTTTGGGTGATACCAGATGCCTTTCAGCCAACAATACCTAGAAACTCAAGTCCAAGAACCGAACTCCATATATCTATGGGATTTATGATCTATTAGATTATAGATCTTCAACTGCAAAACCCATGCCATTTCAGGTATAACCTGGGACCATGATACATGAGGAAGTGAATGGCTAGAGCTTAACATATGCCAGTATGAATGATGACTCTTTATGGGTAGCTCTGGATATTAATAGACTTAATTCACAAGCAGCTAACTTAACATACACATAAATTGTGTTAACATTTTATTGCTAAATGGGTAAATTGACCCCAGCTGTGGACTCAATTTCAGGATCCTCATGGTGGTGAATGAAGAACAGACACTGATTATATACAGATTAACATAATTCTTGTCAGAGCATATTGAGACAGTGTGCAAAATTCCTTCTTCACACTTGATTCAAACAATTGAAACCTAGGTAATATTGTCCTGCCACCTTTATGTTTCCCTCCTTCTTTTGTTTCTTTCATTAAAAAAAAAGTCATTGATACACTTATAACAGGAAGAATGACAACCAATCTCATGTTGTAAAATAGTTTCAGTTATATAGTAATGAATATTCTCCGTGTGTGTGTACGTGTGTTGAATGTAGATATTACGTGATTAAAAAAGTGACATTTTGGGAGGACTTGGGATTTAGAAAAGTAGGGTTTGTGTCTTTATTTCTAATATGTTGTGACTAGACCACAGCTTCTCTCAGGTGCTTCCCTGCCATCCCATCTTTGTTAAGAAATGATCCCATTCAATGATTCAGCTCATCAGCTTGACAGTATCTGGCTGCCTTCATAAGAATTACCTAGGAAGCTTTTGCGAATATAAACTACTGGGCTTTACACCTTAAAGAGTTGGATTCAGTAGGTCTTAAGTAAGACCTAGGAATCTGTATTTAGAAAATCACTCTAGGTAATGCTAATCTATGCCAGACTTGGGAATCATTAAAGAGCATTCAAATAATCCCATTTACTAGGAATAAATGCAAATTGACTGAGATAGCAATATATTACTTCATTTGTAGTTATTTTGAAAGCTAAATACTCTGGGCTTCATGGCATTATTTCTTTCACAAGTTTTAATTTTAGCTTTGGTTTCAAATTTATAGTCTGATATTTGAGCATGATTCTTCAAACTTATTAGAGTCTGAAGTCAACAGAGATAAGCACGAGGGATGACTATTGCTCACTATAGGGCTATTAGGCATACTAGATACGGGACCATTTTCTTGGTTACTGCCTGAGTCATGCAGTATATCATAATATTTGCTGATCCTCACCACTGAGATATAAACTATGAAATTTTGGACAGAAAAGCAAATGTTGATTGACAGCCTTATTTCTGAATGCTTTGATACAAATGTATACATTTATATTTATATTACAAAAATCACTAACTTAATACTTAGTCTCACTCTATACTTTTCACACTGAATTGTACATTCATTTAAAAATGATTTCCTAGCAATACCTTATGACAACCTTTCAAGCAATAACTTAAGCCATGGTGATGGATACCATATGAAACTTGTACTTCTGTGTACTTCATAGAACCTTTAGGAAAATAAACACATATGTTATATAAGCAATAATACAGCTGGTGTGAACTTTTAAAAGTATTTACCATTCCATTTCAGCAAAATTAGCAGCAAGTAGTGACTCACATAGAAATTTTCTGAGCAAATGACATGCTTAAACTGTATCAGAAGTCATGCATTTGCACACATGCTATAAAGTAATTGATTTACTCACATCAGATTATTTCTGTCATATAATTTTTTAAATACCTATCATATGTTTTTTGTTCCTCTCAAGAGATCTGTCTGCATGTGTAATGTTGCCCAGACTTTCAGATCTTTGTAGTGTGTAATTGTAAGGAGTAGTTAAGAATGAATAAATGAGTAAAAGCTGAGCACGGGTCAGATGAGTTGATTGAGTACGTAGGCTTTGTGAAAATGTAGACGGGTCTTGGAACAAGTTAACCGTTGGTTTGATAAGGTCTTAGAAGATGAAAGATTAAAGATAAAAAGTGCTCATTACTACTGCTTTCCACGATGGCAAATGTTTATTAAGTATAATAGTATTTTGGCTTCAGGGTATTATTGGTTGTAAGTCATCTAGTATAATTAATAACATCGGAAAATAATTATGCAGTCATATTGAAAATAACCTGACCTTCTCACCTATTTTGATGATAACACTAAGGATTGCAGATTTCAAAATGAATAATTCACATTTTTAGTCTTAGTTCTTAAAATACAATTTTAACTAAATTTGGCATAGCCAATAATAATCAGTCCTTTAAAAGTTAAATTACTCCTCCATAATTTAGAATAATATATTAAGATTACATCTAAAAGCAACTGGTAACCTTATGTTACAGTGAGGAAATTCTAAGCATCATATTATTATTTAGCAACATCATATAAGTTTAGGATCCATTTCTAAACCTCTAAATAAGATTACAGTTCCTATTATCTAATCATGAATCTGAACATACCTGGAATGGTGGGTGGGCTTGCTAGTATTTTACCTTCCTATTATTACCCATAGCAAAATTTAAATTAGCACCTGCTTACACATTTAGAAAATTCCACTATAAAAATCAAATAGGGTTGCTAATTCACTGGAAAAGTTATTGATAATTATCTTTTTGTATATCATTGGATATCTAGCTCTTAATAAGTATGTTTGACTGTAGTAAATAATGAAAAATACTTAATTTGAATCCATTAAATTATAGTGAATTTATCTTCTCAGTTAATTCATCTAGCTGTTGATCAGATCATTCTTAATATTAGACTTAACTACTGTTACTTATTCTTTGAAAGCAGAACAGGCGAGAAAAACTAAATGGTAAGTCTAAGTAATAGCTTGTTTTTTATTCGTTTGATAAATATTTTTAAAATAAAGGAATCAGTTTATATTCAGTCATTCTCTGTGGCCTTTTCACTATTTGATGATAAGGAAAGGATTCTGCTAAATATGTTTTTGTCATGGTCTATTAAATTTAATTAAATACAAGTAGGACAGTAATGTATTAATTGGGGTAATTTCAGAAATGTGCAAAATTGCTTCTTCATATCATCTCACCTTTTAAAGACAATTGCTCTTATTTTGCTATGCCTGGTAGTTATACATCAGGTTCAAGGCACAGAGACAGATGGAAGGGTGGGCTGGACAGGAGCCCTATATGAGCTTGTGCAAAGACATTTGATTTTTTTCTTCATGAAGGTATACTCATAAAGAAGACGCAGTTTCCATAACATACAGGTGTGGTTTAATGAAAGTCAAACGATTTATTTGACTGCTGGTCATTCTTATTTTTAAAAGAAAAAAGAAAAAAATCCTTCACAAGCCATTTTCAGTTTTCTTAGGAGGTAGTGTCAATCTCTCAGCACCTGTACATATCAGTGAATTTGGGATTAGAAACTCAGAGCTATATATAGAAACTCTGAAGGTGGCAGATAGAAGTAGTCTTGGATACAGTGATGAAGGTAAATGAAAGTGTCGGAACATCTGGACTGAAGGAACAAAGAAGGTCAAATACCAGCTGTATCGTGTGGCACAGAAAAGCATGTTAAAATTAGCACAAAGAACAGACCCTCAGTGTGCAAGTGATATTACAACAGACAATTTTTCCTTTTATAACATGCCTGCTGAGCTAACTAACATTCATTGAGAAGAATACAATTTGATTCTAAACATCCCTTGTTTTTGTTCTGACACTATAGAACATGCATCTTTCTCTAGTTGGGAAATTTAGTAAATTGGATCACAAAGAATAAGAAATATTGATTCTGTGCCCTAAAAATCTGTAAAATCATTTTTGGGCTTATACTATATTCCTTATTCTTAACATTTTTCTCAAATTGGGCTTTGCTGCTAGCAAAACAAGTGCTCAACTTCAGGTAAATAGAAGCCTTTATGACCTCAGGCCTGTGCAACCCATGCAGGGATGCTCCAGAGAGTTAGAGCCCGGGGAGAGGCACCCCACAGCATTTGATGGTATTCGGGGCCAGAGGTCAAGATGTATTCTCAGTCTTCCAAAATTAAAAGTGCTTAGGTAGTCTTTTATCATCATTGAAATGTGTTTTACTTACAAATAACTGGTTAATTCAAGTTGAGTTTATTTAGAACAGAAATTTTTCAAGGAGGAAACAAACATGAACAATTTTTAATCAGAGTTATCAGAAAAATAAGTTAGGACAAAGATTTGCTGTCTCAAAAGGGTCAACTTGCTTATATCCAAAAGTCAGGGTGCTAAGCTTTTTTGAAAATTTTCTAAACATATCAAGTTCTTCAGAACTGAGAAATAAAAATAATTTTGTTGGTGGATTCCTTGAGGTTTTATCCTTTGGAGATAACACATAATTATGAATTATGTTTAAATTATTTTTTCTCCATGTTCTCCATTTTTGGCAAAAAGAAAGATGTAGAAGATGTCATAAATAAGACAAACTTATGAATCGTGACATTGAGCAAGTGTTAGCAAATTTGGCAACACTCTTTTACTTAAAATAATTAACTTTTAAAAATAATATATGGATTAGGGGTAAGAGTCAAATTAGACTTTTTCACATTAGGCTACAGAGAAACCACCTCAGACTCCTCAGAATAAAATCTAAGTCAAAGCTAATTTATGTTCAAACCATTTGAACAACAAATGTAAATATATCTACACCACCTTTAATAAGAAACTATGCATTTCTATACCCAGTTTCTAGAACAATTCTACTTTTATTGTCTTCCATAAAGAATTCCTTTATGGTCAACATCATTATCTTTAAAGGCCCGCAAGAGAGTGTGGCTTTCTTCTGAGACTGGGATGATCTGGATCAATGTATTTATGTGAAACCACTTAAAAGATCCCCCTCTTCTAAAATTTTTTACCTTTTTTAGTTCAAATCTCCATCATTAAAGTCGAGCAAAATATTAGAGCAGCCAGATAGTTTGTCAACAGCAGGAAACTCCATTCGAAATTTTATTGGTATAAATTACCATGTTGAAATAAACCTAGCATTGACTTGGAGTCTCAGATAAATTGCTTTTGTGTTATTTGGCTGAAAAGTATTATCAAGAAGAAGAATTTAACTCTTAAGGTAGATACCATTCTAGCCGGTCTAGATAAACTGAAGACGACTATAGAATTGTCTATAATTCAGGGAGACTTTTTTTTAATTCTTCAATATTTACTCGTTGTGCAAAGATAATTATTAGTCAATAGCAGCCAAAATTATTATTCCTGTCTTTTAAATGTGTTTTGGGGATATAACAGAGCACTTATAAAATCCATCTCTTTCATTTGTTATGTTTATCAATGGCCTGCAATAAGGGGTGCTCATTTTTTCTTTTGATCCTTAAAAGCACACATTGTTTTTTCTGCCTAAAATAATTCTACTAAAATGCAAGTGAATTGCGGAGTATAGTAGGTATCCCATTCTATGGGCATACATTAAATACTTTATTATATTCAACTGAATTGCAAGAAAGGACACCAATAGAAAAGATGAAAAGAGATAGAAAACTCAAACTTGGCCTACATTAAAATTGTGTCAATAGCCTGACCCTGTTAACCTAGAAGAAAGCTGAAAAAAATGGTAAAGCTAACTGATTATAGATTTTTAAACACAGTATTTGTATTTAATGGAATGTCATAAAATTCAGCACATCAAAACTTTGATGAAACAAACAAGAAACTGAAGAAATATATTAATCAGAATGAATCTAAAGGGACAAAAGGAACTTCTCGCATTACATATGCCCAACAACACGCAATTCACATTTTGTTGGGAAAATTTGGTACCATGTGTTTGTTCAACTTTTGCTGTTTGATCTAATTAAACATTAGTATTGTCCTTAGGGGAATGAGAAAGCGCAAGATCCAAATACCAAGTGCGACTATAACTTGAATATCTATAGAGTTTGATACTATTTTTGAATAAGACTCCTGGTGGATGTAAAGTGAGAAGGATACACACACACACACACACACACACACACATATGTATTATGTGTAGTAAACTAATTAGGCCCTTCAAGTTTGTCAGCATCCTCAGGTTTTCTCTCTTTTTCATTCTTTTTCTTCCTCCTCTTTCCCTCCCTCCTTCCTTCCTGCCTGCCTTCCTTCCTTTCTAGCTCCTACGAGGGTTGTGAGAATAGTGTTTTATTACTTTGGGGATTCCCTTTTTCACTTTCACATGACTGAACACTTTGTGGATTCATAAGGTAAGGGAAAAAGAACATGAACATTCAGACAGAGAGCAGTTGGATAGAAATGACTGAGACAACTGAGACCTTGGCTGCTAAAGCCTTCATGAGTCTAAAAATTATGTCTGTGGTTCTTTTTCACTGTATTTAAACACTTTCTCAAGAAGTATCAGGGTCCACCTTTTTTGGGCAATTTTCTACTTTTTTGCCCCTACAAACATCTTCATTTAGAAAAGTCCTCTTATTTTCAAATAGTAAAATTTTACTTGGATACCACACTGCTAAAGATTGAAATAGAAGAGTAGTTTCTTCTATTTGTAAGGAAATTGTTTTCTAAAGACTACTTCCGAAAAAGGTGAATACACCAAATGCTACTTGATTTTACTGGCTCTATCTAGAGATAACTGATACCCTGTCTTGCGTCCTACATACCCCTCTATAATTCAGTTTGGTAAAGCATGGCGTTTGGGGTTCTTTTTTGAGCGCCTGAAAACATTTGCCACCAATTTTGTAAGTCTGCTGTAGTGAAAAAGCAATATACAATGTATTCCATATTTCTTAGCTCTATGTCTTTGAGATTTTAGCATATATGCAAGTAGCTGTTTGTAACCACAATTTTGACTTATTCACCAGAATTAACAAATTACCATGTTCTTAAGTACAAAAAGACAGAGGTTGGGTCATTTTATGATATATCAAGGGAACAATCATGTACAAATCCCAATCCAAAGATTTTTTATTTCTCTTTTCATGGAACATTTAATCATTTCTAGCAGAGTATTCGATTCCTAAGGAAAAGAAGTGAAATACCTTATCTGAAAGAGCAAAAATGATGAAGACAGGAGATTATGTCATTCATTTAGGTACGCCCAACACTATAATTTGAACAAGACTTGAACAAGATTTAAGGAATCTTTAACCTCTAAAATGGAAAGTTTTATTTTTTTCATTTTTTTAAGTTAGTATATTAATATTACATTCAAACTTCTTAATGAGTTGTCACCATGACCTGTTTGTGTTCCTTAACAGAAAATCATACAGAAATAATACAGCTTTTTTCTCTCTGGAAAGATAAGCTTTAGTAAGTCAAATACCTTTGAATTTTGGTTCTATTTGGACTTCTTTGCTATACACCTCAGGGGTCTTCTATTCTAACAGATCAGGTAGTAAAAGGAAGCGATATTTAAAATTCAGAAAAATTTAAAGCTTCTATGCTAATTTATTTAACACTAATTTATTTTGAAATTGTGAACAAACAGGCAGCTATCATATAAATTGACACCTGTGAAAATACAAGTTTCTTTCTTCCTGTGATATTCGGTGTTAAGAAAGCCTTTGTCTTGAAATGGTAGACAATCTTAAGACTTGTTCAGATGAAGAAATATGACCTTGAATACTTCAACCACTTTTATATCTTGAAACATTTTAAATAATGAATGTAAAACCAGAAGAAATATGGTTAAGAAAAACAAGAAGCATGTAAGATGAAATTTGAACATCTGAGATTCATTGTCCCATTTCCTCCATTTCATTGCCTCCTGCCGACTTATCTAAAGCCCAGGTTGACAGAATGTACAGGCTGCTAATCCTTGTCTCACTTAAGAATTCAGAAATAAGCAAAAATTACTCTATGCAGAAATTGATCCACATTATCATGACAGGTTACGACTACTAGTGTGTCAGCTTCGGTTCAAATATAAAAAGTGGTCTCTGGAGAGAAACCCTTTGTGATTTCTTTTTTTAGAATTGGATGAACAGTTTTTTCTTTATTAAAAAAAAAAGAAAAACTTCCTGAGAGTTTTGCCTCAGAAAACACTCTAAAGTTTTATGACAGCTGCCTGTGACTACAGTGTAACTCTAGTAACCAAGTGACATTATGCTTTTAAAATGTACCGATTAAGTGCATTCCAGAAATAATACATATCATTCTTCATTTCAAAATTGACCTACCTGAATTCTGACTCTTCAACTGTGAGCAGCCCTTTACACAACCACAGGGTCTCATTTCCCAAAGAGCACTTTAGATAAAAAAACCTGCCTGCTCACTTCAATGCGTAAGATAGGCAGCCAGTGCATTTCCATCGACGATTCTGGCATTATATGATAATAAATAGGTTTTTCAACTTAATGAAACACATAATGCGCTAGGCCTTTCTTGTTTCTTCTGCATGGGGTAGGTTTTACTTGAGCAGATGCCTGAATTATTTTAATGTTTTGGCCAATTCATTTGCTGTAATTTCATGGGTCTAAGTTTTGGTTTGGCTCACAATTGTAAATAATATTGTACGTCTGCTATGTTGCTATCCAGTTTTGCTTTGTGAGTCATTTCTTTTAAAAATCTAGTTATCACAAACTTAAATCACAATGTCATCAAATAATACCAGGTAAATATACTAATATATCTGTAGGGCATGGTTAAATTACCTATATTTTGACATGTCAAGCTATTTTTTTTTAAAAAGATGAATGCATCTCTTAAACCTGAACCATTAATTAAAATGTTTCATTTGATGTTTCATATTATATTTTAAAATATTTT
>JAQQAC010004253.1:4418300-4443055 GCA_029783875.1 Phataginus tricuspis | reverse complement strand
GGGGGGGGAGGGTCTTCCCCAGAATTGGGGAAGGGTGGAGACACCTGAAGCTGTGGAATTAATCCTCAATAATGCTTGTGTACTTCTGTGCTAAAATTGTTCTTTGTTCACGAAAAAAGAAAAAAAAAAGAAAAAATCATGAAGCAAAATCAATTTGAAAACCTTTTTAATTTGAAGATTAGCAGAAAACCTAACTTAGCTGTATTGAGGGTTATTGTACACAATAGGTGTTTTATTTTCCTTTTTATATTTTTTACTTTTCATGAATACTTGCCCCTTGTCCGGACTTAACCAGGGGACATTTATTCAGTCTTCAGAGTGCCCACTCTTATCTCTTTATGAAATTTTCCCTATCTACTCCCCAATACCCTTTATCACCATAGTGGGGTGTTACTATAGGAATAAGGTTATGCCAGTCTTAAGAATCTACAACAGAATAGAACCAGTGTTCATTAATAACCATAATTAAAAAGCAAGCTTTTAGATGAGTATAATGGCAAGTAACAGAAAAATCTATGCAATGGGATAATTTTTTAAGGTAAAGAAGCCATATTAGCTTATGAAACTAAGAATTCAGCCTTCAGGTACAATAAACACAGATTACATCTACCTGCGATTCCACCTTCCTTTAAGTATTGGCTTGGTCCTAATACCAGCTTCCCTCCTGTAAACAAAATGGCTCTGTTAGTACTTTTGTTCAGTCATTAAAGAAGGAGAAGATCTTCCCCTTTTCTCTAGATAATGTTCTGTGTGTATGTAAAGCCTGAAACAAATTTACAGTGACTACTTTGACCTGAAGAATACTATGATCTCACTGTACTTTAAAACCACTGTGGCTTAAAGAAAGAATAAATTATATTGTTCACTTATGGCAATAAGGAACATTCACATAGCTTTTGGTTGGCTATTATCCCATGGGGAATGGGTGGAGTGGATTCGGGGAGGTAGCCATAATGATGCAAAATATTTCAGGATTATATAATCTCCTCATGGGCCACCTAGAATAGGCAAACTATTTCCACACATTTAGTTTCCCAGTGTAACCAATTCAATGTATTAGAGACATTTGCATTTGCATTTTCAAAGTAGGAATCAACTACAATGGTGAAATATTGCACAGAGGCTAACATTTCAGGATGAAAGATAGTTTCTGATGTCCTTTAAATCACATCATGTAGGTAGCCTTCTGCTCTGCACATGCATAAAATCAGCCCGTTGAGTAGACAAAATATTATGTGAGGTTTAAATATCACTGCTAACTCATACCACTTTTAAATTATTAACTGCTTTGAGGGTAGAGACTTTGGGAGAGAACCTACGATGTGAAGATATAAAAATCTTAATTTAAACAGATCTTTTAAAGGTTTCCCCTTTAAAGTTTTCCCCTGAAAGAAGTCCTGCATGTTCTCTCTGGAAGGGGTTCACTGGTCAATGGTGATACTGAGTTTGTGGGAACAGCTGTCCCTATATGCCCAGAAGGCTGATTTTTCTTCAGGATCACAGGAGAAACACTTCATTTTCAAGATGCCTCATTAAGATAATATAACTCTGAGCTTTGTGCTAATGTGAGAGAGTGAGAAGTGGTTTGTATACCTGATACTCTCATTTTTAAATGTAGAGCAAGGTTTTCAGCCAGTTAAAGGAAAAATATGTCTTCAAAGAACTTTGGCTGTTTTTCCTGGTTATATGCAATTAATCAAGAACCGTAGGTAGGAATGATTTAAATAACGGCCTAAATCAGCCCTTACCTCAACACAGGACGACTGAAACCCACCGCCCATAACCACGGCGGCCCCACTTGCGGGTCTCCGCAGAGGCTGACAAATTGCCCCCAACCTCACTGGCTCGTCCCTGCACATCTTTATACCCAGGAAGGATTTCTTAAGCGCAAGTCCAGTTTTCTTTATCTAGTAAATTCTCTCTTAATTCTCTTTTAAAGTTTCCCAGGGTATGCTCATTAGTAAATCTGTACTTTGTGCTAGGTCCTATTTTATATTCTTTATCTTACTTAGCCCTCACGGCAACCTTCTGAAGTGGGTGGAATTATCTGCCATACAGAAAACAGAGATGAGCGATGTTGGCCAAATCGCCCGGGAAATTATAGCGCCAACCATCAAATTCTTGTTCTTCCCTGTTATCTCCAATGCTTACAGGGCAACATTGTCTTTCCTTTTGGCATTTTGCTTCTTCTTAAAATCAGCTCCAGTTTTCTTCATCTTATATTAAAGAGCCTACATTCCAAAACTTGAATGATAGGTGTTAGCATCGTCCTTCCCCAGTTCTCCTTATTCATTCATTCACCAAATATTTACTGAACGTAAACTGTGTGCTTGGAACTATGCTAGGTTCTGAGACCATCATGAGTAACCAAAATATCTGCATTATCCCACAGTGGAGCTGAATAAATTGTAGGGGAGACAAAGGTTAATCAGAATTACACAATAAGGTATAATTACAAATTGTGAATAATATGAATTGGAAAACTTGCAGAATACTGTGATAGCATATAACAGAGATGACAAAATGTGTCACTGAGGTGGTAACTTTTCAGCTGAGATCTTTAGGGTAAGCAGGGATTCTACAGAAAATATTAGAAGATATGTATTTATATGTCCTTATATAGTCTAAGATTAGATCTTTGTGTTATTTGCAAGAGGCTAAATAAAGGTATTGATTAGCTGAGATTTTTGGTAAGTTACGTATGTATTTTTAAATTTATAGGGTAGTACTAAAATAACAGAAATAGATTATAAAATAACCATATTTGTAGTGCAGAAATATAATGAAAAATGAAATAGTCATTTAATAACAAGGCTAGGAAACAAAGAAAAAGTAATATATAACGTTAGAAATAAATCCAACTATGTTGGAAATTATAATTAAAGGGAATTAATTTAAAAATCAAATTAAAAAGATTATAAGACTGTGGAGAAAGGTCCATCTACATATTATTTACATGAAATATGTTTATAGTGCTAAAATATGAAAAGGTGGAAGTAGAAAGGTAGCAAAAAGAAACACTGAGTATATATGCTAAACAAAAAATTTAGCTATATTCTTTTATTTTTTATTTTTTACAATTTATTTTGGTATCATTAACCTACAATTACATGAGCAATATTGTGGTGATTAAACTACCCCCTTCATCAGGTCCCCCCACCAACCCTATTACAGTCACTGTCCATCAGTGTAGTGAGATGAGAATCACTACTTGTCTTCTCTGAGTTGTACAGCCCTCCCCGTGCCCCCCCACCTTATGTCTGCCAATCGTAATGCCCCGTTTACCCTCTTATCCCTCCCTTCCCACCCATCTTCCCCAGTCCCTTTCCCTTTGGTAACTATTAGTCCGTTCTTGGAAAATAATTAGGCAAAAAACATCATAGATGTTGAGAAAGTAATTTTCAAAAAAAGATATATAATTATATAATTGGATATATAGAAAAGATATAAAAAGACATGCCAATAACTAAGAGGTAAAATAAGAAAATCAGCAACCACAGTGAACCATATTTTTTATAGTCTTTACTCAGTAATTGATGGATCAGGCAGTAAAAGTTCCATAAGGATATGGAATCTTTGAACAACACATTTTGACAGAATGTATGGAACCCTTTACCTAATTGCTGCAGAATAATCTTTTTCAAGTGCATAAAATAGGTTTGAAATTTTATATACTGGGCCATAAAAGAAATTCCAAAGAGCTACCATTTTTCAGTTTTAAATATAAAGTTTCCTATAGCTTATTCTTTGACCCATAAATCATTGAATTTCATGTTCCAAAACAAACTTTTCTAGTGATCCCTGTAACATTCACATGGAAAAATTAAATCAGGCCTTTGTCTCATATCATATCATATAAAACATACATCCCAGGTGGTTTAAATGTTTGAATGTACAAGTCAAAATAATAAAACTTTTACAGGAAAATAGAGCAGGAAATCTTTATGATCTTAGGCCAGGGAAGGATTTCTTAGTGAGACACAAAAAGTGTAAGTCACAAAGAAAAATACATCTACACAAAATTCTGTTCATTCTAAGAGCACAAAGAAAGTAGAAAAGCAAGCTCAGACTGGAAGGACATATTTTCATCACATAAAATCAATAAAGCACTTATATCCGCAATATATTAAAGAACTATAAATGAGAAAATAGTGAAGTACTTTATACATAAATGAACAAAGGAGAAGGAATTCACAGAAGAGAGTAATTGGCCATATAGATGAAGAATGTTAAATCTCATGAATAATTAGAGATATGCAAATCAAAACCACCATATGACACTATTTCCACCCTTAAGATGGGCAAAATTTAAAAGTCAAACTATATTAAGTGATATCCAGAGTGTGTGGAGGAATGGAAATGCTTACCTGTTTCTGAAGGAAATGTAAAACAGTAAAAGTATTTTGAAAACCAGTTTGGCATCACTTATTAAAGCTGAATATGCATAACATTCCTACAACTTATGACCTATTAATTCCATGAGATAATTCTTTTTTCCATATGCTCCAGAAGTCAAGTTCAGGAATATTTATAGAAGCCTGAAATTATTCAAATGTCCATTAACACTGGAAAGATTAAGTCAGTTATGGCATGAAAACTTTTGAAAAAATCTTGAAATATTGATAAATTTCTAAAAAATTGTTAACCATAACAAGTTTCAAAAAAAATCACATGTTATGATTTAAGTACATATAGTTCAAAGGCAGATAAACCTAAAAATGTAATATTTAGGGACAGAGAAATGCATAGTTAGGATCTAAAACTATAAAGGAAAAGATTGGGAATAATTAACTCAAAACAGGAAATACAAATGACCAATAAACCTATGAAGAGTCTTCAGTTCACTAGTAATCATGGAAATATAGATTAAGACAATGTATCCCATGTCAAATTCAGATGCTGGCAAAAATTAAAAAGTGTCACAAAACCAAGATTTAGCAAGTATATAAAGCCAAGTTACAGTTTCAGATACCCACCTACCCTAAATCCAGCAATTCCAAACCTAGGCTTACATCCAGGAGAGACTCATGCATATGAACACAAGAAGACATATATAAAAATAAAGTGTGATATAGTTATACAATATCACTCTAATTACCTAGAACCAGAGTTGCACATATCAACATAGCTAAGTCTCACAGAATAGTGGCCACCTTTGGTAAGGGAAATGGTCAGGCACAGGGGCCCAGAAATGTCACTTTATGTGTATGGCTTAATATTTATTTCTTAAAAGAGAGAGATCTGAAGCAAATCTGGCAAAAATTATAGGATTTGATAAAGCTAAATGATGGGATGGCTTATGCCATTATATTATTCTCTATATAATTTTATGTGCTTGAACTATATAATAATTATTATGATTACAGGTAACCATAAAAATAAGAATAGAAATAGTAAGATACCGTTTCTAGGTGTAGGAAGCAGCAGGTACTGCGCTGGTCTCCACGTCTCCTTGTTTCTCTGACTTGTGAAATCTGACTCATCCTCAAAGTTCACCTGAAGTATCATCTCCTCTGTGACCTAGTTCCCAGGTTAACATAAACCTATTTTCCAGGTTAACCACCTTAACTGTACTACATAGTATTTATCAAACTGTGTTATGACTGTATAATATGTTTCCAAGTACAGTAGCTGGTGGGAGGAGTTGTAGCTTCCTGTTTATTTTTGTCTAATACCCACTGTTTGGCACAAAGCACACAGTCAGTAAACAAGTGTTGATGGAGTTGAAAATAATGTATACATATTCCAGCATAGACTGATGAAATAATAAAATTTTAAGAACTGGGTTCACCTTAAGAGCTAAGGCCCACTTTTAAATAAATTAGGCAAATCAACTAATCTCTCTGGATTCCATTTTTTCTATCAAAGTCATCTGTTATCTACTTCCACCCCAGGAAATTAGAGGTAGATCAAAACTTAGAGGTTATTTAATAAACCAAACATATATTTTGTCAATTAGATGGTATAACTGTATATGTAAAAAAACAAATTCTGTAATCTAAAATGTCTTGAACTATCTAAAATGTTTTCACTGAAGTGTTACAACATAATACTTTTAAGTCATATATTTACAGCCTAATATGAGTAGCATGGAGGTGAGGGGGATGGCTTGCTATTAAAGCGGAAGAAATGTTTGAGGTCGAAAATCCCAAGAGGCATAATAGAAAGTGGTGTGGCTCTACCTGGCAGTTAATGACAGGCCAGGTCTCACCGAGGGTTATTGTTCCAGTTAAGCATTTTGGCTATCACTTCACCTTTGACATAGTATGATGTAATCCAACATTTTAGTTAATAGTAAAGTCCTATACACACCAGTCAAAAATTGCCAGGTTATAAGTAGGTCAAATGAAATATATCCAGTCCTAAAAGTTTGTGCAAATTAATGCAGATTTTACTTTTGAAAATTTTCAGTGATTCCACTATTGTTTCATTTCCAGAAGTGCTTCAGAGCTATTTAATGAGGTTTGAATACCACTATGTAGGGGTTGAACAGAAATGTAGGCTGATAGAATCTCAGTTAACTATGAGCCCATTGTTGGAGGCATTAAATTTTTATCACCTAAATATTATCTTCTGGGCATGTATAAACAAAGGAAGTAGAAATAGAAATAATAGTAAGATGTCATATACTTGTATCGCTTGACCTCTTGTAAGTTTTTTAATTTAAATGTTTACAACTTCTTGGGAAGTATATATATTTCATTTTTTTGATGTGAGGAATGGCAAAGGCTTAGCTATCTCTAAGTAAACGATAGAAGGTTGAGAAACTGAAAATGTAAGTTTTCCTTCTGGAAAAACAATACTTTCCCTGAGGAGCTAGTTTAAGACAAGAATCTGACATTTGCAACTAGGATAAAGTGTAGTTCTCTGGAAAGAACTAAAAGGAGCCAGAGGTTTCCAGCGATCTGTTAAAGGAAGAGGCTGGAAATGTCAAAAGCCTGTAAAGAAAGAAGACTGGAATACTTCTGTTGAAAGGAGTGTTTGGAAAATACTTTGTAGCAAAGGGATCTCTGAGATACTTCTATTCAAAGCAAATGTTCTCTGCTCAGGTACAGGACTCCTTATAGATACAAATCTCAGCACCCCAAGTCCAGGGCGGTGTGTGCAGAGACATATTTCAAGGAAGCCTGAGCACAGTCTGGAAACATCACAGAAGCACAAAATTTGCTGGGCTTTACTGACTTCCAAAGTGCTGATATCAGAAGGAACAACTGGGATATATGGAATATCTGGAATTCACCATAAAGGATGATCTCCTTTCATTACTTCCCTTCTCCAACATGTTGTTTGCAAGAAGGCATAGAAACATTTGGGTCAGGGAGAGGGCACGTTTCATCTTATTCTCCATGGCATTTCTGAAACCTGTACAGGATCAGCAATCTCTAGGAAGGAGGGGCTAACGGATTTGTTTTGAAACATTTGTATACAAGCACACTGTTTTATGCATTGTTTTCATCATAGGTAGAGACCTACATCTTCTTTAACATTATTATTATCTTTGTCATCACTGTCAATATCATTCTTTGAGGGAATTGTGCTACTGATGGAGATTATGGGAAGTGCAAACCACCTAGTGGCACTGCCATGATCAGAGAATCCAAGTGTTTAAGAGTTTCCTAACATTCTTAGGAGACAGGTGAAGGGAAGTTAAATTCTGGTTGTTCAGTAATTTGAACACAG
This sequence comes from Phataginus tricuspis, assembly GCA_029783875.1. Taxonomy (NCBI): domain Eukaryota; kingdom Metazoa; phylum Chordata; class Mammalia; order Pholidota; family Manidae; genus Phataginus; species Phataginus tricuspis. The sequence continues at coordinate 4,435,375 of JAQQAC010004253.1, read as the reverse complement.
GCTTAGCAGCTTCTCTTAGTGGAGATGGGGAGGATACTGAGATTCCATTTTGACATTTTTCTTCATTAGTATTTTATGCGTTTAGGAGGTAACAAGTGGTAACAATGACACTGGATCTTTTTTTAAATGTTTATTTTAAACATTTCCAACACACACAAAAAAAGACCACATAGCATAGTGACAACCCATATAACAATCAGCCAAATTCAACAAGTTGTTGCCAGACTACCTTCATCTGTAATTTTGTGTTGGTATTTTCTTTTTTTACATATAATTTATACACAATGAAATGTATATATCTTAAGTGTGTAATTCCAAGAGATTTGATGAGTGCATAAGTTCATGTAGTTCATACTCATCACTGTACACATTTCTATCACCGTAGAAGTTCTCTATGTCCACTCCTAATTAATTCTCATCTCCTATAGGCAACCATTTCTTTGATTTCCTTTGCAACAGATTAGTTTTACCTATTCTTATTTATCTGGCATCTTAGCTCAGAATAACGTTTTTGAGACATCAGTAATGTTGTATAGAATTTTTTTTGTTGAATAGCAATTCATTAAATGAGTATATCAATTTCCTTTACTATCCTGGGGAACTTTTTTCTTTTTTAGCCATTATGAGTGAAACAGCTATAAACATTCTGTGCAAATCTTTTTGTGAGCATATATTTTCAGTTCTCTAGAGTAAATATCTAGAAGTAGTGTTGCCAGGTCATAGAGTAGATGTAAGTTTAAATTGAAAAATAGTTCCAAGATGGCTTTACAGTAGTACATCTCACCAACAGTGTTCAGTGTCCTCACTGCCCTGTGACTTCATCAAAATTTGGAGCTGTCACTTTTATTCACACAGACACGACATTCCTCAGAAATAATGCAGTTTGGTTTCAGAACACCATAATAGAAGGAATATTGCAATAAAGCAAGTTAAGTGAAATTTTTTGTTTCCCGGTGCATATAAAAATTACACTATTGTCTATTTTGTGTGCAAAAAATGCACATAAAGCATTTTTACAAATTGAAGATTTGTGACAACCCTGCCTCAAGCAAATCTTATCAGTGCCATTTTTCCAGCAGGCTGTTTGCTCACTTTGTATCTCTGTGACACCTTTTGGTAATTCACACAGAATTTCAAAGTCTTCCATTATTATTAGGTTTGTTGTGATTTGTGATCAGGGAACCCCTTGAAAGCTCAGGCGAGGGTTAGTATTTTTTAGCAATAACGCATTTTCAATTAAGGTATGAATTTTTTCTTAGACATTACACTGTTGGGCACTTAGACTACAGTGTAGTGTAAACATAACTTGTATATGCACTGGGCACCAAATATTTCATTTGATCTGGTGTAATATTTGCTTTATTGCTGTGGACTGGAACCAAACCCGCAGTATCTCTGCGGTGTGCCGTGACTCTGGGGAAGGGGCGGAGGGAGAAGAGTAAGCTCCCAGCCCAGGGCAAACTACCTTTGAAGCCAAAATCAGTCAAAGGGGGAAACAAAGTGGGAGAAACCCATTTATTGCCTAAAGCAGTCGTCCACTTCTGTTCTCCCATGTCTTTCACAACCCAGCTGTAAAAAGGGAACTTACCCGACCTCTCTGGTCCAGATACACCCTCGTTCCCCCCACCCTTGCAATCGCCTATGGATGTGGAGATGGACTACTTCTCTCCACCCCCTGGAAACACTTATTGATATGGAGATGCACTAAGACCGGGTGAGAGATTCTGGAACTACTGCAATTTTACCCGCATGTGCCTGTATCATTTTGTATGAGGAAACAATGGAGGTTGGGGGCTGGCTGTAATTAGCTACATTTAAACTTTTCCAAAATAAATTTTAATCATATTGGATTTAATAGGATATTTCTCTACCACAAGGAATTGCAGTGAGCTTTCCTTTCAAAGCAGCCACAAAATTCACCAGCTACCTGAGGTCTGGTTGTCTGTAAAGTGGGTTGTTAACTGACACAGACACACTTGGGTATTAAAGGGCATGTCTTTTTGATATTTGTAGAACCATACCTGAAGTAGTTTATTTTTATACTTAGCAAATGTTTGTGTTTATCTAGGCTTTCTACATTACACTGTGGCAATACATGATTGCTACTCTTACTGCTTAATAAAAATGACCTTGGATTTCTGTAGCTCTTTTCACTCTCAGCTCTTAAGTAAATTCTTGGCTCACTTGATATTCTCTCCACTCTGTCTTCTGAAATGACTCAGCCCAGTCCTTGAACTGGGGGCAGGGTCTTGAGTAACTAATAGACTGTAGCACTCCAGAACTGTGATCTATCAAAATAATCTCATTTCTCTCTGCTCCACCCATAATTAAGAAGACATGTGAGAAACAAATGCAGAGATGAAAGCCAAAGCTTAATGCTAACCTGATGAGCAGCCAGGGAAAACAGCCAACAGCTAACTTTCCCTCAATTGTTCTATAATCCTGCATTCTAATGTTGATTAATTTCTGTAGATTAAACCAGTCTTTAATTTAGCCATTAAAAGCTAAAATATCAGTAAGTGAAAAGAAGCAGATTTTAAAATATTTTCCCATTTATTATAATAGTGTTATCCTATTTAACTTGTTGCTGACATGAAAACCAGTTTAAATTTTGGCTACACCACACACACACAAACACACACACACACACACACACACACACAATTTGTATTTAGGTTTTACTGACCCTATTCCATAATTTTTAATAGCATTAATTTTCCCCTGATGGGTTTATTGTGCCTATATATCTGATGGCTAATTTTTTGTATAAACATGACATGGTCACAGGGTGCCCAGATGTTTAGTTTAGCTTTATTCTGGGTGTGTCTGTGAGAGTGTTTTGGGGTGAGATTAATGTTTGAATCAGTAGACTGAATAAACAGATTGCCCTTGCCAATTTGTGCAGTCCTCATCCAATCTGTTGAAGGCCTGACAAGGCTGAGCAAGAAAGAATTTGCTCTTTATCGGATAATCTTGAGCTGGGACATGAGTTCTCTCCTGACTTTGAATTCAGACTGGAGCTCACACTATCAGCTCTTCTGCCCCCAGGCCTTTGTACTGCAGATCTCGGGACTTCTCAGGCTCCATAATCATTTGAACCAATTCCCTATAACCTTTCTCTGTGTATCTGTATCTGTCTCTCTTTCTCTCTCTATATATATAATAAATATATCTATAATAGATATAATATCTATCCATCTATCATTTATCTATCATAATCTGTCCTCTATCTCCTATTTGTTCTGTTTCTCTGAAGAAATTTAATACAGTAGAAAAACTCCAGATCTTTAATAACCCCAAAATGCCTTACTATATTTCCTGTTTGTGTGATTGGATATGGGGAGGGGGTGTAGGGTCAATCACAGGAAATTAAATAGGTTTGGGATGTTAAACATTCTATTTCATTAATATATGTGATGTTAAAGAAGACACCATATTCAGAGTAAGACTTTATTTTATATCACAATCATGGAAAAAAAGTGTGTCTAAAAATGAATCAAGCTTGGCATTGAACCACAGGATCCAAATGTAGCCCTGAGCAGCATTAAAAAGTGATTGGGCAGGTAGGGGAGGCGTTCAAGATGGCAGCATGAGTAGGGTGGTGGAAATCTCCTCCCAAAACCATATATATTTTTGAAAATAGAGCAAATACAACTACTCCTAAAAGAGAGACCAGAAGATACAGTACAACAGCCAGGCTACATCTACATCTGCGAGAACTCAGCATCTCATGAAAATGGTAAGATACAAAGCCATGACCTGGCGGGACCTGAGCATTCCCCTCAACCCAGCTCACTGGTGGGGGGAAAGGTGTCACAGTGAGGAGGGTGTGGAAGCACAGGACTGCTAAATAACCAGCCCTAGTATTCTGCACCAGGAGCACATACACACACTGCATGGTGTGCTGGATATCAGAGAAACAGAAAAGTAAAATCTGAGATGGAGACTGCAGGTGAGTCCCCACAGCTGGCTCCTCTGAGAGAAAAGAAAAGCGGAGGCTTTAAAAGTCTTAAAGGGGCAAGGGTTTAACAGGTGGACAAATCGTCCAGGTGTGCTCAGCCCAGCAGGCTGGGAATCTTGAGGAACTTCAGGCGCACTAAACACCAGGGTGGTAATGCAGCTCCGAGTCCCTCAAGGCGATAAGAATCCTGACGTTCATTTCCCCAGACCAGCACTGTAAGCAAACTGGATGACCCACTGCTGCTGAACAGCCGGAAAGCAGCCCCGCATACAGCAACCACACAGAGTCTTCTCCCAGTGCGCAGCTAATCAGTCCAGATCCAGAGGCTGCTGCCAGCGCACAGCTGCCTGGCACAGGCAGAGGAAGTCGGATCAAGGTCCAGAAGGCATGAAGGGGCACCGTTCTCGCAGGAGAACACACGTGGTGTGTCTGCATCCCCCAGTAGTGCCCTAGGTGATCTTGAGGGCCTCCCTGTCCAAGGCAGCTCAGGAGATTAACCCAGAGACTGCTCCCTGTGTGCGCGTAACGGCACAGGCAATGGAGAAGGGCAAGGTGACCAGCAAGCAGGAAGGGACTTTGTTCTCCCAGCTGAAACACATGCCACCTGCCAGCGATCATTTCTTTTGCCATGAAAAGGCAGAATAATCTGGTCCAGTCAAAATCAAACAACCCAAGAGAGAGGGCCTGGGGAGTTAGATATAACCAATCTTCCTGAAAAATAATTCGACATAAAAGTCATAACCATGCTGATGGACATGCAGAGAAATATGCAAGAGCTAAGGGATGAAGTCTGGAAGGGAGATAAAAGAAATAAAACAATCAATAAAAGGACTTAAGAGCAGACTGGATTTCATGCAAGCAACTACTAATGGAATAGAAATCAGCAAACAGGAATACACAGAAGCTGAGGCAGAAAGAGATAAAAGGATATCTAGGAATGAAAGAATATTAAGAGAACTGTGTGACCAATCCAAATGGAACAATATTCACATTATAGGCATACCAGAAGAAAAAGAGAGAGAAAAAGGGATAGAAAGGGTCTTTGAAGAAATAATTGCTGAAAAATTCCCCAAGCTGGGGAAGGAGATAGTGTCTCAGACCATGGAAGCCCACAGATCTCCCAACACAAGGGACCCAAGGAAGACAACACCAAGACAAATAATAATTAAAATAGCAAAGATCAAAAACAAGGACAGGGTATTAAAGGCAGCCAGAGAGAGAAAAAAGATCACCTACAAAGGAAAACCCATCAGGCTATCATCAGACTTCTCAACAGAAACCTTACAGGCCAGAAAAGAATGGCATGATGTATTTAATGCAATGAAACAGAAGAACCTTGAACCAAGAGTACTATATCCAGCAAGATTATCATTTAAATTTGAAGAAGAGATTAAACAATTTCCAGGTAAGCAAAACTTGAGGGAATTTGCTTCCCACACACCACCTCTACAGGGTATTTTAAAGGGACTGCTCTAGATGGAAGTACCCCTAAGGCTAAATAGATATCAGACCAGATCCAGAACCAGAGAAAATAAAATCACAGCAAAGAAAGCAGACCAACCAAATACTAACTAAAGGCAAAAAATAAAATCAACTATCCACAAAAGCAGTCAAAGTAAACACAAAAGAGTACAAAATAAAACACCTAACATATAAAGAGTGGAGAAAAAGAATAAGAAGGGAGAGAAAGATTCACCAGACTGTGTTTATAATAGCGTAATAAGTGAGTTAAAGAAAGATGGTTAGACAGTAAAGAAGCTACCCTTGGTAACCACGAATCCAAAGCCTGCAATGGCAATAAGTACATATTTATTGATAATCACCCCAAATGTAAATGGGCTGAGTGCACCAATCAAAAGACACAGAGTAGTAGAATGGATAAAAAGCAACACCCATCTATATACTGCTTACAAGAGACTCACCTCAAAGCCAAAGACATACGTAGACTAAAAGTTGAAGAGATGGAAAAAGATATTTCATGCCAACAATAGGGAGAAAAAAGCATGTGTTGCAGTACTTGTATCAGACAAAATAGACTTCAAAATGAAGAAAGTAACAAGAGATAAGGAGGACATTACATAATGATAAAGGGGTCAGTCCAACAAGAGGATATAACCATTATAAATATCTATGGACCCAACACAGGAGCATCAGCATATGTAAAACAAATACTAACAGAAGTGAAGGAGGAAATATAATGCAATGCATTCATTTTAGGAGATTTCAACACACCACTCACTCCAAAGGACAGATCAACCAGAGAGAAAATTAGTAAGTACACAGAGGCCCTGAACAACACACTAGAATAGATGGACCTAACAGACATCTACAGAATTCTATACCCAAAAGTAGCAGAATACACATTCTTCTCAAGTGCAAGTGGAACATTTTCCAGAATAGACCACATACTAGGCCACAAAAAAAGCCTCAGTAAATTCAAAAAGATTGAAATTCTACCAACCAACTTCTCAGATCACAAAGGTATAAAACTAGAAACAAATTGTACAAAGAGAACAAAAAGGCTCATAAACACATGGTGGCTTAACAACATGCTCCTAAATAATCAACGGATCAATGACCAAATTAAATCAGAGATCATGCAATATATGGAAACAAATGACAACAACAGCACAATGCCCCAACTTCTTTGGGACAGAGTGGAGGCAGTCCTAAGAGGAAAGCATATAGCAATACAGGCCTATTTAAAGAAGGAAGAACAATCACAAATGAATAGTCTAAAGTCACAATTATTGAAATTGGAAAAAGAACAAATGAGGTCCAAAGTTAGCAGAAGGAAGAATGTAATAAAGATCAGAGAAGAAATAAATAAAATTGGGAAGAATAAAGCAATAGAAAATAAAACAATGAAACCCAAGAGCTGGTTCTTTGAGAAAATAAACAAAATAGATAAACCCCTAGCCAGACTTATTAAGAGAAAAAGAGAATCTACACACATAAGCAGAATCAGAAATGAGAAAGGAAAAATCACGACGGACCCCACAGAAATACCAAGAATTATTAGAGAATACTATGAAAATATATATGCTAACAAGCTGGAAAACCAAGAAGAAATGGACAACTTCCTAGAAAAATACAACCTTCCAAGACTGACCAAGGAAGAAATAGAAAATCCAAACAGAACCAATTACCAGCAACAAAATTGAATCAGTGATCAAAAAACTACCCAAGAACAAATTCCCAGACCAGATGGACTCACTGCTGAATTTTATCAGACATATAGAGAAGACATAATACCCCTTCTCCTTAAAGTTTTCCAAAGAATAGAAGAGGAGGGCATACTTCCAAACTCATTCTATGAAGCCAGCATCACTCTAATACCAAAACCAGGCAAAGGCACCACCAAAAAAGAAAATTACAGACCAATATCCCTGATGAATGTAGATGCAAAAATACTCAACAAAATATTAGCAAACCGAATTCAAAAATACATCAAGAGGATCATACACCATGATCAAGTGGTATTCATCCCAGGATGCAAGGATGGTGCAACATTCGAAAATCCATCAACACCATCCACCACATCAAGAAAAGAAGAACAAAAACCACACGATCATCTCCATAGACGCTGAAAAAGCATTTGACAAAATTCAACATCCATTCATGATAAAAATTCTTAACAAAATGGGTATAGAGAGCAAGTACCTCAACATAATAAAGGCTATATATGACAAACCCACAGCCAACATCACACTTAACAGTGAGAAACTGAAAGCTTTTTGCCTAAGATCAGGAACAGGACAGAGATGCCCACTCTCTCCATTTTTATTCACCATAGTACACCAGAGGTCCTAGCCATGGCAATCAGACAAAACAAAGAAATACAAGGCATCCAGATTTGTAAAGAAGTCAAACTGTCACTGTTTGCAGATGACATGATATTGTACATAAAAAACCCCTAAAGACTCCACTCCAGAACTACTAGAACTAATATTTGAATTCAGCAAAATTGCAGGATACAAAATTGATACACAGAAATCTTTTGCTTTCCTTTACACTAATGATGAACTAGCAGAAAGAGAAATCAGGAAAACAATTCCATTCACAATCACATAAAAAATAATAAAATACCTAGGAATAAACCTAACCAAGGAAGTGAAAGACCTATACCCTGAAAACTACAAGACACTCAAGAGAAATTAAAGGGGACACTAACAAGTGGAAATTCATCCCATGCTCTTTGGGTAGGAAGAATTAATATTGTTAAAATGGCCATCCTGCCTAAAGATTAAATCTACAGATTCAATGCAATCCCTATCAAAATACCAACAGCAATCTTCAACCAACTGGACCAAATAGTTCTAAAATTCATATGGAACCACAAAAGACCCCGAATAGCCAAAGCAATCCTGAGATGGAAGAGTAAAGCAGGGGGGAATCTGGCTTCCCAACTTCAAGCTCTACTACAAAGCCACAGTAATCAAGACAATTTGGTACTGGCACAAGAACAGACCCATAGACCAGTGGAACAGAACAGAGAGTCCATGTATTAAGCCAACATATATGGTCAATTAATATATGATAAAGGAGCCATGGATATACAATGGGGAAATGACAGCCTCTTTAACAGCTGGTGTTGGCAAAAACTGGACAGATACATGTCAGAGAATGAAACTGGATCATTGTCTAACCCCATACACAAAAGTAAATTAGAAATGGATCAAAGACTTGAATGTAAGTCATGAAACCATAAAACTCTTAGAAAAAAACATAGGCAAAAATCTGTTGGACATATACATGAGCAACTTCTTCATGAACATATCTCCCTGGGCAAGGGAAACAAAATAAAAAATGAACAAATGTGACTACATCAAGCTGAAAAGATCTGTACAGCAAAGGACACCATAAATAGAACAAAAAGGCATCCTACAGTATGGAAGAATATATTCATAAATGACATATCCAATATAGGGTTGACATCCAATATATACAAAGAGCTCATACACCTCAACAAACAAAAAGCAAATAAGCCAATTAAAAAATGAGCAGAGGAGCTGAACAGACACTTCTCCAAAGAAGAAATTCAGATGGCCAACAGGCACATGAAAAGATGCTCCACGTCTCTAATCATCAGAGAAATGCAGATTAAAACACAATGAGATATCACCTCACACCAGTGAGGATGGCAGCCATCCAAAAGACAAACAACAACAAATGTTGGTGAGGATGTGGAGAAAAGGGAACCCCCCTACACTGCTGGTGGGAATGCAAATTAGTTCAACCATTGTGGAAAGCAGTATGGAGGTTCCTCAAATGACTCAAAAAAAATACCATTTGACCCAGGAATTCCACCCCTAGGAATTTACCCTAAGAATGCCAGAGCCCAGTTTGAAAAAGACATTTGCACTCCTATGTTTATCACAGCACTATTTACGATAGCCAAGAAATAGAAGCAACCTAAGTGTCCATCAGTAGATGAATGGATAAAGAAGATGTGGTACATACACACAATGGAATATTATTCAGTCATAAGAAGAAAACAAATCCCACCATTTGCAACAACATGATTTCACTCATCTGTGGAGTATAAGAATAAAGAGAAAACTGAAAGAACGAAACAGCAGCAGACTCACAGAAGCTAAGAATGGACTAACAGTTACCAAAGGGAAAGGGACTGGGGAGGATGGGTGGGAAGGGAGGGACAAGGGGGAAAAGGGGCATTACGATTAGCACACATAATGTAGGGGGGCACGGGGAAGGCAGTACAACACAGAGAAGACATGTAGTGATTCTATAGCATCTTACTGAGCTGATGGACAGTGATTCTAATGGGGTATGTGGTGGGGACTTGATAATGGGGGGAGTCTAGTAACCATAATGTTGCTCATGTAATTGTGAATTAATGATACCAAAATAAATTTTAAAAAGTTAACATTAAAGAAAAAAAAGAAAAGTGATGAAGCAGCTATGCACCCGATGTGTTCACAAAGATCCTTTGTTAGCATGGTCTTTGCCCAAAAACATTTTTAATAACAAGATCATTAAGGCACACTGAATAGTCTGTTTGTCAATTTGCTCATATGTGGGGGAAAAATGATGTATAATGAATGTTCATTACAGCTATTATGTTCTTCCCAAAGCATATTTCAGGTGTCTGAATGCTATTTTGTTGACAGAACACTGTTGCCTATTTCCATAGGGAGTACTCACTGCATCTTTCTCTACTGTGTGACCAGAAGAAAAAGACAAAAGACTTTAGCCTACTTTTAAAATCAACCTCTAATGGGGAGAATAAAGGTAATGCTGGCTAGTGATAGCTAGCAGAAACACCTGCATATTATCTGGATATTTCCAGACAGCAGACAGCATTTCAGGCAAATGACCTTGTTATGGAAAATACTGGAAAAACCTGGACTGGATCACTGACGGAAGAACCAAGAGGCACTCGGAAGTCTTGGAGTGTCCAGGTTTATTTTACTCCGGCAGGCTCAGAAGGGAGCAATCTCCCAAGGTCTGCCCCGAACAAAGACAAAGGGAGCAATATATATCTTTCTGCTTCCTTATATGCAACATTTCTACGTGCACACAAGCAAGCAAGGGGGGCTGAGTTTAGGGAGTGAGCTTAGGGAATGAGTGCCTGGCAGAGCTGGGAGTGAAGGGGGGAGAAGTTAAGCGAGTTTCTGTTGTCTTTGCTAAGAGCAGCAGGAGGGAGCCACCTGGACTAGATTCCTGTCATTGTAAATTTTTCCCTATCAACCTGAGGAAGCTTGTCCCAGTACCTCGGGTGTAGCAGAGATCTGGCTGTCTGGCAAAGTGTAACTCTCTGCACCCTGGATAAAGGGAATGTAGGAACAGCAAAAACCTCTGTGCTCTTGGGAAAGCAATCACATGGTTTTCACTTGCCACTAAATCGTAAATAAAAGGCAGACTTATTTTGGTGAATGTTCAGGACACTCTTTGGAAATCCGGTCTGCATGTATAAGTTTTGGAGTCCATACTAGAAATGACAACAGATTCCAAAGGAGCTGTTTAACCATGTATGTAGCTCATTGTGTACCAGAATTTCTCAGTGTCAATCTGGGCACTATTAAATTTTGGAACTGAATAATTCTTTATTACTGGCACTGTCCTGTGCTTATAGGATGTTTGGAAGCATCCTTGGCCTTTACCCATCAGGTGTGAGTAGCAAAATGCCCCCCAGCTGTGACAAGAGAAAATGTCCACAGATATCCTCAAATATCCACCAGGGGAGAAAATGACTCCAAGTTGTGAATCACTATTCTACCCAGAAAGTACATCTTCCCTTGAATAACTGCAATTTTTCAGATTTTTCTGGAATAGATTTTTAACAAGAATTTTTTTTGCATGTCAATGGCCTGACACTTCTACACATTTTTGCCTTTTTAAAAAACAAGTTTAGTTTAAAAAAATTCTGCTTTAAATTTTATATTTTCTTAAAAGTTAGCTTAAGAATGATTAAAACAAGTTACACATTTTTTTTAAAAGGACCAGAACTAATTATTCTAGCTCTAGCTTTCACGCAGTCTTTTTTACGACTACTCAACTCCCTTGTTACAACATGAAAACAGCCATACAGTATATATTATGTCAAAGAACAGGCATGATTATATTCCAGTAAGCCTTTATTTATAATACAGGTAGCCCCCTCAGTTGGAAAATTAATGTAATACTTTTTGAGGTATAATTAATAGATATTATATTAGTTTCTGGTATACAACACAATGACTCAATATTTATATGTATTGTGAAATGATCAACGTAGTAAATCTGGTTAATATCCATCATAATACATAATTACAGAATTTTTTTTCCTATGAAGAGAACTTTCAAGATCTGCTCTCTTAGCAACCTTCAAATATGCAATAAAGTATTTTTAACTATAGTCACTATTCTCTACATTATATCCCCATATCTTACTTATTTTTTAACTAAACGTTTGTACCTTTTTGACTCCTTTCACCATTTTTGCCCCACCCACCACACCCTGCCTCTGGTAATTACTAATTTGTTCTCTGTTTCTATGAGTTTGACTTGTTTGTTTGAGATTCCACATTTAAATAAGATCATATAGTATGTGCCGAGTAAAATACAGCAGGGGGAGTAAAGGGTTATTCATTCAGTTACTACCTCATCACGTGCACTACTCAAGTGTTTTGCCCAGATCTTCAAATGTGTGTGGGGGGTATTCTTACACTGTAATTATATATGAAGGTATTGGCTCAGAAAATTTAAACTACTTGATTAAGTTCACACAGCAAATAAGTGACCGAGCTCTGATTCAAACCCAGGTGTTCTGAGTACCTTGTGCCATTTTCTCCCATGTGCATCCTGTTCTGAGAGACAATTGGAGTATGAAATTACCTCTTGTTTAAAAAGGTGCTGAAAATAGGTTCATCGGCCTGGATTTTTGTGATCCGGTAGTAGTGCCGAGAGGACAGAGTTTTATAGCATACATGCACAGCATTTATTACAACACTGACAGTCATTTTCCTAAAGTAATGTTAGGGCACTAAGAGGGTTCATTGCAGGACTGGAGTTAAAATATGTATGTGCGACTTCCAGAACAAGAGGGCTGAGTGGACCTTTAACCATTACTTCTCTCAAAAACATTTATTAAGAACATACAATATGTATTGCCTTATTCCCAATGCTGAGGATGTTGCAGGAACCACGGGAACCACGAACAAGAGGTTGGGACGCCGAGACATTTGGTGAGAAGCAGCATTTATTAGTGCCGACACTGGCTCAGTGGATTCCTGTCCGAAGGCTGAGCCCCGGTGCAGCAGGGCCCTGCCGTATATGCGCGCCAAAGGTTAGTGGGGAGCCCGCACCCAGGAACCACTGCAACAGGAGCTATCAGGTCGCTGTAGATGTATTCGGGATGCTAGTTATATTTTAATCTATCCCTGTAAAGGTTACCTGGATACTGTATTTATAAACTAATGGGCTTCCATGACTGTGGTCAAACGATGATCGACAAGCTGTTCCATACCACTGAGTCCCAGTGGGGGGGATACATTGTGACATTGTTTCGATCTCAAGCACCCAAGCACCCTGTGGTTCCTGAACATTCCTGAGGCCTCCACAGAAACTTTGTCTCCTTGGCTTCCTACCACATCCCCCCCTTTGATGCTCAGACCTCTTCCGAGGCTACAGAGCCTCATCTGGGTCCTCAAGCTGCCCATCTTGGTCTAGGGGTTTATATTTCCACAATAACAGTACTTGGGCTGCCATTTTCCTTTCGGTTAAAATCTTCAAGAGTGTGCTGGCAGATCGCAGCACTAAAAAGGAGAGACACGGAAGGATCCGGCAGGTTTCCAATATTGAGAGTATTAATATTAAAGTTTTGAATCCCCCAAAGGTCAAGAACCAGTCTCCAAATAGTTCATTTGGACTCCAGCCCTTACAGGTTTGAACTGGGACATGGGCTACTTTCCTCATTCTTTCGGTAATTTCTTCTATAACTTTCCCTTCAGCATCTATTTGCAAACAGCAGTTGCTAAGATTAAATTTCCCACAGACTCCTCCTTCAGAGGCGAGCAGGTAGTCTAAGGCTAAACAGATTTGATAGACAGCATTGCGCATTTTAGACTGTTGCCTGGCCAATATATTGAGAGTCTTTGCAGTCTCCTTAGTTATAATTTCAACTGAAGCCTGTAGCCTGATGATACGGGTTAACATGTAGGTGGGGGTGCGGTACCCATAGGACCCATCCTCCACCCGTGTAGCGGGGCCATAACAGTGAAGTATTCGTTCAGGGGGCCACTGATAATGCCTCCAGCCACCAGTTTGTGGGGCGCACCTCTGTCTCTGGCCTCCCTGGTTTTCAGATACAGGGGGACTCCCAGCTGCTCTCTGCTGTTTAGTGGGAGAAGGAAGGAGAGGCAGGTAGTCCCCAGTACACAAGATTCAGACCAAAATTGGGGTAATTTGGTAAGGCAGCCCCTCCACACATCCAGTATAACCCTCCTGGGGCCTTCCATCTGATTTCTGCAACAACACTGACCCAGACTTGTCTGACATGAGTGGGGGTTTGTTTTGGTGTGATTTGGGGATCCCCACCATTGGGTTTCCTGGGAAGATGCATTATATAACTTTGACCCCAGCATGTCAGGCTCCCAACAGAAGTGTTGAACTGTCCTCCCCACCTGGCAAGACAGTTTTTCCCCACGATTAAGGTTTTCAGCAGCCAAACCCCAATAGTAGGCCTGGGGTATTTTCTCTCCTCATAGGGCTCCTCGAGATCTAGTTCTTCAGGTTCCCAAGGCCACTGATCCCCCATATCGTTTCCCCTACATACATAGTAAGAAGAGACACTGAAAGATTGGGCTATAGCCTCTACCAGGGCCAGAAACAGGTTTCCTGCTTTGGTGGAAAGAGGAGGAGGACTAGTACTTATTTCTTCATAAACGAAATGAAAGACCTCATGAGATGTGGCTCAGAGGGAGACTGTGACCCTCTTGAATAGCAGCAGGGTTCTGGGGTCTGTGTCCCACCCACAGATAAGTATACCAATATGGGGTCCTGCTCCGCATTTAGGTTCTTCTGGATCCAGGATGGTGACATTAACAGTATTACAGGTTCCTGTTTGACAGTCTGGCGTGGCAACACTCATTTGGAGGAGTGCAGTTGGACCCTTACTTTGCCAAGTGACCCATGATACACAACTCCAATAGGTACAGTGCAAATCAATTTTGTTAGTACGTCCAGACCAAACTGAGGACTCTTCATGCATATACTCATCATTAAGTTGATGTTCTCATTCCCATTGTAAGCCCCCACATGGAGCACTATAGGCTGACCGAGTGTTACCTATAGCCTGGCACACAGCAAAGAATAAAGATACCAGCTGTTTGGGGTTCAGAATTTGGGTTTGGTTAATCAAGGTCCCACAAGGATGTCTCCGGACCTCTAGCCACTCTTCAGTGGGGAGTACTAGGGGTTGAAACAAGTATACTGGTCACCCTGTTGACAAATAGAATAAGTGGTCTTATTGTGACTGCACTGTTCTATGATAATTCCTGGAAGGAAAGAGAAATAAGTGTGATACAGCAAGGTTTTTATAATGCTTGAACCCAACTTAGTAGCCCACATACATTTGTCACAAGAGTTTTCTGCTGAGATGAGACGCCTCTGGATTTTAGGAGTAGTGGTACCCACAGTTACTAATAACAGTAACAAGTTATACATCTTCAAGCTGCCGATTCCTCAAGCTTCTGCCATGCATAGGCCGATCAGCTTCCAGAGCGACCAGAGCAGGGCTGTGGTCCTCTGGTTCCTTTGGATCTGTGGGGGCCTGTCTTCTGCTGCCTTGCAGGGGGCGCTGCATCAGGAACGCACTCCCACCGGCTTGGCAGGCTTCAGCCATCTGTGATGTATCCAGGGACTTTGGTCACCTTGAGTGCGGTAGGGGTAGACAAAATAACAGTAAAAGTTCCCCGCCAGAGGGGCTTTAAGGGTTGTAAATTCCATTCTTTAGCCCATACTGAATCTCCTGGCTTAAAGGGATGCACCTCCGTAGTGAGGCTAATTGGCAAACTTTCCCTGACCAATGGTTTAGGGAATATAGGCTGGTTCCTACGCTTCCACTTGTTGCCTTAATGTGAGGTTACCTAGCTCCCTGAGGTCTCCTTTAATGCCCTTAATGAGAGGAGGGAGGTGGCCGCAGAGGATCTTGAAAGGGGACAGCCCTGTCTGCCTATTGGGGCTGGATCTTATTCTTTTTGTTTGCTTGTTTATTATTTCTTTGTTTATTTATTTATTTTTATGTTTTTTTATTTTGGTATTGTTAATGTACAATTACTTGAACAACATTATGGTTACTAGACCCCCTATTATCAAGTCCCCCCCACACACCCCATTACAGTCACTGTCCATCAGCATAGTAAGATGCTATACAATCATTACTTGCTTTCTCTGTAAATACTGCCTTTCCCGTGTCCCCCCCCAGTACATTATGTCTGCTAATTGTAATGCCCCTTTTTCCCTTTTACCCCTCCCTCCCCACCCATCCTCCCCAGTCCCTTTCCCTTTGGTAACTGTTAGTCCGTTCTTGGGTTCTGTGAGTCTGCTGCTGTTTTGTTCCTTCAGTTTTTTCTTTGTTCTTATACACCACAGATGATACTTGTCTTTCTCTGCCTAGCTTATTTCATTGAGCATAATATCCTCCAGCTCCACCCATGTTGTTGCAAATGATAGGATTTGTTTTCTTCTTATGGCTGAATAATATTCCATTGTGTATATGTACCACCTCTTCTTTATCCATTCATCTACTGATGGACACTTAGGTTGCTTCCATTTCTTGGCTATTGTAAATAGTGCTGCAATAAACATAGGGGTGCATCTGTCTTTTTCAAACTGGGCTGCTGCATTCTTAGGGTAAATTCCTAGGAGTGGAATTCCTGGGTCAAATGGTATTTCTATTTTGAGTTTTTTGAGGAACCTCCATACTGCTTTCCACAATGGTTGAACTAGTTTACATTCCCACCAGCAGTGTAGGAGGGTTCCCCTTTCTCCACATCCATCCTAACTGGTGTGATGTGATATCTCATGTGGTTTTAATCTGCATTTCTCTGATGACTAGCGATGTGGAGCATCTTCTCGTGTGCCTGTTGGCCACCTGAATTTCTTCTTTGGAGAAGTGTTGCATCTCATCCTTAAAAGAGCTATTGGCAGTACTTGACCCCAGTGGAGGTGGGTCTCCTGACACAATTTGCTGAACTGCTTTTTTAGTGTCCAGTTCATTCTCTCTACTTTCCCCCAACTTTGGGGTCAATATGCCATGTGCAGTTTCCAGCTAATTTTGAACTCCCTTGACACCACCTGTACTATCTCAGTCACCAAGGCTGGTGCATTGTCGGACTCAATAGTAATTGAAACCCCACAATGGGGAATAATTTCTCTCAGGAAGAATCGAGTTACCTCCCAAGCAGTTTCAGTTCAGGTGGGGCACGCTTCTACCCACCCACAGAAGGCGCACACAATCACCAACAGGTACCGACACCCATGGGCACGAGGCACCTCAGTGAAAGTCACCATTATGTTTTCAAACAGAGTCCCGCCTGTGCTCTGAACCTGCAGGGGCATTCTTAGTCCTTGTTTTGGGTTCTTCTAGATACAGACTTTGCACACAGTC
>JAQQAC010004253.1:4353394-4417800 GCA_029783875.1 Phataginus tricuspis | reverse complement strand
GTGTCCCATGAGAGCCACAGGGGTGTCTGATAAGTACAGAAACTCATGAACAAACTCATTACCCCCCAAAGCACAGCACTGGGGCGTCAGGAAGGGCTGGCGCATCCTGTTTCCAGCCGCATCTACGATGGTCACCTGTCGTTGAGAGAGAGGGGCCACCTGCTGAGTAACCACTGAGTGTTCAGCCCCAGTGTCCACCATGAAGTTCATTATTCAGCCCCCTACTGTCATTCAGACCATAGGCTCCTGGGGGCCAAGGAAGATGGAGCCCGGTCAGTCCTATTCCTTTTCATAGCCTTCCATTTCTGCAAGACCAGTGAAGCCCTCATCTGGGCTCTTGAGGACTGGTCTCCAGGGCTGATATAGTCCCTGAACTACTTCCCCCTTCCCTGAGCTTCAGAATCTGGCCTAAGCTTCCACCCTTTTTGGGAGCATTCGTTTTTCCAGGACTAAGGCTTGGATGATAAGACCTTGTCTTCAAACTAGGTCCAGATGTGGATAACCTCTGGGCGTTGGGGCTCCTGATCTGAAGACTTGTAAACTAAAAAGATGTTATCTTCCCTCTTTCCCAACCACTACCCAACACACAGTGACGAGACAGGGACACGAGGACCGCAACAGTCACTTCCATTCAAACGGAGGAATCAAAAACAGGACGCACATAGCCGTCACTTGTTCCGAGCGACCCGAGCCACAGCCGGGAACGGAACGTGTTGCCGGTTCCTGAGAGGCTCATCTCTGTGCCCTTTGGCGCCGCCCTCAAAGCTTTCAGTTTCAGCCTCTGAGTCAGTGCTCACTTTCCCTAAGCTAGAATCCACTTCATAGCTTTCTCAGCAGACTTCCTGTCCATAAGGATTTAGGGGCCCCAAAACTTTTTTCATTTTGAATGGCTTCTCACTTTTACAGCACAAAATAGCATAATTACTTAAAAAATTTGGCCAGCTTTTTGTGATTCAAATTATAGTTTGCCTTATTAGACAAAAGCCATAGCCGCATATCTCTGAGACAGGTCTCTCCCTACGTTGGCTCTATGTTGGAGAGTCAGGGCCCTTGGAAACAAAGCCTTTCTCTTAGCTGAGAGGGTCTATAAGGGACCATGCTGGTTCTTTATGAGATCTTAATAAAAGATCTTGAGATCTTGACCCTAAGATCACATTTTAACTGAGAAAGGCTGGATTTGATATTTTCTGTAAGGCCGTTTCTTAGTCCGAGCGTCTTTTGCCAGGGACCCAGAAGGTTCTGATCTGGAAGTGTTTCTTCTATCTTCTTGAAAACTGAACAGTTCCTACTTGAGTTCATCTTTTTCTGTATCTATATCTTATTAAATGCAACTAACTAAAGGAAAACAGCTGGCACTTCTAACACGATGCCTGGTAATTTCCTAGCCAAATCTGCAAAGTTCATTAGGTTTATTTTCCATTTCCTGTGTTACGGCAGATGAGTGTTGACAGACTATTGGTCCTCGACATTACACGGCACACCGTTCTTACAGCCTCTGCCGAAAATTTCTTTCCTGTCCTTAGAGTCTCCTTGGACAGTAACCTTAGAGTCTCCTTGGACAGTAACCTGGAGGCCGCCTGGCCTTGTTCCCAAAGCTGATGCCACATGTTTGGGTTTTGTTACAGCGGTACCCCACCTCCAGTTTATGTTTTGGCTATTTATTGCTGCCTGATAATCCATCCAGAAACAATCATTTATTGTCTCTCATGGTTCTGAGGGTGGAATGGACTCAATAGGTGGTTTCTCTTTGGCTCTCACATGCTTCTAATTAGATGGCAGTTAATTAGAGACTCCCCAGGGACATCTGTTTACCTCCCTGTACAGTTAGTCTCAGGGCCTCTCTCCTCAGTGTGGTCTCTCCAGCCAGGTAGCTGATATGGCATTACATGTGGCTCAGAGTTCCCAAATGCACAAAAGTGGGAACTACTAAGCCTTCCTAAAGCTTAAACCTAGAACTGGCACATGTCACCTTCACTGTATTTATGGGTTAAAGCTAGTTATAAGTGAGGCCATATTCATTATTGTAAGCAACTATCTAAAAGTGTGAATTCCCAGAGATCTAGTTCATTAGGGGCCATTTTTGGAGACTAGCTACCATAAATACATATTATTTTGTGTCCAGATTATTTTAAGAATATGTTTATGAGATTTGTTCATGTGGTTCTATGTAGTTTGAGTTCAGGGTTCATTGCATGAATGTACCACAATTTACTGTTGAGGTCATTTGGGTTAATTCTAGTTTTTGTCTATTATGAATAAGGCTGTCACGAACCTTCTTGTGCATGTCTTTTTAGTGCATGTGTTAACACATTTATTTTCCGTATATAACTAAGCACAGAATTGTCGAATCTATGATATATTTATGTCCAACATTAGCAGATAATGCCAAACTGTTTTCCAAAATAATCTTACTTTTAAAAAATTTCACCAGTTTGCTTTAAATTTTACTTCCCTACACTTCACCCCTGCATATAGCAGCCAATTTATATTTTTGAACATAAGCTTAATTATGTTTTTACTCTGCTTGAGACTTTCAAATGATTCACACAACACTTAAAATAAATCCCATGCTTCCTACCCTTGCTTATAAAGCCTTACGTGGTCTTGCTTTTCCTGATCTCTGCAATTTCATGCTGCTTTCTTACCTGTTACCAGGCTGAAGCTGCACAGATCTTTCAGTTTTGTGAAGATTCCAAGCTCATACCCCACTACTTTTTTTTCTTTAATGTTCTCTATCTCAGGAATGTTGCTTCCCTGACTTTTTATAAATAGTTCTTTTTAAATTCATGCAGGAATTCTTTACTGAGCAGCTATTTTGCCTCAGACACTGTAGTAGCTATCAGGATACATTAATGAACAAAGCAAACAAAAGCTGCTGTCCTCTTGGGGCTTACATACTAGCAGAAGATAGAAAAAATAAATAAGGTAAATTATGTCATTTCTTAGAAGTTGAAAAATTCTATGGAAAAGCAGTAGAGGAGCATTAGTGCCATGGTAAAAATTAGAGCAGGAATAGAATACTGAGCAAAAGGGATGTTATAATTTTAAATACTGAGTTCATGAATAGTCCCTTTGAGGAAGTAACATTTGAATGAATTCTTGAAGGAGGTGCAATATTTAAGATTTGGATATCTGGAGAAAGAACATTCTGGTAGAGGACAGCAACTGTGCAAAGGCCCTGAGGTGGGAGCCTGTCTGTTCGATGGAGACCCAGAAGGTCAGTGTTGTTAAAGCAGGGTGATCAGAGATGACATCAGAATGGAAATTATGAAGTACTCAAGAGGAATATGAGCAGAAGACTGAAGAAATATAGGGTAAATTTAAAAATATTTCCAAGTGTTATCTGGCTGTGACATGGAGGTAAGAGTAGAAGCAGAGAGATGAGTTAGGAGGCCGCTGCAATAACTCAGGAGAGATGGTGTGGCTAACCCTAGGGTGGTAGCAGTGGAGCTGGTGTGAAGTGTCAGAAACGTTTGGGTGTAGAGCCAAGATGCTTGTGGGTTAGAAATTATGGTACAAAATATGTATGAAAGTATGGTAAAAAGAGAGGTTTGGGCTGAGCGACTAGAAAGGTACAGAAGTCATCAACTAGGATGGAAAATATTGCACATAGAGTAGTTTTGTGGTCCAGTGGCTATCAGGAGATCCTTTTGGTTCATTTTAAACTGAAATCTGTTAGAAATAAAAGGGTAGATATTGTACTGGCAATGGTATATATTGACCTGGTACTTGGAAGACAAACATTTGAGGCATGAAGTTGGGACACCCATCACCATGTAAATGTCATTTCAAGAAATGAGAGTGCGTGAAATCCCCACGGGGATGCCTGTGTCTAGAGAAGAAAGGAAAACCAAGGGTTTGAGTGTGCACTCCAGCTCTGTCTGTATGGTACTTAACCTCCCTCTGTGCTCCAGTTTCTTTATCTGTATAACGAGGCATGAGGATGTGGTAGAGATCGAGTTAATACAGTGCACGGGAACATGCAGGACATAACTAGCACAGAACATACGCTAGATAAATATGACCTATTATCCAGTAAGATGTAAATCCTATGGTATCAGGGATTTTTCTAATTTATACATTGCTATATTTGCAGCACTTAGGACAGTTCATGGTCTACAGTTGGCACTCAAAATTTGTTACATGAATTTTTTACCTGATTGTATTGATGAAATCCAGACCATGGGTGAGATAATGTGATAAGGAAAAATAATTCCTTAAATGTGTTATTATGAATTTAAAAGTCAAAAAATTTCTTTTTGCACTAGCATTTGTTTTTACCTGTGTTAGCTGTGAGGGAGAGAAAAGGCAGAAGGGTCACAACTGAGGTGGCAGTTCCAAATGGCGACCCACACAGTCTGAATAGGCGAATGGCTGAATTAAGAGGCAGGTCTGGGATGGCAGAGTATTGGTTAGAATTTTTATTAAATTTTCATTTGGAATCTCAATTTAAAGACATTCTCTACTCTTCTATTCACTGGTAGGATGCCTCTTTCATAGTCAGGTATAGTTTGTATTTTAATTTTTGCTGCCACGTGCAATTCTTCCCCAGTTAATATGCTTATATTTTTGTTTAATTTGTGAACATGAGATATCCTTCAGCTGCAGTTCACAGCACTCTCTATAAAAAAGTTAAATTCATGAACTTCCTTTTTAAAATCCCAGAATTCTTAAAGTGACCCTTGGAAATGAACTGATTTTAATCATGCTTAGAATCTGCAGGTTGGAACAATGGTGGATTGAATCTGTACCGCTGGCCAGTCTACTAAGAAGTCGTTGGTCTTGGGTTTTGAGAACTGAAAGGTGGAGTTCAAGACTTTCATAAGAACAGTAGATGTGAAACTGCTGGCTTTAGAGTCAGAATGAAGGTGGAACGGCGCTTCACTCTCCTCTGTGTCCGTGTGGGGAGCCGACACGCTTCGGTGAAGGATCAAAACCATTATTTTGTTTATCTCGCTTTTGCATGTACTTTAGCAAACCTACTTTTGGCAAGTTTGTTTGATATCGGTAGTAATACTGGCATCCAAATTTTAATCTCTTTTAAAAAACAAAAAGATCGAAGAGCCATGGAGCTTTGAACTTCACCTGGCATCATTTGAAACAACCTGTGCCTCTGATCACCACAGGTGAGCAAACTCAGTAGCTGGCGTCAGCAGCCGACGGACTTCAGGGATGATCTGGGCGTTCCTTCGGGTGTGCTGCTGTTTAGAGAAAAGATTTAAATGTCTACCAGATAAGGTTTTGTTCCTGCACGAATATTCTCACTTCAGCTGTGGGAATGCCATTTCTGAGTGCCCTGAGTTTTAGGGAAAATACAGGACAAAGAAGGAAGAGCCCTGGATTCTAGACTTCATCTGTCTTGCCAATGGGTTTCAGCCCCGGATAAGTTCACTATGGATTTAGGGGCACCAAAGAAATGACAGTGGAACGTTCTTGGGGTGAAAGGGTTCATACCCAACCTTACTCCCATGATGGCAGATCAATCACTAGAATCCCGTCCACTCAAAGTGAGTCTGCATGCAGCAAGCCGGTCTCTGCCTCTGGGCCTCTCTGCCCCTGCAGCCGTCTCAGTCTCTGTCCTCCGTGCTGCCACCACTCCAGTCTCTGCTCTCCTGCAGCCGTGCAGCCGTGCCACCATGTCAGCCAGAGCACTGGGCAGAGCTCTTTATATAGAGTCAATAGCAATGCATTGCCCACATGTGTGTATTGAGCAAGCCAACCAGGGCCGGTGAGAATCCTGGCCACAGGAGCTTTCACTTTATCCATACCATCTGACATTATGATTTTGATCAAATTTCTCTTCATCTCTAGGCCATTAATTTCCAAATCTGTTAAATGAGGAGTGGAATAGCTCATTTATAAGGAGTTCTAGACCTTTTTGTCCAATTTCCCATTAGATATCCACTTTTATGTTCAAATTTATATCAAAATATAACAATACCCAAATCAAGTTCATTGTATTTCCTTCTTCTTCTTTATTTCTTATTCATATAACTGAGCACACCCAGTCATATAAGCTAACAATATAGAATCATAGTCAATTATCCATTTCCTTCAGTTCCGTCATGTATATTGTGGCAACATTCTCTGTGTTTTACCTCAGAAATTTGTTTCCCTTATGTTATCTTCTTGTATGGTCTGAATGTTTGTATCCTTCCAGAATTCATACCTCCCAACCTAATGCCCAATATGATGGCATCTGGAGGTGGGGCTTGTGGGAGGCAATCAGGTCATGAGGGTGCAGCCCTCACAGAAAGGAATAGTGCCCCTATAAAAGAGACCCCGCAGACTTCCTCCTTCTACCAGGTGGGGTCACATCTAGAAAGTGAACTAGAAAGTGGACCCTCACCAGATACCAAATCTGTCAGGACCTTGATCTCGGACTTCCAGCGTCCAGAACTGTGAGAAATATATTGTTTAAGCCACCCCGCCTCTGGTATTCTGTTATGGGAGCCCGAACTGACTGAGACACCTTCCATCTGCACTGGTACTGTGTTAGTTAAGGGCAAGAATATTTTTTAAAAGATCTTTTTTTCTGGGGTGGGGACAAAAAAAAAAAAGGCCTTTTTTTCTTTCCTGTATACATGGTAGGTGTTGATAATTGATCAGGTGTGCTTGCCGGCTCAATCTCTGCAATCAGAATTCTTCTTAATACACTGCAGGCTGTGTGGGATTAACATAAATCAAGTATAGATATCAAACGTATAATCATATATGACTTGATTATTTTTCCTGTAATACCTGGTAAGTGATCAAGAAAAGAACAAACAAGACTGAAACAGTTTCTGTGACCTAATCGCCCTTGCTACTGTTTCAATGCCATGTAAAGCATCGCGCCCCACGAGACTGGAGACCGCTGAGGATTAAGTTTCGAGTTAGTTAATGATTGTGTATTAAGTCCCCCCCACAGAATTGTATTGTCGTTAACATTTATTTGCTCAATAAATACGAAGGGTGCCCTTTCGGCACCACTCTTGCACTGTTAAGCCTCCAGTCCCCCAGCTGGTCCTTTTAGATCTTCGATATCTCATCGCGTCTCCTCCCTTATCTGCGGGTCAGGAGCAGGGAGGGACTGACAAGTAGCCAGTACTATGTTTTGTTATACATCTCTATTCTCAAATTATTGGGCAAAGGTTTGAAAAGACACTTCATTAAATCAGATATACAAATGAACAATAAGCATATGAAAAAGTGCTCAACCTCATTACTCCTGAGGAAAATGCAAATTAAAAGCCACAAGTAGATACCACTACAGACCCATCAGGATGGCTAAAATTTAAAAGACTGTCAACTGCAAAATTAGTGACAACGTGGAGTAACTGGACTCCTTATACATTGTTTGGAGGGAATACAAATGGCAAGCAGCTACTTTGAAAAACTATTTTATAGGGTATTTTTTTTTATAAAGCTAAACATACTAACCCTATGACCTGAAAATTCCACTCCTAGGTATTTACTCAAAAGAAATATGAAATGTGTTCATAAAAGAAAGACTTGTCTAAAAATGCTCATATTAGTTTTATTAATACTAACCAACTACTGGAAACAGCTCAGATGTCCATCTGTAGGAGAATGGATAAATAAAGTGGTATATTACTTATTCAGGGGAATATTGCTATGCAATAATGTGGTCAGGATACACATAACAGCATGGATGGATGACTCATAAACATTGTTGAGTAGAACTAGCCTTAAGCAAAATGGCACATATTGTATAACTTAATTTATATGAAATTCTAAAACACCCAAAACAAATTTATGATCGAAAGAAAATCAGAGTAGTGTTTGCCTCTGGCAGTGGGCATAGGAATTGACTGGGAAGTAGTCTGAGATGTTTTTTTGAAGTGAGGGTAATGATTCATATCTTGATAGAGGCTAAAGAAGCATAGGCATTTGTCAAAATTCAGCAAACATTTAAAATTTTCACATTTTATTGTATGTAAATGTTACCACAGAAGGTAAAAATGTATCAAATATTGAACCGTGGTAATATGCATGCTGAGATATGTAGTGAGAAGGCAACTGATGTTTGAAATTTATTTTGAAATGAATCAAAAAATAAAATGGATTCATGGTTAGAAGAATGGATGGATGGATATATAAAAAATCAAGCTTAGTAAAATGGTAATGGTAATGTCTAGTTGATGGATATGTAAGTGCTCACTTAAAAATTCTTTCAACTTCACTGTTTGAAACTTTTCATAATTTAAATGTTAGAAAAATTATCAGCCATTTATGGTTAAGGCCCTCTTTATCATATATTTCGACTTTGTAACAGGGTTTTATCTGATATTCTTGCCACTGATTCTACCTTCTCTAATCCATGTTCATATTGGTGCCAGAGTTTTCTAACTAACAAAATAGAAGACTATCATTAATGCTAACTTGACAAAGGTCCTTCAAAATCTAAGTCCTTTCTAACTTCTGGGTTTATCTATCCTTACTCTATCCGACAGACTTTGTGCATCAGCCATGTTGAACTTCAGTTGTTTCAAAGTACATCAAGGTTTTAGGGACAGTATAATAAAGGTATAAAGGTCCCTACTTAATATCCCAAGCCCAGATCAAATGTTTCCTTTAATGTTAAACCTGCTTAACTTTCCCAGCAACCATTTCATTTGTTTCCACATCATATGCTCAACACCATTATAATATTGTGCTGTAATCCTTATGTTTCTATCTCACATGGTAGCCCAATAAACCTCAAACTATAGCATGTATCCTAATCACTTGGAGGACTTGTTAAAACACAAATTGCTGGGCTTTCTCTTCAAGAGTTTCTGATTCAGTATGTTTTGAATGAGGCCTGATAATCTGCATTTCTATCAAGTTTCCAGGTGATGTTTTTGGGTTCAGGGGCCACACTTTTAAAACCACTGTATTGAACAATTACTTCCTTGAAAGTAGATACTATGGCTGACTCATTTGTTTCCTTAGAATATAGGGCAAAGACCTATACTCTGAAAACTACAAGACACTCCTGAGAGAAATTAAAGAAGATACCAGTAAATGGAAACATCCCATGCTCATAGATAGGAAGAATTAATATTGTCAAAATGGTCACCCTACCCAAAGAAATCTACAGATTCAATGCAATTCCTATCAAAATACCAACAGCATTTTTCAACGAACTAGAGAAAATCATTCTAAAATTCATATGGAACCACAAAAGACCCCGAATAGCCAAAGAAATCCTGAGAAGGAAGAATAAAGCTGGGGAGATTATGCTCCCCAACTTCAAGGTCTACTACAAAGCCACAGTAATCAAGAAAATTTGGTACTGGCACAAGAACAGACCCATAGACCAATGGAACAGACTGGAGAGCCCTGATATAAACCCAACCATATATGGTCAATTAATATATGATAAAGGAGCCATGGACATACAATGGGGAAATGACAGCCTCTTCAACAGCTGGTGTTGGCAAAACTGGACAGCTACATGCAAGAGAATGAAACTGGATTATTGTTTAAGCCCATACACAAAAGTAAACTTGAAATGGATCAAGGACCTGAATGTAAGTCATGAAACCATAAAACTCTTAGAAGACAACATAGGCAAAAATCTCCTGAATATAAGCATGAGCAACTTCTTCCTGAACGCATCTCCTTGAGCAAGGGAAACAGCAAAAATGAACTCATGGAACTACATCAAACTAAAAAGTTTCTGTACAGCAAAGGACACCATCAACAGAACAAAAAGGCGTCCTACAGTATGGGAGAATATATTTGTAAATGACATATCTGACAAGGGGCTAACATCCAAAATACATAAAGAACTTACACACCTCTACACCCAAAAAACAAATAACCTGATTAAAAACTGGGCAGAGGATATGAAGAGACAGTTCTCCAAAGAAATTCAGATGGCCAACAGACCCATGAAAAGCTCCACATCACTAACCATCAGGGAAATGCAAATTAAAACCACAATGAGATATCACCTCACACCAGTAAGGATGGCCACCATCCAAAAGACTAAGAACAACAAGTGCTGGTGAGGATGTGGAGAAAGGGGAACCCTCCCACACTGCTGGTGGGAATGTAAGCTAGTTCGACCATTTTGGAAAGCAATATGGAGGTTCCTCCAAAAACTAAAAATACAAATACCATTTGACCCGGGAATACCACTCCTTGAAATTTACCTAAAGAATACAACTTGTCAGATTCAAAAAGACATATGCAACCCTATGTTTATTGAAGCACTTTTTACAATAGCCAAGATATGGAGGCAACCTAAGTGTCCATCAGTAGATGAATGGATAAAGACGATATGGTACATATATATAATGCAATACTATTCAGCCGTAAGAAGGAAACAAATCCTGTCATTTGCAACAACATGAATGGAGCTGGAGGATATTATGCTCAGTGAAATAAGCCAGGTAGAGGAAGACAAGTACCAAATGATTTCCCTCATTTGTGGAGTATGACAATGAAGCAAAACTGAAGGAACAAAATAGCAGCAGGCTCAGAGACTCCGAGAAGGAACTAGTGGTTACCAAAGGGGAGGGGTGTGGGAGGGCGGGTGGGGAGTTTGGGAGAAGGGTATTGAGGAGTATTATGTTTAGTACACATAGTGTGGGGGGGAATCACGGGGAAAACTATAGCACAGAGAAGGCAAACAGTGAATCTGTGTCATCTTGCTACACTGATGGACAGTGACTGAATTGGGGTTTGGGTGGGGAGTTGATAATATGAGTAAATGTAGTAACCTCATTGTTTTTTCATGTGAAACTTTCATAAGAGTGTATATCAACAATACCTTAATAAAAAAAATCCAAAACAAACAAACAAAAAGAATATAGGGCAAAGCCTGCAAGAAAGCCAGTATTTAATAAATCCATGTTGAATCTCCAAATAGCAATTCATGTTATAAAGAATATTTTTAAGAAATAATACTGTATATGGAATGCAGGGTGAGATTTGGGGACACAGATATTCTTTCCTAAGGCCTATGTGTGTTGCAACGCTTAACACAGGCACTTGGGCTGTGCCTAGCTAAGAAAATCTGCAATACTTTCTTGACAGCCAACATTTTTCTCGGGGGGGGGCTATCACTTTGGTTATCTACAGAAGACATTCATTTTTTGAGTAGTTAGACCAAACACTTTCCAGGTTTCGCAAGCTAAAATAGAAGCAGTATCAAATCCCCTATGTAAGTGGCAAAGATGAATCAAACTCACATGGGAATTGCTGGTTCATCTTGCAGGTCGAGCTCCTAGGCGAGAGTGCTCACAGAAGGCTGTTTTGTCATGTGATCACAACAAACTAGGTAGTCTGCGCAGGATGAATGGAGTTGGAGAAACACAAGTGAGACGCTCCCGCCTTCCCCTTTCCCAGTAACCACAACACAGATTTATTGTGGGGGTGAGCCACTGAGGCCAAAGAGAAAATGTGTAGTGCCCTGTGTGATAGGCTGCATAATGTTCCCCCAGAGAAACCCACAGCCTAAGACCTAGCATCTGTGGATAGGTTACCTTACATGACAAAAGGGATGTTGTGATTAAGTTAGGGTCTTGAGAGGGAAATTATCCTGGATTATACAAATGAGTCCAAAGTAATCATGAGGGTCCTTGTAAGAACAAACCAGGAGGTTTAGAGTCAGAGAACAAAATGTGGCAACAGAAGCAGAGGTCAGAGCAATGCAGTGCCAACAGCCAGAGAATGGAGGCAGCCCTCCAGAAGCCAGAAAAAATGAGGAAATGGTTTTTACCCTAGGTTATCCAGAAATAATGCAGCTCTGCTAATCTTAGCCCACCAAGATTTGGCCTTCTGGTCTCTAGAACTTCAAGATAATAAATATATTTTAAGCCACTAAATTTGTGGTAACTTGTTATAGCAGCAATAGGGAGCAAAGACACCTTGTCTGATAAAGCTGTTCATGGTACAGTTGTCTCCTTATAAAGAGATTTTGCAGCATTCACTGGTTCATATTTTAGCAGGTTTTAGAATTAACCCAAGGCCTAGGGAAAACTACCAAGAATTCAAGCTTAAAACCTTGAATCCCCAATACATATCATGTAAAGTATAATACATTTCTACACAAAAAGAATCCATGTGGTGTCATGGTAAGAGCTTGGATTGAGATTTAAGTGAAACAGAATCTCAGTGATTAGCCAAATATTTGGGTACTTGGGCAAATCATTCGTATTTTTAGACCTTATTGGAAAATGTGGGGGTGAGAGTAGAAGTAACTTATTTTTAATGGCACACCTAGTACATTTATTTATAAAAAATGAAGTATATTATTATCCCACATTTATGCCAATTGATTGGGAGACTAATAAGTGAAGTGTTCCAAAGAGCTCCTAGTCCTATAGCTCAATGGTAAATAAATAGTGCAGAATTCAAAGTTCCTGAAGAGTGTAATAAAATAACATATTTAGGATATTCCTCATTATCAATCGTAGTAAACAAAAATAAGCTTACAAATCTCACAGAGTAAAGGTAATTTCAACAATACTGCCAATATAATTAACAAAATCTATCTTAGCTGAGAGAAGAAAAATATTGGATATTTCATTGCAATAAAATATCAACACCCATCTTGCTAAAATGATATGCTTATTCTGATGGTGTTTAAATTATTCTGTCTTACTTCAACTTAACTTTTCAAGTAGTATCATGTAGAATATTAATCTCATTTTAGTTTACCAGGCAAAAGAAGAAATTGCTCATGCAGTTAATATAATAAGCAGAGAAATCTCGTTCCAGTATAGATAAAATTATTCCCTGTTTAGTCTCCCGCCCCTTATTCGCTTTCATAGATGTTCTCTGCCTATTTCAAGTGGCATCTACTTCTTCAGGTAGCTACTTGATCTGGTTACAGAAATGAAATCTTAGGTTTCATCATTTGGACAAGGCACAAAAGGGAACTTGTATGATTTCTCACCCACTTAGTCCCTTCCCTCTTTTACTCTGCCCATTTCTACCTCTGTTTCTGACCCATCCATCGAGTCATCGGAGAAGTTTGTCTGTAGGAAGAGAGTAAACGTAGAGGGACAGAGGAAGGTGTGTGGGCCCAAGAAAGGAAAGGTGGGGCATTTGAAAGATCCTGAAATACACTTGTTATGGGGAGGCAGAATTAATGTTGCTCTGTTACATTACTGCCTGACCTCCAATAATTCTAATAACTGATAATGGGTATTAGTTATTTACTATGTACTGAATGCCATGCCTGCCACATGCACTGGGAAGCTCTTACACACAGATCTCACCTAGTCCTTACAATCTATGAGCTGGGTAGTGTTTTCTATCTCTTACAGGTCAAATACTAAGGACCAGAGGGATGAAGTAATATTTCACAGTTACCTAGTTATGAAATAATTCCAATCTGTATCCATATCACCCCAGAGCCTACACTGTTGCTACTATAAAGCTACCTCCAAACTGTTTCTCATCAACATCTTACTCCACTCATTTCTGAAGTTTCACAGATAGTCTAGCTATACTCACCTACTCATTTCTAAACCCTCAGTATTTTCCTCATATTTTCTACAAAGTGAAATCTTTCAAGTATCATGGCTCAATAGCTATGTTTACCACACGTTGTGTTCCATGGTCTAACAGCCAAACCATCAGAAAAACTAAATGAATAAATTGAATAGGTTTCAACTCACAGTGTTCAAAATTTCCTATATTTAAGTGATCATTTATATTGCATATTTCTGTTAGGATTATCTTTACCTGAGAACTAAGACCACTGTGATTCAGGTAAAGGGTGCAGCTCTGTCCAACAAACTAAGTGCCTCTATTCCTTCTTTTATCATTCCTGTTCCTAAATGTGCTTCTCACCATCTACTGGAGAAACTTATGTCTATACATAATTGGGCACTGTTTTGTGTATTTGGGATAAAACAATAAACAAGATAGATCAGAGTCCAGCTCTTACACTTCTTATGCTCTGGTAGGTGGAAGTATACAATGCAAAAGTAAACAGAGATAATATTGTTTACCGAAAAATGTTATGGAGAAAGCAAATTTTGAGCTCAAATTCAAACATCAAAGAGGGCCTGTTCATGCACTGATCTGGGGACTGGATATTCTGGATAGAAGGCAAAATCCCTAAGATTCTTGCATTCTGGGACTGAAAGAATACCATAATAAAAGAGAGGTTGAGTTGGTTGAAGTCAGAGACTCATGGGGAGAACATAGGTCAGTGCTTCTCAGACTTTACTATGCATATGAATTATCTGGGGATCTTGTGAAAAAACAGTTAGTGCATCAGAAGGTTTGCAGTAGGGCCTGTGATTCTGATCCCAAGTGATCTGATGTTGCAGGTCTTCACAAAGAGTTCATATAAAATTCCATGTGTCATCAAAGCCACAGAGGGTTTTAACTGGACAATGAGGTGATATGACTTACTTTTCAAAAAATGTGCTCTGGGTGATAGCTTTTATTAGGACAAGAGTAGAGCATAAGACCAGATACGGATTGATTACAAAAGAATCAATGATTCAAGAAGTTCAGTAGTTTGCTAAGATCCTCCTATAGGTTCATAATGCATGCCCAGGCCTATGTGAGCCAAGTTTGTGGTCCTTTATGCCAGGTCATTGGCTATATACGAGAAAGCTTGACTTAGAAGATGCACACTCATGTAATAGAAGTAGCCTAAGACAAAGACAAATAGATTTATTGGATTTACCATGAGTGTTCTTAAAGGTAATCTGCCAAATGGGTACCATGCATTGGGTGCTAGGAGTATTTCATTCAGTCTTCAATTGTGATGAGAATGTCTTGTGAACCAGGCACACTAGAGAAGTAGGGCAGCTCCTCAACCCGGGAGCCCATTGCTTTTATTCATGTCTTGGTGTAGGTGAACCATCTTCCAACAACTCCCAATGGTGCCTTTGATAGCTGAGCTGTTTATTGCTATTGCCACACAGCAGGAATGAACCCCAAACAGAACCAGAATGAGCTTTTGCAAGTATCTCACAGCTGAATTAGGTAGCGACCTATTTAAATTTCATAGGAGCTGGTAAAGGAGGTTCAATCTCTGTCAATTCTGTAGCTGAGGAAGCTGAGATTTCAGTGGAGTTCAGGAAGCTGCCCAAGTTCTTACAGGTGATGTGTGAAAGGACGAGGATTTTAACCTAATTCTGTTATTGCTCCCAATACACTTTTTACCATTAGCCCAGTGACTTTCCGAATGCTGTGCTTTGATCAGCATCGGCATCAACTAGGAACTTGGTAGATGTGCAAATTCTCAAGTTCTGCCCCACACCTGCTGAGTCAGGCACTCTGCAGGTGGCATTCTGTTTTTAGAAAACTCTCCAGATAATCCTGATGCATGCCAAGATGTGACGACCATTGATCTAAACCAAGGGTCTGTAAACTGAGGCCAGGGAACCAAATATAGCCCATGATTACTAATTGTAGGGCCCTGAGTTAAGAATGGTTTTAACATTTTTAAAAGGTGGTAAAAAAAAAAACCCAAAACAAAGAATATATTAGAGAATGTATGTGGTGAGCAAAGCCTAAAATATCCATCATCTGGCCCTTTAAAGAAAAGGTTTGTCGACCCACGAACTAGACTGCTTCTCAGGGGACTGTGATGCCTGCCTTATCCCTGTAGTTGGTTCCTTTACTAAATGACAACAAGAGATTACCACTTACCCCAGCTGCCTCCCTCAGTTTTCTTCTTCCTACTCTACTATTTCATCCCAATATTTTTAGAAAAATATTGCATACTCCATTTAAATCTGAATAAATAAACTTGTTTTTTACATTATGGTCCCTTTATATAGGCATATCTTACAGGTTTGAGTTTTCAGGAAGAGTTCCAGAATTTGATCACGTTTTGGGGGGTACTTTGCTTTCAACCACTCAGCTCCCTGGTGTCTCTGAGAACTTCTTTATGGTGTTCTCTTTCGTACGTCCACCCTCTCAGTGTACTTATTAATATACTTATGGGACTTAGTCTTATGTGAATACATACTTTTATATTCACTCTATCTATCTATCTATGTATATGTGAATATATGCTTTTTATATTGACTCTGAGATACACCATTTTGGTATATTTTTAAATCTCTGTAATAAGGATGCCTCTTAGACTGTGTGGTGCTTACAGCTGTTTTTGACCAGGCAAGCATCGTGCATAGTTTTCATTTGCTAGAGGGATGCACCGGGGCATAGCCATTCGTATTTCCAGAGCTACGAACATAGTCAATGCTACCCTTGTTGAGTTGCTATTTACAATGTATGAAAAAATTACACGGTGCTTCAGTACATAAAACAAAGCTTCTTTTTATTAAAAATAACACGGAGAAAGAAAAGGATCAAGCAAATATCCATTTTGGAAGAATGACCACAATTCCATATTTTCTTGCAAAACAGCAACCAGGTGTTATATAGGATCAAAGAAAGGAAGATACTTGTGAGTACATGAAGCTGTGGTGCATTCTGTGAGCAACATGCAGACTTGCCTGACACATGTTAGAAAACACAATGAAAGTTGGAAGAAACTACAAAGATTCTCAGAGGAAAGTAATTTACAAGCAATAACAGATTTGAGTGAATGATTCATGCTTCACTCCAAATTTTCTTTAATGCACAGTGCCAAATTTTATTTGGCAGAATTTTTGCCTTTTTTAGTGGATCATAAAATAAAAATGGGTCTTGTAATCAATGTTGTCTTAAATTTTATGACACAGAGTCTTAAAAATTATATTAATGAGTGTTGTTAAATATTATGCAATTATATGTTAATTAAAGCAATTTTAATTTAATAATGTCTACTTGTGGGGAACTACCTTTGGATCTCAGCTGCGCCAAAAAGATGGCCACTGAGAACCCTTTGAATTTCTGCTGCGCCACAGCGCCCCGCCGAGTGTTCTCACTTAGGTCCGCTGTTTACGTCAGAGACAACTGTGCATGCGCACAACTCTGTGCGTGATTGGAAGTTTGAAAATCGCCTTATTAGCATAAGGTGTAACCAATCAGGAGAGACCACATCCTATATATTCCATGTTCTGAGCTGCAATAAACGAGTTCCTGCTTTGAGTTCCCTGTCGCGTCTCATTGTCTCCGGGGACAGCAGAGGCTGCGGAATGGGCGGTCAGTCGGCTCTTACTTCCCTTGCTTCGCCTTGTCAGGGCGTGCCTCTCCCTCCTTTCCTTTCCCTCTGCTGGCTCGGAGGGTCACTGAAAGTGCTAGTAGTCCTGACGGTGAGCAGGACCGGCGGGGGAGAGGCTAGAAACCCCGACATCTACTTTTAAAATGCCAATATTTGGATGCTACCTAGTCTACACACATACAGGTAGTATCAAGGTTGTCCACAAATATACATGTTATTAGCATTGTTTAATTAGTTAGTCTTATCCTAGTTTAATTATAAATGCTTTTCTAACTTACTCTAACTCTATTAAACTAAACTCAATTTTTCCCTAAGATAAAAAGGCCAGGATGCTCTTGATGGAGTCTGTGTCAAACTCTGCAGAACTTCTTGTTTTTGTTTTGTTTTGCTTTATACCTTTATTTTCAGGAAAGACTTTTAACCGCCTATCTATAATCCACCTGAAGAAAGCCTTAGATTGCTTTTACAGAGTAACCATTTTTAACTCCAGTTTCATCAGAAGAAGCAGAAAAAAAGAAGAAAGATTATTCACCATCATAAAAGCATTGGCTTTTATACAAACCTGTGATTAATATTTCAGATTAACTATAAGGAGATAGCTGTCCATCTTTACTGTTTGTCTTCACTGAGAAGACTTCATTGTTTCATCCTCCCATCTGACATTTGTCCCCTTGCCAATCATAACACGATGACCTCTGAAAACTGCTAGTATTACAAAAACAAAACCCCTAAATCAATGGTCTAACAATTGATTCGTATTTAAATGGAGCATGCATTTTAAAAATTATTTTAGTCCTTGCAAAAAACCAGTAATTACATTTGTTACTGTATTGTAAATCTAGGCCCCCTACTTGAATCAAGAGAAATCCCAATTTATTTCCTACTGGCCCTTCAAATCACCATAAAGCAAATTGCACCATGAACATGGAGCAGTGATAATTTGGGGTTTCAAATGCTGTTCTGCCTAGTAATGATTTAGTATTACATGGGTGCTTCGAAGTGCAGAGAAATATGTCCCTACACCTACAATTACCAAGATAAGTAGCATTTGAATTTTGCAAGTAGAAGAAGGCATTAGTAAACCACAACATCTTAGGTTTAGCTCATTTCCCCTGAATTTCGTTTAAGAGGAATACTTTGCAATAAAAGCTGTCCTGATGAAATCGCCACCTGCGGCACTAGTAATGCAGAAAGAAGTAGATGAATACTGCTTAAAGCACAGCTTGAATGGAGAAAAATACAGCATTTCAATGTTAGCATCTCCACTTTCAAAATAATGGAAAAATGACAGTCTCTCCCTGATTCATATACCTCTTTATTGCCTAACAAAAGCTTTGTAAGGGAGGTCATTTCCTCTGTTTAGAAGTTCCTTAACAAAAATCCTATAATTTGAAGACAATTGTGACTCTTTGAAGACATGCTGCTTTCTGAAGTGTGGGCAGAAGAGGAAAAAGTCTGGAAATGTTCTTTATTTTCTTCATTGTTTAGAAGCAATAAATCAAAGATTTGTCCAGTACTTTAAAAATATCATTTTAAGGTTTCCTTGATTAGTTTTTACTGAGCAAAAGTAAGCTAAATGGTCAGTTGCTCAATTTGGTTAAGAGCTCCTTGCTGATAACATCCTGCCTGACCATTTATTTGTGTCTACCCTGCACCTGGAGTAACACACATATATAAAGTGCTGAGAGGGAGATGGGAAGGCAAAAGGGTAAAAAGGAAGGAAGGAATGGAAGAAAAGAGAGATGGGGGAAAAGGGAACAAAAGAAGGAAAGAAGGGAAAAAGGAAGTAAGAAAGGAAATAAGGGAGGGAAAAAGGGGAGAAAATGCTAAGATGATTTAGAATATGTTGGAAAAATACTTAACATTTTGGCTGATTTTCCCAAATGTGTAGGTATATGTAATAGAATAAAAATTTAACTTAAAGAGAGCTTATTTTGGCTGAGTTATTACTTATAGATGAAAAACAGGCTTGCAATGCTGATTCCTGATAGAAACAGGGCAATGATAAAATACAGCACTAAAAGGGAAACACAACTACTTTTGGAGGGTGAAAGAGTCCTTTGGTATAACTTTAATTAGATGTCCTGACTTTCTAGTCAAATACTGTGAGCGTGTTACATGGCTATCACGAAGGACACACATCTTTGATGCTGCGGTACACTAAACCCAAAATTATACAGGAGTTGAGGCTGTGCTTAGTTTTGCACTTGAGCAAGACATAAACTTGAATAAGATTTGTTTTTTCTTCTCCTTGTAGGGAAATCTATGGGAAGCATGGGACAGAAGTGACAGTGCTAAATGGGTAGGATTCTAAGTGGGAGGGCTTGGTGTTGGCAGGAGAACCCTGCTTCCGAGTGGCCTGGGATCACTCATGAGTCAATAGGACCCAGCAATGTCCTGCCCCTGCTCCTCTCTGTTAGTTTGGATAATTTAGCATTGATTGAACCTGAGAACTTTATACGGCTTGGTGATCATTCATTAATCATCACAGTTCTTTCAACTCTTTTGGTGCAAAGTAAAATACAGGATTTAGTTATTTATTTTCTATTTCTGAAATCAAACACCGGGATGCTAATAGTTATTGTCATTTAATATATATATGGAAAATTGCATCTTACTTGGCATAATTTGATATATTTGAAAATGTTATCAATTTTTTGCTTTCATGTAAAGTGCTCATCAAGTTCACCCAAAGCAGCTGCTACAGATAAGCGGGAAAATACAAAGAATAAAATGTCTAGTGATAGAATCTGGACAGGAGTACCGCCTTTTTGAATAAGCCCACCCACCAACTCAGAGAGAACTAGGTGTCATCTTACCTAGGCTACAAGCATCCTCCAGAGGACAGGTCAGCAAGCCACAAGCCCACCTTTCCCCTGACCCCTCCCCTCAAAGAGCCCGCCCAAAACCCTGGACATAAAAGGCCTCCTGACCTGTTAGAGGCCCCTTTCCTTTATTCTGCTGGCCTGGACAGAGGGGTGCCGCTCAGGTTCAGCAATAAACCTGCTTGGACTGTGGAGTTCGCATCCCCTATTTTTTCTTTCATCTAGTATGAAGGCAGGTCATGTAGAGAGTTTGAGGAGCTTAACAAAATATTGTGAACATGCTTTTATTTTCTTGAATAAAAGAGATGTTTTTAAGAGAAATTCCTTGTTAAGCACATTACAATTTTTCGTGGAAATGACAGGTCTTCTCTACTTCACACAAAGTGAGAAGTGGGCAAAATAAGCCATCAAGTAGAAGTGTAAGCATTAGACACAGTCCATTATTTGTGAATACCTAAATGGGTGCACCCATCTCTTTTTCCTCATGAAAAATCTAATACTTCGGTACATATTCTTAAGTACTGGTTCTGTCCACATTTTATTCCAGGTGTATTTGGAAAATCTATGGATATATTACACATTCCAAAATATCAGCGTTTTGTTTTTTTCATTTTAAATTACTATATTTTACAAAATGAGAACTTAAAAATCACTAACATTTATTTACAGAGTTCACTATGTAAAATAGTATACATTACCACCAGTCTTCATAATACTTCTGCAAAGCAAGTTTCTTTAGCCTCATTTTATTCACTGTACATATGTTAGGCAGGAAAATAGATATGAGCAGAGTAGAAAGAGAATAAGGCCAGGAAAACCCACAAAAAGACCCAGAGTTAAAGAGTTAATCACTTAAAGTTCAAAAAGCCAGGAGTAACTTGCCTCTGAATGTTTGAATATTCCCCAGATAAAGGAGGGTACTTCAGCATAGCCAGTGTCTTTATTGTGTTAATCATGCAGGCCCAGCTTATTTTTTAACTTTACCTATATGCTGTTTTTTTTCTCCTTCAGCCCTAATCAAGTAATTTGCAACCTGGGTAACTAATTTAGCATGCAGGTCCAGCCATAAACAACATAGCAAAAGGCGGGAAGGATTCCATCTTAAAGATAAGATTGCATTTTAAAACCCAGGAAGTTAAGAAGTAAGATTCTTAACTTACTCTTTAGCAAACAGACAGTAGTTCAGCCCATCTTGAGGGCTGGGCAGGCGGTCTTGTTTGATATGCTCCCAGACCAAGACACTGGTATCTCAGGGAGAAATCAGAGCAGTAAATTCCATGTGTTAAGTTAATTTTAAATATTCAGGTACCTCTTCACAAGCCTGCATCACCAACATGTGGTCATATTCCTGAAAAATCCTTAAAAGGGGAACCCCCAACCTTTCAGGGCACTCCTCTCTCTGAGGTCACCCACACTTTCTGTGTGAAGCCTTAAACTTTCTACAACCTTTCAGGTCACCCCCTCCTCCCGGAGGTTGCCCGTACATTTCTCTCTTTAAGTAAGTAACATTAAATAAAACTTTTACTCTGCTTCACTACTGTGTCTCTGCCCTTCAATTCTTTGTTGCAGCAGGGACAAGAACCAAGGAAAATATACAGCCCTCCCCCAACACATAGCTTGGTGTAGAGAGTGTGGGGTTTGTAGTTCACAGACCTACGTTCAGGTCCTAGCTCTTCTCCCTGCCTGTAATGTTGGGCAAATGGTATAATGCCTCCGTCACTTTCCTCATTCATAAAGTAGAATTATTAGAACTTATTTCTGGGATGTATTCTAAAAATCAAATTAGAAATGCACTGGCATTTAGTAAGTGCTCAATATATTTGAGCTTGTATTACTTTAAAGTATTTTGGATAAGGCCATAGAATCGGTAAGTAATAGTTTCAGGAATCAGATCTGGGCTTATTTAACTTCAAAATGAAAATCACATTTTCTACTGTATCCTGCCACTAAAATCATCACAAAGGGATATTTCAAATACATTTAAAGTATGCAATAAGTCATACATAAATTCACTACATTTTGAGTATAGAGTTACAGAAAATGCAAGATTTCTATATGTAGTTAGTGACTTTTTAATAGATTTTTTAAAAAGTAGTATGTCTTATAGCCAGAAGAATTTCAGATGGTAATGTTTATTAAAACCTGCAATTGCCTTTAGCCAGACACCTGAAAAAGATTATATCGAGTTCATTTGTGAGCAAAGCTTGTCAGATAAAATTATGAAGTGATACATTTTTAAAATACTAATAATGGAATATAGCTTTTTTCTAAGGTTCTTACTTTCTGCATGACATTACACTAAGGCCTTTAAATATAGTATATCAACTAAACCTTCAAACAATGCTCATGAGATGGTTCACATACCCTTTCCAATTTGTGAAAGAGCAGTGGAGGCTTGAAGTGCAATAATCTTGCCAAATGGCAAGCCAGGATTTGAGCCCAAGTGGGCCTGATGCCTGACACTAGCTCTCCTCTTCTCCCCTCCCTCCCTTCATCCCTTCCCCCTCCCTTCTTCCCTCCCCTCCCCTCCCCTCCCACTTCCTTCCTTCCTTCCTTCCTTCCTCCCTTCCTTCCTTCCTTTCTTCCTTCTTTCTGGACCACTTTTATTCTACTAACATACATATAATAGTTACATATCTTAGTATTCATCACGATGGCCCTTTAACAAGTTAGGCAAGGAATTGCTTCAAAGCTTGTTAAGTCAGGGTATGGAACACTGAAAGTCTAGTGCTTCACCTTTAAAGCAAAAATGAATTCAATGGAACATTTGAATTAAGGCCTGGGGAGCTATTTATGGGGAGTAATAGTTCTGGACAAAACCAGATGTGAATATATTTAGATGTCCCTATCTAAAAATCTCAGAGAAAATAAGTTTTTAATTATGTGTAAAATTCTCCAAAGGGAACTATTTTATTCAAGGATAATTTTTTCCAGGCTATCTGGCCTCCCAATCCTGAATCTTTTCACCCCCACTGCTCCAAGCCTCTGGTTACACACCATGGCCTGGCCACCATGGGCTACAGAGGTTTGGGCTGAAGGTCAGCCTCCTACCTGTAACTTCCTGTGGAGAGGTCTCTTTATGGGCTGGGAATGATAACTAAACAACTTCCTGTCTCCATGTGGGGAAAGACCATCTCCTCATCTCACCTTGTGTCTCAAGCTACCTGAGCCCTGAGCTCCCAAGGTAATCAATCGCCTCACAGCCCTCTCATTTTCTAAAATTGTCCAAAATGCCTGTCATTCTTCAACTCACTAAACACTGTGATACAGGTCACCACTGACCTCAGAACAGTCAAAGCAAAGAACCCTTTCAGGCATGTCATGGCTGATCCTCTAGGTACGATTTGATATTGTTGTCCCCTCAAGCTTTCCTGAAACTGTCTCAGTCTCCTGACCATCCTCTGTGATGACCCAGTGCTTGGCATAGTACTGAGCGCTCAACATGGCTCACTACATTTTAGATATGCTTACTTTTACTTCTCTCATCAATTTTGTCCATGGTCATACCTCCCCGCATAGTCCTCCATATTCAGTAGACCGGAGTGCATATAGAGGACCACTTACAGATTCTTAAACATTCCATGTTTCCAGCTCTAGTTCTCTCTCCTTAATTTTTGGCTTCTCTGCCCCTTTTTTCATCTTCAAGTTTTCAAAACTTAGCTCCTGCATCACTTCCCCTTAAAAAATCATTTCTGAACATTCCATATAACACGGAACATTTTCTTTAGATCTTTGCTCCAGACTCTGAATATTTATATTTGAGCACTTAGCATGCTTTATTGCACTTATTTTTAATCATCTCTTCTGTAGCTAGGCTGTGAATTCATTAGCTTCACATGGGCCAATTATAAACCATATTCAGTGAAATTAAATCTCTCTCCCTACCTCCAAGCCCAACTCTGTTCCTCAGACATAATCAGTAACAGGTGGACGTGTAAGCTACCAGAAATTTTCTATTTCTATACTTATAATAATTAGATTTCTATAAATATTTACATACTTGAAATAGTATACAAATTGGTCTTAAGCTTACTTTTTAGTATATTTAATGCCAACATGGACATTTCCCTATATCAACACATTGTTTAAAATAACTCCATGATATTCATATCCTTATTTAAACAGACAGTATATATCTTACTCATTTTGTATTCCTTCCACTTAGCGTGGTATTTGGTATACACAGCAAACATAACAAATGTTAGAAGAATTATTAGATGCCATTATATAAACAGAAACACATGGCTTTTCCACTTCTAAAAGAGGTGGTCTGCTTGAACAAAGGCACAGCAATTTACCACTGGTTCTCTACTCACTCTTCCAATTTCTAACTTTTTCTGGAACACAGTTTTGGACTGACTAACCATGACTTTATCCTTAGAGTATCTGATTAAGCGTGTTTTTTTTCCTTCTTTAAGAAGAGCACCATCTGGACAAAAACAGAATGCCTGATTCCAAAAAGATCCAAGAGATCTTCAGGATGTCTTGGTTGCAATCTTAGGACCTCTTCCATGCTAACCCTCTGAAGTTAAGATCAACAGCCAATAACCTTGTCCTGAGCCACATTTATTCTACTCGATTTGTGGCTCCAGTCAAGGAAATGAAGATTTGATTTCATGTTGTCTTAGCTCAAGTTCCCATAACAGAATACCACAGACTGGGTGGTTAAACAACAGAAACTTATTTTCTCAAAACTCGGGAAGCCAGAAGTCCAACATCAAGGTGTCTGTAAGGCTGGTTTCTGGCCAGGCCTCTCTTCCTGACTTAACAGGCAGCTGCCTTTTCACTGTGTCTTACATGTCCTTTCTCTGCAGACACATGGGAAGAGAGAGAAGGAAAGAATGGGAGAATGAGATTGAGAGACAGAGATGTCTCTTCCTCTTTTGTAAGGACACCAGTCCTATCATATCAGGGCCCCACATTCATAACCTCATTTAACCTTAATTACCTCCTTAGAG
The DNA here is from genome assembly GCA_029783875.1 of Phataginus tricuspis. Lineage (NCBI taxonomy): Eukaryota > Metazoa > Chordata > Mammalia > Pholidota > Manidae > Phataginus > Phataginus tricuspis. The sequence continues at coordinate 4,392,937 of JAQQAC010004253.1, read as the reverse complement.
GCCCTATCTTCAAGTGCAGTCACTTTGGAGGTTACAGCTTCAGTTAGAACATAATTCAGCCCATGCCAGTGATGACACATCTAGGGTAATTGCATGTTTTGGTGCCTGAGACTGTTGCCTTATGTATGTTATCCAATATCCCATTCAGTCAGGACTCCCTTACACTCTCAATAAATACGGTCACCCTAAGTATCCTTCTCTCCAGTAGAAATTGTTTTCTCTCTCTCTGGTTGGACTAGTCATATATTGAACCACAGGGGAAGCATTATTGTGAACCCTACACAGCTATCTCTTTGGTATGAACTGTATCATTCAAATCTACAAAAATGGCTTTTAAAGCACATACTGAATGCTCTTGTCTATGCATGTCCTGCTGTCTCTGTTTATTTCAATCAAACTGACAGCCAGTTTTTGTTCCTTATGCCGTTTGGGCATATCTCAAGACCGGATGTGGCTTTTTACTCTCTTTGTCAAGCCTTTCTCAGGAAGAGGTCTTGAGTGTAACAGTGTGCACCAGAATGTCTTTGTGAGTCAGGAGACGAAAAAGTAGGCTGCCTACTTTCCAGATTATTTCAGCACATGATCTCAACTTCTCTTTAAAACCTGTGCTTCTGACTTGGCCTACTTATCTGCTGAAATTGTCCCCTGAGGTTTTTTCTTTGTCTTTCTTTCCTCTCCTTCTCCTTCTCCTTTTTTCTTCCTCGGTGGCTTACTTATTTTGTAATTTTGAGCATTCCTTCCCCCACCCCAGCTCTCTCATACCTTGCTTCTCTGAATACTGGAATGACCCCTCCGCCTTCTCCACTGTGCTACTCTTAGACCTTTGCTTTATATGAATCACCCTGAAGCTTCCCTCTACTTCCACAATAAACCTGAGTCCAACTGTAAGGCAGAAATGCAACGTCTGTTCTCAAATGACCATATGGAAGACCTTCAAGGTGTCCCTGCTATCGCTCAGTACGGTTCTTTATCTGGACTCCAATCTGATTCTAGCAGCTGCTCAAAATAGAGTTTTCTTAACATGATAAAATTCAATGGAAAATGAAAAATTCAACTCAGTGCCAGTCTCATCATTGAATACAGATAAAGCCATTCTAAACTGAGTACTATCAGACTAAGTTCCATATATACCATAGGAAACTGTGCTGAAATAACAATGTAATTTGAACAAATTTTATCTCAGCAATAGTATTTTAACACTCATTTGTTATTTTATTCTTTCAACATGCATTTGCTAAGCACCTACCACAGTGTGCCAAGTATTATTCTAGGTGTTGCGGATCCATTGGTAAATAAAATAAAGACATTGTTTGTGCCTGAAAGGAACTTGGAGTGGGAAAAGGGGAGTAAAAATTAAGTCTGCTTTAGGGCATAATGAGGCAAATCCTTTAAAAGATATAAACACTGAATACGATGAGATCACCAAAAAGGGTCACTTAATCCAACACGGGAACATTCAACGCGGTTTAGTCTTGAGTGAATCTACACTAGTAATGCCCCATGGCTTAGAGACTGGGAAGGCAGTCAAGCATTTTGGGTGGGAGTGGCGGGGTCTATCCCTGCCTCTGCCATCCAGTGTAATGGCCACTAGCCACATGGAACCACCGGGTGCTTGGAATGAAGTTACGGCACCTGAGGAATTGAATTTTCCTTTTATTCAATTTTGATACATTTCAACTTAAATTTAAAAGCTGAAGCAGTATATTTTCAATTAAACACAACTTTGAGAGGACTCTACTTCACTTAAACTGAGTATTTAGCACTTGCCTTGAGATGTGCTATCATTGTAAATTATATATCAGATTTCCAAATTTGATATAAAAATATTAATAATATAACCACATTAATAATTATTTTATTAGATGCTGAAATGACAAAATTTTGACACATTGGGTTAAATAAAATACATCATTGAAATTAATTTCACCTTTTTTAACTTCTTAAAAAGTGGCTATACCACTACACACCTATACCAAGGGCCAGCAAAAGTGCAGGACAACTGAAACTCTAATATACTGCTGGTGAGACTGTAAATGGTACAACCATTTGGGGAAACAGACAATTTCTTATCATGTTAAGTATAATGCTTTCCGTACAATCCACCAATCCTACCTCTAGGTATTTACCTAAAAGAAATTAAAACTTACATTACATCAAAATCTGTATGAAATGTCTATAGCAGCTTTATTCATAGTCATCTAAACTGGAAATAACCCAAATGACCATCAACAGGTGAATTGATAACTAACAGCAAAGTATACATACAATGGAATAACAAGGAATGAACTACTGGTACTTATTAACAACACCCATGAATCTCAAATGAAAGTAGCCATATTTAAAAGTCTACATACTGTGATTCACAGCAAAAGAGAATGTCCATCATAGGCACATCTACAAAGATATAAAGTAGGTTCACAATTGCCTAGGGCTAAACCTGGGGGGACATGGGGAGTGACTGCTAATTGGTATGGGGTTTCCTTATGGGATGATGAAAATGTTCCTAAAATTGATTGTGCTGATAGCTGCACAACTCTGAATATACTAAAAACCATTGAATAATATACTTTTAACATGTGAATTGTATGATCTGTCAATTAATGATCAAAAAAGATGATAAGAGCAAATTAATGAAAAGGAATAAAAATGATTAAATTTGGCTAGTAGAAAAATTTTAATTGCATATGTGAAAAAAATTTTGAAAATGAAATCACATATGTGGCTTGCATCATGTTTCCATTGTGGCTTGTTGCGTCAACTGGACACAGCTTACCTAATGTGTGATTGGTATGCTAGAGTGAAGTAAACTCTGGGAGTATGGAGAAAAATGTAATGTAATAATAAAGAAATAATTTAGGATAAATTGGATATAATAATTGTATCCCAGTAATTGCCACCAGTAATTCAGAACTTTCTCGCTTCTAGGTAAAGGTTATAGACAGTATTTAATTCAGTACTTGGAGTCACCTTTACAGGGAAAGACCCTAGGCTTAGAGGACTGAATATGGCCGAGGACTCATAGCTATTAGGTGGTATGAATGGTCATCACACCCACATCTCTCATTCCGCAAGACTTGAACTCTTAACTCACTATGGCTGTATCCCCTAGGCAGCCTTGATGCCATGACAATGGACAATCAGAACAGGTGGCCAAAGAATGTCTAAAACCCAGGTAATAGAACATGATCCAGGAAGTCAGGCTGTCATCCTGGTGGTCTGGAAGTATGCAGAAAGAATTGAGTGAAGACGGACCAAGACCCATGTACAAACATTTTGGAAGCAGAAGGTGGGCAGAGGACTACAGAGGCAGGGAGCCTGCCCCAAGGTTCTGGACATACATCACAAAGACACAACCAGAGTTCAGCCAAGATTCAGGGGCACAGAGCTATCCTGAAAGGACTGTGGAGAAGATATAGATACAGATCCATGTTCACTGCCTAAGGAACAACTAACATGACTCATACTATACCTGATCCACCCCAGGGGAGTCATTAACACATATTAGATTCAATTACCCTCCTATTACTCTGCTTCCTGTCATAGTCAAATATACACACAGAAAAAAAGTCTAGGAAAGATGCTTCTTTACCTTTGATTCACTCAAATGTATATCTACCACAGTTACACCAAAACCGTTCTCCCAGTGGTCACCAATAACTTTCATAATGCCAAATCTAATGGGAGTTTCTTCATCTTCCCCTTATTTAACGTTTCAGCAATATTCACATAACTGACTAGTACTCTTCTGCTTTAATACTTTCTTCTCTTGATTTTCCTAACATCACAAAGTCTTGATAACAAATCTTTCACCTTTCTGGTTACTTCTTCTCAATTTATTTGGCTGAGTATACTCTATGTAGTTCTTGCTAAAAATGAAAGCAAGTTTTAGATGATCTCATTCATATCTCTGACTTCAAATATATTTTAAATGTTAATGATGTCTAGATTTTGATCTGTGGCTTAGACCTCACTCTGAACTCTAGACCCATTATGTTAATTAGCCCACATCCATCTCAGTCTATAAGCATCCTCTGAAGTGCCTAGGTCTTAGTCAACTTGGGCTGCTATAAAAAAGTAGCACAGGCTGGACTTAACAGAAATTTATTTCTCACAGTTCTGGAGGCTAAAAATCCAAGACTGAGTTTAGCCAATTCAATTTCTGATTAGACCTCTCTTTCTGGCTTGCAAATGGTCACCTATTGTCTGTGTCCTCACATGTCAGAGAAAGAAAGAACTTGGATGTCTCTTCCTCTTCTTAAGAGTAGGTGGCCCTGTTGGATGAGGGTCATCCCTTATGGCACCATTTAACCTTTATCATATGCCCACCCACAAGGCCTTACCTCCAAATGCAGGAATATTGAGGGATAGGACTTCACATATGAATTTAGGTGAGAGAACAATTCAGTCCATAGCACCCTCCTTCTCTAATCATCCCTATCTAAGAAAATGGCATTACAAGGTACCCAACTTCTTAAACACAAATCATGGATTTTGTTCCTATTGTACTCATAAACAACAGAATTTGCTGATTGAATACACCCCCTCAAAATGTCTTGAATCAGTCCACTTCTCTTATTCCCATTGCCTCTACTCTAATTTAAAATTACTTTGCTACATTTTCACTCTTGATCCTATCTATTCCATTCTAGTGTTATTTATTTATTTATTTATTTTATTTATTTATTTTTTTCATTTTGGTATCGTTAATACAAAATCACTTGAACAACATTATGGTTATAAGACCCCCTATTATCAGGTCCCCCCCACATACCCCATTACAGTCACTGTCCATCAATCAGCATAGTAAGATGCTATAGAATCATTACTTGTTTTCTCTGTAAATACTGCCTTTCCCATGTCCCCCCCATGCTACATTATGTGTACTAATCGTAATGCCCCTTTTTCCCCTTTATGCCTCCCTTCCAACCCATCCTCTCCAGTCCCTTTCCCTTTGGTAACTGTTAGCCCATTCTTGGGTTCTGTGAGTCTGCTGCTGTTTTGTTCCTTCAGTTTTTGCTTTGTTCTTATACTCCACATATGAGTGAGATCATTTGATACCTGTCTTTTTCCGCTTGGCTTATTTCACTGAGCATAATACCCTCCAGCTCCATCCATGTTGGTGCAAATGGTAGGATTGTTTTCTTCTTATGGCTGAATAGTATTCCATTGTGTATATGTACCACATCTTCTTTATCCATTCATCTACTGATGGACACTTACGTTGCTTCCATTTCTTGGCTATTGTAAATAGTGCTGCTATGAACATAGGGGTGCATATGTCTTTTTCAAACTGCACTGCTGCATTCTTAGGGTAAATTCCTAGGAGTGGGATTCCTGGGTCAAATGGTATTTCTATTTTGAGTTATTTGAGGAACCTCCATACTGCTTTCCACAATGGTTGAACTAATTTGCATTCCCACCAGCAGTGTAGGAGGGTTCCCTTTTCTCCACATCCTCGCCAACATTTGTTGTTGTTTGTGTTTTGGATGTTGGCCATCCTCACTGGTGTGAGGTGATATCTCATTGTGGTTTTAATTTGCATTTCTCTGATGATTAGTGATGTGGAGCATCCTTTCATGTGCCTGCTGGCCATCTGAATTTCTTCTTTGGAGAAGTGTCTATTCACGTCCTCTGCCCATTTCTTAATTGGATTATTTGCTTTTTGTTTGTTGAAGTGCATGAGCTCTTTATATATTTTGGATGTCAACCCCTTATCAGATACATCATTTATGTATATATTCTCCCATACTGTAGGATGCCTTTTTGTTCTACTGATGGTGTCCTTTGCTGTACAGAAGCTTTTCAGCTTGATATAGTCCCACTTGTTCATTTTTACTTTTGTTTCCCTTGTCCAGGGAGATATGCTCATGAATAAGTTGCTCCTGTTTATGTCCAAGAGATTTTGGCCTATGCTTTTTCCTAAGAGTTTTATGGTTTCATGACTTACATTCAGGTCTTTGATGCATTTTGAGTTTACTTTTGTGTATGGGGTTAGGCAGTAATCCAGTTTCATTCTCTTACATGTAGCTGTCCAGTTTTGCCAACACCAGCTGTTGTCCAGTGTTATTTTTTAAATAAATAAGATCAGGTCATCCCTGGCTCAGAGCACATGAATTGTTTTCTGTTTTACTTAGGATCAAACCCAAACTGTTAACATGGATTATGAATTCAGTTACTATGTAGTTCAAATCTACAGTCTGAGTCTCATTTTGAGTCACTTTATCCAGTGTTTTTTATGGGCCTTGTACTGTGACTTTTCAGTTCCCTAAATATAAAATTTTCCTCACCTTACAGCTATCTTGCCTAACTTTTATCTAAGAATAATTTCTTTGATAAAGGCACATAAAAGCATCCCTTGATCCCCTAATCCCAATTATGCCTTCCCCCTTTCTCTCTCATAGCTCCACATAACCCTTCACAGGAAAATGATCTATGTGAAGGTCTTCCCCACTGAGCTTAAGTAGGGATATTTTTATTTACTTCTGTATCCCCAGTCTAGCAGAGTTCTTGGTAACTAATAGGTGTTCAATAAACGCTTGTTGAACACTTTCTGCTTAATCAAATGAATCATTGAATAAGTTAATGAATAAAGCTATATCACCCTTACCATTTGGCATCTCCTTCAATGTTAACTGCTACAGATATTCATCAAATAACAGATATGGTATTGCAAAGTCAGGAGAACCTCAGGGAGTGCGGTTCCCACTATGCAGGCAAAGTGTTTCTATGCCCAGAGCTGAGTTGGTGGAGACTGGACACAGAGAACATCTCCTGACTTAATCTCACCACCTTCCTACCTCCTCTCAGATCATGAGCTTTTGAGGAACAAGCTAAGTTAAGTAAAAATAAATAAATTGCTAAATTAAGTTTTATTGCAGTCCAAAATGGTAATAATTAAACCTTGAAAAGGCTAAAAAAATTGAAATGGAAATTGTGTACATTAAGATAATATATTAAGAAATTTAAGATTAAAAAGCACCCCAAACGTTCAGCTCCTGCATATTAAAGTTAAGAAAATATGTCATATGAAAAGAGGAAAATACAATTTTTTTTCATTTCATTGCCGACTTCTCTTCATCCTCCTTGCATTTGTTAAGAACAGTGGCTTGTTCCTGGAAATGGAGCTGATATGCTCTTTGGAAATTTCTAGCAACAAGCACAGGTTAGAGGATATAACTTTTTGCAGAAACTAACATCAAAGTGATCAAAAATTTAACTAATACTTGTTTTTCTTCCAAGTAAGAGAAAATAAGATGAAATTTTAACTTTGGAGAAAAATATCAGCTAAAAGATGAGGTCAAAGCTGTAGAAAACCAGGGCAACCAAAGTTTGGTTAGAAGTTCCCTTACTTGATTCGCTTTTAAACTGTATCCTGAGAGTCTCAAAAGGAATGAATATATCGTGTTTTGGAAACCTTGGCATTTTCTGGCAAAATCCAAATGCATTTCTGTTGTTATTAATGTGATCTAGAAGCAACTCTTCACTTTAGATTTGAAAGGAAAAGCAGACTTATTAAGAATGTGTAAATCTTCATTAGGGGAATGGAAGCAATTCGACCACGGAAGCTTTTTGAATAAAGAAAGTCATGGTTGTTTCATCCAGTCTTTTAACATTTCTATTGCAAGGGACTGAAATCTCCTATTCTGGCTTCACCATTGTCATCTGAAAACCAGTCAACTATTTCCTGAATTTCATATTGATCTGGAAGACAAGGGAAGAAAAGCCAGCATTTGGGTATCTGTATACAGGTCCATACAGGATATAACTTTAAATATTTTAAATGAACTCCTTATATAGACATTTTTGGAGCACCCACCTGGTCCACACCACCTTTTCTAGAATGTACACCATATATAGCCCCTTTTACAGAAAGGCATGTCTCACGATTAGCTGACTTGGCCAGGACTGAATGCAAACACAAGAACTAGTGCATGGACTGGGTTGAACTAATTAGATTCTCTCTCTTGAGAAGTTGCACTTAAAAATACAGGCCTATTATTTCGATGATGGTGGACAATTGAATTGAAATATCAGGGGAAGTAGAGGAATGTGGAGCCACATGAAGCTAAAGAAGAGAAAAGAGAGAGGCAGAAAGGAGGGAGAATCTCATGCTTTATAAACACAGAAAATGATCGTATAACAGATTTTTCTGTCCTAGCGGCCCCCGCGTTTCATTTCTTATCCTTAAATGTCTGTGAAGTTGTCTCTTTTAGCTAGAACTAAATTCCCCTTAACTTAAACTGGCTTATGTGGGCTTTTCTTCCCTGCAACCAGTGATCCAAGGCTGATATATTATTTTATAAAAAGATCTGTGGTTGAAGTTAACTGGCTTCCCCTCTGCACATCAGTCTGTGTGTGCAGACACAGCTTGAATGTGTATCACCGACTCTCCCCTCCTTAGTCAGCAACACTATTTCTATCAGACAGTCCTTACCCTTTTATCTTGACAATGGCCACAGAAGAGAAGTTTCCAGGCCCAGGCAAACTCTCATCCTATTTCTCCATTGCAGATACAAAATTCAAGCAGCACCTTTTAGAAGCAGCCAGGAGGGAGGCATTGCATCTGTGGGTTTTGTGCTCTCTGTGCCAATTTCCTAACAGTGGTAGGTAAGGCCTTTGAAGCTCCATCCTAAAATGGCAGTGCTCTAAATAACAGTCAAAACATATTGAGATGGATTCACAACTGTCTGCAAAATAAGTCTCCTGCTGACGTCAATGAGAATTTATCCTGAGAGCCTAAGAATTAGGCAAGTATTAATAAATTTTGCTGAGTTATTTCAATCTAATCTGAAAGCTTTAGCTTTTTCATTCCCGAGAGTGGGTTGGAAAGAAGAGGATGTGACTATGTGGGAACACTTTGATGTTCCTGGTGTTTTACTTGCAGATTTTACTTTGGAAGTTCAAGTTGGAAGAAACTCAGCACAGGTTTTTATTCCTTTTTCTGCTTTGACTCTGGTCTCCTTCTCTAACCCCTTTCTAGTTTTCTTGCACTTCCCTTGCATGATTTCGATTTTTACTGATTATCAGAAAAACTTCTAAAAATGTCATTTTGATTTAAAACCAGATGGCAGTGCAGATGTGGAATACTTAATCAATAAATCTGGGGGTCTTGGGTGACTTGGCCTTTTTCTCATAGTTTCTCAAGAAATCAGCTTGTTTTTTGGCAGGATGGATGCAGGCACTCAAAGAGATTAATTTCAGTGGAACCATTCACTTAGGCAAAATCTTTTAGAGGTGAAGGAAGGGAAAAGAAATGCTATGACTTTGGAAATGCATGCTTTTCAAAATCATATACATATGAATAAGCCATTCTGCATTCACTCAGCTATAAATTCTTATTGCATAGATTAAAATTCATCATTGAAAAGACATGTTTTCCAATGTTTCAGGTGTCTAACAAAATACTGTTAAAAATACATAAATACCATTTTAATATATTGTCCAAATCAGGACATTTTGGGAATGAGAAGTCACTGTTAATAATTATACTTGGACAACAGGTATGAACCAGTATATCTCACAAATAAGGCCCTGGTTGTCACCATTTTCTCCGAAAAGTTCAAAATCATTGAAAACAGTTTTCTGTTAGCTCTCCAAACAGAATAATTGAAATATTCTCTACTTAGTTAATAGAATTGACTTCAATAAAATTTCCCTTACTATAAACAATTTAAAATTCATCTTGTTTCAGCTTTTAATTTAGTGTTGATTCTATTTAATTTTTTCTACTAGTTACTCAGCCTTCCTAATTTTGTTGTTTGGTATTTGACTTTTTTTTTATTGTGAAATATAGAGAAAATTAGATTAAAAAGTTCATTGAAATTATAAAGAAAACACCCATAGAATTCATACAATCTTCCAGGTAAAGAAATGGAACACTGCTGATACCCTGAAGCCCCCCACAAAGCACATCCCAGTAAATATACTTTGTTACCCCCAAAGGAAACCACTACCCATGTGTCTTGCAAATGGGTTTCAGCCCCAGGCAAGTTCACTATGGATTCAATGATACCAAAGAAATGAGAGTAGAATGTTCTTAGCATCAAAGGGTTCATTACACAGCTTGTTCTCCTGGTGATAGGTTGAACACTGGAATTACATCTGCACCCAACAGTCTGCAGACCTGTAATCCTCCTTCATCTCTCCCTCTGCCCAGAGCCCTGAGCAGAGCTCTTTATATAGTGACTCAGTCAATAATAGCTTATTGCCTACCTGTATGGAAGCCATAGCCTAGCAGCAGGCCAGTTACATCATCAAGTAGTTTAGGTTCAGGTGAGGATCCTGGCCATAAGAACCTTCACTTTATCCACACTCCACTCCTCCAGGATTCTGGCCTCAGAATCTGCATGCTCTCCATCTTCCGCAATGGTCCCTGGGTGAGAAAGCTGGAGCATTGTAACCAGATTCCATAACAGCAACAGAGGGTAGCAACAACATAGACATAATGACAAAAATTAAGATAAAACAAGATTTTGATACAGGTAATAAAAATTATAAAAATCCTCAAGCCAGAGGAGGTTATTTCAGCTATATTCAAAGTCAGTTCTATTCAGATGAGTTCATGACTCACACTTAGTAGTGGTACGAATAGGGAGCTCCGTTCACCTCAGCAAGCAGCAGGTCTTTTGTTAGGGTGTGTCCCCAATCCACAAAGACCTTAGAGGCAATAAGACATATGTTTTAATGACACTGATGTAGGCAAATTTTATCCATCAGGTAGGATGCATGCAAGAGAGTGGTCATGTTATAGGACTACAGCAGGAAGGGGGGTCCCATCCAGGTCTAGTATTCCATACTTTTACTCCTCTCCCCGTGGGGGTTACTGAAGGGTCTATATATAGTGCTACTGGAGGTGCATGCACTGGCCATAATGATAAAACAAAACTCCCCAGTAAGATGCTCCTACCTTCTGGCAGTTCAGGATGTACTACTGTGATCTTTGGGGGCCACTCTGCTGTTATTCCAGGAATACACAGGAAGCCAGCTTCCAGGATTTGTCCCCAAGGTGCCAGGAGGGCTAGCCATCATTGGTCCATGTGTCAAAATTTTCAAGTCCATGTCAACTCAATGGAGTCTCCAGTGTTTAGTGCAGTTGGTGCTGGCAGCAAGATATTTTTCTGGTGGCTGAACCTCAGCTTCAACGATTCTTCTTTGGTTTTACTTGAAGTTGTATGAAGGAGGCAGCAATATGTGTTAGCATGTCTACAGGGCTCAGGACTCCCTTTTTGGGTTTCTTGTTCAAATGCCATAGCACTGTCCATAAGCAGAATGACCATCCAGCAGACTATTGGTATCCGACTTCAGTTCAGATTTTAACAAACCATTGTACCTCTCTATACCTGCTGCAGTTGGAGTAAATGGCACATGAAACTTTCATTTGATTCTCAATTGTTGCACCCATTCTTGTAGTGCATGTCCAGTAAAATGGGTGCCTTGATCACTCGCAATTACCTGTGGTTGGCTATAGGCTGCAAAGAGATGTTCCAGGCCTCTTTCGGTCATCTGTTGCTCTGCACAACATTTAGGAAAAGCAACCAGAAGTCCAGTAGCATATTGGTACCCTTCTGATATGGGCAAAGGCCCAATATAGTCTATCTGCTACCTGACAAGGGGTATCAGCCCCTTAGCTTTTATCCCATGTTGCTGTCGAACTCGGTGTAAGTTCCTTCTAGAGCATCCAATGCACACCTGACAGGCTCTGCTGATTTCTTCAAAGGTCAAAGGCAAGCCCCAGTGACAGGCTACAGCCTACCATTTATTTTGCCTCTCATGCAGGAAACACTGATATAACTATTGTGCTATATCAGAGGCAGGCTTTCCTTCTAGCCAATGTATCTGGGCCAATTTATCTTCTTCCTCATTTCCTGGGGATGCCAGTGGCAAATGACCTGTCACATGGTAACTGCTTTATTCTGACCACAGGGTCATAAGTCTTGACACAATTCTGGCTCCCAAAGGGGTCAGTGAACAACCAGCCAGTTGGCATGGTACCATGTTGGTAGCCAAAGTGTCAAGCCCCGATAGACAGCCCAGCTCTCAGTGCAGACAACTACAGGGGAGGGCTCCTGGTTGATCACAAGACACATGGCCCGCAACTCTGCCCATTGGCTGCTCTTCCCCTCACCATCTTCCATCCATATTGTCTAAGTCTTAGGATGGAAAGCTATGGCCCTTCATTTTGGGGGCTGCCCATGACTGGAGCCATCTGTGTACCATGCATCTTCGGGTACAGGGGCTCTTCCCTCCCGATAGGGACTCTCTGCTACTAATGGTTCAAAAGCAAGTTCTTCCTGCTTTTCACTAGTATATGTCACCGGCCCCAATAAGCGTTGGAATTCTTCACTCAAGGGGTTACTAGAGAGGGCATTATTCTGCTGTAGGTAAGCACCCCACTTGGCCAGTGTGTGCATTTGTGCCACACCAGTCCTTGGCTTTTGGGTCCAGTCTGATACCCACCCCAAGATGGGATAGGTGGTTATTACCTTTATTGGGGCCATTCCAGTGATGGGTTCTGTAGCCAGCAAGGCATGATACATGGCAGCCAGTTGTTTTTCTATCAAAGTGTATTGTACCTCTGCCCCTTTCCAGAGTTGTAACCATAATTCAATAGGTTGGTGAGTTCATTCAAGCTGCTCACAGAGACCCCAGCCATAACTGTCTTCAGTCACATGAACATCCAGCTCACAGGGCCTTGATGGGTCTATCACCGTTAAGGCCTGCATGGCCTTGACTGCCCGTTTTGCTGTAGTAAAGGCAGATGCACATGTTTCATCCCAGTTCCACCTGACGCCCTTACGTACCAACTGGTATAAGGGCTTCAGAATTTGTGCCATGTGCAGGATAAACACTCTCCAGTAGCCTAGAAGACCCCAAAACTCCTGTTGCAATGCTACAGTTGTAGGGGTAGGAAAGGCCTGGATTTTATCTATGATTGCTTCTGGTATAACTTTAGTCTTATCCAACCAGATGACCCCCCAAAATTTGACAGACAAACCAGGTCCCGGATCCTTGGTGCTGTTCACAGCCCATTCTTTCTCCTGTAGATGTGGCAGCAGTCTAGGTGCTGCACCTTCTAGATCTGAAAGAGAATTGTACATGAGCATGACATCATCAATATAATGGTGCAGCCACACCATTGGTGGTTTCTTCCATGTAGCCAAGTCCTGAGCTACAAGTCCATGAGAGATGGTGGGGCTGTGGAGGTATCCCTGTGGATGGATTGTGAAAGTCCATTGCCATCCTTCCCATGTGAAAGTAAATTGCTCCTGCCATTTCTGTTCAATGTCAATGGAAAATAAAGCATTAGCAACATCTACCACATAACGGTATGTTCCTATTTCATTGCTGAGGGTATCCATCAGTTCTGCAATAGAGGGAACAGCAGCATGTATTGGGGGTATGACTTTATTCAGTTATCTATAATCCACAGTCATATGCCAGGAGCCATCTAGCCTTTTTTACCAGCCACACTGGGGAATTGAAACAACTATGGGTGGACTTTATTATACCCACCTTTTCCAGTTCCTGGTGGGTTTCTCCAATTCCTCTTTGCCCTTCAGCAGGTTTGTATTGTTTGGTATTAGTCACCCACCAAGGCACAGGGAAAGCTAAGGGAGGGTTCCTAGCATGTCCCCTTAGAACTGCCTTCACCACATGTATTCTCTGTCTGAACTCACCTGCAGTGGCCTGCAAGCATAGACCCTGCAGGACATCAATCCCCCAAATATACTCGGGGATGGGAGGGATATACAGTATACTCCTTTAGGGGTAGATGCCCTATTCCCAAAGGGATTTGGGCTTGTTTCACTCTGCTAGCCTTACCCAATATCCACCTATAATAATGGGGTACCAGGAAACTGCTCATAGTTACCATTAAATCAGTGAACATTCAGCTACTGTGTCCACTAGAGCCAGGGCACATTGTATGTTCACTGGGGACCAATGGATAGCTATTTCAACATGTGGCCTCTGGTCTCTCCTGGTCCCTCAAGGCAGGTACCTTGACCCTCCTCTCAGTCAACCTGTGTTCCCAATCATCTTCCTCTGTGGGCTCAAATGAGGCTGGCTCACTGTCCTGCAGGATGTCTTGCAAACACACAGGCAAGACTTGTGGCTGTCTCTGGCCTCTGCCTCTCTGTTCTTAATGGCAGGAACTGTTGCTCTGTTTTCAGTTGTTGCTATAGCTCAAGTAATATTATATTTGACTTCCTATCTAATTTCCTTCTGTCTGCTATGAGTTCTCATAACCTTCAAGGGGCCCTTTAAATTTTTCCTCTGGGTAGGAGAACTTATTTCTTTCTGTGCTCTCATTGCTTCAGCTTCTCCTATGTCTGCTACTGTATGGGTAACCTCACTTATGGGATGCCCTAAGTGAGGGGCAAGAATGGCCACTAGAGACTTAAAGGGGGGTGGGGGAACCATTTGAAGCACAACATTTCTCATCCATGCAGTAAAAGGCTCCTCATCTGGGCCATAATTCTCTGGACTATAGATTCTATATTTTATGCTTAGCTCCCATAACACCTGTTGGAATTCAGCATACGTCTGCCATCTAGCAGGGGAGGATGGTAAATCACCCTGATTGGGCCACACAGCATGAAGTGCAGCCATAAGTCAATCAAGGAGGAAGTGATTTCCTGGAGTCGGATTTACATTTTTTAATCACTGCCTCAAGGCAGGCTGCGCTGTCAGGGAAGCCAGCTTTCCCATCTTTGATTCAGGCAGAGCATTTCCATCCACCCTTAAATCCCACAGACACAGGAGCTAAGCTGATATTGACTTAGCAGGCTTCTGCCTAAACCAGGAGACCAAATCCACCAGCTCAGCCTGAGTATACGGGCAGAGCATAGAGTGCTCCATGAGCTGGGGAAGGGACTGCTCATCTCCTGTGGGAACCTTTGGTTGTTTTGGCTTTATTTTCTTTACAACCACTGGGCGTGCTTTCAGTACAGGAGGGGTCAGTGCCCGTGGCACCACCCCTTTATCCTTCTCCAGCTCCTCCATTTCTGGGGCTGATGGCACCTTTCTCTCCCCTCCCCTGAGTGCCTCCCCTGCTACATCCTTTACTTTTTCTACAGTGCCTCACAGTAATGCCAGCTCAGTCTTCAATAGATCTCTTACCTTCACCTCAATGCCTCACAGCTGGTGTTCTCATGCCACCTCTTCCTGTGCTTCCCTCAGGAGTATGTCCTTCTCCTCCGTGGCCTTTTCCTCCTTCAGAGCACCTAGCAGCACTGCTGTCTCATTCTGTGAGGAATCTATTACCTCCTCCACTAGACCTTACAGCTCATGTTCTCTCACTGCCTCTTCTTGTGTTTTCTTCAGGGGTCCATCCTTTCCTTCATGGCCTTTACCTCTTCCACTGTACCTCATAGTGATGCCATTCCAGTCATCAACAAATATTTTACCTCCTCAGTGGCACCTCACTGCCAGCATTCTCGTGCTGCCTCCTCTCACATCAATGCCATTTCATTCTTCAGTGAATCCACAGCAGCTTGCAGCTCACTTTCTCATGCTGCCATTTCTTGTGTCTCTTTCAGAAGCATGTTATTCTCATCTGTAGACTTTTTAATACTGTGAGAAGGAGCCAACCTACAAGCCCTGATTCCTCACAGGCACTCTGTTTCTCAAAAGACCTGCTTACTATACCAAGTGACACCACTACTGCCTCAAGTGTCACCTCTACCTGCCTCCAGTCCGGGGATGGAGCCCAGCCCTCCAGGAGGTAAGCCACCTCAGACCACATTCCCAATGGGGGACAATTGACTGCCTCCCCATTCATAGGGGCAGCCCATTGAAGCACGCCTCTCATAAGGGCAGCCTGTCTTTTTCCTTGGTCAACAATGAATCCTGCTGACATCACCAATTGTCTTGCCAATGGGTTTCAGCCCCAGGCAAGTTCGCTATAGATTCAATGACACCAAAGAAATGACAGTAGAATATTCTTGGTGTGAAAGGGTTTATTACCCGGCTTTTTCTCCTGGCAATAGGTCAAGCACTGGAATTACATCTGCATCCAGCAGTCTGCAGGTCTGTAATCCTCCTTCTCTGCCTCCACCCAGAGCACTGGGCAGAGCTCTTGGGGAATGAAGAGCTTAGGCGCTGATCTTTGCTTGTTTTGTGGTTTGGTTTTGTTTCATGTAAAAGTATCTCCCGTTGTGGTTTCAATATTCAGCCAGGATTCAAACCACTGTCTTATAGTGGTGAACGACAGCATTACAAATACCCAGGTCTTTGCCATTATCTCTCAACTCTCCACTCTCTTCCCATCAACCACTATTACCTTCTTCAATTGTTCTCAATTATGAAAAAAAAAGAAAGTTGATCAGCCAAGTTATACAAATGTGTGGATAATGAATAGCCTCACAGTCCTAGAGTTAGTTCTTAAATATTGTATTATCTAAAATGAATTTTTAATTTTCAGATTTTCAGATGAATAAAAAACTGAAATAAAGGATAATTTGGAGTAGAAAATCTATTAAACAATTCTTAAGGATTGCAAATCATATTCCATTTGAGGTGATAACCCTCTTTTTTCTTCAAAGTGTCTACTTCTAATTTGTTTTGTAATCTGATACAGATTATTTATCTCTCATTTATCTATTCTCCATTGAAAGATGTCCCTATTCCCTTCAAAATGATATTTGATGGAACATTTTGATAATGTTGTAAAGTACTTTGGGCATCTGAGTGGGAAAAAAATCATATAACTTCAGTCTTTTTCAAGAATACACATGCATCCAACCTTCTACCATTTAAATCCAGTGCAATTATTTTACAAAATAATTAGATATAAAACCAACCAGGCCAAATATTCAAAAAAGCCAAAAAAATATTTATCTTATGACCTACTGTAGATAAAGTGAAGGTTCCTACAGCCAGGATTCTCATCTGGTCCTGGTCAGCTTGTTCACTAAACACGTATGGGCAATACTTCGTTATTGACTCTATATAAAGAGCTCCACCCAGGGTCTGGGCGACATGGTGGCACAGTTGCAGGATTGCAGAAGAGCAGAGGCTGGAGTGGTGGCAGTGCTGAGGACAGAGACTGAGACAGCTGCAGGGTAGAGAGGCCCAGAGGCAGAGACTAGCTTGCTGCATGCAGACTCACTCTGAGTGGATGGGATTCTAGTGATTGACCAGCCACCATGGGAGTAAAGTTGGGTATAAATCCTTTCACCCCAAGAATGTTCCACTGTCATTTCTTTGGTCTCATTGAATCCATAGTGAACTTGTCCAGGGCTGAAACCCATTGACAAGAAACCTACTATTTAAGGTGCCTCTTAAATTCAAAATAATTTATCATATTTGACCAATCCATCATCCATATAATGTGTGAAACTAAACTTACAGGAAGTTCTGGTTTTAGAATAGTTGTCCCAATAATCTTTGTGAGTTCTATGTTACCTCACAGTACTTCTATTGCATTTCAGATAGTGAAAAATTCATTCAATAATTTGAGTTTTTTACAACCTTTCTAATTTAATCAACAAATCTATAGGATGCACTCAAAATCTCAACCCAAACCATGCTTTCCATAGCTCTGTGGTGATCTGTTCATGAGAACAGGTCTGCAGAAGCAGGATCACATTCTCCTCTCTGATTCCTCTTGTAAAGCTTTAGCTAGCATGGGCCTTTGTCTTTCTTGATGCAAAAATTCAGGAACACAGAAAATTTAATATAACACTGAAGACTTATAAAATTTTAGGTAAGTGAAATGACAACGTATAAAAAGAATTATACACCACAACCAAGTGGGAATTAACCTCAAGTATGCAAAATTGCTTTAACATTAAAAAATCAATTAATGCAATCAACAGACTAAAAAAAAATCACATGATCATATCAATAGACTCAAAAAAAGCACTTGACAAAATCTAACTTCTAGTCATCACAAAAACTCACAGTAAACTAGAAGTAGAGGGAACCTTCCTCAACTTGATAAAGAATAGCTATAAAAGAATCCTGCAAGTATCATACTAATGGTGAAAAACTCAAAGCTTTCCCACTAACATCAGGTACAAGGCAGGGGATGTCCCCTCTCGCCACTGCTTTTCAACATTACACTGGAAATCTTTACTAATAAGACAAGATGACATATCATCTTTGTGAAATCAAAAAGAATCAACAAAAAACTTGGAAATAGTAAACAATCATAGCAAGACTGCAGGATGTAAGGTTAATATAAAAAGTTTATCACTTGTTCATATATCAGTCATGAACAAGTTGAATTTGAAATTAAAAACATAATACCATTTACATTTGCAACCCCAAAAAGAATGAAATACCTAGGTATAAATCTAACAAAATAGGAATGAGATTTAGATGATGAGAAAAACCATTAAACTTTGATAAAATAAATCAAAGAACTAAATAAAAAGAGATATTGAATGTCCGTGAATAGGAAGACTCAATATTGTCAAGACGTTAGTTATTCACAACTTGGTCTATAGATTCAATGTAATCTCAGTGAAAATCCTACCAACTTATTTTGTGGATATTGACAAACTGACTCTAAAGAAAGCTTACATGAGAAGGCCAAAGGCTCAAAATAGTCAACATAATGTTGAAGGAGAAGGAAAAAGTTGGAAGACTGACCTGACTCATCATTAAGACTTACTATAAAGGTACAATAATCAAGATAGTGTGGTATTAGTGAAAGAATAGATAAATAGATAAATGGAATGAGTAGACATCCCATAGATATAGTTAACTGATATCTGACAAAGGAGCAAAAACAATACAATGGAGCAAAGATTGTTTCTTCCACAGATGGTATTGGAACAGCTGGACATCCACACGCAAAAAAAAAAAAAAAAGTATAGACATAGACCTCACACTCTTCCCCCAAAATAACTCAAATTGGATCACAGACCTAGATTAAAATGCAAAACTATACAACCCCTAGAAGACACATAAAAGAAAACTAATGACCTAGGAATGATGATGACCTTTTCGATACACCACCAAAGGCACAATCCTGGAAAATGGAGAACTTCTGTTATGTTACACATAATGTCAAGAAGTGAGAAGTCAAGTCACAGACCGACAGAAAATATTTGCAAAAGACACATCTGATGATGGACATCTATATGAAATATAGAAAAAACCTCTTAGAGCTCAATAAGAAAACAAACAACCAGATTAAAAATGAGCTAAAGACCTTATCAGACACCTCACCAAAGAAGATATGCAGTTGGCAAACAAGTATACAAAAAGTTACTGTACATCATATGTCATTAGGGAAATGGAAATTAAAACAGTGAGATGCCACTACACACCTATTAAAATGGCCAACATCCAAGAACACCGATGACACCAAATGCTGGCAAAGATGTAGAGCCCAGAAACTCTCCTTCATTGCTGGTGGGAATGCAAAATGGTATAGCCACTTTGCCATGGTACAGTCAGTCAAAACAGCCCCAGCACAGATCTCAAAGTGGAATTATGGGAATATAATGAATCAATGCCTTTTCTTTATTGTTGGCCCCATCCAAAAATGTTGTAAAATTAATCTCAAACTCTTGTACTTTATAAGGGGAAAACCGGAAGAAATCCAGCTGGCATGACATTTTTTAAGAGCAGTTTCAGGTTCACAGCAAAATAGGAGGAAGGTATAGAGATTTCCAACATGCCTTCACAGCCCCAAATTATGACACTTTATTTATTTTTCATTATGGTAGAATATATGTAACATAAGATTTCCTTTTTTAAGTGTACAGTTCAGTGGCATTAAGTACGTACACATTATTGTAAAACTATCAACACTATCCATTTCCAGGACTTTTTCATCATCCCGAACTGAAACTCTACCCATCAAAAATAACTCCCCATTCCTTCTTCTCACCAGTCTCTAATAACCTATCTACTTTCTATCTCTATGGATTTGACTATTCTATTTACCTCATATAAGTGGAATAATTCAATAATTATCCTTTGGTGCCTGCCTTATTTTTCTTAATATAATATCTTCAAGATTCATGCATGTTATAACATGTACTAGAATTCTATTCCTTTTTAAGGTTGAATAATATTCATTCTATTCTTATAACACATTTTGTTTATCTATTTACCAACTGATGAATGCTTGTGTTGGTTTCATGTCTTGGCTATTATGTATAACGCTGCCATGAGCATGGGAGTATGAATATCTACCCGAGTCCTTGCTTTAAGGATATATATCTTTAGGTTATATACACAGATATGGACATGCTGGTTCAAATGGTAATTCTATTTTAAATTTCTTTGAGGAATTGCCATAGTTTTCTTTAATAGCGGCCCCATTTCACATTCTGACTACTAGTGCACAAGGACTCCAATTTCTCCACAACCGCACCCACACTCATTATTTTCTTTTTTGTAAAATTCTTTTTGTTCTGTAATAAAAGTCAGCCTAACAGGTATGAAGAGGTTATCTCATTGTGGTAATGATTAGTGGTGTTGAGCGTCTTATGAGTTTATTGCCCATTAGAATATCTTCTTTGGAGAAATATCTATTCAAATCTTTTGCCCATTTTTTAAACCAGGTTGTTTGTTTTGTTGTTGTTAAGTTGTACAAGTTAAAAAAAATTATTGTAGATATTAATTCCTTACTAGATATATGATTTGCAAGTATTTTCTTCCCATTCTGTGGGTTGCATTTTCACTCTGTTCATTGAGTTATTCCAAGTACAGAAGTTTTAAATTTTGATCTATCAGTCTATTCTTTTTTGTAATTGTTGCCTGTGATTTTGATGTCATATCCAAGAAATCTTTGCTAAGTCCAGTGTCATGCATGAGGCTTTACTCCTATGTTTAAAGCTAACAGTTTTATAGATTTAGTTTTTATATGTAGATTTTTGGTCCCTTTTGAGTTAATTTTTGTATATTGTGTAAGGTAAGGGTCTAATTTTATTCTTTGGCATGATTTTCAATATCCAAGTCTCCCATAACCATTTTTTGAAAAGGCTTCTTTCCCATTGAATGGTCTTGGCACCCTTGTCAAATTTTTTAATTTCTGCAAAAAATATCATTGGGATTTTGACAGGATTGCTTTGAATCGGTAGATGATTTTGAGTAGTCTGACATTTTAACAATATCAAGTTGTTATTTTCCAGCAATATTTGTAGTTTTCAGTGTTCGTCTGTTGCCTACTTGATTGTTTATTCTTAAGCATTTTATTCTTTTTAATGCTATTGTAAATGGAGTTATTTTCTTAAGTTTCTTTTTGGATTGTTCATTGTTAGTGTATAGGAACTAACTTTTGCATGTTATTTCTATATCTTGCAACTTTGCTCAATTTGTTTATTAGTTTTAAAAGTTTTTCTAACGGGTTTTTGTGTGTGTGTGTGTGTGTGTGTGTGTGTGTGTGTGTGCATGTGAATCCTTAGGACTGTCTGCATATAATATCTTGTCCCCTTCAGGGATTTTGTCTCGCTTACCATTGTATAATCAGTTCCTAGCATAGGGCAGGGAGGATCTCAAAACAAACAAAAGAACAAAATATAAAAAACCCTGACCACTTTGCATTCCAAAAGAACAGACAGGGAGAAGTATTCAGCTATTCAGTGGCCAGGCCTGGGCAGGGATACCAAAGGTCCTGGCTGGCCATCTGGATAGCTGTTGACCTAGGAGAGAGGGTTACAGAGAAGGAATGTGAGAGGAAATAATATAGATGGCTTTGCTGTCCCTAAAGATGGAACTGAAATTTTATTTCCTTTTGACATTGATGTGTTTATAATAGGGTACATATTGGGCATAGCCCGGGATCACAGATATCCTACAGGGCTTTGGAATTCTTTTCTCACTTTGCATTCAGACCGCTGTGGACACTCGTTATCACATGCTGACTCTCCAGTCTGCTGATGAAGCCACATTTCACATTAGAACAATGGAGGGTATTCCCCGAGCAGGCCTATCTTGGTCCTCTTTTGAAATAGTCAAATAATTTCTCTCCTTCTCAATATAGCACATTTCCTGAAGGCCAGTTTCCAGTTAAATAAAGCCCAAGTCCCAATTTTATTTTCTTCACATTTTCAGCCTTTCCAGCCTTTACACTGCCCTCGCATCCGGGATCACCTCAAACGGCCGCACAACCCTGGATGGGAAGACTTGCTCTCTCGCTGGCTGAGCTGGAGGGCAAAGTTTTGATTTCTTTGACAACCTGCTTCTATTTTTACAGATATTAGGATGACTCACCTCTCCTGACATTTGTTTCTATAAAAACTAACTTTCAAATGTCACACTTCCAACTCCGTACAAAGAGTGAGAGAAAAGCTGCAAAAGCAATTGAACTCGAAGAGGAGTCCACTTGAGAGTTCCTTTCATCCTGCCCTGTCTGTCCTTCCTCCTTTTCTCTTCAAAGATTGAGATGACTTTTCTGACCACCCCCCACAGAGCCACATCCTGCAGGGTTTGTGTGTGTGCTTCAGGGACTTGACAGTAAATATCTGGAGGCAGAAGACCAATGACACAAGCGCAAATAGAATGACCTGGTGCTGGGAGTGCTGCCGGATCTCCGCACATGGATTACTGACTGCAACATTAGTAGCACTTAAAGTACACATGTGAGCCACAGAAGACCAAAGAAATATTAAAAAGAATTGCTTAAGGGATATACAACAACACAGAAAAGTGTTTTTGATGCAAAAGTCAGGACACTACATCTTTTTTTTATTTCACTTTATGTCTCCTTTCAGGGAATGTTGACAAGGAGAATAACAACATGAGACAAATGATAAGTATGTCATGATACATATCAATATGAACTAGGAGAAGGCAGGTTCCAAAATGAGTAGACAAAGAAGGTGGAGAGAAATACACAAAAATGCGAACATATTTCTAAATGCAAGTGTTTATGAGATTATAAGGATCTCCTTTTCTCTGTCAAAAATTTCTACTTTCCATGTGTTACTTTTAAAATGAAAAAAATATAAACTTGAAGAAATGCTATTTATCAGTGTTCTTTAAATGAAAATGTGCGTGTATATTTAAGATCTATTTACCTTTAAAGTTTGTCAATCCCTATGTTAGTTACATTAAAGAATTCAAGGCAGCCAGTAACTAAGTGGTATAAATAGAAACCTACCATGGCTTAGCGTGCCTAGAGGATATTATAGGAGCCAGTGGGTTCTGGCTGGCAGACAGATGCAATGAAAATCTGAAACTGCTGAGAAAGGTCTTCTCATTATCCAAATTCACTCATATATCCAAATTGAGTTATGAAATAACTCAACTAGACTTCCAATTTGGGGATGATAACCCTACTAACTAGCCAATAGATTTGAAATATTTACCAAGTACTTATCATGTCCTAAGTGCCCATATCTGAGCTATGTTCCATGGAAAAATACACCAAATATAATAAAATGTGTCAATTCTTAAGGCATATACAATCTGGAAATAACAGATAACCACTCCTCAAGGCTTAAAAGATGTGAGGCCACTCACTGTACATACAAAAGAAGGTTAGATAAGGAAAAAACAGGGGGAAATTTGGAAAATCCTAGATGACAGAAGGACTTAGGCTGAATCTTGAGTGATGAGTGAGAAAAGAAGAGTGCTAGAAGTGGGAAAATTAGTGTGCCTTATTACAGATGGACAGCAGGAAGCTCTGATATAAGCTATCGTCCAATGTATTTTAATGTTTCCAAAGATATTCACAGGTTCTCAGTAAAATGTATGGTAAATGAATGAATGAATAAGTGGGTAAGTGAATGAGTGGACACTAAGTGCATCTTGAAATGAATTGTGTGCATTTAAAGATGCTGGTAAGGGTGGAAACTCATGCACACTCTACTCCTGTTACTGTACTCATTCCCGGGAGGGTCATGCCATGAGTATTAAAGTTATGGTATCTACCCTCTTTAGGATCAGGAATTTCTCAAGTCTCTGGTTTCCAGCATCTGATTCAAAACGTCCTTTTCCAGTTCCCCTTTGTTCTTTATTTTAATTACCTCCCTACCTGTCTATTCTATGCTTGCTTGGTTTACTGACTCATTTTCAGTTTGTGTCCAGGCTAGAGTTCCCTCTGGACATTGCTTTCAGTAGCTTTCTCATTGCTTCCTATGCCGCAAAAATGGGGCAGGGGCAATGCCACCTCTGCTCTGCCCACCCCTCCCTCATCCAACACCCCAGCTCCCAAGACCCACCCCTTAGGGTCTAATCTGGGAAAGGGCTTCCAGAATTGGGATAGGATTCCACTCCATTGATGCTGTGGTGAGCTGCTATGACAAAAGGCTGGGTTCCAGGTAACTCCATGAATTAATCAGGGTTCTATAATTCAGTAGTGAACCAGATAGATATAGTCTCTGCTCTCATGGCACTTAACTTCCAACGAAGGAAGATGTGGGTCATAATAATCAGTTTGGAATTAAGCAAAATAAGTCATTAAAGGGTATCATCTCACTTATGTGTTGAGATTTCTCTTTCTACTGTGCATGAGAGATGACTTGTGGACAGTAGGTGGTCAGTTAGGTGACATCAAAGTAGACCAAAATAGAAAAGATGGTAGTTGGGACAGATAGAGAGAATGGAGATAGAGAGAAATGGGTGTATTCCACATGTATTTGGAAGGTAAATTTGACAGGACTTGTGATTACAATGGATTTGAATGACAGAAGGCAAGGATAATTATTCACTAAGGAGTGTCTTGGGAATCAGTGGAATGAATCAGTGGAATCCCAGGGACTCTACTGGCTTTATATTCCTCTTGACTCATAGAGTGAGCAGAGAGGCAAGAGGGGCCTGAATATTAATATTACAACTGGTCGGCCTCAATCCAGCTAGTTTTTCAGTTTAAGTCATTGCTCAAATATAAGTAAGCCATTGCATAAACCCTGATCTCCGTAGTTTGGCAGTACTTTGACGAGAAGCTTGTCCCAAATTGAACATTCAGTGCCCAGATTCAAGACCATCTGTTGGGTGGGATAGAGCTCACTTAGAACAAGCCTTCTAGATTTAGCTGTGGCTAGCTGCCAAACACAGATGAGACAATTATAAACCAAAAAAAGTAGTTGGTGTTTCCCTGGAAGAGACGATTTTTGAGGAAAGGTCAAGGTAATTCTAGTAAGTTAAAAAGAGAAGAAAATAATTATAGGACGTTCCTGGGAATGGCAGCATGAGGACATCCGTCTTGATCTAAGAAAGTGTTTTAGCAGCTGGTTAACTCTTTACTTACCTACCAAGGCTATTATCTCTCTAAGCCATCATTTCTGCTGAGCGATCATGATCCAATGTACAGAGGTCAGTCCTCTGGTCTCCACACTGCATCTTCATCTTCTGGGTTCTGACGGGGCTGCAGAAACATTGTGTTTGGGGCACTGGGGATAGTACCCTGTGTTATGAAGACCCCAGATATTTAACAGCTAAGGGAAGTTCTCTTTAAACTCACTCGGCCTATGCTATCAAAGCTGTAAATATTTTCTTTAATGATCTTCCCAGAATTTCCAAAGAACACAGAAAAGATTTGAGAAAAATTTACTCTCTGCCAGTTCTAGGGCCTCACTACAAGTAGTCTGCTTCTGTTTGAAAGGATTTTGATAGTAGTCAAGAAAGAAGTTCAGGCAGAGAGACAGTAGTACAAGTGTGATGGTAGGTCAATTTCAGGCTTGAGGATTTGAGGATGATAATACTTCCATTAATAGTGTATCTGCTATGCACTAAGTTCTGTCAGATAGTGTACATCTTGCTTTCTATTTAAATTTCACAGTGACCCTATAAAATAATTGTTGTTCCTGTTTTACCAACAAGAAATCTAAGACTCAGTTACCCTATGGGTACAAAGATTGAAGGGAAATATTATGGCTGAGTAAATTGAATAAATGTGTGTATAAAAATTTCATTTTTCAATAAATACTGGGGTTAGACATTGATCTTTTGGATACCCAAGTGATAATAAAATATTGTCTGAATGAAAGCTGACTTCTTGAGATTTCATGCTTCTCTGAGATAAATATGCCACGGAGATATCTATCTTTCAAATGGTTGAGATAATATTAACAAAATAATCTGGGTTACCTTCCTCTCTCCACCCATTTTCTTAATCAACAGCAATTTAATAAATATATTTCTCCCCTCTCTCCAGCATATAAAAGTTCAAGCTTGTTATTATAGCATTATTTGCAGGGTTTTTTTGTTGCTATTATTGTTATCATGTCTCATTAGATTACAGCTATTTTTACACTCCGAATTTATCAAACTAAAAATCATTGTTAAAATATAAATGTCATGTGAAAAAGATTAAACACACACACCCACAGAGAAAAGATTCATTAGGTACTTTTAAACGTCTTTAATGTTCAAATTGGTTTTAATAAAGAAGAGAGCAAGAACAAGAAGCAGGGGTGATCTATGTCGGGGAGTGGGGGTAGGATGGGTGGAAAAGCAGGTTATCCAGAATTTAGTATTAAGGCGGGGTGATGGGGGTGAGATAAAAAGTGCGTGGGGAGAGAGGAAAGGAGAGGAAGAGACGACATGAAGGACAGGGAGGGCAGGAGGATAGGAAAGAGATTAAGAGCATTGGGTATATGATGTTTTTGCCTCCTGAGTTCATATAAATTACCCAGTGTACAAATACACTGAGACGATGCGTGAACTCATTTGTATTTAGATTTTACTCTCTTCTTAAGGATGATGAATGTTACATGACCAGGATACTTTTTAAAGGGAATATCACTCTTTAAATTATTATCCCTGAAAATATACCGCGGAGACTGATCCGTTGAGCTCTAGGTTAAATATAGCTTTGTCCCTTTAAACTTCATTGGTCATTCTTGATAATGGTCAATGTCTTTGGAGGGTAAGCAGCGGGGGAGACATTTTATATTTTCACACCAGAAGAGACACAGAAGGAAAGTACAATTTAAGCTGCCCAGGTTTATCTGAGGCTAGATTATGCTATTTCCGAGGCTGATGAATGTAACATTTTCCTCCAGTGATCTATGACATAGGAAGATAACAGTCATAGGTGAGGTGACCCTAGTGTAGGTAGCTTTTCCTGTCTTGTAGTTTTGTATTATGTTAGGGAAAATGTGATCTTTTTTGAGAGATTCCTAAAGCTTTGGAGACCTACTATGCTGTCGTACGTTTCCAGGCTCATTGAAATGTGACTTACTGTTTTTCCTTCTCTGTTCATGCAGGACCAAGAGTTTCTTTCAATAAAAATTTGTCGCTAAGTGCCAAGTAGAAGACTCAGTGGTAAAACTGATAATCCATAAGCCATATTCCCTGTCTTGGAGAGTCTCAGTTAATTGTACCTGATATTTTAGGATTTCCTCATGCTCAATAATTGTGAAAGTTTTGTTGTCGATTAATATTTTCAGTGTTTCAATAGCAGCCTAAGTAAATTGATTATTTTCATTTGTATACTTCACCTGTATTTGACCCATGGCCAATAGGTCCAATGGTGATTGATAATCTAGCTATTTTGGTATATGGACTGAGTAACAAAACCTGAGCTCTTGCCCACCCCCAGTAGTGAGCTCAGTCCTAGACCCCAACAGTGGCCCTGAATCCAGTCTCAGCTAGCTTACGGAGGTCTGGATTAAATACAGTTGTGAGCCACCAGTGAGCACTCCACCCCTCACGGATTCTTGCCTCTCAATCTATGTGCCCTCCATCTTCTGCAATGGTCCCTGTTCAAGGAAGTTAGAATATTGTAAAAGAACCATAGGTGGGCCTTATAATACCTACATTCTCCAGCCTCTACAACAGAAAGTCTTGCAGACACACAGGTCGATCTTGTTGCTTTGTCTCTGCCTTCTGCTTCACCCTCAGCAGCCAGAACCGCTGCTCCAGTCTCAGTTGTGGCAGCAGGTCCAGTCATCCAATTTCTCCCTGTCTGCTTCTGCCTTTTAAACCAAAACCACATGTGGGTCCTCATGACCTTCACGGGGCCCTTTAAATTCTTCCTTCTAGAAGCAGACCATATTTCCTTTTGTGCTTGAGCCTGAGGAAAGAAGCAGAGCATGGAGTGCTCCACAGCCTGGGCAAGAGCTGCACGTCTCCTAGAAGAACCCATGGTTGCCGAGTCCTTTGGGCTTTCCACCAGCTTTAAACCAGGTGTGGTTTCAAAGAGGAGGGGCTGATGCCTCTGGCACTGGAAGGGCCTCCACATCCACCTGATCATCAAACCCCTGCTCCTCCATTTCCGCAGCTGATGGCTCCACTCCATCCTTCACCTGCCCCACAGCATCTGGAAGCCTGCACTGTCATTATGCTTATTCTCATACCACTCATTCTTGGGCCTCCTCTCTTTCACATGCTGCTTCTTCTCAGGCTACCATGATATCCTTCAGTATTTCCACAGCACTTTGTAGTGATGCCATTTCAGTGAGCGACAAATTTTCTTCCTCTTGGGGTGTACTCCAGTCCCCCCCTCCCCCAGTACCACATGCCTCCTGGGGGACACTTGAATGTCTCCCCATCCATAGGTGCAGCCCACTGAAACACTCCTGCAATGAAGGCAGCCTTTTTTTTCCTTGGTCAACAATGAATCCTTCCGACTATCGCCAATTTTCTTGCCAATGGGTTTCAGCCCCAGACATGTTCACTATTGATTCAATGTGACCAAAGAAATGACAGTATAACGTTCTTGGGGTAAAAGAATTTATACCTAACATTATTCCCACGTTGGCAGGTCAGTCATTAGAATCCTATCCACTCAGAGTGAGTCCGCACGCAGTAAGGCAGTCTCTGCCTCTGGGCCTCTACCTCCACAACCATCTCAGTCTCTGTCCTGGGCACTGCCACCACTCCAGTCTCATCTCTGCTCTCCTGCAGCCTTGCAGCCATGCCACCATGTCAGAGTGCTGGGTGGAGCTCTTTATATAGAGTCAATAATGACATATTGCCCACACATGTGTAGTGAGCTAGCCAACCAGGACCAAGTGAGAATCCTTTTCACAGGAACCTTCATTTTATCCACATGTCCACACATGTTATGGCATATTGGTACCCTTCTGATACAGGCAGAGGCCAAATATAGTCTATCTGTCACTTAATGAGGGGTATCGGCCCCTTAGCTATTGTCCCATGTTGCTGTGGAACTTGGTGTAAGTCCCTTTTAGAGCATATGATGCACTCCTGCCAGGCTCTGCTGACTTCTTCAAAGGTCAAGGGCAAGTCCCACCGATGGGCTACAGCCCACATTGTCTTTTGCCCCATGTGCAACAAACACTGATGTAACCATTGGGCTACATCAGGAGCAGGATTTCCTTCTAGCCAATGTACCTGGGCCAATTCATCTCCTTCATAGTTTCTTGGGGATGCCAGTTGCAAATGACCTGTCACATGATATACTGTAACTGTTTTAGTCTGACCACAGGCCCATAAGTCTCACCAAAATACTTGTCCCCAAATGGGTCAGTGACGAACCAGTCAGTTGGCATGGTACCATGTCGATATCCACAGAGTCAAGCCCCAATCAACGGCCTAGCTGTCAGTGCAGACAAGTATAGGGGAGGGCACCTGGATGATCACAAGCCACACTGCCTGCAACTCTGCACATTGGCTGCTCTTCCCCTCACCATCTTCCATCCATATTGTCTCAGTCTTAGGATGGAAAGCTATGGCCCTCCATTTTTGGGGCTGCCCATGGCTGAAGCCATCTGTGTACCATGCATCTTCATGTATAGGGGCTCTTTCCTCCAGATAAGGACTCTTTGCTACTAATGGTTCTAAAGTAAATTCTTCTTGTTTTTCGCTTGTATATGTCACTGGCCTCAATAGGCATTGGAGTTCTTCACTCAAGGGGCTAGTAGAGAGGGTGCTATGCTGCTGTAGGCACACTCCCCACTTGGAGAGTGTAGGTGTCTGTGCCACACCAATCCTTGGTTTTGGGGTCCACTCTTGTACCCACCCCATAAAGGGATAGGTGGTTAATACCATTATTGGGGCCATTCCAGTGATAGGTTCTCTAGCTAGGAAGGCATGATACTGGCAGCCAATTGTTTTTCTATCAAGGTGTATCTTCTTTCCAGAGTTGTGACCAGAATCCAATAGGTTGGTGAGTTTGTTCAAGCTGCTGCCAGAGACCCCAGTCATAACTGCCTTCAGTCACATGAACAACCAGCTCACAGGGCCTTGATGGGTCTGTCATACTCAAAGATGCACGGCCTTAACTGCCCATTTTGCTGTAGTAAAAACAGATGCACATGTCTCATCCCAGTCCCACCTGACACCCTTTTGTACCAACCGGTATAAGGGCTTCAGAATGTGTGCCAAGTGCAGGATAAACACTCTCTAGTAGCCTAGAAGACCCAAAAACTCCTGTTGCAATGCTACAGTTGTAGGGGTAGGAAAGGCCTGGACTTTATCCATGACTGTTTCTGGTATAACTTTAGTCTTACCCAACCAGACGTCCCTAAGAATGTGACTGACACACCAGTCCCTAAACCTTAGTGCTGTTCACAGCCCATCCTTTCTCCTGTAGATGTGGCAGCAGTCTGGGTGCTGCACCTTCTATATCTGAAAGAGAATCAGACGTGAGAATGATATATCATCAATATAATGGTACAGTGGCACCATTGGTTGTTTCTCCCATGCTGCCAAGTCTTGGGCTACAAGTCCATCAGAAATGGTGGGGTTGTGGAGATACCCCCATGGAAGGATGGTGAAAGCCCATTGCTGTCCTTCCCATGTGAAGGCAAACTGTTCCTGACTTTCCTGCTCAATGTCAATGGAAAAGAAGACATTAGCAAGATCTAAAACATAATGGTATGTTCCTACTTCATGACTGAGGGTATCCACCAGGTCTGGAATAGAGGGGATAGCAGCATGCATAGGGGGTATGACTTTATTCAGTTCTTTATAATTCATGGTAATACACCAAGAGCCAGCCTTTTTGTGTGCCATCCTGGGTACTTGAAATGACTATGGGTGGGCTTTATAATCCCCACATTTTCCAGTTCCTGGAGGGCTTCTCTGATTTCTTTATGCTCTCCAGGCAATTTGTATTGTTTGGTATTAGTCACCTGCCATGGCACAGGCATGTCCCCTCAGAACTGTCTTCACTACATACCAGATGCTGTTCACTGCTATTCTCAGTCTGAACTCACCTGCAACCACAGACCCTGCAGGATATCTATCCCAAAAATACATTTGGGGATGGGAGAGATATACACAGTATACTCTTTTGGGGGTATATGCCCTATTCCAAACGTGATTTGGGCTTGTTTCACTCTGTTATCCTTATCCCCATATCCATCTATAATAGCAGGGGTCCTGGGAAACCACCCAGGGTTACCATAAATCAGTGAACATTCAGCCTCTGTGTCCATCAGAACCAGGACATATAGTATGTTCAATGGGACCAATGGATAGATATTTCAACAAGTGGCCCCCAACACCCACTGGTCCCTCAGAGAAGATACCTCAACCTTCCCCTCAATGAAGCCATGTTCCCAAATCATCTTCCTGTGTGGGTTCAAGTAATGTTGGCTCGCTCTCCAGCAGGATGTCTTGCAAACATACAGGCCAGAGTTGTGGCTCTGTCTCTGGCCTCGCCTCTTTGTTCTTAATGGCTGGAACTGCTGCTCTGGTTTCAATTGTTGCCATAGCTCCAGTAAAATTATATTTAATTTCCTATGTAATTTCCTTCTGTCCACTCCTGCCCAAATTAAATCAACCCACATTTGGGTCCTTGTAATCTTCATGGGGACCTTTAAATTCTTCTTGTGAGTAGCAGACCTTATTTATTTCTGTGTTCTCATTGCTTCAGCCTTTCCTGAGTCTGCTATCGTATGGGTAACCTCGCTTATGGGCTGCCCTAAGTGAGGGGCAAGAATGGCCACTAGAGAGACAAGGAGGGATGTAGGAGCTGTTTGAAGCACAACATTTTTCATCCCTGTACTAAAAGGCTCCTCATCTGGGCCATAGTTCTTTTGACTATCGATGACATTTTTCATGTCTAGGTCCAATAATACCTGTTGCAGCTCAGCATACATTTGCCAACTAGCAGGGGAGGATGGAAAATCAGCCTGATTGGGCCACACATCACGAAGTGCAACCACAAGCCAATCGAGGAGAGAGTGAATTCCTTGGGTCCAATGTGCCTTTTGTAATTGCTCTCTCAAGGCAGGATGAACTGTCAGAAAAGCCAGCTTTCCCATCTCTGATCCAAACAGAAGAATTCCATCCACCTCCAAACCCGCAGATGCAGGAGTCAAGCTGATATTGACTTAGAGGGCTTTTACTAAACCAAGAGCCCAAATCCACCAGCTCAGCCTGAGTATAGGGGCAGAGCATACAGTGCTCCATGACCTGGGGAAGGGGCTGCATCTCTCTTGTGGGAACGCTTGGTTGCCGTGTCTTTATTTCCTTTACAACCACTGGGCATGCTTTCAATAGAGGAGCAGTCAGTGCCCGTGGCACCACCCCTTGATCCTTCCCCAGCTCCTCCATCTCTGGGGATGATGGCACTTTTTTCTCCACTCCCTTGAGTTCTTCCTCTGCTGAATTCTTTACCTTTTCTACAGTGCTTCGCAGCGATGCCAGCTCAGTCTTCAACAGCTCTCTTACCTTCACCTCAATGCCTCACAGCTGGTGTTCTCTTGCTGCCTCTTCCTGTGTTTCCATCAGGAGTACTTCCTTCTCCTCCATGGCTTTTGCCTCCATCAGAGCACCTGGCAGTGCTGCTGTCTCATACTGTAAGGAACTTTTATCTCCTCCACTGGATCATGCAGCTCTTCTTCTCACGCTGGCCCTTACTGTGTTTTTTTGTACAGGTCAGTCCTTTTCTTTCATGGCCTTTACCTCTTCCACAGTACCTCATAGTGATGCCATTTCAGTCACCAACAAGTTTTTTAACTCCTCGATGGCACCTCACAGTTGGCATTCTTATGCTGCCTCCTCTCATATCAATACCATTTCATTTTTCAATGAATCTACAGCAGTTTGCAGCTCGTGTTCTCTTGCTGCCATTTCTTGTGTCTCTTTCAGGAGAATGTTGTTGTCATCTGCAGGGTTTTTAATACTGTGTGAAGCAGCCAACCCACAGTCCCTGCTGCCTCATGGGCACTCTGCTTCTTAAAGGACCTACTTACTATACCAATGGCTACCCCTCCTGCCTCAGATGTCACCTCCACCTGCCTCCAGTCCTTGGGTGGGCTTAGCCCTCCATGAGGCAAGCCACCTCAGACCACATACCCATTGGGAGACAATTGACTGTCTCCTCGTTCATCAGAGCAGCCTGATGAAGCACCCATTCCATAAGGGCAGCCTGTTCTTTTCCTTGGTCAACAATGAATCCTGCCGATGTCACCAATTGTCTTGCCAATGAGTTTCAGCCCCAGGCAAGTTCACTATGTGTTCAGCGAGACTGAGGAATGACAGTGGAAGTTCTTGGGATGAAAGGGTTTATGAACTGGCTTATTCTCCTGGCAATAGGGCAAGCGCTAGAAATAAGTCTGCATCCAACAGTCTGCAGGTCTGTAATCCTCCATCATCTCTGCCTCCATCCAGAGCACTGGGCAGAGCTCATCATATAAAGACTCAGTCGATAATAGCTAATTGCTTATGGGTATGGAAGCATTAGCCTAGTAGCAGGCCAGTTACATCATCAAGAGATTTAGGTCCAGGTGAGAATCCTGGCCATGGGAACCTTCAGTTTATGAACATGAGGTCAGGTGGGATCTAAGATTCTAAACTTCTAACAAGCTTCTGAGTGATAAAGCTACTGCTTTCACACTTTGAGAACAGGGCCTAAATTAGATATAACTCATTGGTTGAATTGGTGGCATGTGATTGGGTGTTTTGTGACAGCAGAGTAAATTGCTACTTAAAATTTACATGTAAGAGTACCTAGGACTCTATGAACATACAGTAATGTGGGAAAAATGGGAGTTCTTATGGCCAGAATCCTCATCTGAACCTAAACTTCTTGATGATGTAATTGGCCTACTGTTAGGCTACTGCTTTCACACTGGTAGGCAATAAACTATTATTTTACTGACTCCCTAAATACAGAGCTCTGCTCAGTGCTCTTCATGAGAGCAGAGATGGAGGATTATGAGCCTGCAGACCGTTGGATGCAAATATGACTCTAGAGCTCAACCTGTTGCCAAGAGAGCAAACCAGGGTAAAATCCTTTGACCCCAAGAATGTTCCATTGTCATTTCTCCATCTCACTGAATCCATAGTGAACTTTCCTGGGGCTGAAACCCTCAGGCGCACATACAATATCTGAAGGCAGGGTATCTGAGAAAATGAGTATTTAAAAAAAAAATTTCTCTCCAAAGAATACCAACAGAAGTATAGAAGTGTGGCTAAAGAGAACCCTGTAAAACTAAGGCATTCAATTGTTATGAATATAAACAAATAATTTTGGAATTTGTCAGGGTCCTTTCTTTGTTCACATATAACTTGTTACCATTGTGTGGTCTCAGTTTCACTAAGGTATTTGGTTTCTCCTCTAGAAAATGAGTCTTGCTTATGGCATAGAATTCATTAATATGCATTGACTATTAAGCAAGCCTTTGAGAGCACTAAGCCATTTTCTTAGGGGAGGAAAAGAGAGGAATTATTATAAGCTGCCAAAATTAACACAGCTTCTCAGAATTTAAATAGCACCAATGAAAATCATGATAAAAGGAATTTGTAATTATTTACTAATTGTCTCAGTTGGGGGCATAATTAGAGGTGATTACTGGAAGCAATAGTACAATAGTGTTGAAAAAGTTTCTGTTACTGACCCACAACTTGCAGATAATGGATTATAATGGGACATGGTGTTGTAGCATATAACTTGAAAATAAGAGATGGAAATGAAATAATTCTCACCTAGGAGCTCTCATTGTAGAAAAGTGTGGGGGATGGAGTACAGAATTTTATCTTTTATCCTTGGCATTTGGAACATTAAGATGTATACAGTGTATTTGCAATATATTTCTAGAGAAAATGACCAGTAATTGATAAATAGATTTGTCCAGCTTTAGTTTGTCTATCTTATCTATGAATTAAATAAGGCCATGGGCTGGGTTTGTATGCTCTGTGACAACATATTCCTTGTTTAGCAGCGGCACAACAAGAACAAAAGAGCAAAAACAGCTAACAGTTATGGTGGGCTCACTGGGTACCAGGTCCTGTATTTATGTGTTACATTTATTATCACTTTTAATACTGGTAACATCCCTAAGACGGTGGTGAGTGTCTTGCCAATGGGTTTCAGCACCAGACAAGTTTACTATGGATTCAGTGAGACTGAGGAATGACAATGCAACGTTCTTGGGCTAAAAGGGTTACACCCAACTTTATTCCCATGGTGGCAGGTCAGTCACTAGAAGTCTGTCAACTCAGAGCGAGTCTGCATGCAGCAAGCTGGTCTCTACCTCTGGGTCTCTCTGCCCACACAGCCTCCTCAGTCTCTGTCCTCAGTGCTGCTGCCACTCCAGCCTCTGCTCTCCTGCAGCCGTGCGGCTGTGCCACCGTGTCACCCAGAGCACTGGGTGGAGCTCTTTATATAGAGTCAATAACAGTGTATTGCCCACACGTGTGTAGGAGCTACCCAACCAGAGCCAGGTGAGAATCATGGCCATAGGAACCTTCACTTTATCCACAGAGAGTAAAGAGTATCAGAGGCTCCCTGGTAAAATGGTAAAACTACTGAAATGGGGTCCGCTGTGTGTACAATTGGAAACAGAAATGTTGATTTCTTCTAGTAATTATTTTTTCCAAAAAATAAATCGTTTTCTTCTTCTAGATGAGGGTGCTACTTTCTTGACGCTGTGGCTCAAAAACAGGGTTCTGTATCCCTGCAGTATTTTAGTTTCAAATGTGTTCATTTCTAATCACTTTTTACCTGCACATTTCCAGAAGAATTGGACAGCAATTACTGAAACTGTGTCTCCCACCCATCCCCGTGTTCCCAGAAATGACTTACTGAAAAAAGCTGATTTCTATATGATTTTAGATAAGAATCTTTGAAACCAATTTCACTGTTTACCTTAGGACAAGGCCAGATGCAGACCCTCCCAATTCCCATTTTTGGCCACATCATTGCCTCAGCTATTACTTGAATTTTTTATCCCCACTGCTCAATAGGAACAAAATACTTGTGAATTTGACTTGACCGAACTTTCATTCAACTTCCGCCCTCCCCACAGGACCCTGAGCTTTGACCAGAACCTGATAGAGCAACCTAATGCAGATCTGCTCCTCAGGACCTCTTCCAAGCATCATCTGTTGATCTTGGAAAACATTCTCTGTCCTACCCACTTGTCTCTATCTAGCCTCGCCTTACTCCTCCCTGTACATGAAAGGTCCTTTTCTGTCTGACCTTTGAGGCCACTTGCAGATCTTTGCATCTCTACAACACTCTTTTGAAATAAACTCTCTCCTTAATTAGGTTTGTATTTGTTTTTGTTTCACAGTAGTGTCCAGGAACATTTCTCCAAGCAACCCTCCATGCTCCCTCAAGCAGAACTGCTGTGCTACACAACCTCAGAGGTGCCATTTACATGGCAGTAGAGGTAAATGGCATCTCTGGAACTGTACAGCATCATATCTGTGGTCATACATGATGGTGCTTGCTTCTGGAGAGAAGTCTTTAAATCTCAACTGACCACTTCACCCCTCTGCTTAAAAATAAGTTAATACTCTCAAGTCTCAGTAGGAAAATCTCCAAATTCCTTGGTTTGACTTGTTGGGAATATTACCATTTGATTCCCACTTATTTATCTGGTTTCATTTCCCACCACTCTCCTTGTGTATTTTAACAGTCTCAGGATCCATCATTCCTTGTCAATTCTGTCACGGGACATACTATTTCCTCTGACTAAAATATCTGTTGCCTCATTTCTAACTGACGCCCTCCCGTCCCACTCAAAGTTAAGTGTAGGTGTTAGCACCCCTGTGAGCCTTTCTTTAATCCTCTCTGACTTACAGTCAGAGCTGGACACTTGGTCACATAACTCAGTGTATACTAAGACAAAAAATAATCTACAGATACATTGTTAGAATTAATCATTGAGCTTGGCAAGGTTCCTGGATACTAGGTTAATAGCATGAACAAATTTCAAAGATACTATTTGTAATAGCATTAAAAAGTACCGAGTACCTAAGAATAAATAAATTTCACAGGAGACCTCTCACAGAAAACGAGACAATAAGTTGAAAGAAAATAAAGACAAAGAAAGGGGCTTCCTTTCCAGCTGTGGTAGATTAAATGATTTTTTTTCATGTATAAATAGCTATAAAATTGGAAACAATATATGTAGAATCTTAAAAAAAGCTGATTTTATAGAAACAGAGACTAGAATGGTGGTTTCTGGGAGCTGGGGAGGCAAAAATGGGGACATGTAGGTTAAAAGGTACAAACTTTCAGTTATAAGAAGTTCTGAGGATGTAATGCGCAGCATGGTGACTATAGTTAACAATGCAGTTTGGTATACTTGAAAATTCTGAGAGTAAAACTCCAGCATTTTCACAGCAATAACAACAAGAAGAGTTAACCATGTGAGGTTTAATTATCTTGATCTTGGTAATCATTCCACAATTTATATGTATATCAAATCATCATATACACTTTAAATATATACAATTGTATTTGTTAATTATTCCTCAATAAAGTTGGAAACAAAGAAAACTGGAAACAATATATACAACAAATATTGGAGAACAGACAGTATAAGATTATGACCTCAGAGAAAATGAAGAGAGTTCATTGTGGTGTATAATTGCAAAATAAATTATGTACATATTAGCAGCTTACCTACACTTCTGCAATAACCAGATAGTAACATACTTTGTTTCCTATAATAAAATGCACTATTTATTATAAATAGAATGGGAACGCTAGCAATCTCATCTAAAATTAAACACATGTATAACCCATAAGCTAGCAAGCAATTCCACTGTTAGTATGCATCTACCTGAATTGTGTGTGTGTATGTATGTCCACTAATAGACGTGCACCAGGAATGTTAATAGCAGTACAACAGCCCCAAACTGGAAATACTCAAATACCCACTAATAGGAGGATGGATAAATGAACTGTTAAATACAACACAGCAATGAAAATGCAGTCTATAACTACAAACCCCGTGGATTCTTCTCACAAATGTAACATTGAAGAAAAGAAGTCTGACACCAAAATAGTGAATATGATTTGATTCCACTTATATACATTTAAAAAAATGGACAAAAGTAATCAGGAGGAAATCCCAACAGTGATTATTCTTGACAGTAGAATAGAAGGGAACACAAAGGGGCCTCACTAATGCTTGAAATATGTAGCTTTTGGATGGACAATGTTTACATTGGCATATTTGATTTCTGAAAATTGATTGAGCCGTGCATTTACAATATGTGCTGTTTCCTATATTTAAATTTTACTTCAATAATATTAAAAAAAATACATAAGTAATTCTCCACACAAGCTGCAAGTTAAAATTTGCTCTAGTGAATTTAATGACAATTTAAATAATTGAACTGTAAAATCTCTCAAACTTCCCCAAAACATGAGATTAACAATTATCTGCCTTAAATTCCTGAAGGCTAAAAAGGATTTTCTGTTCAGTGCCTGTAGAGAAATAATTTGGCATATGTCATCAACTCATTAAAATTTTATACCTTTTAATACCTTTTTCATTTACTGAACGTTTGAAAAATACTTTCCATACCAAGTGTTCATGAGGATGTAACCAATTGGAACACTCATAAAACTGTGATCTGAACAAGCAGTTGAGGAGAAGGTCCTGGGAGGTGACAAAGAAAATTTATAAAGAATATATTTGAGTCATCTTGGAGTATACATTTTAGTAGAAGAGATAGATAATTAACAAAATTAAAAAATCAAGTATGTCAGATGGTAATAAATGCTATATTTTTAAAAAGCATGGAAGAATTGTACCACTCTTGGTGGGAATGTTAATTACGGGGAGGCCATGTACTTGTGGGGAGGAATGCATGGGATTTCTCTTTTGCTTCCTCTCAGTTTTGCTGTGCATCTCAAACTGCTCTAAAAAAAGTCTTTAAGAAGTAACATGGAAGAAGAGAAGGGGATGTCGGGGTTGGGGATATGTGACAAATTGATCTGAGCTTCTGTTTCCTGATACATAAAATGTGGATAATACCCCAGCAGGGTCATTGTGAGAATTAAATAAAAAAGCTTAATACATGAGGTTAATCCCCTCCACCCACTCAAATAAAGCAGCTCAAAGGACCAGACCAGAGTCCCAGTTCACAAACAAAATGGTTTCTGGATATCAATGACATCACATTCTGTTCGTTAATATTTTTCTTCCAAATGGAAGTGTAAGAGCAAAGAGTCTAAATAAAAAGCTCCTCGGGTAATGAAGAAAAACGAGCAGTGGGAGTCATGAACTAAGTCCCATTTCAACTTCAGATAAAACACCTAGTTATACTTTCTGAACTAATGAGGGTTAGAATTTTAAAAACCTGGAGGCTCAGAAAGTGTGAACATCATCTTTTTATATTTTAAAAATCTTTTAATACTCCAGGTGTTTCAGTGTTTTTTTTTAACAATTTACTTTATTTTAATATCATTAACCTACAATTACATGAGCAATATTGTGGTGATTAAACTACCCCCTTCATTAGGTCCCCCCC
>JAQQAC010004253.1:4244461-4353294 GCA_029783875.1 Phataginus tricuspis | reverse complement strand
CCCCCCCACCCTATGTCTGCTAATCGTAATGCCCCTTTTACCCTCTTATCCCTCCCTTTCCGCCCTTCTTCCCCAGTCCCTTTCCCTTTGGTAACTATTAGTCCATTCTTGGGTTCTGTGAGTCTGCTGCTGTTTTGTTCCTTCAGTTTTTTTTTTCTTTGTTCTTATACTCCACATATGAGTGAAATCATTTGATACTTGTCTTTTTCGGCTTGGCTTATTTCACTGAGCATAATACCCTCTAACTCCATCCATGTTGTTGCAAATGGTAGGATTTGTTTTCTTCTTATGGCTGAATAATATTCCATTGTGTATATGTACCACATCTTCTTAATCCATTCATCTACTGATGGGCACTTAGGTTGCATCAGTGTTGTTTTTTTAAAGATTTTCTATACTTCTATTCTATATAAATCTGCTAGTGTCCTACTTCATAGTAAGAGATATAAATCATGGCTGAAAATCTTACAGTGAAGGGCGCTCATTGCCCTAAACCAGAGTTTCTTAACTAGCAGTACAGAAATTTGCAAAGGGTAGTGTTAAGGGGATGGGTCCTGTGCATTGAAGGATGTTTAGTCATATGCATGCCCTCTACTCAATAAATGCCAGAAGCACACCCTCCCCAGCCCCAGCAGTTGTAACCGCCAAAAGTATCTCTAGACATTGCCCAGTGTCTCCTAGGAGGCAAAATCATGCTCAGCTGAGAACCATTGCATTACATATTTGTTAGACAATTATTTAGGACACTTGATCTTTCTTGTTCTCAGTCTACAAAGTCATTTTTTTTTGTGCCAAAAATGTCTTCAGATTATAGGTGGACCCTCATTCTGACTATCCAGGGAGACTGTACCTCTATCACTTCAGACTAATGGCAATCTAATCTAACACTGGCCATGTTACTGAAGGATGTTTAAGTCCCAAGGATTTTGACAGAAGTAGTATTTGAGAATGTGGTGGAGAGAAGGCATGTAGCTAAAATCTTCAAGGAATGAGGAAGTTACATGGGGCCACTAGACCATCAAACAAGGAAGGTTGTGGGTCGCATTGTTTTATGGCATGAGATTCAAAGCTGGTGTGTTGTCAAAATAGGGCAGGAGGTTTATGTGGATGAGGCAGGGATGAGGACCCAGTCCAGAGGTAAGAATGTATGGGAAAGAAAACATCTACCCTTAGACAGGATCAATGGAGAAGCAATCCTCAGAGCAGAAGGAGGCTTATGATAGAGAAAGAAACTGAAGTTGTTGAATATGTGGGAAATTTTGCTGACCCTGAGATGCATGGCACACAGCCAAAGGGATTCAGAAGATAGGAAGATGCAGATGATGTCAGACAAAGGGGTGCACAAAATTATATGGGAATTGCAGCCTGGAGGATGGTGGATGATTAGGGAATCCTGGCCTTCTTGTAGTGACATCTATAAACAGGAAGAAAAGACTTGGTAAGTACTGAGGGTCACAAGACAACTAAATAATAAAGGTCTGTCCAGAATCCTAAGGAACCCTTTTAAAAACAGCTAATAGAGTGTGGAGGCCAGGGAAGAGGCAGCTTAGGGTCTTCGTACTCATACCTAATGACATCATCCACATTAATTTCAGTTCCTCGACCACTTCTCTTCCAGTAACATTGTTCTCCACACCCCTCGGGCACCCCCTTCCCTGAGCACATCCTATTATTGTATAATGACCCATAATCAAAATTTCTCTGCAGGCTCAATTTTCAGCACCATTCTCTTTTACCACCACTTCCTATTCAGCTCACTCCCCCAGTTCTTCAAACCCAGCCATTTTTCAACACAACGAGGAAACTAAAATCCATTTATACTCTCAGCTTGTTGGTGTCCCTTACATCCTCAAGTCCTCTTTTCCCTCATATCCTGTTAAAATGTCATGGCTGGTCAATATCCTCACTCCCTGTTTGCATCCTCCACTCCTGTGCCCCTCTCTCACTCTGTTACATCCACTTTTGTAAACCAACACAAAACATTAACTCAAATAACAACCTGTTGGTTTGACGTCTGGTATATTTGTCTAGTCCACTTCTTCTCCCACTCTTAGATGACTATTGTCGACCTCCTTTCTTTCGGATTCCAACATCTCTTCCCCATTGCGTATTCAGCTGATGACCTTACTTTAAATTTCACTGTGAACATAGTAAAAATAATCAGGAGATATCTCCACGCATTCCCACCAGGGTATTTCCCCCCTGCCGATATCTGTGTCCACAGAAACTGCTTCTCCTTCTCTCTGTATGGATATATAATATTAGTGATCCTAGTAGATATACACCCTACACTTCACATCACACCCCCTTTCCTCTACCCAAGGAAAGAAATGTTCCAGCATTTCTTCCTTTTTATGCATCATTAGTTGTGTTCATCCCTATTGGATCTTTCTTATTCATCAATAAACATGCTTATATTACTTCCTCTCTAAAAAATTCCTCTTTGACTTCAATTCCCCTTTCAGCTACTGCTCCACTTCTTCCCTTCTCTCTATAGCAAAAATCCTTGTAAAATTCCTCTACTCTTGCTGTTTCCAATTTTCCCACTGTCATTCTATATTAAATCCATTCTAATCTTCTTTCTCATAACCCTCCACTGAGCCTTCCTTTATCATGGTCACCAGTGACGTGTATCATGCTAAATCTAAGAGTAGATTTTCACACTCATCACATTCGGCTTAGCTATCACATTTAAAAAGGCAGATAATTTTATGCCCACTATTTCTGAAATTCTTCCTTTTCTGGTCTGCCAAACCCTCTGTTGATTTTCTTTCTACTTCTTTAGATACTTCTTCTTAATCTCTTTTACCATTTTCTTGAAATTCACCAGTTTGTTTAATGTCAGCATGTGCCAGGGCTTGGTACTTGGACTTTTCCTCTTCCCAATTTTTTTCATTTTCTTGGTGACCTCTTTCGGAACCATGGCTTTACATATAATCTATATACTGATGCTTCTCAAGTGCATATCTTCAGTCTGTATGAATCCTCTCAAAACCAGATTCATGTACTGTCTTGCCAGTGGATTTCAGCCCTGGACAAGTTTACTATGGATTCAATGAAACTGAAAAAAGACAATGGAACGTTCTTGGGGTGAAAGGGTTTATACCCAACTTTAGTCCCACGGTGGCAGGTCAATCACTATAATCCCATCCACTCAGAGCGAGTCTGCATGCAGCAAGCCGGTCTCTGCCTCTGAGCCTCTCTGCCCGATCAGTGGTCTCGGTCTCTGTCCTTGGTGCTGCCACCACTCCAGTCTCTGCTCTCTTGAAGCCATGCAGTTACGCCACTGTGTTGCCCAGAGCACTGGGCAGAACTCTTTACAGGGAGTCAGTAGCACTGTATTGCCCACACATGTGTAGTGGGGTAGCTGACCGGGGCCAGGTGAGAATCCTGGCCATAGGAACCTT
Source organism: Phataginus tricuspis (assembly GCA_029783875.1). NCBI lineage: Eukaryota > Metazoa > Chordata > Mammalia > Pholidota > Manidae > Phataginus > Phataginus tricuspis. The sequence continues at coordinate 4,349,887 of JAQQAC010004253.1, read as the reverse complement.
CGCTTTATCCACATATACCCACCTGTCTCCTCAACATCAACCATGTCTTAAACCCAACATGATCAAAATTTATTGATTGATTTGTTTTTCTATCTCAGCAAATGAAAACTTCATTCTTCTAGTCATTCAGGAATAAGCCTTGAACCCATCCTTTCTCACATGTCTATATCAAATGCATCCACACATCTAGAAATCTACTAATTTCTCATCATCACCACCACTTACATTTTAGTCCAGATCATCATAACCTCTCCCTAAATAGTGCAGTAGCACTGTACCTGGTCTCATTCATTCTATCCTCAACTACTTTTAGTTTATTCTCAGTATAACATTCTCTTGCCAATGGGTTTCAGCCCTGGATAAGTTCACTATGGATTCAATGTGACCAAAGAAATGAAAGTGGAATGTTCTTGGGGTGAAAGGGTTATATCCAACTTTATTTCCACATTGGCAGGTCAGTCACTAGAATCCTGTCCACTCAGAATCCCACTTACTCAGAGTGGGTCTGCATGCAGAAGCCTGTCTCTGCCTCTGGGCCTCTCTACCCCAGCAGCCATCTCAGTCTCTGTCCTTGGGACTGCCGCCACCCCAGTCTCATCTCTGCTCTCCTGCAGCTTTGCAGCCATGACACGGTGTTGCGCAGAACACTGAGTGGAGAGTCAATAACAACATATTGCCTACATGTGTGTAGTGAGCTAGTCAGCCAGGGCCAGGTGAGAATCCTGGCCACAGGAACCTTTACTTTATCCAGAAACTTCCAATGATACTGTTCAAATCTACCTCAATCCATTCAAGCTACTGCAATGAAAATACCATAAGACTGTGTGGCTTTAACAACAAACACTGATATCTCATGGTCTCAGAGAGACTGAGAAGTCCAAGGCTCAGTGCCTGGTGAGAACCTGTTTCCTGATCTGCAGGTAGCCACCTCTGAGTTGTGTCCTTACATGGCTAAGGGAAAAGAGGGAGGAAGCAAGCACTCATGTCTCTTCTTCTAAGGGTATTAAGCCCATCATGAGGACTCTACTCCATGATATAATTACCTCCTAAAGGCCCCATCTCCAAATAACATAATATTTGGGATTTTAACTTCAACATATGAACTTTGGGAGAATGTAAACATTCATTCTATTGTAAAACCTGTGTCAGATCATAACATTCCTCTGCTGGAGTCCTTCCCGAATAGATTTCAAACTCACTCTGAGAAAAAGCCTACATTCTGACTAAGGCCTAAAGACTTTGTGGATAAAATGAAAGTTCCTGTGGCCAGGATTCTCATCAGGCCCTGGTTGACTAGCTCACTACACACGTGTGGGCAATACATTGCTATTGACTCTATATAAAGAGCTCTACCCAGTGCTCTGGGCAACACAGTGGCATGGCTGCAAGGCTGCAGGAGAGCAGAGCAGAGGCTGGAGTGGTGGCAGCGTCAAGGACAGAGGCCCAAAGGATGGCTGTGTGGGATGACTGTGTGGGCAGAGGGACCCAGAGGCAGAGACTGGCTTGCTGCATGCAGACTCACTCTGAGTGAACGGGATTTTAGTGATTGACCTGCCACCATGTAAATAAAGTTGGGTATAACCCTTTCACCCCAAGAATGTTTTGCTGTCACTTTCTTTGGTCACATTGAATCCATAGTGAACTTGCCCAGGGCTGAAACCCACTGGCAAGACAGGCTTATAGAATCTGCCCCCTCTTTTAATCCATTTACTTTTCTGCTTTCATCTCCTACTATTCTCTAAGGTCCTCTTCTCCAACTACACAGGCTCTCTGCTGCTTTTCGAACATTCCAGGCAAACACCTTTGAACTTACTGTTCCCTCTGTTCACCTGTTGCCTGACAGCTATAACACTTAACTTCTTCACCTTCGTTAGGCTCTTTATATCATATAAGGCCATCTCTGACCACACTGACTCAAATTGCCCTCTCCTAAAAAAGAAATCCATTTGCTTTGTCTATACATTCATTTATTTGACTAGGTTTTTTTTTTCCTTTTAGAAATTTCAATGAATAATTGTGGGGAAATTTGAAGTTCCTATGGCCAGGATCTTCACCTGAACATAAACTACTTGATTAGGTAATTGGCCTACTCCTAGTCCAATGCTTCCACACTCATAGGCAATGAGCTGTTATTGACTGAGTCACTATATAAAGAGCTCTGCCCAGTGCTCTGGGTGGAGGCAGAGATGAAGGAGGATTGCAGACTTGCAGTCTGTTGGATGCAGACATGATTCTAGTGCTCGCCCTATTGCCAGGAGAGCAAGCTGGGTAATGAACCCTTTCACCCCAACAGCTTTCCATGGTCATTCCTCAATCTCACTGACTCCATAGTGAACTTTCCCTGGGCTGAAACTCATTGGCAAGACAATAACACTGGCCTCTAATGCATATTTTATTTAGCTTTAGTTTGGGATAGCATTTTCATCAGAAACAGAATATGGTCTAAAAGAGAAAGCTATCATTGCCAGCAAAACTAACAAAAAGGTACCCACCCATATTGCCGTGGTTTTAAATTTTAAAATACCTTTGTTCATGTCTTCATTTGCAGAAAGCTTGTTTCATAAGTGATTTATGCCATCAGTTTCCTAATAGCATGGCAAAGTTAAATGCAGGAATAAATCACAAAGTAAGAGAGAAATCTGGAAATGTAGGTGTCCTACCAATGGGTTACAGCATTGGGCAAGTTCGCTATGGATTCAATGCAACCAAAGAAATTGACGGCAGAACGTTTTTTGGAGTGAAAGGGTTTATTACCCGACTTGTTCTCCTGGCGGTAGGTCAAGCACTAGCATCTCTGCCTCTGCTCAGAGCACTGGGCCGAGCTCTTCATATAGCACAATAATAGCTTATTGCCTAATGGTGTGGAAGCGGTAGCCTAGCAACAGGCCAGTTACATCATCAGGTGGTTTAAGTTCAGTGAGGATCCTGGACATAGGAACCCCATCTTCCCCACACTCCACCCGTCCAGGATTCTTGCCTTACAATCTACATGCTTTCCATCTTCCGCAATGGTCCCTGTGCAAGAAAGCTGGAGCACTGTAACCAGGTTTCACAATAGCAACAGAGGATAACAACAACTTAGAGATACTAAAAAATTAAGATACAGGTAACAAAAATTTTTAAAATCCTCAATCCAGAGGAAGTTCCCAATCCACAAAGACTTTAGGGGCTATAAGACACATGTTTTAATGCCACCAACATGGGCAAATCTTGTCCATCAGGTAGGATGCATGCAAGAGAGTGGTCCTGTGATAGGACTGTAGCAGGAAGGGGGTCCCGTCCAGGTCTAGTATACCATACATTTACTCCTTTCCCCGTGGGGGTTGCTGAAGGGTCTATATGTAGTGCTACTGAAGGTGCATGCACTGGCCATAATGATAAAACAAAACTCCCCGGTAAGATGCTCCTACCTTCTGGCCGTCCAGGATATGCTACTGTGACCTTTGGTGGCCACTCTGCTATTATTCCAGGAATACACAGGAGGCCAGCTTCCAGGCCTTGTCCCCAAGGTGTCAGGAGAGCCAGCCATCATTGGTCCATGTGTCAAAAGGCCCAAGGCCATGTCCACTCAATGGAGTCTCCGGGGTTCTGTGCAGTTGGTGCTGGCAGCAAGATGTTATTCTGGTGGCCAAACCTCGGCTTCAGTGATTCTTCCTTGGTTTGCACTTGCAGTTGTATAGGGGAGGCAACCATATGTTAACATATCTACAGGGCTCAGGGATCCCTTTCAGGGTCTCTCATTCAAACACCGTATCACGGTCCATAAGTGGACTGACCATCCCCACAGACTATTGGTATCTGACTTTAGTCCAGATTTTAACAAGCCATTGTGCCTCTCTATCATGCCTGCTGTGGTAGGATTGTATGGCACATGAAACTTCCACTTGATTCCCAGCTGTTGCACCCATTCTTGCAGTGTATGTCCAGTAAAGTGGGTGCCCTGATCACTCACAATTACCTGTGGTCGGCCATAGTCAGCAAAGAGACGCTCCAGGCCTCTTTTGGTCATCTGCTGGTCTGCACAACGGGTAGGAAAAGCAACCAGAAATCCAGTAGCTGTGTCCACACAAGTTATCGCATACCGATATCCTTCTGACACAGGTAGAGGCCCAAAATAATCTATCTGCCACCTGACTAGGGGTATAGGCCCCTTAGCTATTGTCCCATGTTGCTGTGGAACTCAGTGTAAGTCCCTTTTGGAGCACATGACACACTCCTGCCAGGCTCTACTAAGATATTCGAAGGTCAAAGGCAAGCCCCACCAATGGGCTACAGCCCACATTGTCTTTTGCCCCGCATGCAACCAACGCTGATGTAACCATTGGGCTATGTCAGAGGCAGGCTTTCCTTCTAACCAACGTATCTGGGACAATTTATCTGCTTCATCATTTCCTGGGGATTCCAGTGGCAAAGGACCTGTCACATGGCATACTGTAATTATTTTAGTCTGACCACAGGCCCATATGTTTTGCCACAATTCTTGCAACCAAAGGGGTCGGTGACCAACCAACCAGTTGGCATGGTACCAGGTTGGTATCCACAGGGTCAAGCCCCGATAGACAGCCCAGGTGTCAGTGCAGACAAATATAGGGGAGGGCTCCTGGGTGATCACAAGCCACACAGCTCACAACTCTGCCCATTGGCTGCTCTTCCCCTCACCATCTTCCATCCATATTGTCTCAGTCTTAGGATGGAAAGCTGTGGCCCTCCATTTTGGGGGTTGCCCATGGCTGGAGCCATCTGTGTACCATGCATCCTCGGGTATAGGGGCTCTTCCCTCCCGATAGGGACTCTCTGCTACTAATGGTTCAAAAGCAAGTTCTTCCTGCTTTTCACTAGTATATGTCACTGACCATAACAAGCATTGGACTTCTTCACTCAAGGGGCTACCAGAGAGGGCACTATGCTGCTGTAGGTAAGCACTCCACTTGGCTAGTGTGGGTGTTTGTGCCACACCACTCCTTGGCTTTTGGGTCCAGTCTCGTACCCACCCCAAGATGGGAAAGGTGGTTATTACCTTTATCGGGGCCATTCCTGTGATGGGTTCTGTAGCCAGCAAGGCATGATACTCAGCAGCCAGTTGTTTTTCTATTAAGGTGTATCATACCTCTGCCCCTTTCCAGAGTTGTGACCAGAAACCAATGGGTTGGCAAGTTCGTTCAAGCTGCTGCCAGAGACCCCAGCCGTAACCGTCTTCAGTCACATGAACGTCCAGCTCACAGGGCCTTGATGGGTCTATCACACTCAAGGCCTGCACGGCCTTGACTTCCTGCTTTGCTGTATTAAAGGCAGATGCACATGTTTCATCCCAGGCCCATCTGATGACCTTTCGTACCAACTGTTATAAGGGCTTCAGAATTTGTGCCAAGTGTGGGATTAACACTCTCCAGTAGCCTAGAAGACTGAAAAACTCCTGTAGCAATGCTACGGTTGTGGGAGTAGGAAAGGCTTGGACTTTATCTATAACTGCTTCTGGTATCACTTTGGTCTTACGCAACCAGACGATCCCCAAGTATTTGACAGGCAAACCACGTCCCTGAACCTTAGTGCTGTTCACAGCCCTTCCTTTCTGTGTAAATGTTGCAGCAGTCTAGGTGCTGCACCTTCTAGATCTGAAAGAGAATTGGAAGTGAGCATGACATCATCAACATAATGGTACAGTCGCACCGTTGGTAGTTTCTCTCATGTAGCCAAGTCCTGGGCTATAAGTCCATGATAGATGGTGGGACTGTGGAGGTATCCCTGTGGGAGGACAGTGAAAGTCCATTGCCATCCTTCCCATGTGAATGCAAACTGTTCCTGACTTTCCTGCTCAATGTCAATGGAAAAGAAGGCATTAGCAAGATCTACCACATAATGATATGTTCCTAGTTCATGACTGAGACTGTCCATCAGGCCTGCAATAGAGGGGACAGCAGCATGCATAGTGGGTATGACTTTATTCAATTCTCTATATTCCACAGTCATAAGCCAGGAGCCATCTGGCTTTTTTACTGGCCACACTGGGGAACTGAAAGGACTATGGGTGAGCTTTATAATACCCACCTTTTCCAGTTCCTGGTGAGTTTCTCCAATCTCTTTATGCCCCTCAGGAAGTTTGTATGGTTTGGTATTAGTCACCCACCAAGGCACAGGCAAAGCTATGGGTGAGTGCTTAGCATGTCCCCTCAGAACTGCCTTCACCACATATATTCTCAGTCTGAACTCACCTGCAGTGGTCCTCAACCTGCAGGATATCAATCCCCAAAATATACTCAGGGATAGGAGATATATACACGGTATACTCTTTTGGGGGTTGATGCCCTATTCCCAAAGGGATTTGGGCTTTTTTCTATCTGACAGCCTTACCCCCATATCCATCTATGATAGTGGGGGTCCCGGGAACCTCTCAGGGTTACCAGGAATCAGTGAACATTCCGCCCTAATGTCCACCAGAGCCAGGATACATTGTATGTTCACTGGAGAACAATGGATAGCTATTTCAACATGTGGCCTCCGGTCCCCTCCGTTCCTCGGGGCAGATACCTTGACCTTCCACTCAGTCAAAGCATGTTCCCCAATCACCTTCCTGTGTGGGCTTAAGTGAGGTTGACTCGCTGTCCAGCAGGAGGTCTTGCAAACACACAGGCCGGACTCGTGGCTCTGTCTCTGACCTCTGCCTCTTTGGTCTTTGTAGCTCGAACTGCTGCTCTGGTTTCAGCTGATGCCATAGCTCTAGTAAGATCCTATTTGACTTCCCATCTAATTTCCTTCTATCTGCTCCTGCCCATATTAAATCAACCCACATCTGGGTCCTTGTAACCTTCATGGGGCCCTATAAATTCTTCTTGTGAGTAACAAGTTTTATTTCTTTCTGGATTCTCGTTGCTTCAGCCTCTCCTAAGTCTGCTACTGTACGTGTCACCTTGCTTATGGGATGCCCTAAGTGAGGGGAAAGAATGGCCACTAGAGACCCAAAGAGGGATGTAGGAGCCATTTGTAGTACAATATTTCCCATCCCAGTAGAGAAAATCTCTTCATCTGGGCCATAATTCTCTGGACTATACATGGCATTTCCTATGCCTAGTTCTTGTAGCACCTGTTGGAGTTCAGCATATGTCTGCCATCTAACAGGGAAGGATGGTAGGTCAACCAGGTTGGGCCACACAGCAGGAAGTGCAGCCATGAGCCAATCGAGGAGGGAGTGACTCCCTGGGGTCTGATGTGCATTTTGTAATCACTGCCTCAAGGCAGGCTGCACTGTCAGGGCAGACAGCTTTCCCATCTCTGATCCCCACAGAACAATTCCATCCACCCCTAAGTCCCACAGACGCAGGGCAGGAGCCAAGCTGATATTGACTCCGAGGGCTTCTCCCTAAACCGGGAGCCCAAATCCACCAGCTCAGCCTGAGTGTAGGGGTGGACCATAGAGTGCTCCATGACCTGGGGAGGGGCCTGCTCCTCTCCTTGGGGAACTCTTGACTGCTGGGTCTTTATTTTCTTTACAACCACGGGGCGTGCTTTCAATACAGGAGGTGCCTGTGCCTCTGGCATCACCCCTTCAACTTTCTCCAACTCCTCCATTTCTGGGGCTGATGGCACCTTTTTCTCCCCTCCCCCAAGTGCCTCCTCTGCTACAACCTTTACCTTTTCTACTGCACCTCGCAGCAATGCTACCTCAGTCTTCAGAAGGTCTCTTACCTTCAGCTCAATGCTTCCCAGCTGACGTTCTTGTACCGCCTCCGCCTGTGCTTCCCTCAGGAGTTCGTCTTTTTCCTTGATGGCCTCTTCCTCCTTCAGAGCACCTGGCAGCGCTGCCTTCTCGTCTCCAATGGCACCTTGCTGCCGGTGCTCTTGTATCAATGCCATCTCTTTCTTCAGGGAATCCACAGAAGTTTGCAGCTCACGTTCTCATTCTGCCATTTCTTGGGTCTCCTCTGTGGACTTTTTTAATACTGTGAGAAGCAGCCAACCCACAGTCCCCGCTGCCTCACGGGCACTCTGCTTCTCAAAGATCTGCTTACTATATCAAGGGCCTTCCCTACTGCCTCAGGTGTCACCTCCACTTGCCTCCAGTCCTGGGGTTGGGCCCAGTCCTCTAGGAGGAAAACTACCTCAGACCACATACCCACTGGGGGGATGATCCACTGTTTCCCCATTCACAGGGGCAGCCCGCTGAAGCACTCCTCCCTTAAGAGTAGCCTGTCTTTTCCCTTGGTCAACAATGAACCCTGAAGACTTTTGCCAATTGTCTTGCCAATGGGTTTCAGCCCCAGGCAAGTTCACTATGGATTCAATGTGACCAAAGAAATTGACAGCAGAACGTTCTTTGGGGTGAAAGGGTTTATTACCCGACTTGTTCTCCTGGCGGTAGGTCGAGTACTAGCATCTCTGCCTCTGCCCAGAGCACTGGGCCAAGCTCTCTATATACCGCAATAATAGCTTATTGCCTAATGGTGTGGAAGCGGTAGCCTAACAACAGGCCAGTTACATCATCAAGTGGTTTAAGTTCAGTGAGGATTCTGGCCAAACGAAACCCAACTTCCCCACAGTGCGTTAATGAAAATGATTAATTTTTCAGCTAAATTGCTAAGTAAAGCTAATTAGAAATAGGAAAAAAAAAAGAGTTAAAGAAATAGGCTTTATGTGAACCTTATAAAAATGAAACAAGTTGTAGATTTTAAAACGCTACTGAGGCAGTAGGGCCTGGAAGAAGTCTAGTCTAATTCAAATCATTGCCTTAATTATTTACATACAAATAGAAAACAACTGGTAGCCAGGCATAAACATTTAATAGGAAGAATTACAAGTTTAGCAATAGACTTTCTTTATGTCTACAAATACATAAAATGCATGTATATAAGCCTATATAAATAATATAAGGTAAAGATAAAAATTTGGTGCTTTAATATTTCTTCCTGTGTTTTGTATTATTAAATATGCTATGGATGCTCTAAAAGGGATAATAGAAGGGGTCAGATAAATGTGCTAGGCTTAAAATATACATTTAGAGTCACAGCAAAACATTTTAAATATAATAGATAAGATCATTAAGGAAATGGGTGTAGAAAGAGTAAAGATCCAAAGACCTATATTTCTAAGCCTAGGAGGTTGAGGAGTAAAGGGTAGTGCTCCAATTTTGATCTTTGTTTTCAAATGTAATGTGGTTCTTCTAGATAATTTGCATTTCCATACAAAGTTTACAATTTGACATTTTGTCAATTTTCCAAAATAAACGTGCTGTGATTTTGATTGTGGTTGCGTAACATATAGATCAATCTCGGGAGCATTGTCATCTTAGTACTATTCGGTCTTCTGACACATGAGCTTGGTATTTCTAGCTATTTAGGTCTTTAATTTTCCATAATAATGTAGTTTTCAGCTGTGCAGCTCTTAGCACATGCTTTGCCAGATTTACCAGGAGTATTTAACACTTTGTATGCTATTGTAAATGGAATAGTTATTCTAATTACAATTCTGGATTGTTTATTGTTCAAATACAGAAACACAATTAAAACTTTTTTTATAAAGATATTTTTGATAGACACTTTTATGAAGGTTTCACCTGAAAAAGCAATGTAGTTACTACATTCACCCATGTTATCATGTCCCCCCCACACCCCATTGCAGTCACTACCCAACAGTATAGTAAGATGCCACAGAGTCACTATTTGCCTTCTCTGTGCTACACTGTTTTTCCCATGATTCCCTCCACACCATATATGCTAATCATAATACCCCTCAATTCCCCTTCTCCCTCCCTCCCCACTCGCCTTGCCCCACTACTCCCTTTGGTAACCGCTAGTCACTTCTTAGAGACTGTGAGTCTGTTGCTATTTATTTCATTCAGTTTTGCTTGGTTGTTATATTCCAAAAATGAGGGAAATCATATGGTACTTGTTTGTCTCTGCCTGACTTATTTCACTGAGCATAATATCCTCCAGCTCCATCCATGTTGTTGCAAATGGTAGGATTTGTTTCTTTCTTTTGGCTGAATAGTATTCCATTGTGTATATGTACCACCTCTTCTTGATCCATTCATCTACTGATGGACACTTAGGTTGCTTCCATACCTAGGCTATTGTAAATAGTGCTGCAGTAAACATAGGGGTGCATATGTCTTTTGGAATCTGAGAAATTATGTTCTTAGGGTAAATTCCTAGGAGTGGAATTCCAGGGTCAAATGGTATTTCTATTTTCAGTTTTGAGAAACCTCCATATTGCTTTCCACATTGGATGACCTAGCTTACATTCCCATCAGCAGTGTAGGAGAGTTCCCCTTTATACACATCCTTGCCAGCATTTTTGCAATATTAATTATTCCTACCCAAGAGTATGGGATGTATTTCCATTTATTAATGTCCTCTTTAATTTCTCTCATGAGTGCCTTGTAGTTTTCAGTGTATAGGTATTTCACTTCCTTGGTTAGGTTTATTACTAGATATTTTATGCTTTTTTATGCAGTTATGAATGGAATTGTTTTCCTGATTTCTCATTCTGCTAGTTCATCATTAGTGTATAGTAATGCAACAGATTTCTGTTTATTAATTTTATATCCTGCAACTTTGCTGAATTCATATGTTAGAACTAGTAGTTTTGGAGTGGATTCTTTAGGGTTTTTTAAGTACAATATCATGTCATCTGCAAACAGTGATAGTTTAACTTCTTCTTTACCAATCTAGATGCCTTTTATTTCTTTTTGTTGTCTGATTGCTGTGTCGAGGACCTCCAGAGCTATGTTGAATAAAAGTGGGAGAGTGGACATCCTTGTCTTGTTCCAATATTAAAAGAAAAACTTTTAGCTTCTTGCTGTTAAGTATGATGTTGGCTGTGGGTTCGTCATATATGGTCTTTATTATGTTGAGGTACTTGCTGTCTATACCCATTTTATTGAGAGTTTTTATCATGAATGGATGTTGAATTTTGTCAAATGCTTTTTCAGCATCTGTGGAGATGATCATGTGGTTTATCTTACTTTTTGTTGATGTTAATGGATTTTCTAATATTGTACCATCCTTGCATCCATGGGTTGAGTCCTACTTGATCATGGTGGATGATATTTTTGATATATTTTTGAATTTGGTTTGCTAATATTTTGTTGAGTATTTTTTGAATCTATGTTTATCAGGGATATTGGTATGTAAGTTTCTTTTTTTGTTGTTTCTTTGCCTGGTTTTGGTATTAGAATGATGCTGACATCATAGAATGAGTTTGGAAATACTCCCTCCTCTTCTACTTTTTGGAAAACTTTATGGAGAATGGCTATTCGGTCTTCACTAAATGTTTTATAAAATTCAGCAGTGAAACCATCTGGACCAGTGTTTTGTTCTTAGGTTGTTTTTTGATTACCAATTCAATTTCATTGCTAGTAATTAGTCTATGCAGATTTTCTGTTTCTTCCTGGGTCAGCCTTGGAAGGTTGTATTTTTCTAGAAAGTTGTCCATTTCTTCTAGGTTATCCAGTTTGTTAGCATATAATTTTTCATAGTATTCTTTAATAATTCTTTGTATTTCTGTGGTGTCCATAGTAATTTTTCCTTTCTCATTTTTGATTCTGTTTCTGTGTGTAGACTCTTTTTTTCTTGATAAGTCTGGCTAGGGGTTTATCTGTTTTGTTTATTTTCTCAAAGAACTAGCTCCTGATTTCATTGATTCTTTGTATTGTTTTGTTATTCTCGATTTCACTTATTTCTGCTCTAGTTTTTATTATGTCCATCCTTCTACTGACTTTGGGTCTCATTTGTTCTTCTTTTTCTAGTTTCATTAATTGTGAGTTTAGACTGTTCATATGGGATTTTTCTTCTTTCCTGAGATAGGCCTGTATTGCAATATACTTCCCTTTTCACACGGCCTTCACTGCATCCCACAGATTTTGTGGTGTTGAATTATTGTTGTCATTTGTTTTCATATATTCCTTGATCTCTTTTTTTATTTGGTCATTGATCCATTGGTTATTTAGGAGCATGTTGTTAAGCCTCCACATGTTTCTGGGCTTTTTTGTTTTCTTTGAGTACTTTGTTTCTAGTTTCATAGCTTTGTGGTGTGAGAATCTGGTTGGTAAAACTTCAGTCTTTTTAATTTACTGAGGCTCTTTTTCTGGCCTAGTATATGATCTGTTCTTGAAAATATTCCATGTGTACTTGAGAAGAATGTGTATCCTGCCGCCTTTGGGTGGAGATTTCTGTAGATGTCTGTTAGGTCCATTTGCTCTAATGTGTTTTTCAGGGCCTCTATCTCCCTACTTATTTTCCTCCTGGTTGATCTGTCCTTCAGAGTGAGTGGAGTGTTGAAGTCTCCTAGAATGAATGCATTGCATTCTATTTCCGCTTAAATGTCTGCTTGTTGGATTGACCCCTTTTTCATTATGTAATGTCCATGTTTGTCTCTTGTTACTTTCTTTGTTTTGAAGTCTATTTTGTCTGATACAAGTATTACAATATACAAGCCTGCTTTTTTCTCCCTATTAGTTGCATAAAATATCTTTTTCCATTCCTTCACTTTAGTCTGTGTATGTCTTTGGGTTTGAAGTAAGTCTCTTGTAGACAGCATATAGTTGGGTCTTATTTTTTTTATCCATTCAGTGACTGTATGTCTTTTGATTGGTGTATTCAGACCATTTACATTTAGGGAGATTGTCAATAGGTACTTATTGCCATTGCAGGCTTTAGATTTGTGGCTACAAAAGGTTCAAGGATAACTTCATTACTATCTAATAGTCTAACTTAACTCACTTCTATGCTATTACAAACATAATCTAAAGGTTTTTTTCCCCCTCCTTTTCTTCCTCCTCCATTCTTTATATATTAGGTATCATATTCTGTACTCTTTGTCTATCCCTTTTTATTGCCTATGGTGACAGCTATTTAACGTTAGGAACACTTCCATCTATAGTAGTCCCTCCAAAATACACTGTAGATATGGTTCATGAGAGGTAAATTCTCTAATTTTTTGCTTATCTCAAATTTATTTAATCCCTCCTTCAAATTTAAATGATAATCTTGCCAGATAGAGTATTCTTGGTTCAAGGCCTTCTGCTTCATTACCTTAAATATATCATGCCACTCCCTTCTGGCCTGTATTGTTTTTGTTGAGAAGTTTGATGATTGCTTGATGGGCTTTCCTTTTTATGTGATATTTTTTCTCTCTCTGGCTGCTTTTGATAGTCTGTACTTATCCTTGATCTTTACCATTTTAATTATTATGTCTTGGTTTTGTCTTCCTTGGGTCCCTTGTGTTGGTAGATCTGTGCACCTCCATAGCCCAGGAGACTATCTCCTTCCCCAGATTGATGAAGTTTTCAATTATTTCCTCAAAGACACTTTCTGCCTCTTTTTTTCTCTCTTCTTCTTCTTCTGGTACCCCTATAATATGAATATTGTTCTGTTTGGATTGTTCACACAGTTCTCTCAGTATTCTCTCATTCCTAGAGATCCTTTTTTCTCTCCGTGCCTCAGCTTCTTTGTTACTCTTCTCTAATTTCTATTTGATTTATTGTCTCCTCCACTGTATCTAATCTGCTTTTAATACCCTCCATTGAGTTCCTCAACGATTGACTCTCCATTCTAAATTTATTCCTGAGTTCTTGAATAATTTTCTGTACCTCCAGGCACATGTTTATGATTTTTATTTTGAAATCTCTTTCAGGAAGATTGATTCGTTCAGTCTCATTTGACCCTTTTCCTGGTGTTGAGATTTTGCTTTGAACCAGGCTCCTTTGACGTTTCATATTTGTATGTGGTGCCCTCTAGTGCCCAGAAGCTCTAGTCTCTGGAGCTGCTCAGCCCCTGGTGTGATGTCAGGAGTTTCAGGGGAGTGGTGCTAGTGCCTGAGGGGGGGAGGAAAGAGCTTTTTATTGCTACCCAGCTGCTATATCTGTCTGCACGCCCAGAAACAGTGGGCTGAACACATAGGCTTAAGCCTCTAAGCTTTGCGTTTGTAGCTGCTGTAGACGGTATTTCCCTCTGGCTGGCCTGACACCAGGGCAGCATTTGCTGGTTTGCAAGCCAGGTGTGGGCTGGCCATGAAGAAGTTGCAGCAGGCTGCATATCACATTGGGGGCCTTGGAGCTGATTAGCCAGTCAGCAGAATGGAATGCCTGAAGATCATGAAAGTTCCCAACCTGCTAGGCAGAGTGCACGGGGACAGTTTTGTTTACCTGTCCTTTCTCCTGAGCAGTAAGCCCTGTGTAATCCTTGCCCCTTTAGCAGCCCTCTCACTTTTAAGAAGTATCTCACACTGCCCACCCAGAGCAGCCAGATATGGATCCCTGTTATCCACAAGCAGCTAGAATCTTTGTCTCTCCAGGTGTTCTGCCTGTCTCAGCTTTCCAACCCCACTAATCACCAGAGCACCATGCAATGTAGGTTCGTGGTCCCAGAGCAGATCTCCAGGGCTAGTTGTTCAGCAGTCCCAGGCCTCCCCTCTCTCCCAGCTCTGTTTTTCTTCCTCCCTCAAGTGAACTCCTATGGCAGAAGGGCTTGGGTCCTGCCGGGTCACAGCTTTGATACGTTACCCTGTTCCATGAGTTTTGTTCTTTCCTCCATGTGTATGCTGTCTGGTGCAGCCTTCTTTCCTGTTGCTGTTTCAGCATTAGTTGTATTTATATTTTTGCATCATATGTCATTTTAGGAGGAGGTCTCTTTCTCACCTTACACACTGCCATCTTTAATCCAATCGAATCTATAATTAATACTTTTATACTGATTTTGTATTCTGCTACTCTCTTGCCAGTGGGTTTTAGCCCTGGACAAGCTCACTATGGATTCAATGAAATCAAAGAAATGACTGTGGAATGTTCTTGGGGTGAAAGGTTTATTTACCACTTTATTCCCACCATGGCAAGTCAGTCTCTAGAATTATGTCCACTCAGAGCAAGTCTGCGTGCAGCAACCCAGTGTCTTCCTCTGGGCCTCTCTAACCCCACTGTTGTCTCAGTCTCTGTCCTCGGTGCTCTCACCACTCCAGTCTCATCTCTGTTCTCCTACAGCCGTGCCACCATGTCATGCAGAGCACTGGGTGGAGCTCTTTATATAGAGTCAATAACAACATATTGCCCACACATGGGTTGTAAGCTGGACAATCAGGGCCAGATGAGAATCCTGGCCATAGGAACCTTCACTTTATCCATAGTAACCGTGTTATAAACATACTAGTTCTAGTAGCTATTTTTATGTAGATGTCAACAGATTTTCTATAATCTGCAAATAAAGGTAATGTTACATCCTCTTTTATAATCTAGATATGTATTTTTTATTGTCTTATTGTACTAGTGTGATGGTTAATTTTATGAGTTAACTTTACCATGCTAAGGGACGCCCAATAGCTATATGTATTTTTTATTGTCTTATTGTACTAGTATGATGGTTAATTTTATGAGTTAACTTTACCATGCTATGGGACGCCCAATAGCTAGTAAAGCATTATTTCTCGGTGTATGTGTGACAGTGTATCTGGAAGAGATTAGCATTTGAATTAGACTGAGTAAAGATTGCCTTCACCAGTGTGAATGGGCAACATCCAATCTGTCCAAGGTCTAATGGAACTAAAAGGCACAGGAAGGGCAAATTCACTCTGTGTGCCTGATATGAGATACCTGCCTTCCACCCTTGGATATAAGCACTCCTGTTCTTGGGCAGTTAGACTTACATTGGGATTTACAAATGCAGCCTCCTGATTTTTAGATCTTTAGACTTGGACTGAATTATTCCATCAGCTTTTTGATTCTCCTACCTAATAGACAGCAGATCTTGGGACTTCTCAACCTCCATAACCATGTGAACTAATACCTATAATAAGTGTCCTTTGATATATATCTATATTTATATTTGTCTATATCCTATTGGTTCTGTGTCTCTGGAGAACCCCAAATAATACTAGCTAGATACAAGAGTACAGTGATTAGTAAAAATGAAAATCCTTGCCTTTTTCCTGATCTTAGGGAGAAATCATTCAGTCTTTCACTATAAAGTATGCTGTTAGGTGTAGGTTTTTGTGATTTCCCTTTATGAAGTATAGGGACCTTCCTTACAGTTTCTGAGAGAATTTTTTTTTCAGGAATTGATGTTTGGTTTTATCATATGTTTTATATGTCCATTGAAATTATGTATTTTTTCTTTTTTAGTTAATATCATGAATAACATTTGGTTTTTGAATGTTAAACCATCTTTCCATTCTTGGGAAAATCTAATTTGTAAGGTTTTATCATCCTTTATATACATATTTATGGATTAGATTTACCAAAACAGTGTTTACAAAGAATATTAACCTATATTTTTATACTTATAATTATTTTGTCTGATTTTTGTATCAGGATATGTTCAAATCATGGACTGACTTGGAAGTATTCTCTCCTCTTCAATTTTATGGAAAATAGTATATATATATATTTTAGTTCTTTTATAAATGCTTGTAGAATTCTCCAGTAAAACCATCTAAGCCATGTGTGTGTGTGTGTGAAAAGGTCTTAACTACCACTTAAGTTTCTTTAATAGATAAAGGAAAATTTAGTTATCTCTTTATTCTTGAGTCAGCTTTGTTAATTTGTGTCTTTCAAGAAATTTATCTACAGTGTCTTCTTTTTTGGCCTAAGTTTTTCTTACTATTCCATTATTATCATCCCTTTATTAATCTGCAGAATCTAGTGGCTGTTACTTGTCTTGCCACCTGATACTAGTGATGTATGTCTTTTTTTTTCTGATTAGCCTGGATGAGTTTTATCAATTTTATTAATATTCTGAAGGAAGTAGCTTTTGGTTTGATTTTCCCTATTATTTCTGTCTTCTGTGTCATTGAAATGCACTCTGATATTTATTGTTGTCTTCTACTTCTTTTGGTTTTCACTTGCTCTAACTATTCTAGTTATTTAAAGTGGGAGATAAGTTCTTGATTTGAGATCCTCTTTTTTATTATAAATATTTTGTGCTATAAATTATCGCTTTAGCTGTATTCCATTAATTCTTATATTTTCTTGTTTTATTTTATTTATTTAAATCTGTTAAAATGCTTTCTATCTTTCCCTTTGATTTCTTTTTTGTAGTTTCCAAATATTTGGGATATTTTCCAGATATCTTTCTGCTGCTGATTTCTAATTTATTCCTTTTCAGTCATAGATTATATTCTGTATGACATAAATCCTTTTACATTTATTGAAATTTGCTTTATGGCAACACATAGTGTCTACCTTCATAAATGTTCCACATGTATCTGAAAATAATGTGTAATCTGATGTTCTTATGTAGATTGTTCTATAAATGTTCATTATGTCAAGTTGTTTGATAGTACTGTTAAACCCTTCTATATCTTTACTGATTTTCTGTTTTGTCTTATTAACTAGTGAGAGGCAACATTTGGGATTTTCATGACCTATTGATCAGCTGACTTCTTTATCATTATGAAATGACTTTTCTAGTAATATCCTTTGATTTAAAATCTATTTTGCCTCTTATTTATATAGTCATTTCATCTTAATTTTATTTTATCATTTTATTTATCATATTTCATTATTTTAGTTTTATTCTATTTGTGTCTAAGTTTAAAATGAGTTTCTTATAGATAGCATGTAGCTGGTCTTTGCTTTTTTATCTAATATGACAATCTCTGCCTTTTAATTAGGGCATTTAGACCATTTATATTTATGTGAATTTTGACATAATTAAGGTTAAGTCTATTTGTTTTCTATTTGTCCAATGTCTTCTTTCATCTATTTTTTTCTCATTTTATTCCTATTTTTGGATCATTATTTATGTCTTCATTTTATATCCCTTTTTGGGGGGTTATTAACCATGACTCTCTTCTATTATTGCAGTGGTTGCTTTAAAATTTATAATAAACATCTTCAATTTAGCACAGTTTCTCTTTAAGTGATATTATACCATTTCACATGTACTCTAAAATCCTTAAACTGGTATAATTTAATTTGCCCTTCTGGGTTCTGTGACAATTTTGTCATCATTTTACTTCTACATAGTTATTAATCTAGCACATATTATTATTTTGTTGAAATATCAATTATTTTTCATGTGAATTAAATAAGATGAAAATATTATGTATTTACAGATATAGGTACTATATTAGTGCTCTTTGTTCCTTCCAGCTCCATCTGATATTTTTCTTCTGTGTATATTCCCTTTAATATTTTCTGTAGTACTCTCTGCCAGTGATAAATTCTTCCAACATTTTTTATGTCTGAAAATTCTTTGTTATATTTTCATTAAAAGAAGAAAAAAATATATTTCCGGGTCTTGCTTTTAGGTCTAGGCCTAATTACTCTCCAGTACTGAGTCAATCTTCTGAGTGCTGTATGTTATGTCCTATGTATTTTGAAGTTTTTCCACTCTGCTGGTGAGAAAATGAACTCTTCTCAGCTTTGTGTCAACACCCAGTCCTATTCCCTCTAATCCTAATTTCTTTGGCAGATTCTTCACTCAGCTTTGTGTAGCTTTCTCACATATATTTGTTGGTCAGTTCTTTGCTAAATGCTCTGTATGAACTCTCTCCAGATTTTGGAATTTCTCTTTCTGGGCAGCTATCTCCTTTCCTGTACTTAGAAATTAGAAATTCTCCATTCCACAGTTGGATAATTTGTTTCGTGTCTCTTGGCATCACTGTCTTTCACTGCTTGATACTCAATGTTTACAAAGCTGTTGTTTTCAGTACTTTTAGTTGTTTCAAGCGGGATGTAAATCTGGTCCTGATTACCTCATCTTGGCTGGTAGCTGCAGTCTTATGGGTCTTAAAAATGTTTGACATGATTAAATATTCATTTAAAATAATTCTTGCTTTCTTGTTCAAATTGGAAATAGGAGAGAACGGTTGCAGTTAGAAGATTATTTAAATAGTCCAGGTAGCAGAGACTTAGACTAGGATGATATCAATGGTTGAATGCAAGATATTTCAGCATTAAAATTGATGAAATTTGATAATTGATAGTTCAAAGGAAGGGGACAATTTCTGGCTTTTTGTGCTGTTAGATAGATGGTGATGTCATTGTGTAAGGACTCAAACATCAGAAGAGCAACAACTTATAGAGTACTCAAGTTAGTTGTTGACTTTGAGACAGCTGTCAAGAAGCCAAATAGAGGTATCTAGAAGAAATTGGCAATCTACATTTGAAGCTCAGGAGAAAGGAAGAAGACAAACTAAATGGATATGAAGATATAAAATGAGTGTTTTCAGCCCTTAGAATTGATTAAATCAAAAGTGTAGTGTTGTATGAGTGGAAGAGAAGACTTAAGAATATCAACATATAAGAGATAAATGGAGGATGAAGGACCAGAGAAAGAGCCTGCAATGAAATGGGTAGAGATAGGAAGGAAAAGGATATTCTGTGGTGTTGTCACAAGACAGTTGCTTTAATTAACGGGAGTGAAAGAAATGACTCAGGGAGATAGCTTGGCTGGCACAGTGATATTGATGTAAAGTGTGATGTGCTCCCCTTCTTTATTCAGACAAATGTAAATGGATAATAAAAATTTGAAAGAAATTCTTAAATCTCATTAATAACCAAATAAATGTGTTAAACAACTCTATTTGCCTTAAATAGATGGAAAGAGAAACCAAATACACAATATTAGAAATGGCCAGTGCATAGATAATTGAAATGCAGATTGGTACAATCTTTGCGGGAAGTAATTTGATAATGCATTTTGACTCATTTATGTATATCTTAGGAAAGTAAAGATCTTCAAATCTTTATATAGAGAGATATTAGAATACTATTCATATCAACAAAAACATAATTAAAAAGTCCCACAAGAAAAGAAATCACTAAATAAATAAGACTATCCCCATGAAAACATTATGCATTTTTTTACATTTATGTTAATAAAGTTTTTAATAATATGGCATAATTTTGGTATAAAGTTATAACAAAATTTTAAGTGTAGTATATTCTCAAATATCTAAAATATGCATTGGAGAAAACACTTGAGCTACAGATGCTTTGCATGCTAATTGGTTTATTAGGTTATCTTTCATAAAATATCGATAAATAAATTTGGGGAACTCATCATGGTAGGAAGTTTTTTTTTCCTTGTCTAAATTAGGCATACAGTAGTTAGACAGCTTATCTAATTGAATTAAAGGAGATCAGGTATTTGTCCAGATGACTCCATAGGAGACCATATTTTGCTATAAAATGCTACAGCAAAGATTAATACATTATTAAAACAGCAAAAAACAGCAGTAGCTTGGGGAAGGGACAAATGCTGATAGATCTATTTCCCTGGCTCTTAGATAAATTTTACACTTTAAATGTCACTGAAAATGTTAGCAAGGAGCTAAGAAACATATGCTAAAAATAAATAAAAATAAATAATCCTGGAATATTTCTAAAATATGCAAAGTTTCTGAAAAGTTAATTACTCACTAGGCTAAAATATGATACATCAAAGGAGTTAATATTGGACATTTAATAGGTGTAGTATAGACTCATATCAACTTTAAAGATCAAATTATTTCCTCTACTCTTTATGACATATAATGAAGACTGTGTTTTAATCCTGATGTATGGCAGTAAAATATGCACTCTTAAACTATGTGCATGAGTAAGAATTACATATTATGAAATGAAACACAGAAGTATAATTCTGAGCTTTATTCCTAAAATAAGCTTAATTTCATATTTTAACCATCTTTTATTATGCACACATTATGTACCAAGAACAGTCCTAGGCTCTAGGGAAGAAGAGGGTAACAGCAAGGAGCCCAAGACTAAGAAGATATAAACGATATAATGATAGAATCCACCACAAAGGTGTATGCACGGGATCACGGGAGCATACAAGAGGGACATTTCATCAAATATGGAAGAAAAGGAGGATAGAGGTTAGGAAAAGCATTTGTGGAATTTAAGATATCTGAACTGAATTTTTAAGTAGCCAGGAAAGATGGAGGAAAGGCAGCAGGCAGAGGAGACAGTCTGAGCAAAGGAAAACCAGTATGAAGCTTTGAAATAGTGGTGGGAGAAACATCTTTATTAATAGTAGTACTATTATCATGAATTTTAGTTTTTAATGGCTGGGGCAAGGGCTGGCTTCATGAGCGTGAAGTATGTGCAGTGACATAAATCCCACATTTAGAAGGACCCAATGTTTGTAATGCTCTGCTGTCATCATCTTGAAATTCTTAATATTAGAACAAAGCACCATAGTTTCATTTTGGCTGGGCCCACAAATGATGTGCCCGTTCTAAGTTAGCATGAACAGGAATGAGAAGGACCGCAGGAGGCCAGCTCATAACACAACCAAGGACTTCTACAGCTTTGTCTTTCTTTCAGAAGTTTGTATATTAGTTTAGGTTCTTAAATATAAACTCTAAGTATGATTTTGTTGTGTGAACATCCACGGCATGGTTAAGAGTTTGAGTTTTTCTTGAAAACTAAAGTAGACAATGAAAATAATTTAAGCTGGGGGAGGACACAATCAGTTGTGCATTTTGTGATGATATGGATTGAAATATACACAGTGAACTGAATGTGTGCAAAGCTGGAGGTAGAAAGATAGAAAGGATGCTGGTGCAGTAATTCAGAAAGGAATTATTACAATATAAAACCAGGAAATGACAATGGAAATGGAAAGAGATAAAAATTCCCAGATATATTTAGGGCATAATTAAAAGACTTGGTAACCAACAGTGTAAATGAGAGAGGGGTTTGGGATTATTATAGATTATACCATTCACCAGAACAACACTTTCAGAGAGGCAGGCTTTGGGAGAAGACAACTTCCTTTACATTGACATATTCCAGCTACACACACAGTACTTGAGTAAGACAGTCCTACCTACATGAAGTGATTTCAGAGGCTCTAAATGTTCCTCCTCCAATCCACCCCCCACTATTAATCACTATCCTTTGGTTTAAGATACTAGGAAATGAAAGCCACAGGCAAATTGCAGAAATGTTACCTGATAGTGATAATCATCAACCTCCAGTGACTGTGGAAAGGGAGTCTTGATATGCGGATAAGTAACCGGCATGATTTTATTATATGATGATATTGGTACTGGGAATAGGTAAGGGAATCTAAAAGAAAAGCAAATGAAAGACAAAGTTTACCTCTTTGTGTATCAAGGTGGCTCTTCATAGAATGGGTTATTGGAGAACATGATGCAAAGGGCCATTTTAATATTCTTAATCAATTATGCAGCAGACAAACCATGTTAAATAATATGCTACACAACTAAGAACTTCAACAGCTCTATCCTTCCTTTAAGAAGATTGTGTCTTAGTTTGATTCAAAAGTTTTGTTTGGCTACTTTGAGCAGTACCAATTAACAAAACTTTACTGAAGAGGGAATTGAATTATGGGCAATGAGTTGAAAATTTAGAGAATTTAGAGAGGCATCCTGTTGGAAAAGTTTACATTTTATGCATTATGAATCTTAGACACACAAACACATATACGTTCATCACAAACCCCTTCCTTTGATGAGATATTGTAGGGAAGTTCCCAAGAAAGTAGAACAATAACAAAAACGATAATAAGATAGGAAAAAAAGAGAGAAAAAATATATAGGTCAGTCTTACAGGTTCTAAAACTGAAAATAGAAGTTTCAGAAAGATAGAACAGAAGCTATCTAAATTATCAAAATAATAAAAAAGGAGAAATTTCTAGGTAAAGGGTGAAAGTTTCCAGGTTGAAAGTGCCCATCAAGATCTGGCAAAATGGCTGAGGAAAGAAACACAGCAACATATATCATCATGAAATTTGAAAACACTGGAGACAAAGAGAAGATTCTTAAATCTGAACCAGGTAGAAATATACATGAGAGGCTGAGAAAGGAGGAAGAGAAAGGAAGAAAAAGAGAGATCATGTCCCAAGTGTCTAGAATTTAAATCTCACTGAATTTACAGTGGTAAACCTGGAAGCAAAACTAACATGGTTCAGTACTTTCAAACTTCTGAAGAAAAATGATTTCAACACAATATTCTATATGTTGCTCAAATAATCAATGGTGAAGGTAAAAATATTTTCTGCCATAAAAGCTCTTTACATTTTACCATTCATGCTTTCTCCAGTAGCTACTGGAGTAAGCCAGGACAAAGGAATATATTGGAATTAATACTAGAAAGGGAAAGAGAATCCCCAAAGAGATGTCCAAGGAAAACAAAGTTGCCAGAGTTACAGGAAAAAGCGTATTGAGGTTGTACTCTGAGAAAGGAAGACTCCAGAAGGAATGTTTCAAAGGAAGAGACGAAATGGATACATTATTCAATATGTTTAAACATCTCAGTGAGACTTATGGCAGAGAAATCATAGATAAGTGAGAGAGAAGTATATAGAAAATAAAACAACCAAGAATGAATAAATTATTAACTCCATAGAAAATAAAAGATTTTATAATTAGAGCCCAGATTATACAGGAAAGTAAATGTACACTATGTGGTTCATTGTAATATTTATATTATTATAATAATGTACACATTGAGAAATTATCAAACTAAAACTTACAAACAGATACATTATCTTGGAAGCATGGAGAAGAGAGGAAAGATGTGCGTGGATAGAGGAGGAAGTTCTCACAGTGGGAGGTTAGTATGTGCAAAAATGAAGGAAAAAAAAAGAAAGAAAAGCAAAATGGGGGCATAAAAATTTTCTTTGCCAATATGGATGCAAATACCGAAAGAAGCAGCCACCCAAGTTGAGAATAGTTGCCTCTGGGAAGCAGAAATGAGATTGAAGAAGGTAAGGGACACTTTGTTTTGAAATTATACTTTCAAACTGATTGATAAAAATTAAAATTTAAAAATATGGTGACGAGACAGTTACGGATGTGGTTTCCCTGCAGAGGGAACGGTAGGAACAGAGGCAAAAAAGTATGATATGCAAATGGTATCACTGGTTACTATCACATCATACAGTGTGACTCAAAAAAGTTCCAAAGACAAAAATAAGTAGTAAAATATGGGGGGGGGTTGGACTCTAATTTCTGCCTGGAGTGGCTGCTGACTGTGAATCTTGCATGACCCTTCTCTCAGAACCACAACACCCTTGGAGAAGCCTCCAACAGAAGCCACATCTCTGCCAGTAGACCCTGTACTCATACCCCTAACTACTGAAGGCTGGACAGCTAACCATTTTATGATCAATGGGTTCTGTTCTAAGAATTTGAATTCTAAATTCAAAAGCTCAGGGGTAGGAGTTTTGGGTTAATGAATAATATTACTTGCATATCTAGAAGGAAGATCAGCAACCTACCATTCACTATATTCTCAGGGATATTATTAATCCTGTTGGCCCAAGTCTGCCCTGGATTTTGTGAGATAGAAAAATACTCCATCAATACACTTCATTTTGTGCTTCAGCTCTCAGAGTCTGTTTCTGTTAATAACATCTTAACTAATGCAGCCAACTGAGAACACCGCTGTCCTTCATAATAAAACATAAGTATTGAACAAACCAAATATGTGATTCTTTTCAGGGCTAGAAGCTCCTTAGAAGGCTAGTAGCCCCAGTAAAGAAGCTCCCTGTCACTGGAGGTTTCCAATTTGAAACAGGAGGGCCACTTGTCAGGAATCCTGAAGAGGAGAAATAAATTCTTTCAAAGGGTACTCAGGTATCTTTCATGTCCAAATAGAGAACCTATGACTGAGATTCAGAGGCTCACCATCACCCCTAAAAAATCAATGAGCTGTTTCAATTCTTTCCTAAAATTAACCCTGTGGTAAGAACCTCTTCTTTCTGTGGTGGATATAAAATTCAGTCTTTTCACTCTCATGGACACACTTCTTAGGGATTGTGGCACATCTGTATTTTAAAGGCTTTAAGGTTTTGTCTACTTCCCCTTCAAAGAGAAATAGCTCCACCGAAGGCACTGCTGATGGGACAGTGACAAAATTTTGTACCAAAATATCCTGGCCCCTTAGTAATAGACTGAGGGGTTGGACATCTGACCCAAGTACCATCAGTTATTGGTAAGCAAATTACTGTGTGATCTGTCATTTTATGTCCATGGCTTGGTGTAAAAAGATGTGCCGAGACCATCAATGTCCTCTCTAGGAATTCTTGGACTGAGATTATTCAAAAAAGAAGGCCACATTTTCAGAGATGGATCCTAGGAGGAGGAGTTCAGGCTGGAGTGATCATGATAAGGCAAAGTTTAAATTTTGAAGAATCAGAATTTTTGAAAGTACAAAACTCCTGATTGATATAGAGAGGTACTGAGAGCAGATTCACAGAAAAAAAAAAACAGAGAAACTAGAGAGAATCCCCGTAATTAAAAAAAACTGCATAGGCAGTCTCTAGGTCTGCCTTTGTCCCAGTTAAATGTTTAGTTTCTAGTTCATTGGTATTTTTAGATAAGCTATCTTTTTTCTGACCTGGTGTGCAAAGATGTTTGTTGCAAACAAACGAGCCATCAACTTTAAGCAATCAAAGATCCTATTAGGTTTCAGTGTAACTTACAGTCATTTGCTCATGTCCCTGCAGTAGGTAAGGCTGGCAGTATTGGTCAGGGCTGATAAATAATGGCTTTGCTTACTTGGAGTTAAGGGTGCATTCAGTGGAAATATTAACACCGTTTTGCATGACAGTAGATTGTTAAAAGCAATTAGCTAGAACAATCAGAGCCCATATTCTTAAATCAGGCCATCGCAAGAAAAATAGTCAATGAAGTAAACTCCTGAAGCAATTAAACAAATAAGAAACCTTGATTTCTCTGGTTAGAGTAAAAATAAATAAGTAGCAATGAGGAACATTACACATAGATCAAAAGGGGGCTGTGATGAAAAAAATCAGTATTTTCATTTTGGAATGGGGAAGTCACACTAAAATTAGAAATCTGAAGTCTGGGCTTATGTAAAAAAAATGTATTCATATCTGTAATCTTGAATACTTTACATATTAGTTATATTAAGAATGGGCTTGTTTTGGAAACTTCATGAATGATTTTTTTCTGAAACACCAGGAGGCAAATACGCAGGCAAGGTCTAATTAAAGGATGATTAGGCTTTAGGAGGGGAGAACAAGAAACTCCTGAGAACATAGTCACACAGTGTTCAGCCACAGGGTTGACTCTGACCCGACCTGCAGGTCAGCAAATGTAAAACCCCCCCGGCCGCGGGGTTCGCCAACTGGGACCTAAGGATGGGGTGCGCGAATGAAAAGGGACGGAAGACAGAGAGAATGGAGACAAGACAGGCTTTCTGATCAAGTCTCATTTATTACAGGTTGGAGCAGAGAATAAATAGACAGTACAGGGTGTGGTTTCTTCTGATTGGTTGCCTGTTATGCTAATGAAGCGATCTACAAAGTCCAATCATGCACCGAGTTGTGTGCATGCACAGTCGTCTCTGATGTAAACAGCTGACCTGAGAGAGAACACTCTGGCACGAATGCAATCGAAATTGAAACTTAAACACATTTCTGGGAATGTGAAACCGAAACCATATGTGCACTTTCGAAACTCAGCTTCTCAAGATGGAGTCTGAGAGCCCAAGATGGAATTACTATGGCTGTTGCATGTCCCGCTCCCCACAGACTCACTGTTCTGCTGGTGCGCTACTGAGCTATGTGGTTTAATATGGACCCAGGACACAACCGGATCTCAGTGCCCAGAAGGCACTATGTATGGGAACCCAAGAAGATATTAGCAACATATTGAGACAGGGACCACAGGCTTAGACAGAGTAGGGTGAGGGCCTCTGGAAAAAGCAAGGCAGGATATTTGCAGTCAGAGCAATGTAACTACATGCAAGGAAACTCCCTACCAAAACTCTGTGTTAAACATTAAGCTCTAGGGTCATTCTTCAGTGAGATCAGTTAATGTTCCCCAGATAAAGAAGAGTAGCACGTGTTTTTATTATGCTTATCATTTGTAATCATGTGTAAGATTCACTTTAGCATGCTGAAAGGCCCAAGCCTATGTGCTGTCTTTCCTCTTTCAGATCTGATGGGGTGGTTTTGCAAACTGGGCAACTAATTTAGCATGCAGGCCCAGCTGTAAACAACATAGTAAAAGGCAGGAAAGATTCTATCTTAAAGATAAGATTGCATTTTAATACCCAGAAAGTTTAAGAAGCAAGATTCTTAACTTACTCTTTAGCAAACAGAAAATACCTCAGCGCACCTTGGGGGGTGGGCAGGCCGTCTTTTGATATGCCCCTAGACCAAGATGCCAGTATCCCGGAGAGAGATTGGGGTGTGAAATTCCTTGTGTTAAGTTAATTCTGGGTGTTCAGACAACACTTAGCAGGTCCACACCCCTAAGCCTTTTTTTTCATGTTCTCAAAAAATCATCATCTGTCTATAAAAACCCCTAGACAATGCACCACTCCGGACTCTCTTGTCCCCTCCCCGCATGAACCAGGAGCTCTGTCCTTTCACTTTATCTCTAAATAAAAGCCTGTACCTTGCTCTCCTACCTTGAATGTTTGTGAAGCTCATTCTTCGGCTTTGTGAACAAGAACTCCGGCATCACTATATTTCCAATCTTATTTCCTGTTAATTCTCTACTTCAGTGAAGCTTGTCTGTGAGCTGTCAGATATTGGCTGTTCGGTTCTTTTCATATATTCTCATTGTTTGGAATTCTCTTTTATTTATCTACAAACTCTTGTTTTTTCCCCAAAGCCAAACCCAAATCCCATCTCTTCTTTAATGGTTCTCTGATCCACTGGGGTTAAATGGAATTTATCCACTTCCACCTTTTATAGAACTTACTGGTCCCACTGGGTCTTGAAAATTGTGTTAATTTTCAAAGCATTTCTTATTTTGTTTAAAAATGGGGTGTGTGTTGACTTCTCATATTTGACTTTTGTATACAGATATGTTTTATCTATACAACATAATTTTAAGTTCCCTTCATGTTACTAAGTCTTAAACATAGGACCTAGCCAAATGCCTATTATCAGGTTTCAGGTATTGACTCAGAGCCATTGCTATGGAAGAAGGTGACCCACCATGCATTTCATTCCATTCTAACTCAATTCCACTGCTTCTTTTAGTGTTATTCCCAGCCCACTAAAAAAAGTACTTAGGCTACAGAAAAATGTGCCTAAATCTGTGATCCTGTGGGATATAGTTCAGTGTTAGTTTTTGTTACTCATGTAGGCAGTAATTATAAAATACTTTGAATTTGTTCCCACGACTTTCAGTGTTTTTGTTCAAAGAGAATCAATGTTATCTAGAGTCCTCCTCATTCCCTAAAGTAACTAGGGCAGTACTTGTCCTCACTTTGGTAATTTTGACACTACTTTCCTTGAAATAACTTTGTTAGAAAAAGCATAAACCTAATGTGATTTATTCCCACCAGGGTTATATTAAACGTTTTAACAGTAAGGTATTAACAAAGGGCCACCTAACGATATATATGCCAGGAAGTTTCTTGTGGGGATGGGGGGGGGAGGAGGAAATTGATAAGGAACAGGCTGTGCCCATTTGATGAAAGGAAGGAAGTTTTAAACCAGCCAATAAAATTAAGACAAATGTAAAAGATTGCCTAATATGGATGTAACTTGTTTAGGCAATATCTGGAAAGTATATAAACCCTTTAGTACTCAACCAATGAGGAACCAAAGGAGGGCCTTGCATGGTAGGGAATAAATTACTTACTCCAACTGCCCTATGTGTGCCTGCTCACCAGACACCTGATCTTGCAAGACTGCCATTAAAGCCTTGCCCTGCTGTTCTCTTTCTCCATGTCCACTTATTAAGTTTGGACCAGTGAGTGTATTTCTCGCAATTTTTACCACACAAATCTCAAATTTTACATTGTAACATGACTTTCAGAATTTTCACTTCAATATAACATTTTATTTTGATTAAAATGAACATAACTGGAAAACTAGAACCACCTCCCTATCTCCACATCAGAGGAAGAAAATAACAGTATGTGGTCTGGGAACATTATTGTATCTTTACAAATTATAATTTTAAAACCATGGCAAGAACTGTTTATAGCTAAGGGATATGTCATAAAAGGGTATGTGGCTCATGGATGAGCTTATTTATTTTATTACTTCTAACAATATGTATGTCTAACAGTACATATTTTAGACTATGGTGCTGCTGAGGAGAAGGAACTACCAGCCATCTGAATAATAACCTAAAAGACCAAATTCATGAAGTATAGAAGCTGAGTAGCAGTTATGAAGCAGTTATTGATATGTTTCTTTTCCCCAGTAGTTCTATAAAATGGTGAAATATTAAAGATAATCCTTGGGGAAGAGGAGGAGAGATGTGTGTGTAAATATCTGTACCTAAGCCTGTGTGTGAGAGCCAATAGTTTTACTCAGACTTAGAGAAATGTATTACTATAAAGGTATAATTTACCATCAACTTCCCTGGATATGCCACCCCAGAATGTGCCACTTGGGCATGTGGGTTATTTCAAGCTGAAGAAAGTCAGATCCCAGCAGGCTCAGGTAAAGCTTTTTACATCCCTTTGAACTGCTTATGAGACTTTAGATAAGGAATCTGTACCAGGCAGAAAGCTATTACCAAAGGTAACTTTTATAGCAGTGTGGGTAAAATTGTAATATTTCCAGAATATCTCGCCTGCCTTTAGTGCATCCTCAGGGGTGGAGAGAAGTATGGCTTTAGTGCATCTGCATATCAATAAGCATTCCTCAGGGGTGGATAGAAGTTCATCTCCATATCAGTGGGTAATTACCAGGGCAACTGAGGGCTTATCTGAACCTGAGAGGTTAAGGGGAGAGCTGGTTTTGCTTCTGTCAGGAGCTGGAAAGAGAGATGGCCCCAGACTGCAGTTTGTAAGCAATAAAGGGGTTTTAAACTTTATTTCTCCCTTTTGAGACAGGGACCATAAACCTAGACAGAATAGGGTGAGGTCCTCCGGAAAAAGCAAGGCAGGGTATTTACAGTCAGAGCAATGTAACTACATGCAAGGAACCCCCTACCAAACTCTGTGTTAAACATTAAGCCCTAGAGTCATTCTTCAGTGAGATCAGTTGATGCTCCCCAGATAAAGGAAAGTAGCCCATGTTTTTATTATGCTAATTGTTTGTAATCATGTGTAAGATTCACTTTAGGATGCTAAAAGGGATTTAATATCTCATCAAGGACAAACATCCTAATGCCACTTTAACAAGTCCACACCCTAAGCCCTTCATTAGTTCCCCAAAATCCTTAACTGCCTATAAATCCCCTAGACAACACACCATCCTGGGCTCTCTTGTCCCCTCCTGGCGTGAGCCAGGAGCTCTGTCTTCTCACTGTATCTCTCAATAAAAGCCTCTCTCTACCCTGGCTCTTCTACCTCGGGTGTTTGCTAAGTTCATGCTTCGACTCCGCAAACAAGGACCCCGGCATCACTTTGTCTGATTTCAGTTTTAGACGTATTTTGTCCCGGAATTTCCTTTCCCCAGACTTACAAGCAGAAAGACTTATCTGCATGGCATGGCAAACATTTGTTTACCAAACATTTTTTTCTTCTCATCTTTCTGTGAATTGTTTTCTCCTCTTTGAAGCTCCAGCATCTACCTGCTTCTCCTTAGCTCAGGATGGTATATAGCCTCAATCACCTGACTACTGAGTAGAGTCATATTTTTATGGGGCTAACTGGCATCTGAAATTTGTTTTTCTCCTGTTAATATGTATTTTTTCATTTAATTATTAGACTGGTCAAAGAACTAGAAGGGAAAAGGGAAAATCTTTCTGCTCCTATAGGTGGAATTTGACAAAATAGATGTTAGTATAAAGGTTAGCAAGGTATTATCTCCTATCTTGAATTCTGTTTTTGTTTCTCATCCCTTCACCTGTTTAGTAAATTTGATATAAGAGTACAACTTTGTGTGGTAGTAGCTTGAGAAAAGGAATGAATGGGTCAAAAAAGATTTAAGGACTGTCCATAATAACTCTGAGCCCACAGCCAATAGCAAAGATGATGCCGGGGTTCTTGTTCACGAAGCCGAAGAATGAGCTTAGCAAACAGGCAAGGTAGGAGAGCGAGGTACAGGCTTTTATTTAGAAATAAAGTGATAGGACAGAGCTCCCGGCTCACCCCAGGAGGGGACAAGAGAGTCCGGTGTGCTGCGTTGTCTAGGGGGTTTTGTAGGCAGATTGGGGTTTTTCGAGAACATGAAAAAAAGGTTTAGGGGTGTGGACTTGTGCCACTTGCCCTGCCCTCAAGGAGGGCTGGGTTGTTCTCTGCTTGCTAGGGTTGTTTACAGTAAAGTCACGGGTTATGCTGTGATACCTTTCCCTATTTGTAAAACCACTCAATCATTCTAGGCCAAGTTGCTCCTGGCCTTTTGACTTTTAACTGCCCTTACTGAAGATGTCTATATTCTTAGTCTGGTATCTTGTTCCTAGAGGATTAGTGTGACCTTGACTTTGCATAATGCTTAACACAGAGTTTCAAAAGGGACTTCTTTGCCCACTGTTATATTACTGACTGTAAATATCCCACCCTGCTTTTTCCGGAGGCCCTCACCCTACTCTGACTACACCCATGGTCCCTGTCTCAAAGGGATGGTGGCAGCCTGTGACGTGGTGCAGAGGAAACGTGGAGAAACATAGTAAAGAATATGCCAAACCCTTAACCCCATGGCTTCCTCAGCAATCATCAATACTTTGCCAAAGTTGTTTCTTTTACCCCACTGTTTTTTGTCTGGAGTCGTTTGGAACAAGTAGCAAACATTATGTTTTTATTCTTAAGTACCAGTATGTTTCTAAAAAGGGGAAGAAGATATTTCTTACATCATCATGATGTCATTGTCTGACCAACACTCATCAACAATTCTTTAATATCATCTAATGCCCAATTCATATTAAAATTTACCCAACTAGTCCCCAGACTGCCTCTATTCAGTTCACTTATTTGAATAATACCTTTTAAAGTCTCTTTAGACCTGTTTTAATCTGCTTTAGTCTCTTCTAAACCTGCTTTAATCATTTTTTAAAAACACTGTTGCATTGTTGAAGGAACTGCAGCAGGTCCCATATTCTAGATTTAGAGAAGTACTTCCTCATGGTATCATTCCAGTTGTTTTCTCATTCACTGTATTTCTTGTCAACTAGAGATAAGAGTTAAAGTCTCGATTACATATATACACATACATAATTATTTAAATATAGATAAATTTGGGGGGCAGGTAAAAATACATCAAATACAATACTGAATTATTCATATTACTTCACATCAGGATGCACATCATATTTGATTGTGTGGGTAAAATTGTAACATTTCCAGAATATCTCACCTGGCTTTAGTACATCTGCATATCAATAGGCATTCATAAGTGGAAAGCAGTATGGCTTTACTGCATTTGCATAATTTCTTAGGGGTGGAGAGAAGTTTATCTCCATTTCAGTGGGTAATTATCTGGGCAAGGAGGGCTTATCTGTACCTGAGAGGGGAGGGGAGGGACGGTTTTGGCTTCTGTTGGAGCACGAAAGAAACGGACTGCAATTTTTAAGAAACTTTATTTCTCCCCTTGACTGATATCAGTTTTTAGAGGTATTTTGCCCCAGGATTTCCTCTCCCCTGACTTACAGATTGTCTTATTTTTAATCTTCTAAAATTGATCAGTAAATTCAGACAGTAGAAGCCTGTTCTCTTCATCGTCAGGTTCCTTAGCATAGGATGGCCTGACATACCTTCACCTGGAACTGCACCGTTTATGCCTGTTGCCCTGGAATAATTATTAGCAATGCACCTTTCACTTAGAGTGTCTCTGTTTAGGCAATGAATTATCCATCAACCACACATTTAATAAGTTTATCATCATGAATGCATGGCTTTTGGTATAGCAAATGTATTTTAATCAATCACTTATTGTTTTTTGATGCTCAAATTGTCCCATATTTGGAAAGTGAAAGTCGTTTCAAGATCACTCATATTGTCATTTTGACAATACCTCACTTCCCTTGCATAGTTTGCCTATTTTCTGGGATACGATGTTCCAGGCTTGTCTTCTATATTTCTTCTCTTAGATCTGAAATCAAGTATTTCACAGGAGCAGTGATTAAGTGGAACTTAGAGGAAAGTTTCAGGAAACCTCTCCCTTACTTTTCCCAAAACATCATCAGAAAATATCATTTAAGGAAAAAGAAAAGGCTGACCATTAGGTAATATCAGCACTCTACAGTGACTACATATAATGCCAGATAGTGGCAACTGAATTACAAAAAGAACAGACATGATCTGTGTCTTTAAAAAATGTTTAGGCTAAAAGAAAAGTCAGACTTCTTCCAGTAATTGTAGGTGCATTTAATGTGTTATAAGCTCTCCAGCACTGCAAAATCATAAAATTTCTTATTAATTCAATTGGATATAAATAACTGTGAGTAAAATTGCAACATTTCCAGAATCTCTCACCTGGCCTTAGTGCATCTCCTTATCAATAGGTTTCCAAGGGGTGGAGAGAATCTCCATATCAATAGGTGATTACAAGGGACAGCAAGGGCATATCTGGACTGGAGAGGTTGGGTGGGGCCCCTTTTATGCAGCTGGATTGTGAGAGACACAGGCGAGCAGAAGTGGATGAAAGCTTGTAAGCAATAAATGAGTTTCTCCCACTTTATTTATCCCTTTGACTGATTTTGGTTTCAAAGTATTTTGCCCGAGGATTTTCCCCCCAGAGTTACAATAACATATATAAATGTCTTGATACCCCACTAATTGACTTAAAAATAATTTTTGCTTAAACATACATTTTTGATGTTTCCCTGGCTGAATAACTTAGTAGGGGATATATAGTCTTCTCCTTAATCATATGAGAAAATGTATAGGTTCATTTCCCCTCTGTCTTGCCAAAGGGTTTACCTCCGGGAAAGTTCACTATGGTTTCAGTGAGACCAAGGACCAACAACGGAATGTTCTTGGGGTAAAAGAGTTTATTACCTGGTTTGTTTTCCCAGTGATACGTCGAGCACCAGAATTACATCTGCATACAGCAGTCTGCAGGTCTGTAATCCTCCTTCATCTCTGTCCTTGGCTCTGCCAGCACACCAGTCTCTGCTATCTTGTAGCTGTGCCACAGCACAGAGCACTGAGTGTAGCTCTTTATATAGAGTCAATAACAATGTATTTCCCACACGTGTGTAGTGAGCAGGCCGACCAGGCCTAGATAAGAATTCTGGTCATAGGAACTTTCACTCTCTCCACACCCTCCTAATGACTTCTATAATTCCTATAAATACAAAGAAGCTACAAGTTCACAGGAAGATACCAGAGGTCTCAGTCTACTTAGAAAAATAAGCAACTGCCTTTCATTATCTCAAAATCATTACAAAGACAGGAATTTAATGCACCATACTCTTCCTTCTGAGAGTGAGTCCAAAGCCAACAGTGCCTTCTTTAGGGTCTTACCAATGAGTTTCAGCTAAGAGCAAGATCACTATGGATTCAGTGAGACCAAGAAATGACAGTGGAACATGCTTGGGGTAAAAGGGTTTATTACCCAGCTTGTTCTCCCTGTGATAGGTTGAGCACTAGAATCATGTCTGCATCCAACAGTCTGCAGGCCTGTAATCCTCAGTCTCTGCCTCCACCCAGAGCACTGGGCAGAGCTCTTTATATAAAGACTCAGTCAGTAATAGCTTATTGCCTATGGGTGTGCAAACAGCAGCCTAGCAGCAGACCACTTACATCGTCAAGTACTAGAGGGCCAGGTGAGGATACTGGCCATAGGAACTTCATTTTTCCCCATATCTAGTAAATCTTCAGTTCCAATGACCTACAGCTCTGCAGGGTCAAGACCTTTGGGTTATGGTGTGAAAATCTGCTAAATAACAAGGAATGATTGCATCTTATTAAAAGTTAAAACACACTCTTGTGTTTTTCACTTGAATATCAAAATCTAAGCCTTGGACTGTAGTCTTGCAAATGGGTTTCAACCCTCAGCAAGTTTGCTATGGATTCAGTGTGACCAAAGAAATGAGAGTAGAATGTTTCTTTGGGGTGATACGGTTTATTACCCGGCTTGTGCTCCCAGCGGTAGCTCAAGCATTAGCATCTCTGCCTCTGCCCAGAGCACTGGGCCGAGCTCTCTATATACCTACGGGTATGAAAACAGTAGCCTAGCAACAGGCCAGTCACATCATCAAGTGGTTTAAGTTCAGCGAGGATCCTGGCCATAGGAACTCCAATTTCCCCACACTCCACCCCTCCAGAATTCTCACCTTACAATCTACATGCTCTCAATCTTCCACAATTGTCCTTGTGCAAGAAAGCTGGAGCACTGTAACAAGATTCCACAACAGCAACAGAGTTAACAACAACTTAGAGATATGACAAAAATTAAGATACAACAAAATTTTGAAAAAGATGATGTCATGAGAGGTGAGACAGAGACTTTCTCCCAAAACCAAATATATTATGAAAATATAGTTAATAAAAATAATCATAAAAGAGAAACAGGAAAGAAGGCTGTGCCAGACTGCAGATACCTGGAGAAAAAAGAAGACCTCATGGAACAGGGCACCAGCGCCACTCCCCCTCAACTCCTAACATTGCTCCAGGGGCTGAGCAGATCTAGAGAGTAGAGCTTGTGGGCACTAGAGGGCACCACATAGAAACATGGAACATCAAAGGACCTGGTTCAAACCCAAATCCCAAAAACTCCAGAAAAGAACCAAGTGAAACTTAACTCATCAATCTTCCTGAAAAAGATTTCAAAATAAAAATCATGAACATGGTCATGGAGATATAGAAAAATATTCAAGAACTCAGGAACGAATTTAGGATGGAGATTTAATCATTAAGAAATTCAGTATTTGAAATGAAAAATACAATGGAGGGATTTAAAAGCAGATTAGATGTAGTAGAAGAGACAGTAAATTGAATAGAAATTAGAGAATAGGAATAAAAAGAAGCTGAGGCACAGAGAGAAAAAAGGATCTCTAGGCATGAAAGAATATTGAGAGAACTGTGTGACCAATCCAAACAGAACAATATTCACATTATAGGGGTGTCAGAAGAAGAAGAGAGAGAAAAAGGGATAGAAAGTGTCTCTGAGGAGGTAATTGCTGAAAACTTCCCCAATCTGGGGAAGGAGATAGTCTCTCAGGCCATGGAAGTGCACAGAACTCCCAACCCAAGGTGGACAACACCAAGACATATAATAATTAAAATGGCAAAGATCAAGCATTAGGACAGACTATTAAAAGCAGCCAGAAAGAGAAATAAGATCACATACAAAGGAAAGCCCATAGAGCTATCATCAAACTTCGCAACAGAAGCCTTACAGTCCAGAAGGCAGTGGCATGATAATGCAATGAAACAAAAGGGCCTCGACCCAAGAATACTCTAATCATCAGGATTACCATTTAAATTTGAAGGACGGATTAAACAATTCCCAGATAAGCAAAATCTGAGAGAATTTACCCCCCAAAACCATCTCTACAGTGCATTTTGGAGGGAGTGCTACAGATGGAAGTGTTCCTAAGGCTAAATTGCTATTACCAGAGGAAACAAAACCACAATAAATAAGTAGAACAATTAATTACTAAGCAGATGCAAAATCAAACCAATGACCCACATAGTCAGTCAAGGAATAAACAAAGAGTACAGAATATGATACTTAATACATAAAGAATGGAGGAGGAAGAAAAAGGAGGAAAAAAGAAAAAAACCTTTAGGTTGGGTTTGTAATAGCATATTAAGTGAGCTAAATTAAACAAATAATAAGGGAATTACCCTGGAACATTTGGTAAGCATGAATCTAAAGCCTGTATATAACTATTTATAGTCACCCTAAATGTAAATGGTCTGAATGTACCAATCAAAAGACAGAGTCACTGAATGGATAAAAAATTACCTGTCGATACGCTGCCTACAAGAGGCTCGTTTCAAACCCAATGACATACACAGACTAAAAGTGAAGGGATGGAAAAAGATATTTCATGCAACTAATAGGGAGAAAAAATCAGGCATTGCAGTACTTTTATCAGAAAAAATAGACTTCAAAACAAAGAAAGTCATAAGAGACAAAGAAGGACATTACATAATGATAAGGGGGTCAGTCCAACAAGGGGATATAACTATTATAAATACCTATGCACCCAACACAGGCTCACCTACATATGTGAAACAAATAATAACAGAATGAAAGGGGGAAATAGAGTGCAATGCATTAATTTTAGGAGAGTTCAACACATCACTCACTCCAAAGGACAGACCAACCAGACAGAAAATAAGTAAGGAGACAGAGGCCTTGAAAAACACATTAGAACAGATGGACCTAACAGAATGGGCCTAATAGACATCTACAGAAGACTTTACCCAAAAGCAACAAGATACACATTCTTCTCAAGTGCACATGGAACATTTTTAAGAATGGATCATATACTAGGCTGCAAAAAGAGCATCAGTGAATTCAAAAAGATTGAAATTGTACCAATCTGATTCTAAGTCCACAAACGTATGAAACTAGAAATAAATTATGCAAAGAAAATGAGAAAGCCCACAAACACATGGAGACTTCATAACATGCTCCTAAATAATCGATGGATCAATGACCAAATAAAAACAGAGATCAAGCAATATATGGAGACAAATGACAACAACAATTCAACACTGCAAAATCTGTGGGCTGCAGCAAAGGCTGTGCTAAGAGGGAAGTATATTGCAAGACAGGCCTACCTCAGGAAAGAAGAACAATCCCATATGAACAGTCTAAACTGACAAGTAACAAAACTTGAAAAAAAGAACAACTGAGGCCCAAAGTCAGTAGAAGGAGGGACATCATAAATATTAGAGCAGAAACAAATAAAATTGAGAAGAATAAACAATAGAATCAATGAAAGCAACAGCTGGTTCTTTGAGAAAATAAACAAAATAGATAAATCTCTAGTCAGACTTATCAAGGAAAACAGAGAGTCTACACACATAAACAGAATCAGGAATGTAAAAGGAAAAATCACCATGGACACCACAGAAATACAAAGAATGAGAGAATACTATGAGAAATTACATGCTAACAAACTGGATAACCTAGAAAAAATGGAAAGCTTTTTAGCAAAATATAACCTTCCACAGCTGAGCCAGGAAGAAACAGAAAATCTGAACAGACCAACTACCAGCAATGAAATTGAACTGGTAATCAAAAATCTACCTAAGAACAAAACCGCTGGACCAGATGGCTTCACTGCTGAATTATATCAAACATTTAGAGAAGACCTAATACCCATCCTCCTTAAAGTTTTCCAAAAAGTTGTAGAGGAGGGAGTATTCCCAAACTCATTCTAGGAGGCCACCAACACTCTAATACCAAAAGCAGGCAAAGACACCACATAAAAGAAAATTACAGACCAATATCCCTGATGAACATATATGCAAAAATACTCAACAAACTATTAGCAAACTGAAGTCAAAAATGCATCAAAAATATAATCCATCATGATCAAGTAGGACTCAACCCAGGGATGCAAGGATGGTACAATATTAGAAAATCCATCAACATCAACAAAAAGAAAGACGAAAATCACATGATCATCTCCACAGATGCTGTAAAAGCATTAGACAAAATTCAACATCCATTCATGACAAAAACTCTCAACAAAAGGTGTATAGAGGGCAAGTACTGCAACATAATAAAGACCATATATGACAAACCCACAGCCAAGATCATACTTAACAGCAAGAAGCCGAAAGCTTTTCCTTTAAAATCGGGAACAAGACATGGATGCCACTCTCCTCACTTTTATTCAACATAGTTTTGGAGGTCCTGGCCATGGCAATCAGAAAACACAAAGAAATTAAAGGCATCCAGATTGGCAAGGAAGAAGTTAAACTGTCCCTGTTTGCAGATGACATGATATTGTATATAAAAAACCCTAAAGAATCCACTCCCAAACTACTAGAACTAAAATCTGAATTTAGCCAAGTTGCAGGACAGAAAATTTATACACAGAAATCTGTTGCATTCTTATACTCTAATGATGAACTAGCAGAAAGAGAAATCAGGAAAACAATTCCATTAAAAATTCCATCCATAAGAATAAAATACCTAGGAATAAACCTAACCAAGGAAGTGAAAGACCTATAGTCTGAAAACTACAAGACACTCATGAGGCAAATTAAAGAAGATACCAATAAATGGAAATATATCCCATGCTCATGGATAGGAAGAATTAATATTGTCAAAATGGCCATCCTGCCTAAAGCAATCTACATATTCAATGCTATTCCTATCAAAATACCAAGAGCATTCTTCAATTAATGAAAGCAAATATTTCTAAAATTCATATGGAACCACAAAAGACACCGAATAGCCAAAGCAGTCCTGAGAAGGAAGAATAAATCAGGGGGTATTACGCTTCCTGACTTCAAGCTCTAGTAAAGCCACAGTAATCAAGACTATTTGCTATTGGCACAAGAACAGACCCATAGCCCAATGGAACAGACTAGAGAGCCCAGATATAAACCCAAGCATGTATGGTCAATTAATATATGATAAGTGAGCCATGGACATACCATGGGGAAATGACAGCCTCTTCAACAACTGGTGTTGGCAAAACTGGACAGCTACATGCAAGATTAAGAAACTGGATTATTGTTTAACCCCATACACAAAAGTAAACTCAAAATGGATCAAAGAACTGACTGTAAGTCATGAAACTATAAAACTCTTAAAAGTCTTAGAAGAAAACATAGGCAAAACTCTGTTGAATATAAACATGAGCTGCTTTTTCCTGAACTCACCTCCTCGGGCAAGGGAAATAAATGCAAAAATGAACAAGTGGGGCTACATCAAGCTAAAAAGCTACTGTACAGCAAAGGACACCATTAGGATAAGAGAAAGGCATCCTACAGTATGGGACAATATATTTGTGAAAGATGTATCCAACAAGGGATTAACATCCAAAATATATAAAGAGCTCACTGGCATCAACACCCAAAAAGCAAATAACCCGATTAAAAAATGGGTGGAGGATATGAAGGGACAGTTCTTCAAAGAAGAAATTCAGATGGCCAATAGGCACATGAAAAGATGCTCCACATCACTAATTATCAAGAAAATGCAAATTAAAACCACAATGAGATATGACCCCAAACGTTAGGATGGCCAACATTGAAAAGAGTAGGAACAACAAATGCTGACAAGGATGCGTAGAAAGGGGGACCCTCCTACACAGCTGATGGGGATATAAATTAGTTAAACCATTATGGAAAGCAAGATGGAGTTTTCTCAAAAAACTAAAAATAGAAATATCATTTGACCTGGGAATTCCACTCCTAGGAATTTACCCAAAGAAAACAAGTTCTCACATTAAAAAAGACATCTGTTCCCCTGTGTATATTGTAGCACTATTTACAACAGCCAAGATGTGGAAGCAACTTAAGCATCTGTCAGTAGATAAATGAATAAAGAAGTGGTGTTACATATACACAGTGGAATACTATTCAGCCATTAGAAAGAAACAAATCCTACCATTTGCAACAGCATGGATTCAGCTAGAAGATATTGTGCTCAGTGAAATAAGTCAGGCAGAGAAAGAAAAATACCAAATGATTTCCCTCATTTGTGGAGTATAACAACAACACAAAACTGAAGGAAGAAAATAGCAGCAGACTCCCATTCTCCAAGAAGGGACTAGAGTTTACCAAAGGGGAGGGTTGAGGTAGGGCAGGTGGGAAATGAGGGAGAATGAAAGGCTTGGACTTTATCTGTAACTGCTTCTGGTATCACTTTGGTCTGACCCAACCAGACGACCCCCAAGTATTTGACAGACAAACCATGTCCCTGAACCTTGGTGCTGTTCACAGCCCATCCTTTCTGTGTAAATGTTTTAGCAATCTAGGTGCTGCACCTTCTAGATCTGAAAGAGAATCGGACATGAGCATGACATCATCAATATAATGGTGCAGCCACACCATTGGTGGTTTCTCCCATGTAGCCAAGTCCTGAGCTACAATTCCATGAGAGATGGTGGGGCTGTGGAGGTATCCCTGTGGAAGGATCGTGAAAGTCCATTGCCATCCTTCCCATGTGAAGGTAAATTGCTCCTGCCATTCCTGTTCAATGTCAATGGAAAATAAAGCATTAGCAAGATATACCACATAATGGTATGTTCCTAGTTCATGGCTGAGGGTATCCATCAGTTCTGCAATAGAGGGGACAGCAGCATGCATAGTGGGTATGACTTTATTCAATTCTCTATATTCCACAATCATAAGCCAGGAGCCATCTGCTTTTTTACTGGCCACACTGGGGAACTGAAAGGACTATGGATGAGCTTTATAATATCCACTTTTTCAGTTCCTGAAGAGTTTCTTCAATTTCTTTATGCCCTTCTGCAGTTTGTATTGTTTGGTATTAGTCATCCA
Organism: Phataginus tricuspis; assembly: GCA_029783875.1. NCBI lineage: Eukaryota > Metazoa > Chordata > Mammalia > Pholidota > Manidae > Phataginus > Phataginus tricuspis. The sequence continues at coordinate 4,308,678 of JAQQAC010004253.1, read as the reverse complement.
CTGAGGCACAGGCAAGCTATGGGCGGGTGCCTAGCATGTCCCCTCAGAACTGCCTTCACCACCATGTACTCTCAGTCTGAACGCACCTGCAGTGGTCTGCAACCATAGACCCTGTGAGATATTAATCCCCAAAATATAATCAGGGATGGGTGAAATATACACAGTATAATCTTCTGGAGATAGACGCCCCATTCCCAAAGGGATCTGTGCTTGTTTCACTGTGATAGCCTTACCCTAATATCCATCTATTATTGTGGAGGTCCCGGGGAGCCACTCAGGGTTACCACGAATCGGTGAACATTCAGCCCCTGTGTCCACCAAGCCAGGACATGTTGTATGTTCACTGGGGACCAATGGATAGCTATTTCAACATGTGGCCTCTGGTAACCCCCTGGTCCCTCAGGGCAGGTACCTCGACCTTCCCCTCAGTTGAACCATATTCCCCAATAATCTTCCTGTGTGGGCTCAAGTGAGGCTGGCTTGCTCTCTAGCAGGAAGTCTTGCAAACACACAGGCTGGACTTGTGGCTCTGTCTCTGACCTCTGCCTCTTTGGTGTTAATGGTGGGAACTGCTGCTCTGGTTTCAGTTTTTGCCACAGCTCTAGTAAGATCTTATTTGACTTCCCATCTAATTTCCTTATGTCTGCTCCTGCCCATATTAAATCAACCCACATCTAGGTCCTCGTAATCCTCATAACCTTCATGGGGCCCTTTAAATTATTCTTGTGATTAGCCCGCCTTATTTCTTTCCATGTCCTCATAGCTTCAGCCTCTCCTAAGTCTGATACTGTACGTGTCACCTTGCTTATGGGCTGCTCTAAGTGAGGAGAAAGAATGGCCACTATAGACCCAAAGAAGAATGTGGGTGCTGTTTGAAGCACAATATTTTCATCCCAGTAGTGAAAGTCTCTTCATCTGGGCCATGATTCTGTGGACTATTGATGGCATTTCTTATGCCTAGCTCCCATAACACCTGTTGGAATTCAGCATACATCTGGAATTCAGCAGTAGAAGATTGTAGATCACTCTGATTCAGCAACACAGCATGAAGTGCAGCCATAAGCCAATCGAGGAGGGAGTGATTCCCTGGGGTCTGACGTGCACTTTCTAACTGCTGCCTCAAGGTGGGCTGAACCATCAGGGAAGCCATCTTTCCCATGTCTGATCCCAAAAGAACAATTCCATCCATCCCTAAGTCCCACAGATGCAGGAGCCAATCTGATATTGTCTCCGAGGGTTTCTGCCTAAACCGGGAGCCCAAATTCACCAGCTCAGCCTGAGTGTAGTGGCAGAGCATGGAGTGCTCCACGACCTGGTAAGGGGGCTGTGCCTCTCTTTGGTGAACTCTGGTTGCTAGCTCTTTATGTTTTTTACAACCATTGGGTGTGCTTTCAATAGAGTGGGGGTCAGTGTCCCCTGCACTACCCATTCATCCTTCCCCAGCTCCTCCATTTTCAGGGCTAATGGGACCTTTCTCTCCCCTCCCCTGAGTGCCTCCTCTGCTCCATCCTTTACCTTTTCTACAGTGCCTCACAGCAATGCTAGCTCAGTCTTCAGCAGCTCTCTTACCTTCACCTCAATTATTCACAGCTGGCGTTCTCATGCCACCACCGCTTGTGCTTCCCTCAGGAGTTCGTCTTTTTCCTTTATGGCCTTTTCCTCTTTCAGAGCTCCTGGCAGCACTGCCATATTGTTCTGTAAGGAATCTTTTCCTCTTCAATGGCACCTCGCTGCCAGCATTCTCGTGTTGCCTGCTCTTGCATCAATGCCATTTCCTTCTTCAGTGAATCCACAGAAGTTTGAAGCTCGTGTTCTCATGCCACCATTTCTTGAGTCTTTTTCAGGAGTGTGCTGTTCTCTTCTGCAGGCTTTTTTAATACTGTGAGAAGCAGCCAACCCGCAGTCCCTACTGCCTCACAGGACCTCTGTCTTTCAAAAGATCTACTTACTATACCAAGGGCCACCCCTATTGCCTCAGGTATCACCTCCACTTGCCTCCAGTCCTGGGGTGGGGCCCAGTCCTCTAGGAGGCAAGCCACCTCAGACCACATTCCCCTTGGGGGACAATCCACTCCCTCCCCATTCACAGGGGCAGCCCGCTGAAGCACCCCTCCCATAAGGGCAGCCTGTCTTTTTCCTTGGTCAACAATGAACCCCGCCGACTTCACCAGTTGTCTTGCCAGTGGGTTTCAGCCCCAGGAAGTTCACTATGGATTCAGTGTGACCAAAGAAGTGACAGTAGAACATTTCATCGGTGTGAAAGGGTTTATTACCCGGCTTGCTCTCCCTGCGGTAGGTCGAGCACTAGCATCTCTGCCTCTGCCCAGAGCACTGGGCCGACCTCTCTATATAGCACAATAATAGCTCATTGCCTATGGGTGTGGAAGCAGTAGCCTAGCAACAGGCCAGTTACATCATCAGTTGGTTTAATTTCAGTGTGGAACCCCAAATTCCCCACAGGGGTAAAGTCCCCTTTAAACTCACAGGTATCTAGCTGGCTCTAGGAATTGACAGGGGAGCATATGAACAATTGTCAGAGATTATAGGGCTAGTCTATCTAGTCAGCCTTAAATTCCCAGCTGTTTTATATTTGTTCTTTGCTATTTTTCTTACAGTTTTCACATCATGGACAAAATAACCATTTTAAATAAAAGAAAAAAACAAAATCTAATAAAAAGGTAGGATTGACTTCATGGATTAGTATATTCAGTTACTCATCCCACATCAATAACATTTTGCTCATTCAATTTTCTGTCACTCATTCATTCAGATATCCTGTATTCACTTAAAAATATTTATGACTTTAGTAACTTGTGCCAGATGCTATATTTGGCATTTATAACAGAAAATCAATACATGATTCCTATCCTTGTGGTACTCATAGACATGTGTGAGACAGGCTTGTAAATAATTATAGCGTACAGACAGCATCAGTATTATAAAGTGTCCTGGCAGTGCTCTTTTTACGAAGGCTGAGTAAGGCTTTACAGAGCTGGCACTGTGTGAGGTGGGTTAAAGAATGAGTAGAAACCACCAGATGAAAAGGGGCTGTGTATTTAGGCAACAGGAACAGCAAATCTCAAGTTATTTATGTAACAGGCCATTAAGTGCATTTTTAATGTTCCACCATAAAACCTTAATTTCAAATATTTGAAACGGTGTTCTGATAATTCTGAATCACATGTCTTGATTCAGTCTGAAAAAATAGCCATTTAATTTTTAGCTGAATTATAGAAAAAGTATGTTTCCCTCTCATATACTGTTTTTCTTTTTAAATGGATTCTCTCAACTCTGCATTGAGTGAGAGAAACAAAGAAACTCCAAGATTTACCTTCTAAATATAGTTTGCAAGTTATCTTGTCTTTTTGCAAAGAACACTGAAATGTAACTCCACTTTTCTTTTAAGTTTAACATGGGTAGCTGTTGAACCACTGTGTTGTACACTTGAAACCAATATAAGATTGTATGCCAATAATAGATCAATGAAAAAATTGCATCTGTTTTGTGTTAGTCCAGAATTAAAATTCTGATTGCTTACTAGCCCTAAGATATTGAAATGGGTATATAAAACCACTTAGTTTCTTTACTTATAAAGATATTTTTCTTACAAAGCTGGCAAGTCATGAGTTTCTTCATAAATGTTGGTATCTCCCCTTTCTTTTAACCTCTTATAGAACTTGAAATCTGAATTTAGTGGTTTCTGTAGCATCCATCATTTTTTGACCAGTTGCCTACCAATTAAAATTTATGCCAAATTGAAAGCACCATTTTTCTTTCAGAATGTCTGTCTTGCCAATGGGTTTCAACCCCAGGCAAGTTCAGTATAGATTCAATGAGACCAAAAAAATGACAATGGAACATTCTTGAGGTGAAAGGGTTTATACCCAACTTTATTTCCATGGTGGCAGGTCAGTCATTAGAATCCCATCGACTCAGAGTGAGTTTGCATTAAACAAGCCGGTCTCTGCCTCTGAGCCTCTCTGCCTGCACAGCCGTCTCAGTCTCAGTCCTCAGCACTGCCACCACTCCCATCTCTGCTCTCCTGCAGCTGTGCAGCCCTACAGCCGTGCAGCAGCCCAGAGCATTGGGTGGAGCTCTTTATATAGAGTCAATAACAATGGATTGCCGACATGTGGGTACTGAGCAAGCTGACCAGGGCCAGGTGAGAATCCTGGTCACAGGAACCTTCACTTTCTCCACAGTATCATTTAAAATAAATATTTCAGTAGACCACTGTGCGGAAAATTGAAGTTCCTGTGGCCAGGATCCTCACCTGAACCTAAACACTTGATGATGTCATTGGCCTTCTGCTAGGTTACCTCTTTCACACCTGTGGGCAATAAGCGATCATTGACTGAGTCACTATGTAAAGAGCTCTGCCTGATGCTCTGGGGGAGGTAGAGATGAAGGATTGCAGACCTGCAGACTGTTGGTGCTTGACCTATCTCAGGGAGAACAAAGCCAGGTAATAAAAACCCTTTTAACCCCAAGAATATTCCATTGTCATTTTTTGGTCTCACTGAATCCATAGTGAAGTTGCCTGGGGCTGAAACCCATTGGCAAGACAACATAATTTAAACATGCAGATTGGTCTTCAAGACACTAACTTGCAGTATGGGATGTTGGCATTAATTTTAAAAATAGGAGTTTCAAAATTGCTTTGAGTAATGACAGCCTTATTTTAAAAAACAGAATTTTCAGAATTAGATTTGAAAGAGTAGTGCTTGATATTTATATGACAGATGAAACTTGAATGCTTTTATATTCCATAAAGGGAAGAGTCTAATTCTCATTCAAACCAGTTTCATATTTCTGACATTTATTTATCATTGGAACTAGAAAAAAATATATATAATTAATTACTTCAGTAATGCAAAATTCTTTAATAAATAAAGTGAATTTTAGTGTAGTGGAAGGAAGCATCAGTGAATGAAAAAATATAAAATATGGAGTTAACAGTCTCAGATTAGATCCTATTCATTTACTGAACTGAGGATACATTTCTGTACCATTTTAAATTGATGAATATAGTTATTCTTTGTAGTGGTGTGGATAAAATGAGAGGTCCTGTGGCCAGGATTCTCACCTGGCCCTGGTTGATTAGCTCACTGCACACCTTTGGGCAATACATGGCTGTTGATTCTATGTAAAGATCTCCGCCCAGTGCTCTGGGCGTGACACGGTGGCATGGCTGCAAGGCTACAGGAGAGCAGAGCAGAGGCTGCAGTGGTGGCAGCGCCGAGGACAGAGGCCCAGAGGACGGCTGTGTGGGACGACTGTGCAGAGAGGCCCAGAGGATGGCTGTGTAGGACGAGTGTGCAGAGAGGCCCAGAGGACTGCTGTGCAGGACAACTGTGCAGACAGAGGAGCCCAGAGGCAGAGACCAGCTTGCTCCATACAGACTCGCTCTGAGTGAACGGGATTTTAGTGACTGACCTGCCACCTGGAAATAAAGTTGGGTATAACCTTTTCACCCCAAGAACAGTTTTGCTGTCAATTTCTTTGGTCACATTGAATCCATAGCAAACTTGCCCAGGGCTGAAACCCATTGGCAAGACAAGTGGACATTTTTATTTTCTTTTTCCTTCTCTTTATTTTATTTTTTCTGTCTGATATCTACCCCCACTCTTATTTTGTGATATTTCTTTGTGGCAGGAAATGCCCCGATCTCCCTGTCATTAGAACCAGAGACTTGACATGTGACCTAGTGTCTTGCCCATGAGTTTCAGGCCTTGGCAAGTTCACTATGGATTCAGTGAGACCAAAAAATGACAATGGAACGTGCTTGGGGTAAAAGGGTTTTTTTACCCAGCTTGTTCTCCCTGTGATAGGTTGAGCACTGGAATCACATCTGCATCCAACAATCTGCAGATCTGTAATCCTCCTTAGTCTCTGCCGCTGCCCAGAGTACTGGGCAGAGCTCTTTATATAGTGACTCAGTCAGTAATAGCTTATTGCCTACGAGTGTGAAACAGTAGCCTAGCAGCAGGCCAGTTACATCATCAAGTAAGTAGTTTAGGTTCAGGTGAGGATACTGGCCATAGGAACTTCAATTTTCCCCACACCTAGGCTCAGCCAACCAACTGCCTTTAGGAAATGCTTGATTTAAAAAATTCAAAGACAAAAGTTAGGTTACAATTTATTCACAGTGACATTTTCTTGGGGCAAAAGGTATCTAATGCCTGGCCTCTGGTCACCCACCTCTGTGTTCTTTAACATTTCCAAAACTGAACTTCAGATCTCCAGTTGTCAACTCCCAGTATGATCCTACAATAGATTCTTGCTCTTCTAAGTCCACTAGGGTCATTTTCTGTTGCTTGCAAGCAAATACCCTGACCGACACACCTACTGTAGAAGGTTGAATAAATGACTACTTAAATATATTAAGACATAGTCCTGGAGCTTGTAAATGTTGCATTCTTTGGAAAAATGGTTCTTTGAAGATGTAATTAAATTATGGGTAAAATACGTTGACAGGAGAGAATAACTAGTGTCACTAAAAGAGAGAGGCAGAGAAAGATTTACACAGGAAGGAGGATTATGTGAAGATGGAGGCAGCAATTGGAATGATGCAGCCATAAGCCAAGGAATGCTAGAGCTCTAAGAGGTCACAGGTGGAATCTCTCCTAGAGCCTTTGCAGGGAGTATGGCCACCACACTGATATTAGAATTCTGACCTACAGAACTTGGAAATAAATAATTTTGTTGTTTTAATCCTAAAGTCTTAATTCTGATGTTGTATGACTCTACTCAGAGTGACTAGGATTGAAATCAAAGTCTCTTTGGCTAAAGACAAACTTCTTTTTCCTCTAGATTTTGGTCCTTCAAATCTAGTAATGATGATGGAATCCAGAAATTTGAGAAGAAATAAGTGACGAAATAGAAGGGTTAATCTTAGAAGGCAGGATTTTTTGAAATCTAAGACTTTTGATAAAGTGTGGCAGATTGAACATAAAGCATGGCAGCTTGAACACATATGTTTATCTCTAAGTCTTACTAAAGTGGTAGTAATTGAATATGAAAAGTATAAATCCTACAAATTAGGGGAGAAGACAGCAGGAAAAGTTTTGGAGACTGGAAAGCATATTTATGAATGGTAACTGATTTTGACAAAGAAAGCAAAACCTAAGTGACTGGAGATCAGGAGTGGACCAGGTTGGGGGAAGTGGGATAGCTGAGAGGATGGGGCCTATGGATAATGTGAAGATTCCTATGTCCAGGATTCTCACCTGGCCCCGTTGGCTAGCTCACTACACACATGTGGGCAATATGTCATTATTGACTCTATATGTAGAGCTCCACCCAGTACTCTGGTGACACGGTGGCATGGCTGCTGGACAGCTGCAGGGCTGCACGGCTGCAGGAGAGCAGAGGCTGGAGTGGTGTCTGCGCCGAGGACAGAGACAGAGTCTGTGGCAGGTGCAGAGAGGCCCACAGGCAGAGACTGGCTTGCTGCATGCAGACTTGCTCTGAGTGGACGGGATTCTAGTGATTGACCTGCCACTGTGGGAATAAAGTTGGGTATAACCCTTTCACCCCAAGAACATCCCATTGTCATTCCTCAGTCTCATTGAATCCATACTGAACTTGCCCGGGGCTGAAACCCATTGGCAAGACAGGGCCCAAAGGTATTTCTTTAACCACAGAACCTAGAAAGGCTGAGCAAGTAGTGGTCCTACGTATCTCTCTGAAATCATTGGAACTCCATTTCTTCTCCTCTTATCAATGATGCTTTGTCTCTACACCAGAAGAAGATGGAAATTTACTGTCTAGAGAAGTTGAACCAGAGGAGCAATTGACTCAGGGAAACAAGACACAGAAATTGATGTGGAAAAGGATGAGGACAATAACCTCAAGGATATTAGATGGAATTTTGCAAAGAATAGTAATAAGTTGACCTTTCTCGCATTGCCTTAGTTCCTAGAATGCGGACATTTCAACCTCAGTTTTGGATGATTTGGCATAATCTGGGTAGACATGGGAGCTGGGGGGGTATAAATATGGGATATTTTCTTTTTGTATCAATTATCTCAATGAAATGTAAAATATGATTCAAGATCAAGTAAAAGTAAAAGGGATGGATTGGGGGTTATAAAGTTTAAGGAGAAAAGAGAAAGGGTGAACTAGCCATATGAGGAGTGGAAATTAAAGCACAAGAGTTAAAAATAGAGGCTAATTCTTAATGAGAAGGTGGTAAATGGATCAAATTCTCCAGGAGAGTGCCTAGATTTTGGTACCACTGCCATTCTCTAGTAAAAGGAACCAGGGCTCCTTGGAGAAATTCTCAGACTGGGGTAAGAAATATGCAAGATGAGCCCACAGCATCTTGGAGTGCCAGAGAATAAGAAAGTGCTTAAAGAGAAAATGGAATGATGAGAGGTATGTCAAAAGGACACAGAAGCCAGCCAAAGGTGCTTATGATGGCCAAAGCTGGAACAATTTGAGCAAAAAGTAAATACATAGTTTTGAATTATAATCCAAAATATAAAATAAGTAGTCATGGTTCATACTGATATAAAAAATGATTAAATAAATAAGAAAAAGAAACATTCCTCAAGGCAGAAGAATTGCAAATAATTTATGTAGATACTCCACCCTCAAGGAGATAGAATCTCTCAGGGAGATAGAATCTGACACTGCGCTCCTTAAGTTTGGTCTGGGCAGAGTAACTTTCTTCCAAAGAGTACAGTACAGAAAAGGGAAAACTACATAGGAGAAAACTAGCAAGCACTGCTTTAGCCAGGTGATCAAGGTTAACATCAAGAGCAAAAAGACACGATGATAATATGTCAATTTGATTTGATGTGATGAGACCAATACTTGACTTCTGTACTTTTCCTCTCCCAAACCCATAAGTTGGTCTAATCATGTGAAAGACATCAGACAAATCTACAGCCTGAAAAATACTAGATCCGTATGCGCCCGAACTGTCAAGGAAAGTCTGAGAAACTGTCACAGCCAGAAGGAGATGTGGATAAATGTAAGAAGATACCATGTAGGGAATCTTGAAAGAGAAAAATAACATGAAGTAAAAACTAGGAAAATTGAATGAAGGATAGGCATTAGTTAATCATAATATATCGATTCATTGTGAAAAATGTAGGTAATAAAATAATAATAGGGGAAACTACGTGTCGGATACATAAGAGCTCTCTTCACCATTTTTCTGTAAACCTATTCTAAAATTTAAAAGCTCATTTAAAAACAAATACAGTAAAGAAAAAAGAAAAAAAAAGGTCTCCAGAGAATGAATAATTTCTGGAAAAGGACCGCCAAACCAGGTAAACTGGGAGGACAGGCAGTGGTATTCAGAGAAGTCAGTATTTTAGAGATTGTATATTATTTGGGGATGACACTACCAAGAATATGGTCCAGGGCAGGGCGCCTTATGTGGCGGTGACCAAGGACCAGAAAGGTGAAAAACTAAGAGGCTGATACAAATAAAATCGTGCTGATGGGTATTGAAGCTGTTTAGGATGGCGTCAGAAACAAGGATGGGAAAGACTGTGGGGCGTCCTTGTTTCACTGCAAAGTGATCTTAGAGAAGCTTTTTTGCGGCACATGGAATTCTATGAAGGTGAGCTGAATGAGATGCTAATTTCTAACTAAAACTGATCCATAAGTAATAACAGATCCCCTTTTCAATAACTTCAGTCAGCTTTCAGAGGAGTGGATAGTGTCTAGTTTTACCAGAGCAACAAATTATCAAAATTAGCAGTGAAGTCAGCTGTTTTTCTCTATGTGGGGTATGCTTAAACAGGAGCATATGCTGGTGTTTAATATTCAATCGGCCTTCTGCAATATGGCAACAAATTCAAGCTCCAGTGGTCCAGAGAAAATAAGAGTTTGTTTGTAATTGTTTACATAAGTAGAGTCACAGCAGTTAAAAAGACCTTTGAAGTAGGTCTTCTAATTTTCTGTGTTGGAGCTTGGAGAAATAATGGAGCTGCAGAAAAGAAGCGCCAGATTAAATTTAAGCCAGCAAGTTCAACTATTATTTTATGTTTTCTGATATTTTTTAAGTCACTTTTTAATGGTGCCACAATTTTTAAGCACTTCACGGTTTTCATGGGTTTGATATGTTGCACTTACCTGAGGCAGGAGGAATGGATATTATTATCCCAATTTTACTAATGTGAAAACAGAAGCTGAGAAACGTTAAATCACTTTCTCAATGTCAGCATAGCTAGTAAGGGACAGATTCTGACCTGGAATGCACATTCTCTGATTTTTTTTACTAGATTACTGGTTTATTACAAAAGGTTATAACTCAGGAACAGCCAGATGGAAGAGATGCATAGAGCAAGGAATGGGGAAAGAACAAGGCACTTCGAAGCCTTCTCCCAGTGTGCCACTCTCCCCAGTCCTCCTTGGGTTCCCCAAACCAGAAGCCCATTCTTTCGGGTGTCTATGGGGTCTTCATTACATAGGCATGATTAGTTAACTTATTGGCCATTGGAGACTGATTTCAACCTCCAGCCCACCTTCCCTACCTGGAGGTCAGGGGATGGGACTGAAAGTTCCGACCTTTCAACCACACCCTCTGGTTTCAATCTAGTGTTTTTTCCTCACTACATCACAGAACTCATTACTGTTGGCTCAGAAATCTCTACCTTATTAAGTGGTCATTTACTGTGTCTTTATTGTTCTTTTTCATAGAAAAAAAGCAGTAAAACAAATTTAAATAAAGCATTTGAAAATGTTTATATGACTTTCATTTGAAAATCAGTATCACTAGTCTATACACTCCCTAATATCAAGAACCCTATTTTGCTTACTATTAAATCTCGTGTTGAGCCTTGTACCTTCACATAGTAGGAACTCAATAAATTTTGAACAAACAAATACATAAACCCATTTTCAAAATAATCCTTGAATATTCAACAGTAGTAAGTATGCCTTGAATATCTTTAGGCAGTATATTTCCATTGGAGACAAAATTGAGCTTAGGTTCAGACCTAAGCTTCATATTTTTTTATTAGTTTCCTCATCTAAAAAATAGTCTTTAATATCTTTAGCATTAAATTATACAGTATAGTAAAATAAAGGAGTTCTTAGATTGAGTTCATTGATGTTTGTGATAGATTAAATGATTGGCCCTAATTCTTACCCTTCCCTGTATCTATTCCTTTTGTTATTTAGCTTTATAATTCCTCCCAAAAATGGTTCTTTGATATTGGGCTCGGCTATGAGACTGGCTTTGGCCAGTGGAATACAGCAGGTGTGATGCACACAGGGCACTGACCTCAGCTTACCTTATGGGAGCATCTCTTGTGTATCTGCCAGTCTCCGAAGAGCATGTCCTGGCTAGATTGCCGGTCCCACGAGGAAGATAAGCTAACACATAAGTGAGAAATATATGGCTGTTCTGTATGCCAGTGAGATTTTAAACTTTTTATTATGCAGCAATATTTTATTAGTAACCTGTTCTAATTCTGATCATTCTCCATGATAGGGGTTGAGAGGAAAAAAAATTAGAACTGAGGAGTGGTTTTACTTATTCTGTTCTTTAACATTATTTTGTGTGTCCCAAGTGCTAGATTTTTTGTTCATGAAAACTTCAGCCATCTTTTAAAGTTTTGTTACTATATCCTTGGTTAAAATACCCTTTCTTCCACCTTATATATAAGCCCTTTGAAAATATGAGCGCCTTTGACAGTTTTTTTATAGATCACTTTCCTTACTCACCAGAATCCAGTATGAGAATCTCCCATTCTTCTAGATCCATCTTCCCTTTATAGGTTTATGCTTATCTATAACTTTATACTATTTGTTACTCTGTTGTCTTGGGCATCTGTTTCAAACCCTACCTACACCTGGAAGGGTCTTCAAGCTCAGACTCTTGGGCCATCCATCCCCACTGACTTCCTGGAGTGGGATCAAGGAATCTCTTTTTGAAATTTTTTCTTGAAAGGATTCTTGCACTGCAAACTTTTTAACAGTCTGGCAGAGTTCTCTATTTCTTAGCTATTAAAGCAAAAGAATGACATGACCACTTTTCCCCCAATGTGGCCTTCATTTCCACTTTACTAACTGGTTCTTCCTTGTTTATTAGAAAGGAGACTAGGAAAGTATGACCCTGTATTTTTCCCACAAACTTCAGAGATCTACAAGTCAAAATATGAAAAAATGAAACTCTACTTCTGACAGAAAGTATTTCTAGTAAATATTACTGATAATTAGTGTCTTCATTATTATTCTATCTAGCTTCTGTGGGATGTTTAAACATTTTTTTTTTAAATTTAAAAGTGTTACCCGTATTGTCTCTCCAGTTAGGCATGGGAACATCCTTTCAGGATTCTTTTCATTTCTACCAATTCTACTCTTTAGTTTATGGGTTTCCAACACAAATATCCCAGGTCTTTTGCCTATATAAATTAATTTAATCTTTGGTAATATATAATGATGGATGTAAAGGGAAACTAACTCCAATTTGCAAATGAGGATACTGAGTCTCAGAGAGATTGTTAGTTACTTGTTTAATGTATAGTTTGTAAGTAAAAAACTAGATTTAAATCAAGGCCTGTTTTACTTCAAAAGACCATGATCTTTCTACCATTTCACATTGCTTTGTGCTAAACCAAGTTAAATTGAAATTATCTTGAATTCTCTCCTTTGTTTCCAAGAAACATTTCTTTATTTTAAATGGATATGTATATCTATCTACATATATATTATGGAAATTTTATTATATACATTTATACATACTATAAAATGTTTTATATGCTGAAAAGTACATGCATCTATCTATATATGTCATGGAAATTTTATTTTATACATAGTTATATATACTATAAATATTCCATGATTCCTGGGAAAAAATTTCATTGGAATTTTTGGCTAAAATATAAAAAGTAGTAGTTTGAAAAGAGCAACATGAAAATAAAGGCTGCTAATACCAAAATCCCCAAAATAAGCTCAGACCGCATATATACCTTCTAGTTTTTAGTCATCCACAATTTAATTATTGCTACACAGCCCCAGAGTATATTTGCCAGTTTGAAAGGTTGCTATTTGAGTTGATAGTCCAGATGCATGGTGGGTGGGCCTAAATGTTGCAAAAAGGATATCCTAGAAAATCTTAAGTTTTTGCTTTCTCTAGTAGGCTCTGAGGTTCTAACATTTAGAAAATACCACATTCGAACACTTAAGGAAATTAATTATTGACATGGAAGAGAATCTACATGAAGACCAGTTTTCTAAAATTTAAGGTCCTGTTTCTCTGGGCTTGTTCTTTTTTTAAAAGAGCAGCAGTGACCCCATGAAAAATATTAATTGCTTAGAAATATACCAAGTATTCATGGATTTAGTCCAGGCATTATCATTCTGCTGGATTATATGTTTTCCAAACTATTCATGCATCTAGCTTCTCTTTCTGCCTGATTCTCTCTACCTTTAGTTCATTACCCGCCTCATTAAAATTTCCATCAAGGAGAGGACACTTAAATTCAATCCCGTTACTTGCCAACTGCTCTTGCAGAGGCTGCATGTGTTAACAAATTAAAAGCAATGGCTAAGGTGTGGGTTGAGCCTCGCTTCTATTTTCATGTTTTCAGTATCAGCTAAGAAGCAGCAAATGCTCTTTGAATGAACATTGTGTTCAAGGTGGTCTATTAGAAAAAAAACTGAATTTTCAAATAGCTCTGTTCATAAGGAGCTTGTGATAAAGGAGAGAGGAGGCTGTGCTGCATACACAGGGCAATCAAAAGGGGTCATGTATAAAAGATGTGTTCATACATATACATTTGAACATGTGCTCTGCATACAAATAAATACCATCAGGCTTAATGTACATACATAAGGATGGATGTACTGAAAAGAATTACTTTGGTACTAACAATGTAAGTGGAATGAGAGGCTGATCCTCTCAAAGCAAAGATCAGACAAGGATGATTTAAGGAATAAGGAAGTGGGATGGTAAATGGATTGAAAATTGCAGCCCACTGACAGACAGTTGTCCTAAGTGTAATCATTGGATCAATGAAAAGAGCCCAGCAAAAATGGTTACAAAGAAAGACATCCCTATAGCTGATTTCACCACTATGTCCACATAGCTTTCTTGTCATCCCAGGCTTTAAATATGCATTTAATGATATCTGGGAGCAAAGATAAGTAAATGCAATCACTATAATAGATGGTAACTCTTTTTTTTAACCAAAAATACAGGATATGAAATCAGAAAGAAATCTAGAGATTGTCTAGTCCAAAATCCTACAAATTAGTAATCCAATGCTGTGGATGATGAAAAACTTACTAAGCCTGCCCCTTAAGTTCTCCTCATTTCTTCGTGTTGCTTTCACTAGGGTATTATGATTATAAAACCATTCTTTTAATCTTTGAGATACAACCAAAAATGACAAAGAAGTCAGAGACTGGAGAGAGGTTGTTTTTCACCAGTGAATTTGGTGTCGACCAATGTCTAATTCGTTCTGAAAGTGATGATCCAGGACTATGGGATCAAAGGTGAATTCACCAAAGTGTAATTCATTCAAACTCATCCCCCCAACTTCTATTATGGTAAAAAAGATCCTAAGAAACAAAGAACACAAGTCCTTTATTAGATATGCAATTCGCAAATATTTTCTCTCAATCTGTGTCTTGTATTTTATTTTCTTGGCAGTGTCTTTTGGAAGAGCAGGAGTTATTTTTTCTGGTGAGATTCAATTCATCAATCTTTTACTTCATGAATTGTCTTTTTTGTTATACTTAAGAAATCTTTCCCTAACTGAGAGTTACAAATGTTTTCTGTCTTTTTTTCTTCTAGAAGTTTTATAGTTTTAGATTTCAGATTTAGGTGAATAATCCATTATTAGTGAATTTTTGGATATGGTACAGATTGAGATTCTTTTTTTTTTTGTATGTAGATGTGCAATTCCTCATGCACCATTTGTTGAAAATATTATCCTTTCTTCCCAAAATTGCTTTTTCATCTTGATCAAAACCTAGTTGGCTCCATATGTTGTATTGGTCTGCTAAGGCTGCCGTAGCAAATGCTTTAGACTGGGAGCTTTAAACAACAGAAATGAATTTTCTCACTCTTCTGAGTGCTAGAAGTCCAACATCAAGGTTCCAGTAGATTCCATTACTGGTATAAGCTCTCCTCTTGGCTTGCAAATAACTGCTGAGCTCTCTGATGTCTTTTCTTTCAGGACATTTATCCTATCTGATTAGGGCATCAACCTATGACCTCATTTAATCTTAAATACCTTTTTATAAGCTGTATCTCAAAATACAGTCACACTGTGGGCTAGGGCTTCAACATAAGAATTTGGGGGGGACACATTCAGTCCATAACATATATTTTCATCTGTTTCTGGCCTCTTCTATTTCATTGATCTATTGTCTATTTTGAAGTCAACACCAACTTGATTATAGTAATGTTAATTATAGTAGCTTTATAATAAGTTTTGAACCTTGGCAGTGTAAGTCCTCCATATTTGTTTTTTCTGCTGGAATTTTTGAAGAATTGTATTGAATCCATATATAAGAATTGTTTATTTTGATATTATTTTGAGATATTTTAATTGCTAGGATACAATTGAATTTTTTTGTATTTACTATGTGTCTTGCAATGTTTCTGAACTCACTTAAAAATAAGTTTCAGTAGCTTATTTCTGTAGGTTCCATCATAAGGTTTTCTATGTAAACAATCAAGTAATCTGTGAATAAACACATTTTATATCTCCCTCTTCAACCTGGATCCATCTTATTATTATTATTTCTTTTACTTTATTGCACTGGTTAGTGTTTCCAGTACAATGTTGAAAAGCATTGGTGAGAATGGGTATTCATTCCTGATTTTAGTCTTACACCATTATATATTAACTTAGTTAATGTTTGTCATAAAAATTCTCTTGTATTCCCTTTATACTAAAAAACTTTATCATGATTAGATGGTAAATATTAAATATTGTGAAGACCATATGTTTTCTTTTTCAGACTATTATAATAAGTTAAACTGCTTTTCAAACATTAAACTACCCTTGAATTTGGGGAATAAATCACACTTGGCTAGGATGTATTATCCTTTTTGCATTTTTGAATTTGAAGAGTAAAAATTTTGTTAAAAATATTTTTATCTATATTCATGATGGATATTGGTCTATAGGTTTTTTTTTCTTTCAGTCATTTTGTCTGGTTTTGGAAAATGAATAATTATGACTCTATTGAACTAATGGGGAAAAATTCACATCTCTCCAATTTCTGGAAGAATTTATGTAGAATTGGTATTATGTCTTATTTACATGTTTGGTAGAATGTGCTACTGAAGTTATCTGGTCCTGAGGTTGTCTTTGTGGAAAAGTATTTCAATATAAATTCAATTTTGTTAGTAGATACAGAACTATTCAGGTTAATAATTCTTCTTGAGTGAGCTTTGATAATTTGTGTTTTTCAAGAAATACATGTTTTTTTCAAGTATTTTAGTTTGTTGAAAAAGATTGTTAATAAAATTTCCTTATTAGCCTTTACGTATCTGTAGAATCTATAATGATATCACATCTATCATTCCAGATATTAGAAATTTGCATAGTCTTTTTTTCATCTGATCAGTAAGGATAGATATTTAACAATTTTTACTGAGCTTCTCCAACAACCAGCTTCTGGTCTGTTCTACTTTCTCTCTTGTTTTTTATTTTTTATATCAGTGGTTTCCACTCTGATCTTTCATACTCATTTCTTCAGCTTTCTTGGGTTTTATTTATTCTCCTTTTTCTATTTTTCAGGAGTCAGAGTATGAGGCCATTAAGGTGGCAATTTTTTTTCTAAAATAGGTGTACAATGCTGTAAACGTCCAAGTTCTGCTTCAGCAAAAATTCACTAATACAATGTGATTCCATTTTAAGTCAGTTAAAAATACTTTCCAATTTTCCTGCTGATTGACACATGTCACTTACAGTGCATTTATTTACCAAATAACTGTTCATTTTCCAGATACATTCCTTTTTTTTCTTTGGATGAGCAGTAAACTTTAATATCTTTTTTTAAATGGTGGTTACATACACTGAATATAAAATTATCATTTAACCCAAGTTTTTTTCTGCTTAACTAAATTTTTTTGTATCAATTAATATACAATCACGTGAGCAACATTGTAGATTCCAAGTTCCCACCACATATCCCATTACCATCACTGTCTATCAGCATAGTAAGATGCTATAGAGTCACTACCTGTCTTCTCTATGCTATACTGCCTTCCCCGTGCCACCCCCATGTTATGTGTGCAAATTGTAATGCCCCTTATTCTCCTTATCCCTCCCTTTCCACCCATTCTTCCTAGTCCCTTTCCCTTTGGCAACTGTTTGTCCACTCTTGGGTTCTGTGAGTCTGCTGTTGTTTTGTTCCATTAGTTTCTGCTTAGTTCTTATACTCCACAGATGAGTAATCATTTGGTACTTGTCTTTCTCTGCCTGGCTTATTTCACTAAGCATAATACCCTCTAGCTCCATCCATGTTGTTGCAAATGGTAGGATTTGTTTTCTTCTTATGGCTGAATAATATTCCATTGTGTATATGTACCACCTCTTCTTTATCCATTCATCTACTGATGGACACTTAGGTTGCTTCCATTTCTTGGCTATTGTGAATAGTGCTGCAATAAACATAGAGGTGCATCTGTCTTTTTCAAACTAGGATCCTGCATCCTGCATTCTTAGGATAAATTCCTAGGAGTGAAATTCCTGGGTCAAATGGTATTTCTATTTTGAGTTTTTTTGAGGAACCTCCATACTGCTTTCCACAATGGTTGAACTAATTTACATTCGCACCAGCAGTGTAGGAGGGTTCCCCTTTCTCTGCATCCTCGCCAACATTTGTTGTTGGTCTTTTGGATGTTGGCCATCCGAACCGGTGTAAGGTGATATCTCATTGTGGTTTTAGTTTGCATTTCCCTGATGATTAGTGATGTGGAACGTCTTTTCATGTGCCTGTTGGGCATCTGAATTTCTTCTTTGGAGAAGTGTCTATTCATGTCCTCTGCCCATTTCTTAATTAGATTATTTGCTTTTTGTTTGTTAAGGTGCATGAGTTCTTTGTATATTTTGGATGTCAACCCCTTTTCAGATGCATCATTTATGAATACATTTTCCCATACTGTAGGATGTCTTTTTGTTCTACTGATGATGTCCTTTGCTGTACAGAAGCTTTTCAGCTTGATATAGTCCCACTTGTTCATTTTTGCTTTTGTTTCCCTATGTTCATGAAGAAGTCGCTCATGTTTCTGTCCAAGAGATTTTTGCCTATGTTTTTTTCTAAGAGTTTTATGGTTTCATGACTTACTTTCAGGTCTTTGATCCACCGTGAGTTTACCTTTGTGTATGGGGCTAGACAGTAGTCCAGTTTCATTCTCTTACATGTAGCTGTCCAGTTTTTCCAGCACCAGCTGCTGAAGAGGCTGTCATCTCCCCATTGTATATCCAAGACTCCATTATCAAGTATTAATTGGCTGTAAATGTTTGGGTTAATGTTTGGATTTTCTATTCTGTTCCACCGGTCTGTGGGTCTGTTTTGGTGCCAGTACCAAATTGTCTTGATTACTGTGGCTTTGTAGTAGAGTTTGAAGTCAGGGAGCGTAATTCCCCCTGTTTGATTCCTCCTTCTCAGAATTGCTTTGGCTATTCGGGGTCTTTTGTGGTTCCATATGAATTTTAGAGTTATTTGTTCCAGTTCATTGAAGAAAGCTGTTGGTAGTTTGATAGGGATTGCATTGAATCTGTAGATTGCTTTAGGTAGTATAGCCATTTTGACAATATTTATTCTTCCTAGCCAAGAGCATGCGATACATTTCCATTTGTTAGTGTCCTCTTTAATTTCTCCTAGGAGTGTCTTGTAGTTTTCATGGTATAGGTCTTTCACTTCTTTGGTTAGGTTTATTCCTAGGTATTTTATTCTTTTTGATGCAATTGTGAATGTAATTGTTTTCCTGATTTCTCTTTCTGCTAGTTCATCATTAGTGTATAGGAATGCAACAGATTTCTGTGTATTAATTTTGTATCCTTCAACTTTGCTGAATTCATATATTCTAGTAGTTTTGGAGTTAATTCTTTTAGGGTTTTTATGTACAGTATCATGTCATCTGCAAACAGTGACAGGTTAACTTCTTCCTTACAAATCTGGATGTCTTTTATTTCTTTGTGTTTTCTGATTGCCGTGGCTAGGACCTCCAGAACTATGTTGAATAAAAGTGGGGAGAGTGGGCATCCTTGCTTGTTCCTGATCTTAGAGGAAAAGCTTTCAGCTTTTCACTGTTAAGCATGATGTTGGCTTTATGGTAATATATGGCCTTTATTATGTTGAGGTATGTGTCCTCTATACCTATTTTGTTAGGAGTTGTTATCATGAATGGATGTTGAATTTTGTCGAATGCTTTTTTAGCATCTATGGAGATGATCATGTGGCTTTTGTCCTTCTTTTAGTTGATGTGGTGGATGATGTTGATGGATTTTTGAATATTGTACCAGCCTTGCATTCCTGGAATAAATCATGTTGGATGATCTTTTCAAAGTATTTTTTAATTCGGTTTGCTAATATTTTGTTGAGTATTTTTGCCTCTATGCTTATCAGGGATATTGGTGTGTAATTTTCTTTTTTTTGTGTGGTGTATTTGCCTGATTTTGGTATTAGAGTGATGCTGGCCTCATAGAATATGTTTGGTAGTATTCCCTCTTCTTCTACTTTTTGGAAAACTTTATGGAGAATGACTATTAGGTCTTCAATACATGTTTGATAAAATTCAGCAGTATAACCATCTGGTCCAGGGGGTTTGTTGTTAGGTAGTTTTTTGATTACCAATTCAATTTCATTGCTGGTAGTTGGCCTGTTCAAATTTTCTGTTTTTCCTGAGTCAGCCTTGGAAGGTTGTATTTTTCTAGAAAGTTGTCCATTTCTTCCAGGTTATCCAGTTTGTTAGCATATAATTTTTCATATTATTTTCTCATAATTCTTTGTTTTTCTGTGGTGTACATAGTGATTTTTCATTTCTCATTTTTTATTCTGTTTATGGGTGTAGACTTTTTTTCTTGATAAGTCTGGCTAGGGGTTTATATATTTTGTTTATTTTCTCAAAGACCCAGCTCCTGCTCCCATTGATTCTCTCTATTGTTTTATTGTTCTTGATTTTATTTTTTTATTCTCTAATTTTTATTATGTCCCTGTTTCTACTGACTTTTGGCCTCATTTGTTCTTCCTTTTCTAGTTTCGTTAATTATGAGTTTAGAGTGTTCTTAAATCTATATTTAGCTTTTTCTTTTACAAATACATATGGCTGACCACATGAAGATATATGCTATTGTTAGCTTAATGGCTTGCTTAAAAATATATAAATCTGGTGAGAAGCAGAGCCAAGATTCAAACATAAGATTTCAAATATCAACTTCATTTTTTTCCAGGTTATTTGGTAGCTTAATGAAATAACAATTAATAACCTGGGGCCAAGCCTGCTTGTAAACAGACATACAACTTTACTAAAATCTTTTCCCCATTGTTAGAACATAATAAAGAATATTTGTTTATTGATATCTTTGTTTTATGTGATTATTTCAGTATTTTTGCTCCCTTCCTTATGATAAAAGTTTATAAACTTTGAGATTGAGTAGAATGGGGAAATGCCCTTCTTCACTTTAGCTCTTTTCCCCTTTGCAACATGTATTTATCAGTTTGGGTTTGAAATTTCATGGTCTGTTTAACTCAGTGTTGCTGTGTGTGATTCCACAGTGCTCAGTAACATCGATGGACATTCTAGGCACATCCACATGACCTACTGAATGAATGTCCTGGATGCTCTGAGTACATTTTTGCTGATGATATGCTGTGTTCAGGCCAGAGCCCAGGATGGCACCCGAGTAGGGCCCATTCTCTCTGTTGGTTACTGATTTGCTAAGTAAACTTGAATATTATATTGGGTCTCCTAAATCTTAACTCTTCCCATGCAAAGCAAGGCTAATAATAATGTATTTGATTGTGAAGTACTTTGGAAAACTTGTCAGAAAAGCAATATGACTGTACATATTTATTATTTATGAGGTCTAAGAGATACTTGATAGCCCCAGTTTTGTTACTTACAAAAATTATTTCCATAGAAATGGATTAATCAATACTGAACTTGTTAAAAAATATAGAAAACCCACAGAAAATAGTGAGAAACAAATATTCCCTCTTTGGTGATTATCTTCAGCGTTGTTTTTTACCAATTATTCATAGGTCATGTCCATTTCATATCACTAGCGATTTCTCTAGCATCCATTCAGATAATTGGTTACCATAATTAATACTGAATATGAGGTAAAAAAAAAATTACACCATCAAAATATCAATCGCATGAAACTATCTTAACAACAAATGTAACAGAGGAATTCCTGTATATTTAGTTGCTAATATTAACTGATTAATTTGGCCATTGGGAAATGGATTTATTCTCAGCAAGCAAGTGACCTTCTTATATATCTGGCCATGTTCAAAATTATGTCCTCCTTCCTAAACAAATTCCCTCACTAAAATAATAAATATTCTGTGATGCACTCCTTTTTTAGTTGTCTCAGCTCATATTGGTAGGTAGTGCTTAACAACTTTGCCTTTATTTAATAAAAAGTTAAACAAAAGTTTAGTTACTTTGTACCTTTCTCTAAGGAATTAAAGACGTCAGTGGAAAACCTGTAGACCCTATAATGGAGACTTTGATTCTGTGGCCTGGGCTGTGGTTCCTCTTCCTTTTCATACTTAAAGAATGGTAGATACAATACATTTTATTTTATAAAATAGAACAAGAAGGATTAAATCAGCCAGAATTTAAGAAGTCATAAGGGTGCGAAAGAGTTAAAGTTCGATGATAAGGATTAACTAAACCAGAAGTACAGACTTTGGGTCAGTGGTTCTAATAACCTCATGAAGTAGATGAGCATTTAGTTACAGGTGTTCTGCTCAGAAGAGGGTAGGGAACTATCAATACAGAAGTCTAGGAATAGCTGTCCCATCCACGAAGAGAGGTTTGGAAACCCTAGCTCTCCAGTTCAAGTATACAGCACAAAGGTGAGCTACTTGCCTGGGCCTCTGGTGGTAAATGGAATGACACGCTACTCAGAATGCAGTTTTTGAGCCCTAAAGCTTACAGTGTGAGAAATGCTGGAACCTAAAGCAAATAAACTAATATAAAAAATGAACTAGAAAAAATGAATCTCAAAGAGTCCAATCCAATCCCACATAAAACCATGCCACAAGTATACTTCCATAAAATTTCAGTATAGATGAGCCCACAGACAAAATTACAAAATGTACAGTGAAATCTATAGCCATGAGATATAATAGACAGCTGATATAACAGTCAAGCCCATGGAACTACAGGATAATAGAGCCATCAGAAAGAGATTTTGAGATAAGTATTTCAAAATGATAAGAGAAGAATAAAATCAATCAGGCAAATGGCAGTTTGAAGCACAGCGAAATAGAAGACTAGAAATGCAAAATGTAAAACCTGAAGAAAAAGTAAATCCTTGGAGAAGGATACCAAGATCTAAGGAGAAAAATAAAAAGACCCAAAATCACATGCAATGATTCTCTAACTTAAAAAACAGAGCAAAAAAAAGAGACAATCTTTACAAAACACTGCCAGAGTGAAGAAGACAAAGGAATGACTATCAGAAGATTGGTATATTTCTCATGCAAAATAATAAATGACAGAAAATGATGAAAATAATATCTTCAAATGTTCAAAAATTATAATTCTATACCCAGCTAAATTCTTATTGTTAAGCAGATGTGAAGGGAAAACAAAGACTTTTTCAAGGAAACAAGAATGAAAACTTATCGCTGACAATCACAGAACTCAAGAAAGTTCTACTGCAATGAGAAAGAAAGGGAACCCAAAGGAAAAGTAAATTTCAAGAGCAATTAATGAGAGACTGAAAGGACATATATTTATTTTCCCTTAAAATGGCACCAATTCATTTATGTATAATAGGAATTGAAGTCTTTAAACATTTTTTTACTCTCTATATTTTATAATTTTAATTCTGAACATGTATTATTTTCTAATAACAAAGACAGTGAAAATTCTTTTAAAACTTCTAGTTTATGATAATAATTCTCAGCCTTTCCTCAAAGGCTCAACACCTTGGAAATTTTGCTGGTTCTCTGAGAAGTGTTGATTTAGTATCATGAGAGCTTCTTAAGCAATAGAATCAATTGATGTGGATGAGTTTCAAAGTATCATGAAAGCAAGAAGAGACCTAACAATCACAGAGAAGTCATTCTAATGTCGCAGGACAGAGATAGCTCTACAGTGAAAGATAAAACACTTGGGTAAAGTATACCCTTGGAAGACTTCATAGGAGATAGAATAAATACATAGGCATACATGCTTTCATCCCGGAAAGTTACCACTCTAAGAGTCCATGACTGGTGAAGTAAAATTCTGTAGTGTTGCAGGGTAGCGAGGAGCCTGGATGGATGACGGCCCATCGTGAAGTCAACTAAATGCTTTAACACCAGAACAAGAGCTTTAAATCTTGAAACTTTCTGTAGTTTTGGTGGCTGTGGAAACCCATGAAAATAATTTTGCACCCCCTTGAATCATGGTTTCAGGTTATCAGCAGAGACTGTAGAGAAGAAGCACATTTTGGACACCTATTCTATCTGCTTTCATGACTATCAAGAGTTATGATATTTTCCCCTTTGCTTTAGTTAGAGTCATAGCCATCCACAGGAGTGACCTTTACTAAATATGGAATATTAGAATGAGCATTTATATTTATGTCCTACTCCTTCTAAATGTTTGACAAGTAATAACAGGTATATTAGCAAAAAGAGGGGAATGTATTATAGGACTGTGGTAAAAACAAGGGCAAATTCATAGACAAGAACACACCAAGCTGCGTGCAGCAGTATTCAATGGTGTAAGCCCTGGACACAGGAACAGCAGCTCCTGGGCCGGTTCCCTGTTGTTCATAACATGCTAGGTGAGTGCAGATGTACAGAACAAACTCGACTGACAACTGATAGGAAGGGATTCAGTCCTTTGGCTGTGTTTCCCGATCCTGCCAGTTCAATATTCATGTTGGGAGGAGGTCCTGTAAAACAGCAGGTTCAGAAATAGCTATATGGAAAACAGGGTAATTCCAAAGAGATGGGTAATGCATCTCAGAGCAGACAACTTATAGAGAGGTCCCTATAGGCCATACTGTGTTCTTCTGTGTGTGTCCATGTAATATTTTAGCTTCTGAATCATAAGGTCCATAAAGATAGGAATTACATCTCCTTAACTCACAGAACAGGCCTGGAGAAAGAGAAATAGAGCTATAATTCATTGCTTATGCTTTGTACTTTCACACATTTCAAAAATACTACATATTTGACACTCACAATACTATGAGGAAGATATGATCATATGCTATCTCTCTCTAAAAGTGGAAACTGAAAATTATAGAAGCAAAATACAGTCACATAGCTTGGAATTTGGATCCAAATTGGTCTCATTCCAAAGCCCATTCTCTTTTTTATTATATTATACTTCTCCTCATCAGTCTCCAGGAGTTCCTGGACAGTCAAATGCTTTTTATGTTGGTGGAGATGAAACTTCCATTTTTCTTCTGTTTGTTCCTACGGTATAAAAAGAAACATAATTTGCATAACCAGTGGCAGTGAAGGCACCCAGACAGCCGCATGTGAAAGCATGAAACTCCAGCAGATGGCTTGAGCAGACATTTATGCCCATAGGGATGAGGTCATTAGAGGCCCATATTGCAGAATTTATAGAGAAGAAGCTTGGTAAATATTTGTTGAATGACTATTGAGTAATTTATCAAGAGCTAACACTGTTCCACAGTCCTGTATACGACAGTTCACTGACAGTCCCAAGGATAGCAAAGGGACACTGACTGACCTATCTGAAATTTATCCATGCTTCTTTGAGCTGAGAAGACCCTAGTGCAATATTCCACTTTATCAGTTAATACTTCTCATGAGAGGGCACAATGATAAAATAAAATAAAGACCAGTGATGATAAACAGCTCACGAAAACTACAGTGATGAAAAATATCATGAAAAATACAAAAATATTCCTGGTTTATAAAAGCTATCTATTGATGGTGATATTCTTTACTAAATGACTGGTGAATTTACTTCTGTACTTACAAAGTACTTCTGACACATGTAATTAAAAAGTTATCAAACAATATAGATGCCTTAATCAATAACCATGTGAACAATGAGTAGAATTCATAATTTATAGTGACAGTACTGTCCTAGAATGTTTCACTTTGAAATACTACATATTCAATTTGACCACAATTTGTTTGCTTCTAAGATGCTGCTGGTACAGGATGGAAATATTACAGAATTATTTCCCACTCAATTACTTCATTCAAAAAACTGTTAAGTGACCTATAAGATACTGAGCACTGAACAAATATCATGCTTTATTTCTGTGATGTCATAAATTTTTTTGATTCGGTAAAATCCATTTTTCCTATAATACTTAGATCCAGTTGACTATTATATTTTTAATTAACATTTAATATTCATCTTTTTTTACTGTACAATTACACTAGTTTTGACAATCACATGCAGTCCTATAAGAACTACCACCATAATCAAGATACTGAAGATTTCCATTAAGCAAGACCTCCTTTGTAGGTCCCTTCCTTAGCCTCTGGAAACCACCTATCAGTTTTATTTTTGTATAAATACATCTACTCTACGATGTAACATAAATGGAATCACACAGTATGTAACCTTTTGGGTCAGGCTAATGTGACCTGGCATAAAGCTTTTAAGATTCATCCACATGTCTACATGTATCAGTAATACATTCTTTTTATCATTGAGAAGTATTCTGTTGTACTATTTTGTTTCCTTATCTATTCACTAGTTGATAAACACTTGGATTGCTTTCAGTTCTTGGCAATTATGAATAAAGCTTCTGTGTACAAGTCTTTGTATGAACATATGTTTTCATTTCACTTGAGCAAATACCCAGAAGTGGGATTGCTGGGTCATTTATAAGTATATATGTAACTTTAAGAAACTGCTGCAGTGACTTTCAAAGTTGGTATACCATGTTGCATTCCTGAACCAGTGTATAAGAGTTCAAGTTCTCCACAACCTCGCCAGTTTCTTTTTTAAAGCCATTCTAAGATTATCTAAATTCGAAGTGGTTTTTCATTATGGTTTAATTTGCATTTCTTAATGTCTAGTAATACTGAGGTACTTTTCATATGGCTGTTTGTCATTTCCTTATCTTCTTTGGTGAAGTGTCTAGTCAAATACTTTGCCTGTTTTTTTATGGGTTTACTTGATTTCTAGTTATTGAGCTTTGAGACTTCTTTATATATTTTTTATATGAAACCTTTACTAGATATGTGTTTGCTATTTGTCTTTTCATTCTCTTAACTGTGTTTTGAGAAACAAAAGTTTTTAATTTTGAAAAAGTCCAAATTTAGTAAATTCTTATAAATTATGCATTTTTTATTTTACCAAAGTAATGTTTATTTACCTACCAAGGAGATAAAATTTCCCCTTTCATTTTCTTTTGTAAGTTTTATAGTTACAGATTTTGTACTTAGGTGTGTGATCCATTACAAATTAATGTTTGCAAATGACATGAGGTATGGATTGATGTTAATTTTTTGTATGCATATTCCAGCATTAGTTACCAAAAAGTTTATTCTTTCTGCATTGATTTATATTTATACCTTTATGAAAATCAATTGGCCATATATATGTGTATTTATTTCTAGACTTCATATTATTTTCATCCAGGTACATGTCTTTCCTTTTGCCAACACTGTCTTGATTACCATAGCTTTTTCTCAAGGCTGGAAATCAATAGGGCCAATTCCTCAACTTTGTTCTTTTTAAAAATTAATTTCGCTTTCTCAGATTATTTTCTTTTAATATGAGTTTTAGAATCAGCTTGTTGATTTTTATTAAAAATCCTGCTGAGATTTTATTGGGATTGCATTAAATCTATAGATGTGTTTGAACAGAATTGGAATCTTAAAAATATTGAGTCTTCCAATCTATAAACTCTGTATATTTCTCCATTTACTTAGGTCTTAGTCTTCTTTTTTTGCAGTTGTTAACATACTTATCTTGCACATATTAATACTTCTGTTTAGATCTCCATTACTGGGAAGGTAGACAGATGGACTGTTTCCTGTTAATTTCACTAAACACACCTAAAAACCTTCGACATTGTTTATAAAATAAGCATAGTAATAATCTACAAGGTGGAGAGAAGAATATAGATAAGGTAAGGAACTCGGGACCCAAGAAACAATATGGTAGTGAGTTTCTTGCATTATATATCCCAGACTTGGAGCTGGGGAAGCCAGCAAACCAGAAACACTAATGGCCACAGATTTTTTAAAAAAGCCAAAATAAAACCTGCTACCTCTAGCTAAAGGACCAGGGAAGAGGCAGCACAGAACCGTCAATAAAGATGAATGTGGGAAGATTGGCTCCCACCCCCAATTTGACAGTAATAGGATGACTTTTTCCCTCCCTCTTGGTGATATGAGAGGAGAGCTATTGAAGAGTTAAGACTGTCACCATCACCCAGCAATAAGTCCGCCAAGTCAACTGTGGTGTCAGGACAGGCTCTGTGGGGAACCTCCACAGTAATAAACTGTGCCTTCTCCCAATGAAATGGTGTCAGAGGAAGCCAGCTAAAACAGAAATTAAAGTAAGACCCAGAGGAGATTAATAATATAATAACCAAAATGTGAAGGTTCCAATCAATATCACTCATCATACCATGAACCAGGAAGATCTCAAACTGAATGCAAAAATGAAATCAATTGGTGTCAGTATAAAGATGACAGGGATGTTAGAGTTACCTGAACAAGATTTTGAAACAGCCATCATAAAAATGTTTCAGTTAGGAATTATAAGCATACTAGAAACAAACAAAAAATCCAAATGGCATTACTAAATGGAAATTCAGAAACAAAAAAGTTATAATAATGAATTTAAAAATCCAGTGGAGGGGCACAACAGAAAAAATGAAGGGAACAGAAAGATTAATTAGTAAGTGAACTGGAAGACAACAAAATGAATTATCCAACCTGAAAATAGAGAGAAAGACTGGGGAAAAAAATGAACAAACTCTCAGGAACCTGTAGAACTATTTTAAAAAGAAATTTAACATTGGTGTCCTCAGAGTCCCAGAGGTAGAGGAGAAAGAGATTGGGGTTGAAAAACTACTTTAAGAAATAATGGCTGAAATCTTACTGAATACAGAAAAATATATTACTTACAGATTCAAGCAGCTGGTTAAATCCCAAACAGGAGGACACTAGGAAACTCACATTAAGACAAATCATACTAAAACCTTCAGAAACTAAAAACAAACAAAGAAATATCTTAAAAGCAGCAAGAGAGAAGCAAGTTTTTATTATAGGGGAAAAAATGCAAATGACTGGATTTTTAATCAACAAACACAGAGGGAAGCCAGAATATAGTGGCACAATATTTTTCAAGTGCTGAAACAAAAGAACTGTTCAACAAGAATTCTACATATAGTATAATAATTCTATATATTCTATCTATATATTCTCCAGGTGTGAAATCAAGATTCTCAAATGAATAAAAAACTAAGAAAATGTGCGGCCAGCTGGCCTACCCTAAAAGAATGACTAAATAAAGTTCTTATCATAGAGTTCTGTACTAAGGAAACTTTATATAGAAAGTGCCCTACTGATCAGGAAAGAAGAAAAAACAATAGAAACAGTAAAAATATGGGCAGTTACATTTTCCTTCTCATTTTAAGTTTTTCAGGTTATAGTTTATGGTGGAATAAAACATACCCTTATAGTTATAAGTGTATGTACAGGAAATATTTAGGACAATTATTTTATAAATAATGGAGGGCAAAGGGACTTAGGAAGGTAAGATCTCTGCACTTTACTTGAAACAGTAGATGTTGACACCAGTAGTTTGCAATAAAATATGTATATAATAATACTTGCTTAAAAAGCTAGACAGACACTCAAAATCACTATAGATAAAGGAAAATGGAATTCTAAAAAATGTGTAAGTAACCCATAGAAAGTAATGAAAAAGAAAACACAGAAACAAAAAAACACAGACGAGAACAAAAACTGAAATGGCAAACTTAAATTCAAATATAACAATAATTATATTAAATGTAAATGGTCTAACTACACTAATTAAAAGATGGGCAGAGTGAATGCAAAAACATGAGCCACCGATAAGCTATGTACAAAAAAAAATCCATATATAATGATATAGACAACTAGAATGTAAAAGAATGAAAAAGATACATCATGCAAATACAATAAAAGGAAAATAGAAGTGGCTATATTAATAGGTAAAGTAGACTTCAGAGCAAAGAAAATTACCAGAGACAGAGAGAAGGACATTATAGAATGGTGAAAGGGCTAATCCACCAAGAAGACAAAGCCATACTAAATGTGTATATACCAAACAGCAGAGCTACAAAATGTGTGAAGAAAATACTGATAGAACTGAATGGGAAAGCAGAAAAATCTACAGTTATGAGCAGAGATTTTACCACCCCTATATCAACAATTTATATAACTAGACAGAAAATCAAGTAAACAGAATGGAACATGATTATTAACCAACAGGGTCTAATTGTTATTTACAGAACTCTCTACCCAACAATTCCAGAAGATACATTCTCTTTTAAGCACCCATGGACATATACCAAGATAGACAATGTCCTGAACCACAAAACAAACTTCAGTAAATACAAAGGAATTAAAATCATAGTGTGTTCTCCAACCTCAATAGAATGAATCTAGATATTAATCAGAAGATAACAGGAAAATCTTGACACAGTTGGAACCTAATGAACACAATGACAAATACTCCTTGGGTCAAAGAGGACGTTTTAAGAGAAAAAAATACATTTAATTGAATAAAAATGAAAAAACATCAAATTTGTGGGACAGCTCAAGCAATATTAAAAAGGAAATTAATAGCACTTAATTTTGACACTAGAAAAGAGGAAACATCTCATCTCAAGATATAGAAAAGTAAGAGCAAAATGGATATAAAGAAAGCAGAGGAAAAAAATCTGCTTCTTTGAAAAAATCAGTAAAATTGGTAAACCTGTTGTAAGAGTGACAATGAAAAGAAAAACACAAATTACCAATATCAGGAAGAAGACAGAGGTCATCAATACAGACCCTTTAGATATCCAAATGATACTAAGGAAATACTGAAAATAACTCTTCACCAATCAATTTGACAACTCAGATGAAATGGACACATTTCTTGTGGAAAGGACAAAATACAGAATATGAAAAATATATTATGAATAACCCTACAACTATTAAGAAAATTGAATTCATAATGAAAGAACTAACAACATCTCCAGACCAAGATGGTTTCACTGTAGAATTCTTTCAAACAACTAAAGAATAATTAATAACAATTCTACACAGTCTCTTCAAGAAAATGGAAGAGACACTTCTCAATTCATTTTTTTGAAGCTAGAATTATCCTAATACAAAAACCAGACATGCACAATACAAAAAAGGAAAACTACAGACCAATAACCCTCACAAATATGGATGTAAATATTCTTAACAACATATTAAAAAGTAGAATTCTGCAATATATAAAAAGAATTACAGGTAACAGCCAAGTTGGATTTATTCTAGAGATGAAGGATTTGTTCAGTATTTGGAAATAATCAGTTCAGTCTACCATATTAACAGTTGAAAGAAGAAAAATCACATGATCAATTGATGCAAACACACACACACACACACACAGAGCATTTGAAAAATATTCAGCAGATGTTCATGATAAAATCTTACAGAAAACTAGGAATTGAGAACTTACTCAACTTGATATTTTTAAAAAGTTAACATTATACTTAAAGGTGAAAGATTGAATGTTTTCCCCTAAAATAAAAATAAAAAACACAGAAAAGATGTCTCTGCCTCTCTCTACTACTTTCAACATAGTAGTGGAAATTCTAGCCAGAACAACGAGATAAAAAAAGGAAGTAAAAAAACATACAGATTGGAAATTAAGAAATTTAACAATTTCTACACAAAGATGACATGATTGTCTATGTACATTTTAAGAATTTTTTCAAGGATATTTTTAACTTTTCTTGTAATATGGATGTACTAATTTAACATTAAGTGAAATGAGAAGCATATAACATTTTCTTATATGAGTGTGCATATATACATGTGACTTTAGCTTTGTTAAAAATATAATAAAACACTAAAAACGTATATGTCCAAATAACAATTGCCTTGTGAAGGAATCATTGGTAAATATCTTACCTATTTCTTGATATTTTCTGATTTTTTTATCACTAGGAAAAAATTCTATTAAAATGCATGAATATTTAATTGTTGCTTTCTGGTTTTTTTCCCTTTTTTTCTTTTGTATCTTCATCAAATCAAGGATATCTTTATCACAGTGGTGCTAAGCACTGAAAGGATAAAACCGATTTTGAAACAGTAACTAGTCACCTAGAAGCATTTAATACAAAAAAACATGTTCTGGATATCAGTCATTTTAATATGTCCCGGGAAATAAAAATGAATAAGACACGGAAACTGCTCTTCAGGAGTTCACTGTATATTAGGGAAATAAATTCTCTGTCACAAGCCAGACTGTAATTTAGTTTTGGAGTAATAAAGGTTTAAACAAAGTACTAAGGAAAGATGAGGAGACATAAATTCTAACTGCAAAAACTGGAGATTTCAAAACCAAGAAACTTCAAAAGCTACACTTTTATACATAAACAGTAGGGTGGATGCAGTTCTGACGATGAGGGTGATGCAGATGACACCTAACATCAAGGGCTGATTGCAGTCCAGACACCGTTTGTTTGTTTTAAGCACATATCACCTCATTTAATTTTCACAATAACTTTCCGGAGTGGAGACCATTATTATTTCAGTTTTACATAGGAGGAAACTGAATTTTAAAAACACCAAGCAAGCTGTTTTGGGTCACAGAGCTTCTAAAAACTTGGGTAAGGGTTCAGATCAAATTTAACTGATTCCAGAGCCAGTATCTTTATCACTATAGATAAAGGAAAGTATCGGTATGGGTGCAAATGTACAGAAGAATACTTGGAGAAATCACTATTTACACACGGATAAGTCAGACCCACAAATTAAACATAAATAAAGTAAAACCCCATAAACAATGCATAAAAACCCAGATGGGGTCATTTCACTTGCTAAAGCTTGTCTCCCAGCACCCGAACACTTAACAGTACAGGAGATGTGTGACATAGCCTTCAAGAGGGATTTAATGTTGTAAGCTCACTGCATTTTAAAGTGGTCTGTGTGTATTCAAAAATTGTATTGCCTCCCTCCACCAAGTTAAGATTCTCCACTAAAATGAATCCTGTTCTGAGATTTCAAGAATCTTCAGAAATCAGCTCAAGCATTTATTAGTTGAAGCTAGCCCTGAGTGCCTAGCTCTGTGTTTTCTATAAACTGAGTGGTCAGTCAACACTGAAAGATGGCTTCAACATGATTTATTATTTGCTCAGAGCTGAACTGATAATTAGATACCAAGTTTAAGGGCTTTACTTCCAGGATGTTAAATATTTAAACAAACAGGTATTAATTTGATATGCCTCCTTATTCCTTTTAGACTACAAATTCCCAGATCTACACCATATGCTCAGTCACACAAAGGTATCAGTTTTACAGAGAAATGCTGGATCAGAAGTCTGTTGAGCCAAGCCGCTCCCAAAACAGATTCCTCACTTCACTCCCGTGCTGTCAGTGTATCTCCCAGACTAATGCGTCAAATTCTTGAGGGAAGTGAGAGGCTTAGTTATGCACTGTGCACTTGCTGCCTATATGAAAACTGGGATCTTTGTCTGTTGTAATTTTAACATATTCTCACTCTCGCTTCCCCTGGCTGTCAAGAGTGTAGCCCCTGGAAGATTTATTCTAGCATACTTTCATTTGATTTTCAGGGGGAAAAAAAATGATCCAGTGACTTTCTGAACTTCCAGTCATCTAGGAAGCGGCGCTCCTTTCCATCATTCCTCTCTGTGCATTACACCTTTCCTGCTGGAAGGAGACCAGGACTCACTAACATGAGACACAGCTATTTCCAGTTGCAGTCCTGTTGTAAATAAACTAGTGGCTATGTTAAATTGGAGAGATTTAAAAAAATATTTGCCAAAAAATGAGGAAACAGAAACAAGCGGAGCTTAGAAAATGTAAAATGAAAGGAAAACACATAAAGTCTTTCTTTTCACTTAAATGGAGGGCTTTGTCCTGCTCCTGGGATGGGTTTTACAGCCAGCCAGGCTTCTCAGCTCCCTAAATGTCACTCCAAATGTGAGTCACCCACACGTTTGTTCCGTACGCACAGAGACCAGGTTCGGCACTGACCATCCGTGATAAGTGGTAAACCTGAGATTGATCAACCTGCCTTGAGATTACTGGGAGCTTTAAAAAATACTTAGGTGTCCACTTGGGGTCTCTGGGTGCCTCCGTTCTGAAGTTGTAATGAGCAAAATAAGAAGTTTGGACAGGTATCATAAATTCAGTGGGCCAGGAAGTTCATGTACATAAGCAGAATTTTCAAAACCTCAAAGAAGTATACTTTCTTTCATTTTTCTTTAAGCACGCAGCCCTCTTGTGCTACCTTTTAGTTTTTTAACATTAGAGAAACAAGAATACATAACAAGCAATTACTCTTTAATTCTAGTTTAAACAAAAGATAAGGCAAGCAGTCATCATCACCGCAACTGGCACTTCGCTTCAATGATAGAAACTCAGTGGGAAATAGGGTCATGGTAGACGGGAGAGTGTAGGAACGGTTCGTACTACCCAATGCTGCATGGTACTGTACTACACTGTACTGGAGCTGAGCTCCCGCTGATTGTTCTTTCTGTGAGACACCTAAGTCAGATCTCCCGATCTTCTAAAAGTAGCTGGAAATTCAAGAATAGGTGTGAACGAACTTGATTTTAAAATGTTGGCAATCCATGACAAATTAGATTAAAACATTATATGGGCCCACATAAATCTAACAAAATATGATCTAAGGCCTTATTGTGGACTGTGGGATGTCAGAGTTTAAAAACTCAGGGAAAATACCCACAATACACTTTAAAGTTAGTCTGGGTTCAAATCTCAGGTTTATCACTTATTTTTTAATGTCTGACAAGTACTAAATACTCAATACATGTAATTATTATTACTCCATTATGTAACTATTATTATTCTATTATCTTTCTTTTCTAATAACTGAAGTCCCTAATTTGACTTTTTCACTTCAGTAAGTTCTTCATACTTACCTGGAACCTAAGCAACTGTAAAGTTCAAAGAACCAGCTATGTCTTTCCATTGTGTGTAGTTCACACATGATTTTTGGTCAAAAGATATGGGCAGTAGCAAGGATTTATTCAAACAAACTTTTGCAGGGTAAGTATTAGTGTTCATAGATCTCTCATTCCAAATTCCTGTTCCTCTGATATCCACAATCTTAAGTAAGAAGTAACATTTACACAGTGACTTTTGCCTCTACAAGTCCTAATATATCTTAGGACATCAGTTCAAAATAGTAAATAATATTAAGTATTTTGGCATTAAATGTATTTATTGTGTTCTAATAGTTTGAGCAACAATTCACATTTCTACATTGCTAAATATGTAGTTAAACAATCAAAGAGTCCCCAAACCTTATGGACAAATAGAAACATACATATTTCATTTCAAATTTTAAAAAGTGTAGTTTTTCTACATTAGCTTCTCTGAGGAAGGAGGCACAGTTACGGAATTTCTTAGGCATCCGTTTTCTTCTTTCCTAAGTCCAGTGGGATATTTAAGGACAGATCCAAAACATAGTCAAGGCACTCGGACACTTTCTTCTACTTCCTGGCTGCGCGTTTGGAATGGTTCGAAGCCTGAAGACAGCGAAGCAATCAGTGATTAGAGACCTTGAATCGGAGACCGAAGGGCCAGCCTCCATCCAGATGGGGAGACTCATACTGCGCCATCTCCATTGCTCTCCTCACTAAACCAACCACTTCAGTCTTTCTCCGCCCCCACTAACACCACTCTTTCCCTTCAGTCTCTTGCCTACGACCTCTGAACTCAACCAACCTCAACTTATATCTCTGGTCTCACTTTTCCTAATCATCTGCTATACCACCGTCAGTGTAACCCTCCTAAAACAAAGCTTCTCATCTCACCATCATGCTTTAAAATTCTTCAAGATCCCCTTATCAACATCACGATGCAGTTTAAACTCCATCAGTTTCTGGCTGCAACGTAGAGTCTTCACCTCACTTTCTACCACTCCCCCAATCTCGCACGCTGAGCTTCATTCATATCTGCGATTTCTATTTTCCTCTCTGATCTCTCTTGTATTTACTCCTGGACTTTGGCAGTCCCTCTCCTCTCAAAACATTCTTTCCCCTGCTCTTCAGCCTCATTTTTCCCATTTCTATTGCAGACCTTGAACTAGACATATTTCTCTCAAAAAGTGCCTCTGCACACCTCCCCTGCACTAACCCTGACATGGCATTTACTGCATGCTATTGCTATTCTTAGCTCGTCTTCTCCACTGGATTGTAAGGTATGGAGAGAGATACTGCATCTACCTTAAGCCCCCAGTGTTGACCCTCAAGCCTGGAACATAGAACTAACTATTTAATATATATTTGTTGACTTTCAGTGGCCAGGGCCATATGAGAGCATGGGATTTGTATATGATGCCATATCCTCACTTTGCAGGTTTTTGTTTACATATTATAGAGCTTAATATCTAAATTATGTTCTAAAAACAATCCCTTTTCTGGATAGAGACCTTTACTGTTCTCCAAGCACTTTTGATGCCAGGCATTTCTCACAGGATTTCTGAGAGCAAGTTAGTGCACTGGCTCTTATCCCCATGTAATCTCTAATGAAAGGGAAGCCACAAAGAGGACCTGTGACTTAATTAAGGGAACACAAGTTGTGGAGCAAGGCTTGAAACTCAGATCTTCTGTTTCTAAGGCCAATTTTTTTTTTCCTCACAGTAATACATGGAATTTTCTGCGCTCATTATTTTTGTTTGTTTGTTTGTTTGTGGGATATGTGCATCTGCATCCAGAGCAGCTCATATCCTTTCGCAATTATGTCTGGCTTGCCTGATACTAAACTGAGTGTTCGGAGAGCACACATCAATTCAGAGCCAAGCAAGGCAACCAAGACAGGTTCTACGTGGCAGCAGGAGGTGTTGTGGAATCTAAAGTTCACCAAATAAAATCTACAAAATCGGTGAGCCACATGGAGACAGTTAAGAAATGAATGTTGTCCCCCTAAAGAGTCTGTGTGTGTCCACAAACTATCTTTCCCCCTTGAATTTGTAGAGAGTGCAGTCTTAAAAACACATCCTGAAGGTATACTTTTACAAGTCTACGTAAGGCTCATTCGTTCATTTATTTGACACATATTTATTTAAATATGCATGTGTTTGAACTGTGGACATAAACTGATAAATGAGGTAATTTCTGCCTTTGGGTGGTCATATTCTAGGGCAGGAGATGGACTTCAGGTAACACAAATAATTAGAGATGTTAATAGCTGCTACAAGGTAAACAGAGAGAGTGTGGTGCAGAATAAGGTGATGTTCTTCAGATATAAGGCCTCTCTGGAGGGGTAACAAGGAACCTGGGTGATAAAGATGAGAGGAACAGCATTGGAGATAGATGGGAGAGTGAGTGAAGAGCCTTAGATAGGAATGAGCACCTTCCTTTGTTTTGCTCATGGTGACAGTTCAAGCTCCGGGTGAGGGCAGGAGAGAAAGACCTTTCTTTACCTCTTCCAATATGGAAGCAACTCATTTCTGAGGCTTTGGACAGAAATAGTGAGTCCAGTGATTACTTCCTGTGGTTTGCTTTCTCTTTAATTTCACTGTGTGCCTCTAGATTATGTTCTATGGGAAGGTAGTCAGAACTCACCCACTCTTTCAAATATCTACACAGTCTACAGTTATTTGCAGTTACATGCATTTGACCTATAAAATGCACAGGCATGCCTGAAACAGTGTGGCACTCCCTATATGTTTCATAAATTGAATTCAGTTTAAAAAACCTCAAGGAAACTGCTATTGAGAGGTACAACAAAAAGCAAGTAATTCTTCAATAGTAAAATAACACCACACTGCATCTGTTCAGTTAGATTTTCACGTATCAGGCTCCTTTAAAAGCAGTAAACCACTATCTTTAATAGCATGCAAGTCAGGACATCCTGGGAGATAGTTTTCCTAACAGAACAGTGAGTTTCCTGGGACATGAAGTGCAAAAGAACCGAGAAGTTCACAAATACAATCTCCTCCCAGCTAAGTTCGGACAACAAAGAGCTCAGACTTCCTGCATCCTATGTTAAACCAAAAAAAGAATATGAATATCTCAAAGTTAATTTTTAAAGATGCCACACACATAGCTCGAAGACACCATTATCTGATTTACTTACTCAACTGGATTTATTTTTAAATAATGTGGAAATAGAAGACAACGAGAAACTACAAATCTCAGTGTTAAACTTGATTACAAAAAGTACCACTTCAAAATTCTGCTCCCTGAAAAAACTCATTCTGGTTAGTTTCATCACTTATCCAGTGAGGCCATTTGTAACACTTGAGCTTAGCCTGACCAGAAGGCCATTCTAATGGTTGTAGTTTCAAACTTGTAGGGGAGTCAGTGATCTGTCACCCACCTGCTGAGTTTAATCATACTCACTTCAGGGAACTATTTGCCTTGAGACTGTTCAGTTTGTTGTGGAATTATAATTTATCATATGAGGTAAAGTATCCATTTATCCACTGCCGAAAGGCCTCCAGGAAAAAAAAAGATAAATATCTCATTGTTTTCAAACCTAAATCAACATTTTCATTACTTAAACGTGTCAAGTCTCTGTGATATACAAAACAAAGGGAAAAAAAAAAGAAAGAAATATAGCAAAGCTCTGTTTATAAAATATAACTTTGGAAGTGTATTTAAGATATTATAGGAAATATTTAAGTCTTTTAAGCTGATCCTTTAAACAATCTTGCAAAGTAGGTATTGTTATTCCCATCTTACAGGAAGAAAAACAGGCCACAGGAAACTCAAGTACAGTGAAGTTTAGACTCTGGGAAGAAGCCTATTCTTTTCCTATTACTCTGAATGCCTTATTAAGCAAATAAGGGAGGAAAATGCAGAAAAATTACAAAACAGATATAAAAATAGTATATCAAGAACAATCCCAAATGAACAGTCTAAACTCACAATTAATGAAAGGAGAAAAAGAAGAACAAATGAGGTCCAAGGTAAGTAGAAGGAGGGACATAATAGAGATTAGAGCAGAAATAAATAAAATAGAGAAGAATAAAACAATAGAAAGAATCAATGAAAGCAGGAGCTGATTCTTTGATAAAATAAAATAAACCCTTAACCAGACTTATCATGAAAAAAAGAGAGTCTACACACATAAAAAGAATCATAAAAGAGAAAGGAAAAATCACTATGGACACCACAGAAATACAAAGAATTATGAGAGAATATTATTAAAAATTATATGGTAACAAACTGGAAAACCTAGAGGAAATGGACAACTTTCTAGAAAAATACAGCCTTCCAAGGCTGACCCGGGAAGAAACAGAAAATCTGAACAGACAAATTACCAGCAAGGAAATAGAATTGGTAGACAAAGAACTACCTAAGAACAAAACTACTGGACCAGATGGCTTCACCACTGAATTTTATCAAACATTTAGTGAAGACCTAACACCCATTCTCTTTAAAGTTTTCCAAAAAGTAGAAAGGAGGGAATACTCCCAAACTCATTCTATGAGGCCAGCACCACTCTAATACAAAAACCAGGCAAAGACACCAAAAAAAAGAAAACTACAGACCAATATCCCTGATGAACTTAGATGCAAAAATACCAACAAAATATTAGCAAACCGAATTCAAAAATATATCAAAAAGATCATCCATCATGATCAAGTGGGATTCATCCCAGGGAAGCAAGGATGGTACAACATTCAAAAATCCATCAACATCATCCACCACATCAGCAAAAAGGACAAAAACCATATGATCATCTCTATAAATGCTGTAAAAGCATTTGACAAAATTCAACGTCCATTCATGATAAAAACTTTCAACAAAACAGGTATAGAGGACGAGTAACTCAACATAATAAAGACCATATAAGACAAACCCACAGCCAACATTATACTTAACAGTGAGAAGTTGAAAGCCTTTCCTATTAGATCAGGAACAAGACAAGGATGCCCACTCTCCCCAACTTTATTCAACATAGTTCTGGAGGTCCTAGCCATGGAAATCAGACAACACAAAGAAATAAAAGGCATCCAAACCGGCAAGGAAGAAGTTAAACTGTCCCTGTTTGCATATGATATGATACTGTACATAAAAAAACCTTAAAGAAGCCACTCCAAAACTATTATCTAATATCTGAATTCAGCAAAGTTGGAGGTTACAAAATTAATACACAGAAATCTGTTGCATTCCTGTACACTAAGGATGAACTAGCAGAAAGAGAAATTAGGAAAACAATTCCATTCACAATTGCATCAAAAACAATAACAAACCTAACCAAGGAAGTGAAAGACCTATACTCTGAAAACTACAAGACACTCATGAAAGAAATTAAAGAAGATACTAATAAATGGAAACACATCCCATGCTCATGGATAGGAGGACTTAATATTGTCAAAATGGCCATTCTGGCTAAAGCAATCTACAAATTCATTGCAATCCCTATCAAAATACCAAAGACATTCTTCAACGAACAAGAGCAAAGAGTTCTAAAATTTATATGGAACCACAAAACACCCTGAATAGCCAAAGCAATCCCGAGAAGGAAGAATAAAGTGTGGGGTGGGGGGGTGGGGGGATTAATCTTCCCAACTTCAAGCTCTACTACAAAGCCACAGTAATCAAGACAATTTGGTACTGGCACAAGAACAGACCCATAGACCAATGGAACAGACTAGAGAGCCCATATATAAACCCAAGCATATACGGTCAATTAATGTACCATAAAGGAGCCATGGATATACAATGGGGAAATGACAGCCTCTTCAACAGCTGGTGTTGGCAAAACTGGACAGCTACATGCAAGAGAATGAAACTGGATTATTGTTTAACCCCATACACAAAAGTAAACTCGAAATGGATCAAGGACCTGAATGTAAGTCATGAAACCATAAAACTCTTAGAACACAACATAGGCAAAAATCTCCTGAATATGAGCATGAACTACTTCTTCCTGAATGCATCTCCTCAAGCAAGGGAAACAAAATAAAAAATTAACAAATAGGACTACATCATGCTAAAAATCTTCTGTACAGCAAAGGACACCATCAGCAGAACAAAAAGGCATCCTACAGTATGGGAGAATATATTTGTAGATGACATATCTGACAAGGGGTTAACATCCAAAATATATAAAGAACTCACACACCTCAACAGCCAAAAAGCAAATAACACAATTAAAAAATGGTTGGAGTATCTGAACAGACACATCTCCAAAGAAGAAATTCAGATGGCCAACAGGCACAATAAGATGCTCCACATCGCTAATTATCAGGGAAATGCAAATTAAAACCACAGTGAGATATCATCTCACACCAGTTAGGATGGCTAACATAGAAAAGACTAGGAACCACAAATGCTGGTGAGAATGCAGAGAAAGGGGAACCCTCCTACACTGCTGGTGGGAATGTAAATTAGTTCAACCATTGTGGAAAGCAGTATGGAGGTTCCTCAAAGAAGATGTGGTACATATACACAATGGAATATTATTCAGCCATAAGAAGAAAACAAATCCTACCTTTTGCAACAATGTGGATGGAGCTAGAGGGTATTAAGCTCAGTGAAATAAGCCAGGCAGAGAAAGACAAATAGCAAATGAAGGAACAAAACAGCAGCAGACTCACAGAACCCAAGAATGGACTAACAGTTGCCTAAGCGAAAGGGACTGGGGAGTTTGGGTGGGAAGGGAGGAATAAGGGGAATAAGGGGCATTACGATTAGCACACATAATGTAGGGGCGGGGGGCATGGGGAAGGCGGTATAGCACAGAGAAGACAGGCAGTGACTCTATAGCATCTTACTACGCTGATGGACAGTGACTGTAATGGGATATGTGGTGAGGACTTGATAATGGGGGGAATCTAGTAACCATAGTGTTGTTCATGTGATTGTGTATTAATGATACCAAATATATATATATATATATCAGCAAGTCTAAAAATAATATTGGGAAGATTAAGAATACAGATAGTTATGGAATGCCCTGTCCCATCGTAACTCTGATTCAGTTTTGGTTCTTTGGGAAACCCTGACTGTTAATAGGCCCGTGGGGAAGTCCTTTGAGAATCCTTATTCCAGGACTGGTAATATTTTTTTCCCAGCAGAAGATACCGGCCCACTGGAGATCCTGCCTTCTGGTAGGCACAGGGCCCTTACAAGGCATTTTATTTATCGAATGTTACCCAGCATACAGCTTAGTACCATAAAAGAAGAACCATTTCATATTCTTGTGTTTCTTTGGGTTGACTAGGCTCAGATGGATGATACTTCTGCTCCATGTGATTTCGTAATGCTCCAAGTCATCTGGGGGCTTATTTAGCCTGGCAATAGATACTGATTCTCAGCTGGGAATTCACCTGGGGATGTCAACTGGAGTAACACACCTTCTCCATGTGACTTGGGCTTCACACAGTATAGAACTTGGGATCCAACAGGGATCATCCCGATAGCAAGCATTTCCAAAGGAGGCTGATAGCCCTATAATACCTGGGTTTAAAGTCTCACTATGCCACTTCCCCTGCCTCCTTTGTCCATATTTAGGGGGAAGAAAATAAGTGCTGCCTCTTAATGTGATCCCCCACATGAGCACGCAGAGGGGAGAAATTGCTGAAGGTCATCTCTGGAGTCAAGCTCCCATAAAATATCACACCTTTGAGAAGCTATAGATATGACCATTTAAGAATGTCCTTAAGATCTTCCCATTAGGGGGCACTTGGTAAATATCATATGCATTGAATATAAAAGTGCCCTGTTGAAATAGAGCCAACATTTTTAGAAGCAGGTAAAGACTAGAGAAGACTTTTTGGAGGAGGTGAGGTTTTGAGCCTAGTCTGACTGAGAATGGTACATACAGATTGAACAACCTCAGCAAGATAATACTTAGCTTAGGTTTATATAATACAAGCAAGCCAGACTATAATCTACAATAATGATATTTTCCCAGGTTGATGTTTCGAACATACAAAAAAGCAACATAACTGTGCATCTGAGTTTTATTGTAAAGCCAAGCTATAGCAAATCAGACAGACAATATTTTAAGGTTCTTTTCTAAGGATGATTCTTAAAAAGTCTTATGAATCAATCTGGATCAAAGCTTTAATGGTAACTAAATGACATATTTGTGACAGATGGTGGACCAGATGACTGAATATGCATTACGATAGTTCCTTGCCAAACAACTTTTAAATTAAACAGCCTGTTGAGTGATTGAGAATGACTCATGCGTTTATAGAATCCATTATATTCACAGTAAAATAAAACTAAAAAAATAGTCATAGATGCCAAAAGAGTATCTTCCATGGGGAAAATTTTTAGACAATGCCACATAATATATATCCTCAGAGCAATTCCACAGTTATTTAAAAGTCATAACCTGAAGCTGCAGTGAGCACAGTGCTAGCATTCTGATAAGATGGGACAGAGCTAGAATACCAAGCAGGTGTGAGACAAGCAAGGTCTCGGAACAGTCAGATCTGAAGGCAAAGGTAGGTGGGAGGAAAAACAAGGAAATGAATCAAATGACCCATGGTAGATATTCTCAAGCAGATTCAGTCTCAAATCTGCTTCAAGAAGCAGATTCTCTGCACACAGAAAGTGTAAGAAATTTCTAATATTTGTTTATCACAGTAAAATTTGTTTTTTAAAACAGCTATTTCAAAAGTCCAACAAAATATAGGTTATTGTTAGAAGTTTTATTGTTTTGTTAAAGATCAGGTAAGATTAGAGAGTGACAAATGATCCTGGGGGGAGGCGCACCTGACTAGTTTTATGGCTTTCAGGACAATGCAGTTGACTGCAAATTTGCTCAGACATTTCATACCAGGGAGAGGAGCTGGAGGGTCGGTAGTTTATCTACAGAGAACTTCTACATAAGATAAATTCTTCCATATCTGCCTGGTAAGGTCCATCTACCTCCTACAGAATGTAAGAGCACCAGATGTTACCACACCCATGGTTCCTTCTCCACCCCAGTCCCTATCCACGTATTCCCTCCTCCTGCAAGGCGCTGTGCATGTCAGGAGTGCTTCATCCCCTTCTCCAGCATGTTAGATGCTCTTAAATGCAATGTGAGTCTCAAGGCAGATAAGGAATCAATTCTGCATTGAGCAATACCAGCAACGTGATACCCACTTATCTCACAGCTGTGTGCAGACTACCTATCTAGTGGGTGGGTGTAAAGCCACTGTTTCATCAGCTCTCTCTTTGCAGAACTTCAGGCCCATTACAGTCACAAAGACAGGAGAAATGCTTGTGAGTCTTACAAAAGATAAACACCTGGGCTGCTGTCGCATACCCATTCTGAGCCCAAGTCAAAGCC
This sequence comes from Phataginus tricuspis, assembly GCA_029783875.1. NCBI lineage: Eukaryota > Metazoa > Chordata > Mammalia > Pholidota > Manidae > Phataginus > Phataginus tricuspis. Next base: position 4,265,070 of record JAQQAC010004253.1, on the reverse strand, counting down.
ATCTCACTACTGGACTTTAGAATGTTAGAATGGCTCTATGACCAAAAGACCCTTTGAGTTTGAGATTTATGGGGAAGTAAGGTAGGGAGGTTTAACATGAAAAAACTAAAGAAAAAAACCCTTGGCATAAAAGGTGCCTTTTTTTCCTACTCTCCCCGCTGGGGAGACTCAGCAGGGCAAACTATATCATATGTCCTCCTACCCAGGACGCTGTACACAGTCTGCCAGTAAGGGAAGCTGGCAGCTAACTCTAGCATCTGAGCCATCTGTGAAGGGTTCCTCAGGACTGAATCCCCCAGCTCCCCACTGACAGAAACCAGCCAGAGAAGAAGCATTCAGAGAGAACAGCTGGGAGACAGAAAGAAAAATAAGCGATCTGAATGCAGTACCAGGTTGAGCATTCAGGTTAGCATTCGGTCCTGCCTGTCACTGGAAACTGGGTGGACTGGACACTCAGGAACTCACACTCATCCTTGCAGCTCCCTTTGGATGGGTCTCCAAAACTTGACTGGTCAGATAACCGCTCCTGAGAAACGCAGCATAGGAAGGTAGGACTTGTAGCAAACAGGACAAAATTTCACTCCCTCTGTCCCTTAGAGTGAGGCAGACCTTAGCCCCTGAACACAAGAATGACTTCACTCTCAGGAATCAACTCTTAGAGGAAGGTAGGGTCATCATTCTCATTTGGCCTCTAAGGGGGATATGACCTTAAGAGGAAGGGGGAACAATATTTTTTACTCAGAGAGCTGAGATCAGACCTCAGCGTTTCAGGATCTCTGATTACAGTTTATCTCAAAGAAAGAACTTCCCCAACTCTCCAATATAAATCAACCCCAGCCCTGGACACTCTATCAAAATCATTTTCTTCATAGCCTTTACTATCTGATATGTTCTTGTCGGAGTTTTTAGCCTCTCTCCCACCGGTCCTGCTCTCTGTCAGGACTACAGCTCTTTGTGTTACAAGCTCTTCTTGTTGCAAGCTCTTTTGGTAACCCTCTGAGCCAATGGAAGGAAAGGAAGGGAGGGAGAGGGGCTCGCCAGACAGGCAGAGCAAGGGAGGTAAATGCTGACTGTCCGCCCATTCCCGCAGCCTCTGGCGCTCGGTGCCGCCGCCGCTCGCTGCCGCCGCCGCTTGCAGCCACCGGAGACAATCAGACGCGACAGGAAGTTCACTCGAAGGAAGAGTTCGTTTATTGGGGCTCAGGGCATGGGATATATAGGGTGAAGTCTCTCCTGATCGGTTACCTATGCTAATAAGGCGACTTTCCATTTTCCAAATCACGCACAGAGTTGTGCGCACACGCAGTTGTCTCTGACGTAAGAAGCGGACCGGAGTGGGCACAGCTGAACCCCAGGGGGCTTTTAGCGGCCACCCCTGCAGCGCGGCTGAGTTCTCAGCGGCCACCGTCGGGGCGTGGCTGAGATTCAAAGGCAGTTCCCCACATGTTCTCATTTATTTGCTTATTTCTTTCCACTAACATTAATGTTAGGAGAACAGTGTCTTTATCTGTCTTTTTTGCTGCATTCTCTCAATTCCTAGAACAGGATCTGGAACAAAAGTCAATGTTCAGTAAATATTTTTTTGTTTCTTTTCCATTTTTCCTCTGCATATGCATTTATATGCTTTTGAAATTATCTCATCTATACAATTTTTACATTTTTCCTGCCAAATATTGTGTGCTTTTATTCATGTAGCTGCCCAATGTTTATAATAACTTTGAATGACTGATTAGTATTCTTTCCAACTGAGTGCCATGAGTGTGGTGCTATTTCTGGGCATCCCATGTATTTCCACTTTGTATATTATTATACCAAAATTTATAATATACATATAATTTAACATATTTATGCATATGATTTTTACTTTCTTTTGAACCTTTTCTTTAGAGTAAATGACATGACTAAATCAATGGATTTAAACAGTTTTGTGATCTGATTCATAGCAACCAATTATTTTCAGAAAGAGTTGTACCACTTCAGCTGACTAAACATAGAATGCAAAATTCTTTTCCCAAAACTTTCAAAACCTAGTAGATGGTTTTCTTTCTTCAGTGTTCATTCCTCTCAATTATCTCCAACAATGAGGGCAAAGAAACGTCCATTTCATTCCGCCATGTGGTAATTGACAGTGAAGCCATATCAGATGTTGAGAAAGTCAACCTAAGATATGACCTTTGCTTACTTAGCTGCCTTTAGGCCTATACATTGGCTGCAAGAAGATTTAGAGCCTGTAAGAAATGGTAAGGAAAGACCACGTGGGGTCACATTTCTACAGGCACAAAATGACTACCAGTAAATAGGAGAAAATGATAGGAGGCAGTTACAAAGACAACTTTCTGCCTTGAGATGCCCCATATAGCTACATAACTTGGAGAACATTCCAGGCCTTACAAGATGAGATTCGTGATAGACATTTTTACTTTTATTGTCCTATGGTCCATGACTTGTCTTAATCCTGAATGGTATCCGAAGAGGACACCTTACCTGTTAAGATTTAACCAAACAAGGTGTTAGTGCTTCCATTATGGGCTCAAGGCTTGAAGTCATCCTTATTAGCTTTCTCCTGGGACCACAAAGGAACTTCTCATATATTGGTTTGTTTGTCTTTGGTGCAAATATGGGTACAAAGGCATAATTATCTCCATTTTTCATGTTTGCTTAAGTGAGCCTGGAAAGAAAAAAATTCTTAGCTAGTATTTAGATTCTTCTATTCTTGAGTTCCAGTCCAGCACGTATTTTTATTCCTCTTCATTTACTAATTTTATTATAAGAAACCTCAAAATTTCCTATTTCTAAACTTTATCATTCATGTTTAGTTACGTCCCCTTGGAGCAAAATGGTGACTACAACAGTAATTTTTAATACTTGGCATTTGAACAATGCTGCATATTGAATAAACTACAAGTTTCTTTTTTATTTTTTATAAAATTTTATATAAAATAACTATTTTATTTAATGCACATGTAGCTAATTTTTCAGTATAGCAATTAGATAGAGTTTGCTTTGATTCTATTTACACTCTTGACATTTTTCAATGATTTTCTATTGTCATCTAATAGTATATGTCTAATGTTCTAATTTAATGTTGATTAAAGGTTAGTCAGTGTAAAAATACATCTTCTGCAATCTGCTGGAAGCTAAAGTCTGAATATTAATTTTTTTCCCCCTGGGTGTGAATCAGTTATCAGTTCCTCTTTTACACCATGAAGTAACTATTTAGATAGGATTCAGTACCAGACATTTGACATTTAGAAAGCCCTAGAAGTCTTATCTTCTATACTTAATTGCTCTTAAAATTACAGACTGACTAGCAAATGGAAATATCATCTTTAACTCCTCTTTCCTTTCACTTGCTTATTTTTCCAATAGATAAATTTCAGATATTGATAAAGATACTAATGCTCTAAAACTCTGAGAAAAATATTAAAATACTGCCTTATTACAGCTTAGGCTTCTGCTATGTAAGTTGCATATCAATATGAATTCTAATGAAATTTATTTCAGGCATATCACAGCGCAATATAAAAGTTTCTATTACTGTCCAGTAGCTATGATTATCTTGCTAGAGACTAACTTTGACAGAGCACGGTCAGCCAGTTAAAAAGAAATGCTTTTGCTTATTGTAGTTTTTATTTGTTTTCAAAAATCCTTCCTTCTATTTCCTTCCCCCTTACCCCCTCCCATCTCTACTTCCCTTATACCTTTTAGAACTTCATACATTTACTGGGGAAATGACTTTCTAGTCACTCAGTGACTTTCTACTCATTAGGTGGGTAGGAAAGAACACATTGTTTCCACATCAATTTAGTTTTCAAAGAGTCTAAATTAGCTCTCAACTCGGGGAGCAGCTCACTCTTCTGAACCATACATTTGAATCAGGGACAAAAACTGTGTAACTCCCATGAAACCAAAACCTCCACTGCAGGAACAGATGTGAAAACAGAGAATGGAGTTTAGGAAGGGCTGAGAACACTTAGACTTTCCATCCTCTTCCTGGCTTCTGCTGAAGGTACGCTCACAGATCCCAAGGATGGCTTTGGGTGTCCAGAAGACAAAAGACAAGGAAAAAAAATTTGAATTACTCCCTCTCTCGTGAACTTGATGGCTGTGTGAATAGTACTGAATAAGCAATTTGTAAGACCGCTGAACTTAAACATACTTTGTTTTTCAGGTAGCCACAAAATAAATTCTACAAAATAATGAACCCAAAGCTAAATATAGTGAAAGGAAATATTTCTAGCACTGTGTGACTGTTCATTTTTAGTTTGTGGCATCTCATACTACCTCTGCAAACACATCTGGGAAAGAATGGGAGTTATCCAGGCTCAGCTGTTTTGTACTGAGAGAACAGTTTACTTCTCCTTCATAGCTTTCATCAGCACTGCATTCCCAGGATTGAATGATGGCTCGGTGCAGCTCTGGACTCTTAGGTCTTTGGGCAAATGAACCATGTTTTGTCGTATTCACTGCCCTATCTCCAGTTCTAAGCATGAGTAGGCCAGCCATAACTATTACTGATTGGATGAATAAAAGGTTGAATAAGAGAAAAAACACACACTTGAAAAGTCAGCCCAAGTCTGAAAGATTTCCATAGAGAACATGGTATGCACTGCAATTATGTCACACAGATATGGATGAAGATATACATACAAAATAATCTGTCATGTTCAATATCGCTTGTAATGTGTTTGGCAAACACATTAACTTCCATCGAATATCTTATCCTTAATCAGAACAAACATTTTTCCTCAACATCTTCTTTCCTTGTATGTGTGTGTGTTTTAACATAGGTGCATCTAGAAGTCCTTTTTATGCACAATTTTCCAATTCTGAAATAATTTATTCATGCATTTCAACATGAGAGCACTTGAATGACTTTAGATAAGGGCCCTTGTTTTTCTTCTCCTTTTTTTCCCCATAACATCATATAACTCATGCTTTGTTAACTGCAGTCTCTAGACTATATTGATCTTGGATTCACATGTTTACTCAGCCTGAAAAGTTAAAAAAAAAAAGTGTTTCTACACTTCTGAATGCAATATAAATGAAGCACCAGCTGTGTCTGTGACTCAGTATTTCAGCAATGCTGCAGCCATATATCATGGTGCAACGCCAATTGTAAGATCAACTGTGTATCATGAATACTCAGCATATGCTGAACATTTTCTCCGAGGGATTTGAAATACGGGGAAGAAAAGTTTTGGACAAATAAAAGGTTGAAGGCCACCTTTAGCTGTCCACCACTGATGTCTTAACTTTCCTGTTTATAACAGGCTCTTCTTTTTCAAAGAGAGATGAAAACACACGGGGTGCATAATCATGCCACTCCTTTGACTGACTTACCGCAGTCTGGGAGGAACTGCGAAAAGATGACATTAGAAGGTGGAGATGCTGGTTAAAAGTCCAGCTGAGCTATGGCTCTGCTTCTTTTATGACTGAACAACTACTCAATGCCTTCGTGGCTCACTTAGCCCCGTCATCTGTCAGAGCCTCAGCTCTGCCACTAGCTGGGTAGTAAAATTACTTACCCCACTGTGGACAAAATGAGAGTTCCTGTGGCCAGGATTCTCACCTGGCCCTGGTTGACCAGCTCACTGCACACCTGTGGGCAATACATGGCTGTTGACTCTATATAAAGAGCTCCACCCAGTGCTCTGGGCGCAACACGGTGGTATGGCTGCAAGGCTGCAGGAGAGCAGAGCAGAGGCTGGAGTGGTGGCAGAGCCGAGGACAGAGGCCCAGAGGATGGCTATGTGGGATGACTGTGCAGAGAGGCCCAGAGGATGGCTGTGTGGGATGGCTGTGCAGACAGAGGGGCCCAGAGAATGGCTGTTCAGACAGAGAGGCCCAGAGGCAGAGACCAGCTTGCCGCATGCAGACTCGCTCTGAGTGAATGGGATTTTAGTGACTGACCTGCCACCTGGAAATAACGCTGGGTATAACCCTTTCACCCCAAGAACAGTTTTGCTGTCAATTTCTTTGGTCACATTGAATCCATAGCGAACTTGCCTGGGGCTGAAACCCATTGGCAAGACAACCACTAGGATTAAATGAAATATTTGTACCATGCAATAAACATTCCACAGGTAATCATTATTTTCTTCCGATTACATAGTTTCTATGAACAGTTGTACATTCAGTTTTTGCATGAGTTCAAAGTTCTCCAAAATCTGATGATTTAATTATGTATGTGGGCAAAATTTGGGGCCACAGGTGGTCCTCAGTTCTCCCTCACCCATGGCCCATTTGCCTTAAACCTTTGTGCAGTATCTTCAGAAACTTGGACCCCTCTATTCGTCTATTAGGGCTGCCCTACCAGAGTGCCACAGACTGGCGACTTCAACAAGCAATGTATTTTCTTACAGCTCTGGAGTTCAGCAGTCCCAGATCTGCCTATTGGCAGGGCCGGCTGGCTGGTTTCCTCTGAGGCCTTGCTCTTTGACTCTCAGATGTCCATCTACCCTCTGCATCTGCCCAGGGTCGTCCTTCTGAGCATGTCTGTGTCCTAACCTCCTCTTCTTATAAGGACATTAGTCATAGTAGATTAGGGTCCACCTTAAAGGCCTCACTGTAACTTAATTACCCTTTTACAGCCCTTATCTCCTAATATGGTTGCCCTTTGAGGTGCTAGGGATTAAAACTTCAACATATAAGCATGAGGGGACCAATTCAGCCCATAACAACCACTAAATTCAGTTGTGCTATTAGTCCCTGGTCTCTGTTTTAAGTTAGCCATGGTAAGCATTGAGTTTCTTCCCTGTTATCTGCCTCCTGGGAGGGGACTGGTGTGGGAGGTTAAGCTCGACCACTAAGGGGAGCACAGAGACCCTTCCCACCAGGGTTCAGCTGTTTCCTGTGAACACATTTCAACAACCTGGACCTAAGCATGGAGGAGAAGAAACAGAAATTAAATTCTATTTCCCCAATCAATAATTACATTTCTGCCCCAAACCACCCACCCTTTCAAGGTGAGCTATCTTCAAACAGGTTTCTGGAGCTCAAGACCATGCCTGTGTCAGAAACCTGCCTGGGATTTCACATTTCCCCAAGCCCTCGAGGCCATCCGCAGATGCCCAGAACATAACAAATCCAACTAACCACCTGTAGGCATTGCGGACTCACTGCTTAGCTCTGGGTGTTTGCCTCCGAGATGCCGCTGAGCCGTGCTGAAGTCGGTCCCCACAACTGGCCCTCCTCTTCCTCCGCTGAGATCTTGGTCTCGGCAGGACTAGTCTGCCTACATCGTCTCTGCTGCTCTGAGGGCTCCCGGTACCAGCCCACAGCTCCCGGGTAGCTGCTCCTCACTGCCATCAGGAAGGTGCTCAAACCCTGAGCAGGATTTCTTGTTTTGCTCTTGGAAAGAGGAAAACTCACTCCTAAGGTTTACACCTAGGAAGCTCACCCCAGGAGAGCTTTATTCCACCCCTCTGAGCACCTCTTTTCCTCCTGAGGTGGGAGTTTTGAGCACCACTCCCAGAGCAGCTCAGCCATCTCTGCAGAGACCTGTTTAACAGTTGCTAGCTGTGTATTATGAGAGTATGTACATTGTACAGATGTCATTTGTCTAAATTTCCTTTCTGGGGAGGAGTGAGATATAGTAAACGAAAAGTACACAGACCCTGGGATTCAAAGAACTGATCAAATTCTGGTTCTTTCATTTCATTCCTTTTTTGAATAAGTCATTGGCAAAAGTCTGCTATGTGCTTTGCAGCTGCAATCTTGAATAACATAAATACTTGGCACTTAAGGTTTTCATCCACAATGAGAACATAATGAATAGCTTGCAAAGTTCTTATAAGAATATAGCAATAGTTTCTATGGCATAAGGAATGGAAAGGCCTTGGCTCATATAGTAGATTCTTAATAAAAGTTAACTATAATTATTGTTGTTGCTGTATTATTATTATGTTAATGGAGATTCCAACAAATAGACCCATCGCACTTTGTACTGGACATGCCATCTTATCACTGGTCACTTCTCCCCTTTCAGTGGGGTCTTCTTTTTCCCAGGTTTCCTCAAATATTTCTCATTGATCTATTCAACATACAGATTTTGAGTGTCACCTCTGCTCCAGGCACAAAACCAGGCCCAAGGGATACGACAGTGAACAAAAAGACATGATCTCTGAAAGCAAGATGTGGGAAAAACAGACACTGAACAAGGGATATCAGATGAGGCATATGCCATGCAAGTACGGAGTGCTCTGAGGACCTATACCAACAGGACCTGATTATGTGAGTGACTTACGAGCCAGGTGGCACCTACAGCTGTCTAATAAAATTAGTTAAGAAAACACCTACAGTTTCCAAACTATACTAATACTGGTATGGATTGAAGTCTAGCTAAGCTATCAGCATCCCTGCAGTAAATTCAGCCTTCTGGATATTCCCACGACTTATGTACATTCTGTCCAAAGTGACATTGATAGGAAAGGCATGTCCTATCACTCCTGGGAACACATGTGTTATTTCATGAGATTTGGCTTCCGCAAAAGAAATGAGAAAGATCTGACCTGGCCTTTTGTTATGAGAACATTCTTTTCTGGGCCCATTCCTGGCATTGTAATTTCATTTCTGCAAAAGCTTCCTAATGCACAACACTTTAACCCAGGGTGGAAGTAGTAAATTGGAAAACTGGCCGTGGTTTTCAATATGAGCAATCCAGACACACAAGGGGGAACCCAGACTTCTGCTTCCAGTCTTTCCCATGACCCTGACATTTACACACAGGTTGAATTTCTTTTCTTCTCTCTCTGTCTCAATATCTCTGGATTTTTTTGTTGTTGTTTGTTTTGGGGTTGTTTTTTTTTTTTTGGCTTTGCCTTTGTCTCTCTGTCTCTCCCTTTTTGTTATTGCTTTAGTACTGTTGGAAAGAACTGAGAAGTCAAATTCTTTGGCCTCAGAAATGGGATTGCATTGACAAAGTAATGGGTCTGTAATGCCCTGACTTCATATTGTCTGGAAAATCCATAGAAAATTTTCACTGACCAGAGCAGGTCAATGGATTTGCCCTGGAGGAACAGTTTCTTCCGTCGTCTAACTAGGGACCCAGATCTCTCCAAGGAGAAATAGGAAAAATCGGCACCGAGTAATTAGAGGATAGTAGCTGCGAAATACTTCCTTGTTTCTTAAGGGTGATAGGCAGCAGGAATGTAAATCTTATGAACCAGATGAAAACTTAAGTGGATAAAGTGGCTTACATACTGACTGTAGCTTTTACTGACTGCTTATACAGTTTGAGGTCCTCCTAGATTTATAGGCAGAAGAGCTTCCTGGAGGGGCTAAAGACGGTTATTTTTTGCACACTATAATCTCTACCAGCTTACAGATACAGCAGATCTCCTTGACAACCAAGATAGGAGGCAGTTCACAGAAGTGTTAAATCCCTAAATAGTAAACCAAAAACATTTTGAAAAAAAATGAACATTTTGAGAAAGCAACTTTTCTTTTAATTATAAAACTGATATATTTGAAAATATTTTATAAATGTATTTAAGAAAATCTGAAAACATATTGAAGAATATTTTCAAGATGCAGATATATAAGAAGAAAAACAATACATATGGATATATAACTCACGTTTTTTTTATAGACATCTAACATGTTTTCTTTATGATTGTGTAACTTTCTTTTTATGGAAGTAACATAATTTAATTAACCATCCTTCTAGTGATAGACATTAAGTTATAATTTTTCTCCATTATAATTAATGCAGCAATAACTGCTGCTTCAGTGGACTGCCTTTAGATGCATCATTGCACAGTTATGATGATTTCTTATAATACCTTTCTAAAAATGGAATTGCTGGGTCAAAAATGTACACATTTGAATGCTTCTTGGATAATTACTGCCAAATTTCCCTGCAAAAGTGGTACTTATTTTCCCTCTTACCAGTATAGTCTATGAGAATCTACATTGCTTCAGGGGACATGCTCTAAATAAAAACACAATGATTTCCATTTTGTTTCTCATTTCTTATATACAAATATAAACAAAATCTTGCTCATTTTTCCTTTGCTTATTCTCCTATCCTATCCCTTCTCAGATTCTGCTTGAAATTCTTCCCACCTAATTCTCTGTGTGTGGTCTATTGGAGCTGGCCCTTTTCTCTGCAGACACTTTATTCTTTATCAGAGAAGAATGCAACGCTTTATCTGACCCTGACTTGACAGCTCAGAGATTTGGCAATAAACTTCTCTTATCTTGCTTATCAGATCTGAAGGTTAGAGGTAAGGCTGCAAATCCAAATGCTATTTTTGACACTGGAGGCCGAATATTCTCTTTCATCAGAAACATCACAAACCTCCATTGTGTTTTCTTACTGAATGCATTTCTGGAAACCCTTGATTTATTATACCCTTCTTCAGATCCTGCATAATGACCTGCTACTATGTGATAAGGAAAAAATTGATTTTGCTTTCTTTATCTTATAAAAAAAACACAGCTTCCGTATTTGAGAAAGCACCCATTCTACAAGCTGTGAACTGTGTGCCTCCCAGCACCAGCCCTCTTTGACCTTGGCACCAACTGGTAGAAAGTGTTTCTGAAGCCATGGTCTACATCCCAGCAATAAACATGTAACTGTAGGTAACACAGATCTAGACCTATGCTGTCCAATGTAGTAGCCACTAGCTACAAGTGTCTGAATTCAAATTAGTTAATATTAAATAAAACTAAAGACTTGTTCACTCAACTGCATCAGATATATTTCATGATTAGTAGGTAAATGTGGCTACTGGCTACTATATGGAAAGGTATAGATTATAGAACATTTCCTTTATCGAATACAATCCTACTAGACACCTTTCATCTAGAGATTCACTTTTGATAATCTTCAGAAAATGGCTGAGGGTAAATCCAGAAACAGAATTTGTAATTCTTTACTGAGGCTCAGGTCATTTTTTTACCTGAATTTTGCTCTATCTTCCCCAAGGTTCAATTGTTTCTTCTTTCAAAGCATGCTATCTTCTTAATTCCAGCATTATATATCTGGCTCACACACTGGCAGAGGAGGAATATTTACAGATCATGTACAATGGAAAAGTTTGATTTTATCAATATATAAGAATAAAGCCCAGGAGACAAATTCACCTCATCAGTGGCATGTCCATCTCAGACCCGTGTTCCCAAGTCTGGATCCTCTCTCTTACTTTCTTCATCTCTACATTGAGCCACCCGTCCTTAGAGGAAGCCTCTGGGCAAGGCTATCTCCCCGCCTCAGTTAAGTCACTCATCCAGCACCAATTTATTGAGCACTGACTATGTGCCCAGCATTGTCCTCAGCACTGAGGATACAGCCGTGTTTCCAACAAACAAAAGTATCGGCCTTTATGGAGCCATACATTTTAATAAACTAGTGAGCACTAAGATCTATGTTTTATGGTTTTCTTAGAGCAGGCCTCTTTTAAGTTTCTAATGTATAATTTGTTTTTTACTTTAGACCCCAAACTATTCTTCATTTCACACTTACTCAGCTTGAACAACCTTGTATCTTTGATTCATAAAAACCCTTTTGTTCTCATTTAATACCTTCCTCAACATGCTAATTTCAATAGAGAACTTTCCTTAACTAGATTAAGAGAATCAGAATTATTACTCCCAGATAACAAGGAAGAGATTGTCTTTTCCATAAGATTCAGATTAAATGAAATATGAATTTATTTCAAGCTAAATTCCTAATGACCAGAATACCTTTATATAGTACATTTTGCTAGAGAAGTGATGGACGTGTTCAAAGGCAAACTTCTGAAAAAACCTTCAGTTGTTTGTATACTCTTTCCAAGTGTATAAAACATTGCTTACTTAATAGACATTAATTAACCAGAGTAGATGGAAACATGATGTCATGGGAAAGTGGATTTCATGTGGTGTTTTTAACATTTACTCAAAGAAAATGCTTATGATCAGAACATTTTTCTTTCCTGTGGATGGATGTAAGTGGACTTACTTCGGATGATACAGTGATTCAGGACCTGGCTGGTTGACGGGGTCAGAAGGAAATGGTTAGTGCTGGTTATTTTCCCTACCAAGGGACATTCAGTTTGAAGGGATGAACACAGTGGGAATCTATTCAAAAATAATAATACTAAATCATTCGGAGGACATTAAAGGGAGAGTCCCAAGTGCTGTTGAAATGTTTAATAATGCAAAAACATTCCAGATTACTTCAAGCATCCTGATTAATTGAAATTGATGACTAGTTCTCAGTTCCCTGACAAGAAATAATACGATTCTTTGTTGGATAGCACAAGAGAAAAACGTTAAGACAAATACAGTTCCTGCAATGTTTACATCTGTATACACATCCATTTATGCTTTCCAATTAAATTCTGTATTTAATTTTATATCACAATATTAATATTCAAAGCATTGCAGGCAGTGTTTCAGATGAAATCTTTTTCCCACATCCAGGTATATTGGGAAAACAGACTGTGAGAATCTTTATGTATTTAGGGACTTGAGATGACCTTTTGTTGCTGATATGCCTGGGCAATTGCAAATCACTGATGAAGATATCTGTGTTACTGTTTATTCATTCAGTGACTCGGTATTTTCATTCCACTGATACTCTTTAAGTTATGCAGTATCTTTTTATTCAACAAAGGTTTATTGGGCACCTAGTTTTACTCCAGGCAATAAAAACTGTTTGCCTTTTTAAGACATAGAGATAGTGTTGACACCATTCATAATAATAATAAAAAAAACATTGAATACTTTTCATCTGTACCAGAAGCTTTACTAAACATTAAGTTGAATGACTTTTCAATGTCTCCACCATCTCACAGTTTGTCAACGGAGATGGTAAATGTTTACCTTGTCTATAGGCAAAGTGTAATTCACTCTTTTGATGCAAAGGGGGTCATATACAATATAACTATTTTTATAGTTTTGCAGTTGTGAACATTTTCAGATTTTTGAAATCTTTATGAACGTTCTTTTCTAATGTCATTAAAGAACAAAAGATTAGTTTAAGGTCAGAAAGGCACTGAGGCCTTGGTCGATAATGATATGCACATACTTTCCAAGGATGTAGTGGAAATCTCTTATAGCTCAGATTCATTCTCATTTCCTTTCCAATATACTTTGTTTAAAAGAACTAAAGTTCTTTCTGATCCACTCTTAATCGGTTTAATGGTTTAGAAGGTGCAAAGGAGAAAATTGGAGTTACTCTTTTCTTCAGAGCGTGAAAGCTGTTACTCATTTTTACTTCGGTAACAATGTGTAGTGCTTAGGGTAAACACAGCTGTGTGTGTGTTTGTCAACGATTACTCATAAAATACAGCTCATCCCTAATCTCACTGAATAAAATATTAATGTACATCATAATGATGGGACTTCAAACACACATACACAAACCTTCCTAAAAAATGACAAACATCTGCCACAAATGCTTTTATTCATGGCTATAAAACTTTCATTGAAAACATTTGACTACTCCTGAGATATGCTGAAGAACAAGACAGTCACTGAGAGGCAAAATCAAGACTCTAATACATGTCTTTGGATTCCAAGGAACCCTCTACAAGCTATTTGGTTAGGCACATTATTTTGTCAAAATAACTTTGTATGAAAAAAGCATCAAAAGTACATCAGTTGTCTTCGTATAATTTTAATCACAAGAATCCTGACCATGACCTCAAGCACAGTTTTCCTTATGTTCTCCCAAGATGGTAAGACACAGGTGGGCATTTGGAGTTTCTTGGGGTGCCAGTCTGCTGCTGCCTTAACCATAGAATATAGGAATCTTGGCACTGTTACCTTGGCAACAAAACAGGAGAAAGCCTGCCTGGGGCATTCCCACACCTCTGTGTTCTCTTGACATGACAAACAGGACATGGGTGAACGTGCCCAACTCAAAACCAGCCTCCTTTGAGAGCTTATTCTTAAAATGTGAGCACTCCCTACAGACCCAGTCATGCTGTGTCCAAGGTCACTGCATTGGGGAAAAAGGCCAAGTTAATCCACCATCATTGTTGATTGCTCAATTAATGAGGCCATAAAGGCTCATTCAAATGTGTAATAATGCCCAAAGCTAATTGCCAAAATTATAGAACAGATGAAATGTAAGGTTCTAGAAACTGACATGATCTAAGGTGCTCATAATTTAGAAAAATAAAAGTGAAGTCCTTCCTCTTGACCTAATTGGACTTGCAGTCAGAGAAACCTGCATTTAAATTCAACTTTTGCCACTTAACTAGCTGTGTGACATCAGTAAGGTATATGTGTACCTCTCTAGCTACTGTAAAATGAAGATAATAATACATACCCAGCATAATTGGAGAAAGGATTAAATAAAATAATGTATATCAGTGGCTCTCAATTGGGTGTGATTTTGCTCTCCACAGAACATTTGACAATATATAATATAGACACATTCAATTATTTGTTGATATTTACTATAAGCACTACAGCATAAGGAAAGTACAAAGGATCATAAGCCCTTGATATGATAATTATCTTGGAAATATTAAATAGGTGAAAGAAGAGTTTGGTAGTAGTACATGGGAAAAATACATCATTAAGAAACAAGAAGTGGTGATCAACTTCCAGCATGTCAGTGACCTCAGTGAATTTCTCTTCTTCTAAGACAATGAAAATATGAACAGAGCAACGGAAATACAGTATTTTAGAATGTAGGCAATTAATCAAAAACACAAAACAAACTGAGAATCATCTATCCAAAAGTACTATTTAACCAAAATAAGACAGCACATTCTGTAACCCTGCCCCAGCTCAGACGCTCAGTAGCCAAAAGCCAGAAGAATTACAGACAATAGGGACAGATGGTTGCTTTTTGAGCTCTGTGAAAGCATCTTAGAGCAAAATCAATCTTTCATCCAAACTTGTAAATCCCCAGGAAATGGTTATTTTCTGCATGTGGTAGCTATTTGATTTGACTCAGAGTCCAGCTTAGCAGAGGAATAGGAGGGATGTGGTGAACTGAAAGTTCCTGCATATTGCTGGCAATCTAAAAGACTGAGTATGTGCAAGACTCTTTGCATACCCAGGAAAGACCTAAGAAAGGAGAAGTCATTAGACACTGATATCTTTCTGCCTTGAGGCCACAATCAAGCAGAAAGTGAAAGCTGAAAGTGTCATGTAAACTGATACTGTCTGCGAAAGGTAGAAGACACCCAGGAAGGGCATTTAAGGAAATCTTCTGATCAGTCATTGATTGGCCACAAAATTATACTGACCAAGGAGTCATTGACAGGAAGTCAAACTTAAAAATAAACACAAAAACATTTTATTAAAAATCTAACAGAGAACTAAGTAGTCATACACAGCAGCAAAGAGAGAATCTACAGAATTGGTCCTAGAAAGTATCAAACTAATTAGCAGTAACAGGAAAAACTAAAACATACAAATAGCAAGAACAGTAAATCTTGGTAGGGGAGGAATATTATTGTTATAATCTGTTAATGCCCAATTTTCAACATTAAAAACTATGAAAGATGCAAGTGAGACAGGGACCATGGGTGTAGTCAGAGTAGGGTGAGGGCCTCCGGAAAAAGCAGGGTGGGATATTTACAGTCAGCAATATAACAGTGGGCAAAGAAGTCCCTTTTGAAACTCTGTGCAAAGTCAAGGTCACACTAATCCTCTCAGAACAAGATATCAGACTAAGAATATAGACATCTTCAGTAAGGGCAGTTAAAAGTCAACAGGCCAGGAGCAACTTGGCCTAGAATGATTGAGTGGTTTTACAAATAGGGAAGGGTATCACAGCATAACCCGTGACTTTACTGTAAACAACCCTAGCAAGCAGAGAACAACCCAGCCCTCCTTGAGGGCAGGGCAGGTGGTACAAGTCCACACCCCTAAGCCTTATTTTCATGTTCTCTAAAAACCCCAATCTGCCTACAAAACCCCCTAGACAACGCAGCACACCGGACTCTCTTGTCCCCTCCTGGCGTGCGCCGGGAGCTCTGTCCTTCCACTTTATTTCTAAATAAAAGCCTGTACCTTGCTCTCCTACCTTGCCTGTTTGCCTAGCTCATTCTTCGGCTTCGTGAACAAGAACTCCAGCATCACAAGCATTTGTTAAAGTATACCAAATATACATGGAAAAATTTAGCCAACAAAAATTGTTCCTGAGGAAGATCCAAGTATGGATTTAGTAGACAAAGACTTAAAATCAGCTGTTATAAATAGGTCAAAGAACTAAAGGAAACCATGTCTAAAAAATTAAAGGAAAGTATGTCAATGATGTCTCATTAAGTAATGAATATGAATAAATACACAGAAATTATTAAAAAGAACCAAGAAGAAATTAAAAAGTTGAAAAGTCTAACAAATAAAAATTCAATAGGAAGTCTCAAAAAAGATTTAAATTGGTAGAAGAATCAGCAAAGTTGAGGATAAATCAATAAAGATCACCTAATCTGAGGAGCATGAAGAAAAATAGAATAAATAAAAATAAACAGAACCTAGGAGGCTTGGCAACACCATCAAGTGTATCAGCATATGTATAATGAAAGTACCAGAAAGAGAAAAGGGCAAAAAAAAAAAAAAATTTTTTAGGAAATAATGGCCCAAAGCTTTCTAATTTAATGAAAGATACATTCAAAAAGCCCAATGGACTCCAAGTAGAATAAATTCAGATACCAAAGATTTTAACATATCATAGTCAAATTGACAAAATTAAAAGACAAAGAGAAAATCTTAAAAATAACAAGAAAAAATCATAAAATACAAGAGACACACAATAAAATTAACCATCAGAGACTATGTTATATATTTCCTATCAAAAACCATGGAAGCTTGATTACCTATGAGAAACGCTGGAAGCCAGAAAACAGGGCAATACCATTTACAAAGTGTTGAAAGAAAGACTATCAGCCAACAATTTCATATTCAGATATTCTCATTCAAATTTAAGGAAATTTAATGAAAATTAAAACATTACCAGATAAGCAAAAACCAAGAAAATTCATTGCTAACAGACCTGCCCAGTGAGAAATACTAAAAGGACAACTTCAGGATGCAATAAAAAGATACTAGGTAGTAACTTAAATCCACATGAAGATATGAGCACTATATGTAGATGGCCATAATCGAGTTTAAGCATTGAAACCTTACAAAGTATGATCTCTTACCACAATGAAATTAAATTAGAAATCAAAAACAGAAGAAAACTTGGGAAATTCACAAATATGTGGAAAATAAACAATGTACTCCTAAATTACTAAAGGGTCAAAGAAGAAATCACAAGGGAAATACTTTGAAACAAACTAAAGCAAAACCAAAACATACCAAGGCTTATGGGATGTAGCTCAGCAGTTCTTGGAGGAAAATTTATAGCTGTAATGCCTATATTAAAAAAACATATTTCAAATCAATAACCTAACCTTTCACCCTAGGAAACTAGAAATATAAAGAGCTAATTAAGCCAAAACAAGCAGAAAGAAGGAAATAATAATGATTTGGATGGAAATCAGTAAATGAATTAAAATAGCAATAGAGCAGATTAAAAAAAACAGTGGACACATTTTTAACTTAGAATTAAACAAGAATAAAAAGACTCAAGACTCAAGTTATTAAAATTAGTTAAAGTAAAAAGAGGGGGCATAACTAATGACATTACAGAAATGAAAAGAGAATACTATAAATAACTATATGACAACAAATGTTAGCTAAGTTTGATGAAGTGGACAGATTTCTAGAAGGTCACAAGCTACTGAAAGTAACATGAAGAGAGAAAATAGAGTAGATGTATAACAAGCAAAGAAATTGAATTAGTAATTTAAAAACTTCCAAATAGGAATGCATAGGGTAGACGGCTTCACTAGTGGATTCTATCCAACATTTAATAAACAATTAATACTAATTCTTCACAAATTCTTCTAAAAATAGAAAACACTTCTAGCTCATTTTGATTATACTGTATTATACTGATGCCAGAATCAAACAAAGATATCACAAGAAAAGAAAATGACAGGCTGATATCCCTATAAATATATATGCAAAAATCCACAACAAAACATTAGGACATCAAATCCCACAACATATAAAGTGATTATACATCTTGACCAAGTGAAATCTACCAGAGGAATGCAATGTTGGTTTAGCATATGAAAGTCAATTGGTAGATGCAGAGAAGATATTTGATACAATCCAAAACACTTTCATGATAAAAACACTCAACAAACTGGGAACAGAAGGGAGCTTCCTCAGCCTGATAAAGGACATCTATGAAAAGCCCATAGCTAACATTATATGAAATAGAGAAAATACCGAGCGTGTTGTCACTATGATCAATAACAAGATCAGAATGTCCACTCTCAACACTTTTATTCAACATTGTACTGGATGTTTAGTGTTAGGGAAGATCATTAAAGAAGATCTAAATAAGTTGAAAAAAGCCCTATGTTAATGGATCAGAAGACTCAAGATTATTAAGTGTGCAATATTCCCCAAGTTGATCTATAGGCTCAGTGCAACCTCTTCAAAATCCCAGCTTGTTGTTTGGTGGTGGTGTCATTTTTACAGAAATTGACAAGTTGATTCTAAAGTTCATGAGGATATACAAGTGACCCAGAACAGCCAAAACCATCTTAAAAGGAAAAACAAAGTTGGAAGACTCACATGTCCTAATTTAAAAACTTATTAGAAATCTACTATAATTAAGAGGGTGTAGTATTGGCATAAGGGTAGACATACAGATCAATGGAATAGATTGAGAATCTAGAAATAACATTCATATTTATGGGCAACTGAGTTTTGACAATGAGTCCAAGGAAATTAAATGGGAAAAAATAATCTTTTCGACAATCGTTCTGAGACAACTGGGTTTCCACATTGAAAATAATGAATTTGAGCCTTTATGGCACACCATATGAAAAAATTAACTTAAATGAGTCACAGACCTAAACGTGAGATCTAAAACTCTGAAACCCTCAGAAGAAAATAAATGAGAAGATCTTCATGACCTCAGGTCAGGCAGTGGTTTCTTAAAAATGACACCAAAAACACAGGCAACTAAAGGGAAAAAAAAAACATAAATTTGACTTAATTAAAATTGAAAACATGTGCATCAAAAGACATCAACAGGTAAGTGAAAGGCTAGTACACAGAAAGGGAGAGAATATTTGAAAAATTATGTATCTGTATAAGGGATCTGTATCTAGCATGTATAAAGAAGTTTTTAAACTCAACAATAAGAAGACAAATTACCCAACAGATAAATGGGCAAAGGATTTGAATAGGCATATCTCAAAGGTAATATAGAAATGGCCATAAAACAAATAAAAAGATGTTCATTAGTTATTAGGGAAATGTAAATCAAAAGCAAAATGAGATACTACTTCACATCCCCCAGAATGGTTAAAATAAAAAAGATAGACAATAGCAATTGTTGGTGAGGCAGTATAAAAATTGGATCCTCATACATTGCTAGTAATAATGTAAAATGGTGCTGCCACTTTGGAAAAGAGTTTGGCAATTTTGTAAAAAGTGAAAAATATAGTTACTCTATGACTCAGTAATTTCATGCCTTGCTATATAACCAAGAGAAATGAAACATATGCCTACACAAAACTTGTACATAAGTGTCACAGGAACATTATTTATAGGAAAACTTTTAGAAACAATTTAAATTCTATCAACTGATGAATAAACAAAAAGTGGTATATTCATATAGTGCAATGTTGTCAGGCAATAAAAATGAGATACTGATACTTGCCACAATGTAAATCAACCTTGAAAACATGATAAATGAAAGAAGACCATGGGAAAAAAACATTTATTATATGTTTCTATATATATGTGAAACGTCCACAATAGCAAGTCCAGAGACATAAAATAGAGTAGTAGCAGCCATGGATGGGGTTTTGAAAGATGGATAATGATAATTACTGCTAAAATGTACAAGGTTTCTTTGCGGGGTCATGAAGATGTTTGAAAATTAGATAGCAGTGATGGTTCCATAACACTGAATATAGTTAAAGCTACTGAACTATACACTTTAAATGGGCGGATTTTATGTTATGTGAAATATATCTCATAAAGCTGTAATAAAAGAATCAAGACATGGAAACAAATGCTATAAAGATTAGATAATCAAAGAAACCAGGAAAAAGTAAGTGAGAGAGATATATGCGAAGCCTTGAAATATGTGCATGGTGTGTGCAATCATGCGAGGTGAGCAGTTGTGACTTCCAGGCATCTCTCTGGAAAGCCTGCCCTTTCCTCTCTCAACCTGGGCCTTGAACAGAACCTGTTGAACTCTTTGCTCTTTCGTAATTCACAGACTAACTAACCCGTTAGAAAGCATGTCAGAGGGAGAGTAGTCTATCAGATAGGCTAGATTCTTAGTAAGACAAATAAGCTGAGGAATAGCCAATACACTCTCAATTAACTGGAGGAGAAACCGAGAGCTCTGATTTCCCTAGTGTGGGCAGTTGGAAGATTTAGAAGCAGGAGTGGGAGGCGCTATTCATTCATTCATTCATTCTTTTTTTTCTTTCATTCTTTTTTTCTTTCCTTCTTTTCTTTCTTTCTTTCATACTTTTTTCTTTCCTTCTTTTCTTTCTTTCTTTCTTTCTTTCTTTCTTTCTTTCATTTCTTTCTTTCTTTCTTTCTTTCTTTCTTTCTTTCTTTCTTTCTTT
>JAQQAC010004253.1:4214436-4244451 GCA_029783875.1 Phataginus tricuspis | reverse complement strand
TTTCTTTCTTTCTTTCTTTCTTTCTTTCTTTCTTTCTTTCTTTCTTTTTCTTTCTTTCTTTCTTTCTTTCTTTCTTTTTCTTTTTTTTTTTTTCAGTGCTTCCTGTAACAAACCCTGGATGGAAGAATAGAGATAGGTCAGACCTCAATCTTAATCTTAAAATACTTATAAATCAATCATTTATTAACTATGACTCTTGGTCAAACAAAAAATTAAACTCAAAGGGATTTAAGACTTAAAAAAAAAAAGAAAAGACGACTCAGGGAAGTCAGAGGCCTAGGACAGCGGAGTGCAGAGCTGCTTCATTCTAGGGGCTGAAACAGTGTCATCCGGGCGCAACCTCCCTTCCCTCCGTCTTGGTTTCTGCTTCTCTTTGATCGAGGCCATGCTCAGGCTGGTCTTGCTCAACGGCTGGCAAAGTGGCTGCCAACAGCTCTACACTCACCCATTTTGGGGTATTTCCTTTCCTTTCCTTGAAATATTGGGTTGATCCTGGAGAATCAGTGCTCCTGAGTCACCGCCTAGTCGGTCTTCCTTTGGAAGCTGGTGGCAGTGGGCGTGTGAATCGGGAGGGTGAGGAGGGCCGGGGCACCATGACCGGTAGTCCCCCGAGCAGTGGGCGAACAGCGTCCGTGACTACCACTGTCTACTTCAAAGACAGTCGGGCATCCTATACAAATCGATGTAAAAGGCAGATTTAATTAAACTAATGTTAAATGCTGCACAAATGGTGTAAATGAAATACTAGGGAGATTCAGAGGAGCAGAAAATCTCTTCTGAACTGGAAAGGATCAGCGAACCTTCACGAAGAGGTAGGACTTCATTTAGAACTAAAATGAATTCCAGAGTAAACTGTTAGCAAAAAGGAAAGGGGAGAGGCAATCCCACGCAGAGGCTAGCAAGGCCAAGTCGTGCACTTAGTGGGTATCTCACAGGACCATACATGTAGTCAGATTATCTGCGGTAGGAAATGGAGATGCGGGTTGGTGGGGAGGCAATAAGGAGAGAGTGGAGAACCATTCCCACGGCTGCCCTCCTGGTATCCTTCTTTTTCTATAATAAGACATCTATGTAAGTTTCCATGTTTCGGTTCACCTTTTTCTCCTAAGCTGCCATTCTTTCCTTTTTCCAACCTACTCTACATAAGCTAAAGAATAATGAATTACCTGAGTGAACAAGCCGAGGGAATTTTCTGCAGGAAACTGGTTATCCGTGGCCGCCTTCAGGAGCCGCTGGAGTCTCTCCCAGTGTGGGAGGTACTTGCCCAACCCAAGCAGCCAATCACTGCTCTACAGCAAGTAACCGACAACATTCAGGACCATTGAGCAGCAGAAAATTGTCATGCAGCATTAATTTAAAGTTACCAGACACTCGTTAATAGTTTCACTGACTTTTTATAGGGAGAAATGAACATTATTGGACCTCTGAATTGCCTGTGAATTAGGTAGATGACTTTGCTTAGTTCATTTTAGGACAATGTCAAAGCTGAAATTCTTGTTACTCTAGATGGTCCCTTCCTCCGCATCTCATTCTGTCCTTGTATTTCTCTATATTGAAAATGGCTTTCAACTTTAACTATCCTGTGCTAGTTCATAATTTCCTCATTTCTTTCTCATTTTAACAAGGAAAAGGAGAGTTTCTGGATTTAAATCCTAGCTCTGCCATTTAATAGTTTTGGTCTTGGGCAAATTACCTTAGACTTTCATTCCTGTTTCCCTTTGTTAAAATGAAGCTAATAATCTCATAGGGTTGTTATGAATAATGAATGAACTAATACATGTGAAGACTGTAAAATGGACCTGATAATAAGCACAAAAACTTAATTAAATCTATTATTTAGCATGAACATACTTTCATCCCCCTGGAGTGTCTCTCTAAGGTCTCGATGGTTTGCATGAAATCAGACTGGACTAGAATGAGATGATCCCTCAATGAGACTTAGTCAATGGTTCTTCTTCCCTCAGCCCACCCTGCTGCATGGTGATGTACATGTGAGGACTGCCAACAGCAAGCAGAGGGAAGTCTCAGAACCCCTAGGACTGCAATCACAAAAAGGTTTAGGCTGCAAACTTTATCTAGGCCTGCACTGACTTTACATCTTCCCGTCTTGCCTTTTCCATGCCTGAATGCAGCTGCTCCGGCCCTCCACAGTTTTCCCCAAACCTTCTACCACTGGATGACTCAATAGACAGGCTGAGCACATGCTTAGCACATCAGCAGAGCTGCAGCACCAAGCGAGAACAGAAAGTCACAAAATCTGCAGAAAGGCTTACTTTAGTTTCATCATATATTTTAAGGCATGTATCATTTCAAGACAAATTATATTTGACAAATTTGGGATTTTTTCCCCCCATCATTAAACAGGGTACAGTGAGAGAGGTGCATTATGATTTTTTTCAGTACTCCGTGTCTTTAAATACTTTAATCCATTTTCCCGCTCAGTAGATGACTATGTCCATTTTACTGCAAAGAAACCATGGAGAATATCAGGCACAAACCCACGGTACTTCCCAAACCCTGATCTTCAAAGGAGTCCATGCTCATGAGCCTATTTCCTTTCTTCATGCTATTTTCAGAATAAAAGGTGTCCTTTCCTGGCCTGGGTTTTATCTTATGCAACTTCTATAGCAATTCTCTTTCTCCCTTATTCCTCCCTACCGGCTGCTTCTCAGCTTGTGAACTAACTCAGATTTCTCCTCTTTTTGAAAACATGCCACATCCCTTTAGAGGATTCACCCTGTGTCCTTTCTCTGTTTTGCAGCAATTTAAAACAACTGTGTATTCATAGGCACTGCCTTCTCTTGCTTACCCTCCTTCCTTTGCTCATCCATGGTGAGAGCCTGGCTGTTGGTCTCAGCTTTCCACGGAAATCACTCTCTCTGAAAGCCAGTGGTGACTACTTGGTCTGCATCCTGGAGCTGCTGAGGCTTTCACGTTCTGACATCTTTGAGGCATCTGGTACCCTCAACCACTCCTGTATCTCTTGACATCCCATTACACTTTCATAAGGCTTGCTGTATTTATATTTTTAAATGCCTTACGTGCCTTTACTTCTCCTTGTATTTGCACGATCTTTTCTATTTTCTGTCTCTGCTCAAATTCTGAGACTTCTTTTCTTTACTCTAATACTTTGCCTGCGTAGTGTTGTCCACTCTCCTAGCTTCAGCTGATGGTTCATCCCCAGTCTGGATCCGGTCTCTGAGTTCCAGACCTAGATCACTTATGCCTTCTAAAGGCTTCCTGGATGGCTCTAAAGAACTTTACACTTTAAACTCACTATGACTGCAAAACAACTCATCTTTTACAAATTTTATCTTTTTTTTACATTTCCTTTTTCTGGTAACAACAGCTCTCATTCCCTCTCTATGTAGTTGAAGGTTTCCCTCTCTTCCTAGAGCAATACTTCTAGGAGCTGATCTATGCTATTGACTGAATCCAAAATTAAAATTAAGGATGTACTATTAACAATTCCCTGAACTAAATTTCTGTAGAAGAGATATAAATAAACTGTCAAAGGATGTTTGTAACAAATCTACACTAAGACTTTTGGGATATATACATATATGTCCTTTCTTAGATATATTACGTATCTATGTATATTATATATAATTATTTCTATATATAAATATATGTTTTATATATTTATATATTATTTATGCACATTATTACTTTTATATATTTATATATTACATATAAATATATAATTATTTATATATTACATATAAATATATAATTATTTATATGTATGCAAAATATATTTACATGTCATATATATGTAATTATTTCTTCTCTTCATCTTCACCACGTCTTCCATACAGCAGCTTCAACACCTTTTACCTGGACAATTATAGTGACCTTCTATTTCAGTGTGTCTGGCAACCATTAGCAGTAAAATTCCCTGAAAATGATTATTCAAGGCCCTACCTGGGTCCTGCTAGATCAGAAGTCTTTGGAGATGGTGCTTGACAATTTTGTGGTTACACAAGGTCCCCAGATAATTCCAATGGACTGTAACATTTGATAACTCCTTTTCTATTGGTCGTGTCAGTCTTCTTCCCATTCATTCTTAATATTGCTGCCAGAATGATCCTTAATAAATACAAACTAGATCATAATCCTATACTATTTAAAATCCTTAATCACTGAGAAGAATTCAAACCCTTTCACATGACATAAAAGTCCCTTCACACTCTAGCACTGGCCTGCTCTTTCAGCACTCCCGTAGCTACTTCCTAAGCTTTATACTTCTGCGCCTTTGAGTATCATTTGCTCTACCTGAAATGACCATCAAATTTTTCTTTCAGGTCCCTTTATGATAGCTTTCCTGATCACCATATTTATCTGGCTTCTTCTTTAGGATGTGACCTTATTTTTAGGATAAGATCTATGCTATCCATACTTGTAGCCTAAGCATGAAACACAATATCTGGCATTTTTAGTTTCTCACTGTTGTTTTGACATGTTTGATGAATGTATGAGTAAATGGATGAATGAGAAACATGACAAGAATAACTAATCCTCTCCGAGCACTTTCTATGTCCTAGGTGTACACATAATGACTAATTTGTTTCTATGACAACCTTATAAGGTAAGTAAGACACAGATCAAGAGAATGAGGCTTAAAAAGTGAAATGATTTTCTAAAGGACACATGGTATAGTTGAAATTAGTACTTTAACCTCGGTCATGTCTACTGCCAGAGTGCTTGATCTTAATCTCTATGCTTCACTGAGTTAATAAAGAAAATGTTGAGGTTCATGATCCAATATCAGATATAAGGAGTAAGAGTTTGAAGCAGAATAATTTCCATTTAAGGAATAGAGGTTTTCAAAAAATAAAGACTCAAGGTTTTATAGAGAACTTCTATTAAACTCTCAAAGAAGAGTTAATCCTAACAATAATTAAATTCTCCAATAGTAAAGAAGAAGATATCCTTTATAATGTTTTCGTATTATATTTTTCCCTTATATTTATCTTATGAATATCCTAAATAAAATATTAGCAAATATAATCCAATACTATATGAAAAATCATTCACCATGACCATGTGGGATTTATTCCAGAAATGTTAGGATGGTTCAATATTAAAAACTTCAATGATTTTAATGCAACATCTTGCATTAAATATATCTAAGGGTAAAAATCATATTTTTGTTATTTGAAAGCTTTGACAAAATTAAACACCTGTTTTTGATTGAAAAAATCTATAGTCTATAGTATTATCATACAGAAACACCAGAGGCATTTTCATTCTCATGATGTTCAGAGAAAGATCAAAATGAACACTCTATCTTGACTCTCTTCGCCGGGTTCAGATGTACATTGGAGATACAGTCAATGAAAAGAGACAAGAAAAAACAATTCAAGACACAGGATAGGTAAAGAAGTATAACCATGACTATTTGCAGATGATATGACATACTTCAAAATACCAAAGAAATTCAATGATAACACTCATGAAAATAGGGATTAACTAGAGAAGCAAGATACAGAATAAACAACAAAAATCCATAGCTTTCATTTATACAATAGCCAGTTAGAAAAATCAAGGAAAGAGGAAAAGCTCATAAAAAGGAGCAACAAAAAAGGATAATATACTAAGAAATAACTTTAGAAAATGGAAACGGAGGGATATTTTAAAACATTCCTGATACTAAGAAATAACTTTAAAAATGGTAACAGAAGAGGAAAATTTTAAAACATTCCTGAAAGACACAAAATGAGATTTGAACAAAAAGAAAAACATTCCTTGTTCTTAGAATGACTCGACATCGTGAAGACGTCACTTTTCTCCAAGTTTAAACATATATATTTAATGCAGTCCATATTTAAAAAGTTAATAAGTTAGTGCTTTCTTTCTAGAGTTAGGCAAGTTTCTTATAAAGTTTATATATATGCATACACACACACATACATATATGTATATATAGAGATATATAAATATATATAAAGCATGCAAGAATAGAAAGGAAATTGTGGAATTAAAAAAAATGGCAATAAGAAACCTTACGAGCTATTTAAACACATTATAAAACCTCATTAGTTAAAATAACATTGAACTGGTACCTGAACAGAAAAACCATTGAACGAGAATAGAAGTCCCCAAAATATATTTGGAGATTTACTATACAGTGAAGGTGATATATCAAATCACTTTTCAAAAAACAGGTTGGAACAAATGGATAGCCATTTAAAAAAGCAATAAAACTATTTCCAAAACTCAGATCATATTCCAGTAAAGTCCAAATATATGAAAGATCTAAATTCAACAAATTAAACCATATGAGTACTAGAAGGAAACATCCCTTTAAAGCTGGGTGTGAGTAAAGGTATGGGAAAGGCCTTTCTAACTTGATTTCTAACCAGATTCACATTATGGAAAAAAGTTAAAGAAAATACTGCTAAATTTTACTATGTAGAAATGAAATATTATTGCATCAGTCATGATAAAGTCAAAATATAATGTAAAAGAATATTTTCAATTTATATTGCATTTAGACTAATCACTTTAATACTTAAAGGCATCTAGTAATTATAAGCATACATAGAGTAACAGTAAATATACTTAGAGGCCAGATCTTGATTTCTATTTATCATCCTCTACTAAAAGAAATCAAGGCCTCTTGGAGAAAAGATTGGTCTTCGTCAGGGAAATTATAAGATGAGCATAGGACATACTGTTATTACAGAAAGCAAAGAAGTGCTACAAAACTAATGAAGTAATGATAAAATAACATGGGAGTCTATATGGATATTTTGAGAGTCAAAAAGAACAATAAGAAATATTCTTGAAAAAAAGAATTCGTGACTCCAAATACACAGATGCACACAAAACATTGGGTGAAAAGCTTTTGGGGGGTAGGTTATTAACACAGTCTCAAAATATTACCAAATATATGGCATGTTACTTACAAAAGAAAAACATATCTTTAAAATGAAGAGCTCTAGCACTCACCACCCTAACCAAATGATAAACTTTAGTGTCACCAGTAATAAGAGACAATTGAAACTGTCTCTTTAGCCACTTACTGCACCAGAAGATGACAAAACATCATATGAGAAATATTTTTTAGCTCCAACATCTTTTAGCCTGGAGCTAATCATGGGGAAACAATCAGACAAATTTAAATGTGAAATATTCTGTAAGACAATTGGTCTGGACTCTTTAAAATTTTTCAATATCATGAAAATTAAAAAAAGATTATAGAGAACAGAAAATTTCAAGAAAGATTGTATTAGATAATACTGAGTTTGTTTTCTTAAGTATGACAGTGGTGATTATAATATTCCTGTTCTGTTGAAGAATATCTTTTTCTTAGGATATGTTTGCTGGTGTATTTAGGGATAAAATGCCATATCAGATTCTTAATCCAAATAGTTACAAAAAAAAGTGTGTGTGTGTGTGTGTGTGTGTGTGTGTGTGTGTAGATCCTATCCTACTGTGGATGGGCTCCCGCTGATCAAATTTTATTTTCAGGATAAAAAGGAATAATAATAATTCAGAGAGAAAACACTAGCAAATATGGCAAAATATTAATGGTGAATCTAGGTGAGGAGTATATGAATATATATTGCATTATATTTAAATTTAAAGTTTTCTTTATATTCAAAATTTTTCAAAATAAAATTTAAATACAAAGATACTAGAGCAAAAAATAGTAGTTTAGAAGAAATATGTCACAGTGAATTCTATAAGAGAGAAAACATTTTGTTTACAGTTAATTGGTATTTTCTGTGCCTGTTACCTTCTTAGATTTGGCTTTGTGGTGCACAAATGTAATAGATATGACTAGATTTCACATCTCTTTTTAATACATATTGTTAACTATAATATGCCATATTATTTCATCTTCATATCTAATCACTTAGAAGTAATTGTAATTTTACTTTCCTATCAGAAAAACTCATAAAAATTAAAATTTTCTGAAACATAGGAATACAAAAGTAATTCCTCACTTTAAAACAGTTGATGATTAGGAATAAACCTAACCAAGGAAGTGAAAAACCTATACTCTGAAAACTACAAGACACTCATGAGGGAAATTAAAGAAGATACCAATAAATGGAAACACATCCCATGCTCATGGATAAGAAAGATTAATATTGTCAAAATGGCCATCCTGCCTAAAGCAATCTACAGATTCAGTGAAATTCCTATCAAAATACCAACAGCATTTTTCAATGAACTAGAGAAAATCATTCTAAAATTCATATGGAACCACAAAAGACCCTGAACAGCCAAAGCAATACTTAGAAGGAAGAATAAAGCTGGGGGGATTATGCTCCCCAACTTCAAGCTTTACTACAAAGCCACAGTACTCAAGAAAATTTGGTACTGGCAGAAGAACAGACCCATAGACTAATGGAACACACTAGAGAGCCCTGATATAAACCCAACCATATATGGTCAATTAATATATGATAAAGGAGCCATGGACATACAATGGGGAAATGACATCCTCTTCATCAACCAGTGTTGGCAAAACTGGACATCTACATGCAAGAGAATGAAACTGGATTACTGTTTAACCCCATACAGAAAAGTAAACTAGAAATGGATAAAGGACCCGAATGTAAGTCATGAAACCATAAAACTTCTAGAAGACAACATAGGCAAAAAGCTCCTGAATATAAGCATGAGAAACATCTTCCTGAATGCATCTCCTAGAAGGGAAACAAAAGCAAAAACGAACTCATGGGACTACATCAAACTAAAAAGTTTCTCTACAGCAAAGGACACCATCAACAGAACAAAAAGGCATCCTACAGTATGGGAGAATATATTTGTAAATGACATATCTGACAAGGGGTTAACATCCAAAATATATAAAGAACTTACATGCCTCAACACCCAAAAAGCAAATAACCCGATTAAAAAATGGGCAGAGTATATGAAGAGACAGTTCTCCAAAGAAGAAATTCAGATGGCCAACAGACACATGAAAAGATGCTCTACATCACTAACCATCAGGGAAATGCAAATTAAAACCACAATGAGATATCACCTCACACCAGTAAGGATGGCTACCATTCAAAAGACTAAGAGCAACAAATGCTGGTGAGAATGTGGAGAAAGGGGAACCCTCCTACACTGCTGGTGGGAATGTAAGCTAGTTCAACCATTGTGGGAAGCAAAATGGAGGTTCCTTAAAAAACTATAAATAGAAATACCATATGACCCAGGAATCCCACTACTTGGAATTTACACAAAGAATACAAGCTCTCAGATACAATAAGGCATATGCATCCCTATATTTATGGCAGCACTATTTACAATAGCCAAGATATGGAAGCAACCTAAGTGTCCATCAGTAGATGAATGGATAAAGAAGAGGTGGTACATATACACAATGGACTACTATTCAGCCATAAGAAGGAAACAAATCCTGCCATTTGCAACAACATGCATGGAGCTGGAGGATATTATGCTCAGTGAAATAAGCCAGGCGGAGAAAGACAAGTGCCAAATGATTTCCCTCATTTGTGGAGTATAACAATGAAGCAAAACTGAAGGAATGAAATAGCAGCATACTCAGAGACTCCAAGAAGGGACTTGTGGTTACCAAAGGGGAGGGGAGTGGTAGGGCGGGTGAGGAGGGAAGGAGAAGGGTATTGTGGGGTATTATGTTTAGTACACATGGTGTGGGGAATCACAGGGAAAACAGTGTAGCACAGAGAAGGCAAATAGTGAATCTGTGGCATCTTACTACACTGATGGGCAGTGACTGCATTGGGGTATGGTTGGGGACTTGATAATATGGGTAAATGTAGTAACCACATTGTTTTTTCATGTGAAACCTTCATAAGAGCGTATATCAATAATATCTTAATAAAAAAATAAAAATATAAATAAATAAATAAAAATAAAACAGTTGATGAATTGTTGCTGTAGATAATGAGTTCCTTTAATGTTCTTATGAACACTCTTTGAAAACATCAATGGATCCAATAAGGCATATGCCAACCATTATTATTAAGTCTGTATGCTTTCAAAAGGATGATTTTGGGGAGATATTGTCTAATATGTTCAGTGGGATTGATTCTCTTATTAAATATCTCATAAAATTATTCCTTTAATATTTGTGTTTTCACCTAGATTGCTTGTGCAAAATGAATCTATTCTTAGACAATTTCATAAGGCAAACTCTTTTCTTTATCCCCACACTACATCAGAAGTGAAAAGTTGGTAGAAACAGGGAGATTGAGAAAAAAAATTTTTTTTTCAAACTCTACAGAAATTTTGAAGGCATTATCCCTTAGTCTTGATGTCAATCAATGGTGTTCATGTTCATTCAATCCAGTGTTGATATTTAAAGTGACTTTTTGGATGGATACACCTATGTGGCTAAACTCAGTGTCATTGAAAAGACCATTACTATCTTTACATTTTTATGAGAAATTTACATTTCTAATTTTAAAGTTCCATTTTCTGATATACGATCTGCTTTCTCCTTGGCTGCTCTGAATGATTGCTTTCCTTTCTGGTGCAATCTGCATAAAGCTGCTAACCATCACAGGGATATTTATTGTTTTAAAATGTGCTCAAGTCTACAGCACATATTTTACATTCACTCCCTTCAACTTTCCAACTTCCCTTCTACAGCATTGCTATTTATATACCACCTAATCTCTGAAAAGCTCAAAAACTCTTTACTTTATACATTTCAGGTAATGGAAATGTCAGTGAGAAGGTAAGTAGTAGGATATAAACTGACTGGCCTGTTTAATATATATTTTATTTCTTGATTTATTGAGTTGTCTATAATCCCAAATAGTAAAGTCCTAGGGAAAAAAATGGGCAATTAATGCAAAGGCTAATAATATGATGGCTTTTTAGATAAGCTGTCTTGATCCTTAACTTCCAGAAGCTAGAAGTTATATAACTTAAAAGCCACATACAAAATCACTCCATCTTACATATCAAACAACATTCCTTCTACATGCCTTGAATTGGAAGTCTCTGGTATTTGTGTTTTCCTTCATTGTGAAAAAGAAATCCATTCAGCTACTCTATAAGGAGGGAAGAAACTTCCATCAACTTCTGTGATTTGAAACCTAGTGAGATTACCAGCTGAAAGATTTTCCCATAACAATTTCCATGTCTTGCCTGAATTCCACATGCTCTCTGGCCTGACTTGTATTTTTATCTTATCTTCATTGTTTTCAAAATGATTCTTCAGAAATGACTCACAAACCCACTTTTACTGAAATTACTTTCAAGTTGCTCAAGCAATTTGGAAGCACTTCAGTCATAATATCTAAATAAATAATTTTCATAAAAAATCAAAATTGAGAGTTTGAGAATTTGGTTCCTAAGTTTCACTAGTGATTAATCCTATGACTTTTCCCATAAAGCATCCCTTTCTTGTGTTGAGATCCTTTCTTATATTTTAAGTAAATCAAGCCAACTTCTCCTCAAAACCAAAAACTTGTTATTTCCTAATCTGATTTTTGAAAAAAAAATGTTCTTCCTTCAAAACATCTTAAAATTAATTCCCTTACTAATTCACTTTACTTGTATCCAAGAAAAACTTTTAGTGTCAATATTATACACAATGTTTTCAGTTTTCTCATTTAATTGTTCAACAGTCTCGATATTTGTACATCTGATTAAAAATCAATACTTGATAAGCATCCTGTTTATATATTTCTTTAAGGACTTTACATGACTCATAATTGTGCAGATTAAATTTCCATCCAGGGTAGAATAATAATTCCCTCCTCTCACAGTAATAACAACTATTTAACTTTTTGTAATACAAAAGAAAGCCTGTAGAAAAGACATCCTTTTCCACTAGTATGTAGATATATATAGAAAAACATTACTAATAAAGCAGCCAAAATTATTCTGAATTGGTCACTTAAAATGTTAAAATTTATTTAAATCATGCCAAAAAGGCATTTACAAAATTAAGGAATCAGTTCATTATCAAAGAGTATATCAGTCAGATTCCACAGCCAAATATCACACATAGTGTGACACTGAATAGTGCAACTCCAGAGAATCCTGGAGAAAGAGGTTATGAAGTACAATTATAGCAGCCTAAAGGAATTAAACTAGGCTTATATGGTGATAGAGCAGGTTCAGATGTGTTTTGACTGAATTTGCTGGAATGTATTTGTATTTCAGTTTAATCCTTGATAACCTGGTGGCATAACATTTGGCACAATAACAGTACTACTCCTATGATATCTGGCATACAGATATAAAATCACCTGTTAGCTCAACATATGCACTAGCTTGCCTTAAAAGATATCCAAATTTTCTCCCCATGGATTCCCTGCATTATTCATCTTTGCCAGAGGAAGATTGGGGGCTGGCAGTGCTGAAAGCCGTAATAGCACATAAAAAAAAAAGTGGAGATAGGTGAGAGTATGATTCTTCAATGAAATGTAAAAGTATATGGTTTAAATGGAGATGAGACAATACTCTATTTTATGAGAAAGGACAGACACTCAACTAAAAGTAGTTTAAGTAAATGAAAGTACTTTTAATTCATCTTGCTGGGATACCTAAGAAGTGTCATGAGCTCTTAACACAGCTGGATCTCGGGATTCAAATGGGATCGTGAGACCTATCTCTTTAGCTCATAGCTAGTCTCCGTTGGCCTCGTGCCAAAGCAGGTCTTCTATCTGAGTCGTGAAGATGACTCAGAACAGCCCCAGATTTATGTATCTGGGAGGACTTACACTTCCAGGATGAGGTCACTTTTTTTCCTTTCTGTGTCTGACTCATCCATTTGACTCCCCAGGACAATGACTGGCCCTGCTTGGGTCGTGTGCTCATCACTGCTCCATTCACCCTGCTAAGAGAGTGAGGCTCTCTGTCCAGGCTCCCTAACAAGTCTGTGAAGTGACTTGTGTAGTACAGAAGGGAAAGAGATGCTGGGTAGGCAGAAATAGATATATAGGTAGGTAGGTATATGTAAGTAGATAGTAATTGATAGATGAAAGATAGATGATAATAGATAGATGATTGATAGATGATAGATAGATGATAGATGGATAGATAGATGATAGGTAGATGATATGGGAGAGAGAAATATTCACCTCAGTAAAACTATGTGTCTGGAATTAAACTATACAATTTGATATTAAAGCTACCTATGAAAACCATATACCTTTGATATTTTCCCATTTTGGTTTTCTTTCATATTTTTCTGCTTATTTGTGCATATTTTAAAAACAAGTGTTAATAGTGGCTGGAGCACAGGCACAATCAGACAGATAGGCTTTTGAATCCTCTGCCAGGGACCAGCTGTATGACCTAGGGCAAATTGTTCCGCTACTCTGAGCTTCAGTTACTGTCATATGTAAAATAGGGATAATCATATTTACTCTATAAGGAATTCTCAAAGACTAAGTGGGATAATATATTTAAAATGCTCAGCAGAGTACCTGACATAGAGAAACATGTCATTAAATAGGTGTTATCATTAGTACTATTACTGGATTTCTGTATACATGTTCTTGAGCCCCTCTTAGCCTGTGTTAGGCATCACTAAGCCCATTCGTTAAGACATTAAAGCAAGAACATTGCTGGCATATGCCTGGTGCTGTTACCTTTGTGCATCGGCCCTGAACAGCAAGGACATGCTTCCCAGTGTCTAATGGGCAGGCAGAAGCATCTGTGCAGTCATGCTGTGCATTTTCATTTATGCCCCTGAAATTGGTGACGATGTTTGCTTTGCCCATGCTCACCTCTGCCTAGCAGCACTTTAAAACAGGATGAAATTTTAGCAATAAAGAATGCTTGTTGTGAATAAATATTTTCTTTTCTGGTTTAATTCATTTATAAATTCCTGGAAGAAAAATACAGATTTAAAATTTTTAAAAACTCGGCAGAGGAGTTTTCTTTTGGAAAATATACCATTCCTCCTATACATCCATTAAGATGGATTTGCCCAGCCTAACTTTGAGACATCCTTTCCTTCTGGTGAAAAATAAAATAAAATCTGGTGGTTGTAACCATAATATATAGGGCTTCCTCCATATTGCCTTACAGAAGTTAGTCTTAAACTTGAGGCTTACTTCCTTTTAAGGAAATACCTTTTATTAACAGCACAGAATTGCTCTTCTGAATTTATTTAAATTGATTCACTATTCCTTTCCCATTCTCTTTTCAGTTGCCAACATGGGAAAAGTTTAGTGAAAACAGCCTCTGGGCTATTGAACAAACTCTACGTGCTGTCAGTTTAGTGAAAGATGAGTTTTTCAGTATTTCACTGGGTGGAAAAAGATGTACTTTTAAAAAGTTTACCAGGTATATCAAAACTGGGGGAAACTATTTTTCAATGATCTGGATTCAGCCAGAGAGTAGGGTGCATGTAGAGGATTGAGGTTACAAGGGAAGCACAGTCTGCTTCCCACAACATGCCTGGAATTCCTTTATGAACTCCCCCAAGGCAACTTTTAAGATATACTGAATGATGATCACAAGGTATGCTTTTAAAACATTAGAAATAGTGGGATTCAAGATGGCGGCATGAGAGGTGAGACGGAGAGCTCCTCCCAAAAACACAAACAGTACAAAAATATAGTTAATTAATACAACTAACCTTAAAACAGCAACAAGAAAGAAGGCTGAACCAGACTGCAAACAGACCTCATGAACAGAGTAGACCTCACGAAACAGGGTAACACAGGAAAGCCTTAATCTAGTGGGACCCAGGCCCTTCCCCCACCCCAGCTCACCAGTGGAAGGAAGAGAAATGGAGCAGGGGAGGGGGTGGAAAACTGGGACTGCTGAACAGCTAGCCCTGGAGATCTGCTTTGTGAGCAGAATCCTATGGTGTGTGGTGCTCTGGATGTTGGGGAGCTCGGACAGATGGAGGGTTTGAGAAATTGACATTCTGGCCATTTGTGGAGGATGGGATCCACACCCGATGTCTCTGTATCAAAGGAGAGGCAGGCAGTCTGAGAGGCATCCTAGCATCCAGAGGGCTGCTGAAGGGGCGTGGTTTGCACAGAGCTTGCTGCATGGGAGAAGGGAGACCTGGACAAGGTTCTCTGGAGGAGCTCTGCCCAGCTGGTTGGGAACTTTGGGGAGCTTCAGGTGCTCCATCCCCCTGACTGCCTACTCAGCTACGAGGCCCCCCCACTGTGACACACAGCCTGCCTGCAGGCACCTGTTTGCAAACCAGCAGTCGCTGCACAGGCATCAGACCAGCCAGAGGGAGGCCCCACCTACAACAGCTAGAAACACAGAGCACAGAGGCTTACACCTGTGTGCTTGGCCCACAGGCTCTGACACTAGAGACAGGCACTACAGACAGGAACCAGAAAACAGATCTTTCCTCCCCCCAGGCACCAGCTCTGCTCCCCTACAACCCCAAGCCTCACTCTAGGTCCTGAGCAGCTCCAGAGACTGGAGCTTCTGTACACTAGTGGGCACGACACAAAAATATGAAACGTCAAAAGAACATGGTTCAGACCAAAATCTCACAAACCTCACAAAGAGGGCCAAATGAAACCAAACTCACCAATCTTCCTGAAAGAGAGTTCAAAATAAAAATTATAAACATGCTTATGGAGGTACAGAAAAATATTCATGAACTCAGGAACAAATTTAAATTGGAGATTCAATCATTAAGAAATTCCATATCTGAAATGAAACATACAATGGAGGGATTTAAAAGCAGATTAGATGTAGTAGAAGAGATGGTAAATGGAATGGAAATCAGAGAAGAGGAATACAAATAAGTTAAGGCACAAAGAGAAAAAAGGATCTCTAAGAATGAAAGAATATTGAGAGAACTGTGTGACCAATCCAAATGGAACAATATTCACATTATAGGGGTACCAGAAGAAGAGAGAGAAAAATGGATGGAAAGTGCCATTGAGGAGGTGATTGCTGAAAACTTCCCTAATCTGGAGAAGGAGATAGTCTCTCAAGCTATGGAGGTGCACAGATCTCCCAACACAAGGGACCCAAGGAAGACAACATCAAGACATATAATAATTAAAATGACAAAGATCAAGGATATAGACAGACTTGTAAAAGCAGCTGGAGAGAGAAAAAAGATCACATACAAAGGAAAACCCATCAGGTTATCATGAGACTTCTCAACAGAAACCTTACGGGTCAGAAGGGAGTGGCATGATATATTTAATGCAATGAAACAGAAGGGCCTTGAACCTAGAATACCTGACCTGGAAAGGTTATGATTTAAATTTGAAGGAGGGATTAAACATTTTTCAGATAAGCAAAAGCTGAGAGAATTTACCTCCCACAAACCACCTTACAGTGCATTTTGGAGAGACTCCTATAGATGGAAGTATTCCTAAGGGTAAATAAATGTCACCCAAGGGAAGACAAAGAGTACAGAATATGATTCATAACATACAAAGGATGGAGGAGGAAGAAAAAGGAGGAAAAAAAGAACTTTTAAGTTGTGTTTGTAATAGTATAGGAAGTAAGTTAAATTAGACTGTTAGATAGTGTTAGATAGTAAGAGAATTGCCCTAGAACGTTTGGTAACCACGAATCTAAAGCCTGCAATAGCAATAAGTACATACCTATCAATAATCACACTAAATGTAAATGGTATGAATGTACCAATCAAAAGACATAGAGTTACTGAATGGATAAAAAAACATGACCCATCTATATGCTGCCTACAAGAGACTCACTTCAAACCCAAAGACATAAACAGACTGGAAGTAAAGGGATGGAAAAAGATATTTCATGCAACTAACAGGGAGAAAAAAGCAGGAGTTGCAGTACTTTTATCATAAAAAATAGACTTCAAAACAAAAAAAGTCACAAGAGACAAAGAAGGACATTACATAATGATAAAAGGGTCAGTCCAACAAGAGGATATAACAATTATAAATATCTATGCACCCAACACAGGATCACCTACATATGTAAAACAAATACTAACAGAATTAAACGGAAATAGAATTCAATGCATTCATTTTAGGAGACTTCAACACACCAGTCACTCCAAAGAACAGACCAACCAGACAGAAAATAAGTAGAGACAGAGGCACTGAACAACATGTTAGAACAGATGGACCTAATGGACATCTACAGAACACTCCATCCAAAAGCAACAGGATACACATTCTTCTCAAGTGCACATGGAACATTTTAAAGTATTGATCATATATTAGGTCACAAAACGAATCTCAATAAATTCAAAAAGATTGAAATTGTACCAACCAGATTCTCAGATCACAAATGTATGAAACTAGAAATAATTACACAAAGGAAATGAAAAAGCCCACAAACACATAGAAGCTTAATAACATGCTGCTAAATAATCAATGGATCAAAGACCAAATAAAAACAGAGACCAAGCAATATATGGAGACAAATGACAACAATAATTCAACACCAAAAATCTGTGGGATGCAGTGAAGGCCGTGCTAAGAGGGAAGTATACTGCAATACAGGTCTACCTCAGGAAAGAGAAACAATCCCAAATGAACAATCTAAACCCACAATTAATAAAACGAGAAAAGGAAGAACAAATGAAGTCCAAAGTCGGTAGAAGGAGGGACATAATAAAGATTAAAGCAGAAATAAATAAAATTGAGAAGAATAAAACAATAGAAAGAATCAATGAAAGCAGGAGCTGGTTCTTTGAGAAAATAAACAAAATAGATAAAACCCCAGCCAGACTTATCAGAAAAAAAGAGAGTCTACAAACATAAACAGAATCATAATTGAGAGAGGAAAAATCACTAGGGACATACACAACAAAAATTAGCAAACTGAATTCAAAAATACATCAAAAAGATCATCCATCATGATCAAGTGGGATTCATCCCAAGGATGAAAGGCTGGTACAACATTTGAAAATACATCAACATCATCCACCACATCAACAAAAAGAAGGACAAAAACCACATGATCATCTCCATAGATACTGAAAAAGCATTTGAAAAAATTCAACATTCATTCATGATAAAAACTCTCAACAAAATGGGTATAGAGGGCAAGTACCTCAACATAATAAAGGCCATATATGACAAACCCACTGCCAACATCATACTTAACAGCGAGAAGCTGAAAGCTTTTCCTTTAAGATAAGGAACAAGACAGGGATGCCCACTCTCCCCACTTTTATTCAACATAGTTCTGGAGGTCCTAGCCATGGCAATCAGACAACACAAAGAAATAAAAGGCACCCATATTGGCAAGGAAGAACTCAAACTGTCCCTGTTTGCAGATGACATGATATTGTACATAAAAAACCCTAAAGAATCTACTCCCAAACTATTAGATATAATATCTGAATTCATCAAAGTTGTGGGATACAAAATTAATACACAGAAATCTGTTGCATTCCTATACACTAACAATGAACTAGCAGCAGGAGAAATCAGGAAAACAATTCCATTCACAATCTCATCCAAATGAATAAAATACCTACGAATAAACCTAAACCAGGAGGTGAAAGACTTATACCCTGAAAACTACAAGACACACTTAAGAGAAATTAAAGAGGACACTAATAAATGGAAATTCATCCCATACTCTTGGCTAGGAAGAATTAATACTGTCAAAATGGCCATCCTGCCTAGGCCATCTAGTCATTCTTCAATGAACTAGAGCAAATAGTTCTAAAATTCATATGGAACCACAAAAGACCCCAAATAGCCAAAGCAATCCTGAGAAGGAAGAATAAAGCAATGGGAATTATATTCCCTGACTTTAAGCTCTACTACAAAGCTACAGTAATCAAGACAATTTTGTATTGGCACAAGAACAGACCCATAGACCAGTGGAACAGAATAGAGACCCCAGATATAAACTCAAGCATATATGGTCAATTAATATACGATAAAGGAGCCATGGATATACAATGGGGAGATGACAGCCTCTTCAACAGCTGGTGTTGGCAAAATTGACAGATACATGTAAGAGAATGAAACTGGATTACTGTCTAACCCCATACACAAAAGTAAACTCAAAATGCATGAAAGACCTGAATGTAAGTCATGAAACCATAAAACTTAGAAAAAAATATAGGCAGAAATCTCTTGGACATAAACATGAGCAATTTCTTCATGAACATATCTCCCTGGGCAAGGGAAACAAAAGCAAAAATGAACAAGTGGGACTATATCAAACTAAAAAGCTTCTGTACAGCATCAGGAGAACAAAAAGACATCCTACAGTATGGGAGAATATATTGATAAATGACATATCTGATAAAGGGTTGACATCCAAATTATCTAAAGAGCTCACATACCTCAACAAACAAAAAGCAAATAAGGCAATTAAAAAGTGGGCAGAGGGGCTGAACAGACACTTCTCCAAAGAAGAAATTCAGATGGCCAACAGGCACATGAAAAGATGCTCCACCTCACTAGTTATCAGAGAAATGCAAATTAAAACCACTGAGATATCACCTCACACCAGTTAGGATGCTGCCATTCCAAAGACAAACAACAACAAATGTTGGCAAGGTTGTGGAGAAAGGGGAACCCTCCTACACTGCTGGTGGGAATGTAAATTAGTACAACCATTGTGGAAAGCAGTATGGAGGCTCCTCATAAAACTCAAAATAGAAATACCATTTGACCCAGGAATTCCACTCCTAAGAATATACCCTAAGAATGCAACAGCCCAGTTTGAAAAAGACACATGCACCCCTATGTTTATCGCAGCACTATTTACAATAACCAGGAAAGGGAAGCAACCTAAGTGTCCATCAGTAGATGAATGGATAAAGAAGAGGTGGTACATATACACAATGGAATATTATTCAGCCATAAGAAGAAAACAAATCCTACCATTTGCAACAACATGGATGGAGTTAGAGGGTATTATGCTTAGTGGAATAAGCCAAGCGGAAAAAGACAAATACTAAATGATCTCACTCATATGTGGAGCATAAGAACAAAGAAAAAAAAACTGAAGGAACAAAACAGCAGCAGACTTACAGAGCCCAAGAACGGACTAATAGTTACCAAAGGGAAAGGAACTGAGGAGGATGGGTGGGAAGGGAGGGACAAGGGGGAAAAGGGGGCAGTACAATTATCAGACGTAATGTTGGGGGTCGCAGGGAAGGCTGTACAGCTCAGAGAAGACAAGTGATGATTCTAT
The DNA here is from genome assembly GCA_029783875.1 of Phataginus tricuspis. NCBI lineage: Eukaryota > Metazoa > Chordata > Mammalia > Pholidota > Manidae > Phataginus > Phataginus tricuspis. The sequence goes on along the minus strand of JAQQAC010004253.1, from coordinate 4,224,390 downwards.
AGCATCTCACTATGCTGATGGACAGTGACTGTAATGGGGTTGGTGGGGGGGACCTGATGAAGGGGGTAGTTTAATAACCATAATATTGCACACGTAATTGTAGACTAATGATACAAAAATAAATTATATAAAAAAATAAAAATAAAAAAATAAAATGAATAGGCAATTGCAGGATTTATTTGTTTCATTATTTGTTAGAACTTGCCCATTAAACCATGTGGGCTAGTTGGTTCTTTGTGGAATTATTTTAAGTTACTTACTCAATTTCTTTATTAGTGATTGATCCTATTTCTTCTATTTTAAAAAGTATTTCATTTTATGAAGATATATTTGACATTTAACATTGTGCAAGTTTAAAGTGCACAACATGATGACTTGCTACACATATATATTGCCAAATGACCATAGTAATGCTGGTTAACACATCCATCACTTTATGTAGTTACCGTTTTAGTGGGGGCATTGATAACTTTTAAGATTTACTCTCTTAGCAACTTCCAAGTAAACAATACAGTATTGTTAACTATAGTCATCAAGCTATATACCATATACCCATAACGTACTCATTTTATAGCCCCAAGTTTTTATGTTTTTACCCTTGGGCCACTTTCACCCATATTCCCCACTCACAACCACTATACTGGGGAAGGCAGTACAGCACAGAGAAGACGAGTAGTGATTCTTTAGCATCTTACTACACTGACAGCCCTCACAACCACCAATCTACTCTGTTTAAATGAGATTTTTTTCATATTCCACATATAAGTGAGATCATACAGTATTTTTCTTCCTCTAATTTATTTCACTTAGCATAATGCCCTCAAGTTTTATGCAGGTTGTCACAGATGGCAGGGTTTCTTTCTTTTTTATAGTTGAATAATATTCCATTGTGTGTGTATATGTGTCATGTGTATACACATGGCACATTTATCTGTTAATCTGTTGATGGGCACTTAGGTTATTTATATCTTGGCTATTGGAAATAAGGCTACATTGAACATGGGGTGCTAATATCCCTCCAAGATCGTGATTTCATTTTCTTCAAACATATACTCAGAAATGGAATTGCAAGATGATGTGTTAGTTGTATTTTTAATTTTTTAAGGAACCTCCATATTGTTTTCCATAGTGACTGTACCAATTTACATCCCCACCAACAGTTCATTAGGGTTCCCTTTTCTCCATATCTTCTTCAGCATTTATCTTCTTAACCTATTTCTTCTGAATAACCATTGGTAAGTACATTTTTCCTAGTAATTTGTCTAGATAGACTTTGTTGGTATAAAGTTGTTTGTAATATATTCTTCTATTATTTTTAGACCCTACTGAATTTGCAATTATGCTTATTTTTTTAGTTGTCATATTAATAGTAACTTTTTCCTTTTATTCTTAATCTCAACAGGGGCTAAACTATTTTATTAGTGTTTTCAAAGAACTAAATTTTGGTTCTGTATTTATATTTTTATGTTATTATTTTAGTTGCATACACTTTGTACTAGTTTCATCTTCCTGATTCAATAAAAATTTTTAGCATCATGCAATAATATTTCAATATCTAAAATTGCCTTTTATCTTAAAGTCAGTTTTGTCTGAACTTAATTTTGCTTCCCAAGTCTCTTTGTTAGTATTTAAGACTGTGATATTTCCATACCTTTATACTCAATGTTTTCATGAATACTTGTAAATAACATAACTGAGATTTTTGAGAGGAAGGAGATATTATCCAATAAGTGTCTCATATTTTTCTTGTTTTCTATTTTTTCTGCTTTTCAGTTCTTTTGAGTTCTTTAGTTGCTTTTTATTTTCTTTATTTTCTTTTTTTAATTTTTCTTAATCCATTCTTTCTTTTGGTTGAAAAACTATACCTTCTTTTTCTATTCTTGCGATGGTTATCCTAGAGGCTTATTCTATATTCTAACTCGGTGTTTAGAGCTAATATCATAATTCGAACCCCCAATAGTATAAGGAAATATATAACACCTTACTCAGATTATTGTTCTCATATTTTTGTCCAACAATTTAGTTTGTCCTTTCTCCAAGTCCCACAAGTTAGATATTAGTATTATTTTATTTAAAAATATTTGTTTGGATTTAACTACATATTCATCAATTTCTTTTTCACTGCTCCTCCCAGATTCATAGACTTTCATTCTAAGGTCATTTATTATTTTACTGAAATAAATTCTTTGGCAGGTGCCTTGGTGTAGATTTATATCTGAAAATATGGTTAGTCTGTCTCCCATCTTGATTTTTTCCTGGGAACACAATTATAAGTTACTTAAGTTATTTTCTCCTGGCCCTTCAAATGTGTTTTAATTTCTGCTGACTTTTATTGTTGCTCTTAAGAAATCTGCTTTCAATTTAAATGTCATATTTTTGTAGGTGTCTTGGACTGTTTTGATCAGGGATATATGAGTGGAAGGGATGTGTACCATTCAAGGATGAGACACTGAAAAGGTCTTGTATAGTTTTCCATTTCTTTCTTCCTCTTTTAAAGAAAACAAGGAGACTTTCGGTCTAGATGGAAGAGAGAGTGGCAAGATAAAAGAGGCTTAGATTGCTTACTCACAGAATGAGAAAAAAATTAGATTGCTTACTCATGGAATGAAGAAAAAATGACTGGGAGCATTATTTTGACTAATGGTCAACTTTTGTTGTATTAAGTCACCAAGATATGTGAGTTGTTTTACTACAGCATAGATTAGACTAACTAATACACGGTATCTCTGAATATGTGTGTCTCTTCTGTTCTCTCCACACTGTCCTTCTGGGAATTCAATTAAAATGTATTTTTTAATTCCTATTCTACCCTCCATATATCTTAATCTCTCTTTCATAGTCTTTATCTCATCTTCCTTTGTTTTCTTTGTGTTACTTCTGCACATCTGTTTTTCCATTTGCTAATTTTCTCTCTAGCTATATCTAATCTAACTCTTAATTTAGTTTTTATTTTATCATTCCTATTTTTATGATGAAAGTTCTATTTTGTATTTTTCAAATCTTTAGTTATCAGTTTTGATCATTTATTTTTATATACTCATTTTTGTAAATCTTTTATTTCAAGTATGTTATACAGAATTAGATTATATGAAAATTCTAACATCTTCATTCTTGGAGTTCTACATTTATTGTTTATTTTTCTGCTGATTTTCACTCATGGTAGTTTATTTCTTTGTGTGTATGATGATGATTTGAGGGACATAGATCTTAATCTATGGAAAACTGGAGGACTAGTTATGATGCTTTCTTTCAGTGGGGGTTTATTTTATTTCCTTTTGTAGGCCAGTTTTGCCATAGATTGAAACTATTTTTTACTTTCTGAGTCCATCCCAGGAAACTCAGGTTCAGTTCCCCCACTTTGTAGCAAATCCAATTCTTAGTCTCTTGGTTAGAGTTGTCAGTATTTGCCTTCAGGGAAAACCTGATTTAGAGCTCAAGAACCAACCTCTTGTTTTGTATGTTTGTTATCCCTTTGCAATATCCCTTACATTTGGGGCCCAGAAAACCAACCAAATCTATTTTCTGCTAGATATTTGTAACTGGTGGATTCTTGGCAAACCCATTCTGTCATTCTGCCCCACCTCCTATTTTTATACTTCTTCCATTTCTATTACCTCTGGTAATAGAGAAAGTCAGAAGAGTATAAATTTAGGAAGGTTTTAACTACATCCTAAGGAACTCTTTTTTAGAGGGTTGAAAAATAAATTTGTAGAAGCATGGATAATGTGCAAATTTTTAAACTACATAAACATCTTAAATCTTTGATTTATGACTTTGAGCAAATTATTTATAGTCCACAAGCCATAATTTTCTGATTTATAAATGGAGTAATAGAAGTTATTCTGTGTCATGATGATTTGAGAATATATACATACCCACACACATGTATATATATATATACAGAGAGAGAGAGAGAGAGAAATCTGACATATAGACAATAAATGGTAGAAACTTTTATCATAGTACATATTTTTCTCTAAATGTTGTATATGATTGGGTTATCTGGCCAACTAATTTGTTGGAATGCTTTTAAATCTGAATATAGTATGCAAAATACTATTTTTCTTAGTTGCTATATGGAATAAGAGAGACATTAATTTTCCACTCTAATTCTGCATATCTATGTACTCTGTAAATATAGACCTTGTATATTAGCTTAAAATAATGATATTATTATAGGAACATTAAGATCTCTAAAATAACCTCATTATGTTATGTTGGTTTTCCTTGAAGATTTGTTTTCTTCCATAATAACTTGAATAACAGATAACTAAATGCGCATATAAATATTCAAGTAACAAAGTAATTTTCCTCCCCCTGTTAAATGAAAGAAAGGAAACTAATCTGGCTGTGACCTGAAAGTATCATCCACATTGCAGTCATATTTTCTGCTGCATGCTAAGTCAAAATTTAAAATGACAATTTTGACAGAAATAGTCCATGGACTAGGTAAATGTTGCCAATGGAAACATAACGTTGACCTCAGAAAAATATGGCTCAGATTATTCACCAAATTAGCTGGATTCCTCACAGAAAATATTATAAATTCAGGTAACAGAGAAGCTTTCCAAAAAGCTACTAGCTGCTTTCTTTTTTGTGTTGTTCTTTGACTTTATATGTTCAGCAAGTTACAGAAAGAATAATTTCTGTTTGTCTGTGCAAGTAACATTAAAATCACATTATAATAAAACCAAACTGGACTGGTTTAAGCTGTTTGACTAAATCCCTCCTGCCATTATCATGGTTTTCATGTGTGTCAGACTTCCCATTTGTTTGTATTAATTAATTGTAAGATCAATGATAGTAAGAGTAGAGTCATTAACATGTATTATTTCATTTAATTTTCACAATACCTATATAGTAGTATTATCAAAATCTCCTGTCTGCATATGAGCAAAGAGAGACAAAAAATGTTTATGGTAGAAATAGTGAATGGTAAGAAAAGAGAGAATAAATAGCCCCTAAGAAAGTTTTTCTAACCAGCCTTATCATTGTGCTGTACACATGTTTGTTGTATCTTCAGTTCCTAGTCCATCTTCCCAGGATCTTGGTAATTTGTTAATTAATTTGAATGGATGTTCATGCAGAATTCTTATCAAATAACTACAAGTTGAGTGAGGTAATGAGTTTATTATACTGCAAAAAAGTCAAGTTTATCAAACATTTTAGCATGTTGAAGTAATAGACTAATATGACAAAACTTAAAGAGAAGAAGAGAAGACACAGAATTTTGGTTAAAAAAAGAATTATAAAAATGAGAAACAATAGTATGTGGTTTGGCAGCAATAGTCTTAGTTTAAGCGTTTTAGTTTATCTTAATTTAAGAAATTTAGCAATGATTGATGATAAACAAGACATAGGTAGAAGAATTGCCTTGAAAGAAAGCATCCTGTTCCTCTAAAAAGCAAGGAAAGGAAAGCGTGCTTGAAAATTTGACAAGACTTTAAAAACTTCGTAAAGGATGAGAAGATACAAGCACGAGAGTATGTGTGAAATGAACTCAAGGACTGTAGCAAAGGGAGATTTCTCTGAGAAAAGCATTTACAATTCAAATGAGTCTAGAGATAGGTACTTAATCTGCCACTAAAATCGTTTTAGTGCATTAAGTTTAGAGTAGTAGTTATGGATCTAGGAGGAAGAGGACAGACTGGAAAGACAGGGCATGAGAATGGGCTGGCATGACAAATGACTGAATGCCGGAGGTGATGAAAATGTTACATATGACATCAGTACTCTAGCCTGGGTGATCCCAGGATCCCAAATGTGCTTTTCTTCTAGGATTATCCTTCCACTGAATACATATATAAATGATCTCAAGTTCCCACGGGGCCTAACTGCAGAAAAGCCAGTCTTCTCTTAAGAGAGCTTGTCACATCCACATCAGGCCTGCTGCTTATGTTGACTCAGCCTGCCTTACTGTCAAGAGCAGTATTGCACTGTGGACATGAGCATGGACTGGGGAGTAAGTCCAGCTAATTTAAGTATTGGACCTGCCTTTTCCTAACTGCACGTTCTTGGGAAAGGTAATCTCTCAATACTTCACTTCCTTCTATTATAAAATGATGAGTCATTGTACCTCCCTCACTGTGCTGTTCATTCATTCACTCCGTAAATATTTATCAATCACCCAGAAAATGCTCATGTATCAAATTTCCAAACACCCTGTCTCCTGGGAAAAGAGTGATTAAAATTATAACAAGGTTTCAACCTAAAGAAGACAATCCCTTTCTTTACTGTGTAGGGAAATTTTACTTTTCTTTGTCTCATTTTGACACTTGTACTGGCAAAACTCATTTCAGTGTTTTCTCAGGAACAAAGAAAAAACCTGGATGCCTCCCCAACCTCATATATACACACACCCAAATATCACAATTTCTAGACTTCGGAAATGCTTACTGGTAGGCTTTCTTGATACCATGGTATTCTCCATTACACCATTAATGTGATAAGTACCAGCAGGATGGAAAGTTGTGTGTGAGCATGTTTTCTATATATGGGAGAATTATGAGTATTTGGAGACATGTTGAGTTTCAAGTGGCAGTAATATGGCTTTACAAAATTGTTCAGAAAGCATTTAAGTTGAAAATGTGCTGTTCTTTTTATTTTTAAGTAGCTACATAAGCTACAGTAGAAATTGACCTTGACACTAAGCACATAATAAGTGAACAAAAAAATGCTAGTTGAGTGGTCTGAAATAAAGGGCTTTGTGTTTGATAAGACTGAGCGTTATTTGGAAGAACAAACATAACTATATACAGTTGATACAAGAGAATTCTATTCACCCCATGAGTCAGAAGTCCTCAGTAGTGCCTGATTGTCCATTAAAAATCCTGATTTCACAGCCCAGCATTCAACGTCCTCAATGATCTGGACTTTCTTTGCTTGATTAACATTTACTTCCTTAAATAGTCTAATGTCCAGGTGGTCTGAAAATCCCATACCTCTATCTTCCTTTCATCATTCAAATTCTTTCCCAAATCTTTCTAGACTGACCCACCAATGCCAAGCATGCAGTTCCTCTCCATTAATCAAATACCATATTTTTCACAAAGATTTTCTTGCTGACTCAAAATGGGCTGGCTTATCTAGTCCTCTTCTGAGTTTAGCTTTTATCTAAATATGACCACAGTCCCATTTTTCTGTGGGCCACCATATTGATGACAAAAATCTGTAATGATCACAAAAAATGTGCACACTCTCTGAGAGTAAGAACTCATTTTCAGCTCCCCTATGATCCTGGCATACAGTAGACACTCATAAATGTTTGTTAAATCACCAGAAATTTGCCTATTGTTCAGGCCAAATGAAATGAGTGAGCTCAAACCTAATTTCTTAAACTCACTCCTAGATTTATCAGTATAATTATTAAGTTATTTTATACTAATAATGCCTATAGCATGGCATTTTTTGGAAAAAACATTAGACACCATTTGATTCAAACTAGCTTTGTAGTTTTCAGTGCCTCAAGCATTTCTCAAGGAAGAGGCAGGTGAGGTCAGTCCAGAAAAAAACAAGAATCAGAACTTCAAGCCACCATAAATTCTGTTGTAGTCGCTAACAGACCATATTTTTAAAGAAATCAATTTTGGAACATGGAATACCATACAATTTCTCAGTGAAATGTTTTCAGTCTCAAATGTCTACAAACTTTAATAGGAGTCCTCCAAAAGGAATGATACCATGTCTGGGTTTTGAGTGGATGGGCTGAAGGTGATGATATGCTGCCCAGATCCCCCCTTCCAGACAAAGGTACATATTCCTCCAGCTGCCAGCAGCTGTGGCTTCTGGCAGTTCATAGCTGCGTCTCTCCCTGGGAGTGACCATCAGCCTAAAGGAGCTGCATAGCTGTGATCACACCCCATCCTCAAGGGCGGTCTACATCCAATGACTGGTCAAAGCGGAAGCCCCAAGGCCCAAATGGGCAAATTCAGACGGTCCACCCCAGCTCTAAACTCCTTGGGTGACCAGCTTGTGCTGTCATTGCACCAGAATTCAAGTTCTTACACCCTTCCAGCTCCTTTCAGTCTCTCATAGGTTTTGCTCTTAAGCACATCCCAGTACACCACTTGCACACACATTTCCATCTCAAGTCGATTTCCAAGGAATCCGGTATAAGATGATGGGAGGAAAATAGAACCAAGTAAACAATATGTAAATGTAATATAGACAATAAAGTTTTAAAATTGCTTATCCATATACAATAAAAAGTCAATTACTTTTAAGATAAATACCAGAATGTGATCATTCTGCCAATGTTTACTAAGGGAATTCTCATTTACGGTATTTATTTTATTGAAGTATAATTGCCATAATATATCCCATTAGTTTCAGATGTACATCATAGTGATTTGATATTTTTTACAAAATGTTATTACATTTTATTTAAAATCTAAAATCACACTATTATTAAAAAATGATCTGCATGGTAAAGTCTAGTTACCATCTGTCACCAAATAAAGTTATTACCGTATTACTGACTATATTCCCTATGCTGTATACTAAATCCTCATGAATTATTTATATTATAACTGGGAGTCTGTACCTCTTAATCTCCCTTCCCTATATTGTCTACCTCCCAACCCTTCCCACTCTGGGTAACCAACAGTCTGTTTCCTGTATCTATGAATCTGTTTCTGTTTTATTTCTTTGTTAGGTTTTACATGCTATTTTAATTTCCAGTTCATGATTTACACCATAAAAGCAAAGGTTTCATAAATGTCCGTTCGTCAAATACATACAAACACAAAACCATCGAATGAGTGGAATGACATGTAGTCAAAATATGAAAAACTGAAATAGTGATATTGAATTTCTCTCCAGAGAGTCCAACATGCATAAAGATGCTAGCAGTTTCTTCTCGAGAAAAACTTATCAAACACCAAAGAAACAAAAACAGAAAAATTATTTTACTAAAAGCAAAGCTATCATGGAAATGTAAGGGGAATTTTTAAAAAATGAGATTTCCTTATTTTCTACATTCTCTCCTTTACCTCTCCAGGATGTTTTCTATTCAGTAACAGTCAGTAGTGTACTTCCCTTTACTAAACTCTATTTACCTTTCCTGTGTTAGTCTCCTCAACTTACTTTATTTTATTTTTTTAAATGGAATAAGATTCACCCAACTATTAACAATTTCCATATACTGGAAAACAATAAACAATGAGATTTTATGAACTTGTATAAAAACTTTTAGGAATACTTGACATCACCATTGTGCCAAAAAAAAAAAATAGGTAATTTTCAGTACTCTAATTATGTAGAGACATATCAGAAATAATTATAGCGTTATATATTTATTTTAATAACTGTAAGTTTATTAATAAAAGCACTAGCAAAGAAGATGGTAAAAGACCAAAATTCATTGTCGCACTGTAATATTGCTGCAAACTCTCCTGATTGTAGTGGTGAGTCCTGATATAATGATATCGAAGCTTAGCAGTTCTGACAGGTCAGAGGAAACCTTACAAGGGGAGGTCTGAGTTGTGAAAAAAGAACTTTTCACTCTATGCAGATACATTTAAATGCTACTTGATAATTCCTGTGTCATTTGTGACGTTTTATGTCAAGCGCAGCAATACCACCATGCTGCAGCACAGACAGCCCTGTTTCTCTTTCAGCATGTTCCCCATTCCATCAGAGTAAACTGTGTGAAAGATCCAAAAGAGAAGACTAGAAGAGCAGAGAAGAAAATATATAATATTATATTGTCTTGGTTTAACTTTAAAAATGACAGTTCACTGATGAGAGCAATAGTGCAGTCTCATGAACACACAGGTGATCTTTCTGTTAGAGCACGCGCTGAGGATGAAGCCGTGTTCATGCTCAGTCTGAAATGAGTCTAGGTGTGTGAAGTATAGGCTGCTGGAATTCAAAGATTTCTCCTCCTACTGCCAATAGCACTCTAGTAGCACTACTGTACACACACACACACACACACACACACACACACACACA
>JAQQAC010004253.1:4196955-4214426 GCA_029783875.1 Phataginus tricuspis | reverse complement strand
AATATGTCCCACAATCAAGACAGAATGGAGTACTACACCATTAAGCACTGGCAGGATGTGACTTAGCTGATTCCAGATAGAGAATGTTTAGCAAATGATAGAGACATGGGTGGCATATATTTGTTGCATCGATTCCCACTAAATAATACTCTTTCAAATTTTGAATTGGAAAAGGTAAGATAAGGGAGATGAAATTTCTCCAAGAGATTATGAACCTCCAACAGTATAATAGAAATAGAATTCATCAAAATTGTGCTATAAAAATCACAACTATATGTAAAATCCCACACTTACATGGTCAATTAATTTTTGGCAAAGGAGGCAAGAATATAAAATTGGAAAGACAGTTTCTTCAATAAATGGTCTGTTGGGAAAATTGGACAGCTACATGCAAAGGAATGAAACTGGATAACTGCCTAACTCCATTCACAAAAATAAACTTAAAATTTATTAAAGACCTAAATGTAAGACCTGAAATCATAAAATACCTAAAACAAAATATAGATGGTAATCTCTTGGACAATGGTCTTAACAATATTTTTCTGGACTTGCTTCCTCAGGCAGGGAACAAAAAGAAAAATAAACAATTTGGATGACATCAAACTGGAAACTGCAGAAGAGGAAATTATCAACGAAATGAAAAGCAACCAACTAAATGGGAGAAGATATTTGCAAATGATATTTTTATTAAGGGATTAAAATCCAAAATACTTATTTAAAAACACAATGCAACACTATTAAAACAAACAATCCAATTGAAATATGGGCAGAGGGACTGAAAAGATGTGTTTCCTAATAAGACATAAAGATGGCTAACAGGCACATGAATGCTCCACATCATTCACCAAAACCACAATGAGATCACGCCTCCCACCAGCCAGAATGGCTAATGTCAAAAAGACAAGAAATAACAAATGCTCTTGAGGATGTGGGGAAAAGGGAACCCTCATGCACTGTTGGTAGGAATGTAAATTGGCGCAGCCGCTATGGAAAACAGTATGGAGGCTCCTCAAAAAAATGAACACTAGAAGTACTGCATGACCCAGTAATTCCCAAAACTTCTTGGTATTTACCCAAAGAAAACAAAAACACTAATTTGAAAAGATATGTGCATCCCCGTGTTCACTGAAGTATTATTTACGATAGTCAAGATAGGGAAGCAACTTACCTGTCTATCACTAGATGAATGTATAAAGAAAGTGTGGTATAGATATACAATGGAATATTACTCAACTATAAGAAAGAATGAAATCCTGCCATTTGTGACAACATAGGAAGATCTATAGGGTATTATGCTAAGCGAAATAAGTCAAAGACAAATGCCATATGATTTCACGTATATGCGGAATCTAAGAAAACAAAACAAATGAACAAACAAAAAAACCCAGAAATCTCCTAACTACGGAGAAAAAAACTGCCAGAGGGGAAAGAGTAGAGAGATGGGCAAAATAAGTGAAGGGGAGAAAGAGGCATAAACTTCCAATTATAAAATAAATTGGGATGAAAAATACAGCATAGGGAATATAGTTAATAACATTGTAATGACTTTGTATGGTGACAGATGGTAATTATTTTTATCATGATGAGCATTTCTAGTGTTTATAATTGTCAAATCACTATTTTGTACATAAAACTAACCTAATATTGTATGAAACTATCTCAATAAATTTTAAAATATATGCTATGTAATAAAGTGATTATAGGTAGTTTGGAATGAAAGACATTGGAGAAAAAACTTCGATGATTATATTTCTTGATCATTGAGCCATGAAACGGTATTTTCAGAAATATTTTATTTGATAATTTTCGATAATCTGCACAGATGACCTCTTGTTAATATGTATCAGAAATTTTAAAATATACACGAGTATACTTCATGCTTTTCAAACAGGAGTTTGCATATTGCATACAATTACTAAATATCTTTTCCTTAAAATCCAAACCAGAGTAATTGTCGCCATTAGCCTGGTGAATCTGGTATGATGTTTACTTGTTGGATAGTCTGTCATGTTTACCAAGGAAGCATTTGGCAAGGAAAATTTAGTGTTAAATTTATGAACAAAACATTTCTTAAACTGTTAGTCTTTAAATTGACTGATTAGCAAACATAAGTTTAGGCAAGAGCTTTAACATATAGAAGCAAGAATGATATATACATATATTTCAATACAATTATAAAATGAATGAGTAGTTGTCTATCCTTTCTCAACAACTGCACGTGGGTGCAGTGACACGAGTCTGAGAGAGGGGCCGAAGCTTCAGTCGCGTGGCCACACACTTGCATGGCTTCTGAGTCATGAGAATTGCTTGTCTTAATCAGACCACTAAAGATCTGTGCTATTATCTTTTCATGTAAAACAAACGTGGCTTGAACGACAAAACCCAACTAATTACAAAACTTAATTCAATACTTTAAAGTGCAAAAGAAATTCCCTAAGTAGTAAAATCTTTTGTAAAAAAAAAAAAAAATCACAGCAGTACAGCTGAGAGATGATCAGTGACTTAGGAGTGGGACTATAGGAGATTCCGGATCTGGTGTTTTGGGTTCTCCATCAGTCAGTTCTAGGAACTTCCACAGTTCTTCTATAAACCTTGACCTCCTAGCTTGATCATCTTTAGAGGAAAACATTGATACATTTGTGCTGGTTTCTGCTCCTTGTGATTTAATGCTCTGGCACTTGTCCAGAAAAGTTACTCAAAGTGTGATCCATGCAGCATTGAGTTAGGGCCGTAATCTAAAACAGGACAACTCTAAAAGTCTCCCTACACTCACCCTATTTCATGCCTTGGTTTAGCAGCCTGCTGGCTGTTCTTCCTGTTTCCATTCTCTCCACCTGACCTTCCAATCCATCCTATACATTTCCTGGCCCTAATCACTTTGTACCAGAAAACCTGCTAGTACATTTATTCCTTTGCCTGGAAAATGACTTCTTGAGTGAAAAAAGTATACATTACTTACCCTTGTATTCCTAGAACATATTGCCCAATGCATAAAGAGAATCCCTCTCTTTAGAGTTCCCTGAAGCTTCCAGCAGTAGCTGGGGAGTTGGAACCTGGACAAAATGCTGGTGAGGGGGCAGAGCAAGAAGCCAGAGAGGTGCTCTCCCCCCACCACAGGGGTCCGCTGTTTGGGAATGAGCTTCCCTGGGCCTGACAGCTGCATCGCGGAGCCCATTCTGGATATTAAAAGAAATTGTGTTAAATGTAGTGAGTGAGCAGAGGGGTGGTTTACCAATAGAAACTTTCCTGGTATAGGAAATAGAGTATCTATTTGCTGAAATGCTTCCACAGTAAATATGTCCAACAGTAAAGGGAGCAGAGCTGCATTTGTTTCCTTTCCTTGGAGTCCATCCCACCTTAGACCATAAAGGCTCAGTGTCTTCCAGTGGCCATCTGGGAACGTAAGGCCCTACCGGCCTCTTGCTCCTTCCAAGGCTACATAGAAACATCCTTATCCTGTTTGCCATTCATTTAACAGAAGTTAATATACGTGCTGTGTTGATTTGATACAAAGTGGATGATAATTAATTCATGTTTATTTTTCCACCCACATATATGCATTTGAGAAGGGGTTTTAGCGGCTTAATCCCGACATGAGCTCTGCCAGCTTGCTTTCCAGCCTCATCTTTGCCACACTCCCATATATCTACACCCACCCATCCTGTACGAGCACCAGAGTGTACCTTGTTTCACTAACTTCTCAGCCTAGATCACCTTTCTCTGCTGAATCAAGTATTCTCAGCTCAAGCACTGTATCACATGCCAACGTGACCATCATCTGGAATGACTGGGGGTTCAGGAGACACTTCCCTGTGCATTTCCACTCTTGGTACTACATGTTTATTGTAGTGTTTTTCATACGCTCCTGCACTTACCATTTGCTTGTCTTTCATCTCTACTAGAATGTAAGATCTTTGATGCTAAGAACTGTGTTCATCGTTATGGTCTTGGAAAAAAATTAACACTTGGCAGTGTTCACAGGGCACTAAACAAATATTTGTTGAATAAATAACTAAATGAGTAGGCCAAAGTAGTAATTAATGACATTTTAACAGGACTGGGGAGGTAGCAGTGTCAGGTGACGCCTAAGGTACCTTTCGTTGCCCATCCCTTCCATCAACAACCAAAGGCTGATCTCACCTCTCAGCCAAGACAACTCACACTGCTACCTAGGGAGATTCAGTGTGTGAAATGGTGTATTGCTAACCCATTGTTTTCTCCTATTTCTCTTCTGGGTTTCTCACCACCAGTGAGTGATTCCCTTAATTTAAGGGCCCAAGTGTTGTTACGCAGCAGTGTGTGAAATGGTGTATTGCTAACCCATTGTTTTCTCCTATTTCTCTTCTGGGTTTCTCACTAACCAGTGAGTGATTCTCTTAATTTAAGGGCCTAAGTGATATTATGCAACAATTCACTAAAGCTGTGAATTTTTTCTTCTTCAGTTTTTGTCTAATTACTTAAGGTGGACAAGGTCTGCTCCTGCTGTAACAGGATAAATATTATACAGCAGGGACAAGAAGCTAATGCTTCTGTGGTCCTACTCATGTCTACCACAAATGCTGGGCACAGGGGAGCTTCTAAAACAGATAAGCTAAGTAATCTTGAGCTGCAGAGCTGTAGGGATCAGGAATACCTGGAACGCTGGAATCTGATCATTCTTGGCATATTTCACAGACCCTGAATCCCAGATTGGCCAGGCCACCTCTGGGAGCATACCCTGAGTGATGTGGCCATCTGCAAATGGATTTTTAATTTCTCTGTGCAGTAGAGGTGAAATGAACGTTTAAATGCAAATTTAAATGTCTTCCATATGATAGAGGCTATTAAATATTAAACTTTGAATTAAATTGATGTTTGAGTGGTGGGTAAGAAGGCCGGTGAAGCTAGGGAAGTGAGCCCTGGTTTCTATTTCAGCTCAATCTTGTCTCTGGCTTCATGCTCAGGAGATCAGATCAGACAAGAATCTTAAGGTGTGTCCCAAATATCCAGACAAACTTTTCCATCTGTGCATTAGACATAAGGATTTGGAGACTTTAATATGTGGCTAACTCTTCCATCCATACAGGAAAAATAAGGAGTTGGAGCTTTTTAGACTCGGGAGTAAGATGACAGAAACACATGGTGATGCCCTCCAGGACTGAGGACATTTTGAAAAAGAACAGTGTTTCCTCTCCGTCCCACACACAGATCCCTGGTGTCCTTCACCCAGAAGCTGATCTGCTAAGCTGCAAGCCTTTTGTCATAAGGCTGCTTCCCACACACCTCCTGCTGTTCACGGCCTGGCACCTTGGCTTCTCCTCTCTCTTCTCTGTGGAATGCTCTCCTGCAATGTTCTTTCCTATTTTATTCCTCTGAAAAAAGTCTCACTCAGCCTTCAAGACTTAGGTTATTATCTACTGTAAGGATCTTTCTCTGTTCCCTTCTCCAGGTTCTTATACTGTTCAGAAAAACCAACTGGCTTAATGTGTAACAATGACATTTTGTGAGTATCTATTTTTTGTTTCTCTCTGTCTTTCAGATTCGTGATCCACTTAGGTGCTTAATAAATGATTGCTGAACCGGACAACGCAATATTCCCATTTACCTTTAATGTCTACTCCTCCACGCGACTTTTCTCCTCACTAGGGTCCCCTTTAGGGTCCAGTAATTGGGTGTGGCCCTGACTGCCCCGGCACCCATCCGGACCTCCAGCTGACCTTGCCCTGGCAATGACCCCTGTCTCCGGCTCCTATTCTCCTGCATACTCTCATCACACCAAGCCTAAGAAACAACACTCTTCCTGTTTACGGTCTTGATTTTGCAAATAACCCAAAAAAGGGGTAGGCACACAAGGTCACCCAGCCAGGTAGCGACTTTCCTGAGTGTAAAGCCCAGTTCTGCCATTTTTGTTTCCAAACTCTTTACACCCTCCGCATCCCTTT
Source organism: Phataginus tricuspis (assembly GCA_029783875.1). Taxonomy (NCBI): domain Eukaryota; kingdom Metazoa; phylum Chordata; class Mammalia; order Pholidota; family Manidae; genus Phataginus; species Phataginus tricuspis. Next base: position 4,208,505 of record JAQQAC010004253.1, on the reverse strand, counting down.
TTGGGTCCCATTTCCTCAGGACTGGCTGGATTATATAATCTATAACATCCTAATCCACGCAGCAAGCTAGACTACTCCAAAACAAATAATGCTTCTCTAATGGTAGCAACGTCAGGAATCACGACAAAAACTTACATGAAGATGTTGATAAATGAGAATGCCCTCAAATCACACAAAGTAGGCAAATTCCTACTTTATACCTAACACCCTTCTGTGTTTCTGAGATACTGAAGAAAGCAAATGCCAAAGACATTCTGTGCTTCACGTTGGGAGCAACAGATTTCCAAAAGGACAGAAAGTGACTTGTGAAAATATCTTCAAGTGCCAAAGGAGATCATCGGTCAAAAAGACCTGAGAACAACTTCGGAAGAGGTCGGTGTTTAGCCTCAACAGTGTGAAATCAGTGAGATGCCAGAAATGCTGGCCAAGCTGAGGAGAATTTCAACAAGTTAGAAACTGGTTCTTTTGTCCTATAAGCACCAGGCAAATTAGGATATAAAGCCTGAAGCCCAAAGTGCTGACATCATCTTTCTGAGTTAATCTTGCTCTTGGCTGGATCGGTTTTCAAAGAATATAGCCGAAAGGTTTTCCTTAACAAAATTCACTAAGGGAAAAGCGGAATTCTTCCAGGAGTTGTTGTTGTTTTATGTTTGTTTTGTTTTTGCAAGAGTTTCATTTCTAGATTCATTTTTTCACTAAAAGGATGGCTATCATACAGTGAAGGTCACTGGAGGAAGAGATCTCATGCTGTGCTTCAAAGGCATGTCTGCTTCAACCTCAGAATCTGATGAGGTGTAAAACTATGACACTGCCAAGGCTTATGCCCGCTATGCTGGAGTTACGATCCCGTATTTACAGAAATACCTACTAACCTGTGAAAAATGCTTTATGATCAATAGCTTGAGCATCTGTGTTAAGGGCAAAGATACGGATGCTCTTGTAGATTGCAAAATGGCCCTAGAGTCTCTACGGCACCATTTATCAATGAGTCTCATTACCACTTCTTAAATCTGAGGGGCCTAGGGACTTGATCTGACAAACAGAATGCCCCAGAAGTAACACTGTCTGGCTGCTAAGCCCGGGCCTCAAGAGGCTTCACTGGTTTTTCTCTTATGCTGGGAAATCTTCTACCAATATGTGAACAAGCCCAGCCTAGCCTGCGGGTTGATGAAAGACCACGTGGAAAAAGGCTAAAGCATTCTAGCTGTTCCAGCCTTCTCTGGTGGGAGGCTTCAGAGGCAGGATGCATAGTAATACTTGCTTTAAGCCTCTAAGTTTTGAGGCGGTTTGTTATCAGCGAAAGACATATATACGGATGCCTTACTTTGAACTTATGGGTTGGTTTCTGGATGGGACCTAATGTTCAATCTGTTGTGTTTGTGTGCCTAAAAACTTATTTCTAGTAAGTATTGATTTTTTTTTAGGGAGAGGGGTATTTCTGGGATTAGAACATGAAGAAAATCACACCAGTTACCTGACCACATAATCACTCCCTGAAGCAATGGGCCTCTAACATGTACTATAGGAGTAAGAATGGAAGGGTAGCTAACCCCCCTTACTGTTAAATTGGGTTCCTCCTGGAGGACCAGGACATTAGCTTTCAAATGGCAGGACATTTCAGGCAAATAAAAAAGTTGTTTGATGAAATGGATCCATAGGTGAGAAGCTAGATTCATTTTAGCTCAAATTCCAAATTGATTCTGGCTCAAGGCAAGAATATCCCCTGGAGGTCGTATTCCTTCCAAAAAAAATTTCGTTCAAAATACTTGAATTAAGATGACCTATCACCTTAGTGTTAGTCCAAATATATTTTCATTTTAAGAAGACTCTCTGGAAACTAAGTCAAATACTGCCCGTAATTTGGTGTTTCTGTTGTGCTCATTCTAGTTGATACCAGATGAAACAGAGTAAATCATGTGATATCACCCACAGAGATAGCAGGTGGGCTAGGACTGATGAGTGACAATCAGTCTAGAAGTATTTGTGGCCTAGAAACACAGTTATGGATTTAGTGATCTATGAAGGAAAGATCTAAAAAGGAACAACTGAACACATTGGCATATGACTAGAGAGAAATAGGGGAAAATTATAAACTCTATTTTATCACTTTTATTGAATTGTTATTTATCATGAAAATGACTTAGCCCAGTGCTAAGCACGGGTAGGGGTTTAATTAAAATTTTACTAATTTTACTAGTGTAAGAGTACACCCTTTCATATAGTACATGATCTACGGAGCATGCTATCAAAACCACTCTGGACCAGGTTTTACATCTCTTAAATTAGGCATTTGAATGAACTCCCTTCATACTCTCAGAATCTCTGATTTATTCTTGAATTACGGCTTCCTATTTCATTCATCCGTGCAAATGTTCTGAGGAAACTGCTAGGTGAGACAGATGTTTGGCAATCTTAGGAATGATATCCACAATTATAATATTAACAGGATCTATAATTATTTATTCTACTAATAGTGGGAAATCACTTCAGAGCTCTCATTTTGTGTTCTTTTGATTAGAACTGCACTTCAGGAGACATTTTCTCTATAGTAAACCAAAGAGTTCTGTGAGGAAGTAAATGAGGATACACACTTAGAGACAGGAAGGGTTGTAGACTGAAGTCCATTGTTTGTCGTACACTATTCTAGACCTTTAACTACATTACTTCATTTAACAGTCACCACACCTCTGTCAGGGAGGCACAGTAGCTTATCCTATGTTATAGGTGAGGAGTTAGAGAATCAGAGAAGATGAGTAGTCTTCTCAATGTCTGATATCTCATCAGGAGTGCAATCAGGATACACCACCTCCACGGCAAAAACCCACCTCATTAAAAGCACTGCCATCTCTCAACTGAACTACTGTGGTCAACCCTGCTTCCATTTTATGCCCATAAGTTCATTCTCTATATTGTAGCGAGAGTGATCTTCTCAAAGCACAAATGATATCATATCAGATGCTAAATGAAACCCTTCAGTGGCTTCCCCCTAGGGCAGTCATTCGCCCTAGGCTGTGGGATCCCCCTCTGCCTCTTCCACTGCCCTCCTCTTCACACTGACCTTTTCTAAAGCCCCCACACATTTTAAGCTTGCTTCTTGCCAAGGATATTTCCACTTTAAACTCAGTGCCTGGAGCGCTTTCCCTAAATCTTCATTTGGCTTCTATGTCTCATTTCTGTCTCCCCCTTGGTCTCAACCCCATTGCCTTATGTTATTTTTATAACACAGTTTAATATATTATTAGAATTATAAATTTACTTGGTACATGTCTTCATATCCTACTAAAATGGAATCTCCAACTCTTTCTCCAGCATTTAGAACACTGCTTAGCACCAAAGTGTTAAACAGAATTGTTTTATAAAGGAATTAATCTATCTAGCCATGCAGAAAGTGAGTTGAAATTAATCCATACATCCAGATATTTTTCCATCTTTCTCACCACTCCACTTAAGGTTAAAAAAATAGAGTGAGTCCTTAAAAAAAGAATCCTTTCACAAGAAAAGGGAGTACATGAAAGAAAATCCCTCTCTTAAAACACTTTCTCCCTGAAAAAACATAGGGAATGTGAGTTTAAAATGTAGATATTCCCCTAAGTCTGTAGTTAAAACCGCAGGCTCTGGGATTAAAGATGGCAACATTAAAGGTGAGACAGAGGCTTCCTCCTAAAACTGCATATAATACAAAAATATACTTAATACAACTAATCCTGAAAGAGCAACAAGAAAGAGGGCTGTGCCAGACTGCATACACCTGGAGAAAAGAATAAACCTCATGGAACAGGGTAACATACCAAAGCCATGGCCCAGTGGGACCCAAGACATTCCCCCACTCCAGTTCACTGGTGGGAGGAAGAGAAACAGAGCAGGAAGGGAGTGGAGGCTGGGACTGCTGAACACCTAGCTTTGGAGATCTGCTCTGGGAGCACAGACCTACATTACATGGTGCTCTTAAGATTAGGGGCTTTGGAAAGCTAAGAGAGGCAGAATACCTGGAGAGACTGAGATTCCAGCCACTTGTGGAAAACAGGGATCCATATCCAGCTGCTCTGGGACAAAGGAAAGGCAGGCAGTCTGAGAGACTTCCTAACGGTGAGAGGGCTGCTAAAGGGGAAGGATTGCACAGAGCTTACTGCTCAGGAGAAAGGACAGGTAGACAAAATTGTTCAGGTGCATTCTACCCAGAAGGTTGGCAAATTTCATGATCTTCAGGCACTCCAGCCCCCTGGCTGGCTACACAGCTCCAAGGCCCCCCTCTGTGATACGCAGCCTGCTACGATTTCCTCCCAGACAGCACGCACTGGGATAGCAAACAGGCAAACCCTGCCCTGGCATTAGGCCAGTCAGAGGGTAGCCCTGCCTATGGCAGCTACAAACGCAAAGCATAGAGGCTTACACCTGTGTGCTCAGCCAACTGATTCTGGCAGTGGAGGCAGGCATAGCAGCCGGAAAGCAGGAAACAGCTCTTTCCTCCCCTCAGGCAACAACACCACTCCCCTGCAATCCTTGACATCACTCCAAGGGCTGAGCAGCTCCAGAGAGCAGAGATTCTGAGCACTAGGGGGCGCCACATACAAATATGAAATGTCAAAGTAATCTGGTTCAAAGCAAAATTATGAATACAGCAGAGAAAGAGTCAAATGAAATCGACCTCGTGAATCTTCCTGAAAGAGATTTCAAAATAAAAATCATAAACATGCTCATGGAAGTACAGAAAAATATTCAAGAACTCAGGAATGAATTCCGGTTGGAGAGCCAATCATTGAGGAACACAGTATCAGAAATGAAACATACAATGGAAGTTTTTAAAAGAAGATTGGATGTGGTGGAGGAGATGATAAATAAAATAGAAATTAGAGAAGAAGAATACAAAGAAGCTGAGGCATGAGAGAAGCAAGGATTTCTAAGAATGAAATAATATTGAGAGAACTATGTGACCAATCCAAACAGAACAATATTTGTATTATAGTGGTACCAGAAGAAGAAGAGAGAGGAAAAGGGAAAGTGTCTTTGAGGAGGTAATGGCTGAAAACTTCCCTAATCTATAGAAGGAGATAGTCTCTCAGGGGAGGTGCACAGATCTCCCAAACAAGGGACCCAAGTGGACAACACCAAGACATATAATAATTAAAATGGCAAAGATCAAGGATACGGACAGACTATTAAAAGCAGGCAGAGAGAGAAATAAGATCACATACAAAGGAAAGCCCATCAGGCTATCATCAGACTTCTCAGCAGAAACCTTAAAGGCCAGAAGGAAGTGGCATGATATACATAATGCAATAAAGCAGAAGGGCCTTGAACCAAGAATACATTATACGGCAAGATTATCACTTAAATTGGAAGGAGGAATTAAACAATTTCCAGATAAGCAAAATCTGAGAGAATTGACCTCCCACTAACCATCTCTACAGTGTATTTTGGAGGGACTGCTATAGATGGAAGTTTTCCTAATGTTTAATAGCTGTCACCAGAGGTAATAAAACCACAGTAAAGAAAGTAGAATAGTTACTTACTAAGCAAATGCAAAATTAAATCAACTACCCCAAAAGTCAATCAAGAGATTGACAAAGAGTACAGAATATGATATCGAATATATAAAGAATGGAGGAGGAAGACAAAAGAGGAGGAAAAAGAACCTTTAGATTGTGTTTGTAATAGCATACTTAGTGAGTTAAGTTAGATTCTAAGATAGTAAGGAAGTTACCTCTGAACCTTTGGTAATCACGAATCTAAAGCTTGCAGTGGCAATAAGTACATACCTATCGATAATCACTCGAAATGTAAATGGTCTGAACACAGCAGTCAAACGACATAGAGTCACTGAATGGATAAAAAAACAAGACCCATCTATATGCTGCCTACAAGAGACTCACTTTACACCCAAAGCATAAACAGACTAAAACTGAAGGGATGGAAAAAGATATTTCATGCAACTAGTAGGGAGAAAAAAGCAGGAGTTGCAGTACATGTATCAGAGAAAATAGACTTCAAAACAAAGAAAGTCACAAGAGACAAAGAAGGATATTACATAATGATAAAGGGGTTAATCCAACAAGAAGATATAACCATTATAAATGTCTATGCACCTAACACAGAAGCACCTACATATGTGAAACAAATACTAATAGAATTTAAAGGAGAAATAGAATGTAATGCATTCATTCTAGGAGACATCAACACTCCACTTACTCCAAAGGACAGATCAACCAGACAGAAAATAAGTAAGGAGGCAGAGGCACTGAACAACACATTAGAACAGATGGACCTAACAGACATCTACAGAACTCTACACCCAAAAGCAGCAGAATACACATTCTTTTCAAGTGCACATGGAACATTTTCAAGAATAGATTATATACTAGGCCACAAAAAGAGCCTCAGTAAATTCAAAAAGATTGAAATTGTACAAACCAGTTTCTCAGACAACAAAGGTATGAAACTAGAAATAAATTACACAAAGAAAATTAAAAAGCCCATAGACATATGGAGGCTTCACAACATGCCCCTAAATAAGCAAGGGATCAATGACCAAATAAAAATGGACATCAAGCAACATATGGAGACAAATGACAACAATAATTCAACACTGCAAGTTCTGTGGGACGCAGCAAAGGTGGTGCTAAGAGGAAAGTATATGGCAATACAGGCCTACCTCAGGAAAGAAGAACAATCCCACATGAACAGCCTAAACTCACAATTAATGAGACAAAATATAAGAACAATGGAGACCCAAAGTCAGTAGAAGGAGGGACATAATAAAGATTAGAGCAGAAATAAATAATATCAAGAAGAATAAAACAATAGAAAGAATCAATGAAACCAAGAGCTGGTTCTTCAAGAAAAGAAACAAAATAGTTAAATCCCTAACCAGAGTTATCAAGAAGAAAAGAGAGTCTACACACATAAAGAGGATCAGAAATGAGAAAGGAAAAATCACTATGGACACCACAGAAATACAAAGAATTATTATAGAATACTATGCAAAATTATATGCTAACAAACTGGAAAACCTAGAAGAAATGAACAGCTTTCTAGAAAAATACAACCTTCCAAGGCTGACCCAGAAAGAAACAGAAAATCTGAACAGACCAATTACAAGCAAGGAAACTGATTGGTAATCAAAAAATTACCTAAAAACAAAACTCCTGGACCAGATGGCTTCCCCACTGAATTTTATCACACATTTAGTGAAGACCTAATACCCATCCTCCTTAAAGTTTTCCAAAAAGTAGAAGAGGATGGAATACTTCCAAACTAATTCTATGAGGCCAACATCACTCTAATACCAAAACAGGCAAAGATCTCACCAAAAAAGAATATTACAGACCAATATCCCTGATGAACGTAGATGCAAAAATACTCAACAAAATATTAGCAAACCGAATTCAAAAATACATCAAAAGGATCATCCATCATGATCAAGTGGGATTCATCCCAGGGATGCAAGGATGGTACAATATTAAAAAATCCATCAACATCATCCACCACATCAACAAAAAGAAGGACAAAAATCACATGATCATCTCCATAGATGCTGAAAAAGCATTTGACAAAACTGAACATCAATTCATGATAAAAGCTCTCAACAGAATGGGTATAGAGGGCAAGTACCTCAACATAATAAAGGCCATATATGACAAACCCACAACCAACATTATACTTACCAGTGAGAGGCTGAAAGACTTTCCTTTAAGATCAGGAGCAAGACAAGGATGCCCACTCTCTCCACTTTTATTCAACATAGTCCTAGAGGTCCTTGCCACGGCAATCAGACAACATAAAGAAATAAAGGGCATCCAGATTGGTAAGGAAGAAGTTAAACTGTCACTGTTTGCATATTTTATATTAAAAACCCAAAAGAATCCACTCCCAACCTACTAGATGTAATATCTGAATTCAGCAAAGTTGCAGGATACAAAATTAATACACAGAAATCTGTTGCATTCCTATACACTAATGATGAACTAGCAGAGGAAGAAATCAGAAAAAGAATTCCATTCACAATTGCATCAAAAAGATAAAATAACTAGGAATAAACCTAACCAAGGAAGCGAAAGACCTATACTCTGAAAACTACAAGACACTCATGAAAGTAACTAAAGATACTAATAAATGGAAACACATCCTGTGCTCATGGATAGGAAGAATTAATATTGTCAAAATGGCCATCCTGCCTAAAGCAATCCACAGATTCAGTGCAATTCCTATCTAAGTACCAACAGCATTCTTTAATGAACTAGAGAAAATCATTCTAAAAATTCATATGGAGCCACTAAAGACCCTGAATAGCCAAAGTAATACTGAGAAGGAAAAATTAACCTGGGGGGATTATGCTTGCTAAATTCAAGCTCTACTACAAAGCCACAGTAATCAAGACAATTTGGTACTGGCACAAGAACAGAACAATAGACCAATGGAACAGACTAGAGAGCCCAGATTTAAACCCCACCATATATGGTCAATTAATATATGAGAAAGGAGCCATGGACATACAGTGGGGAAATGATAGCCTCTTCAACAACTGGTGTTGGCAAACTGGACAGCTACATGCAAAAAAATGAAAATGGATTATTGTTCAACCCCATTCACAAAAGTACACTCGAAATGGATCAAGGACCTGAATGTAAGTCATCAAACCATAAAACTCTTAGAAGACAACATAGGCAAAAATCTTCTAAATACAAACATGAGCAACTTCTTCCTGAATGCATCTCCTCAAGCAAGGGGAAAAAAAGCAAAAATGAACACATGGGACCACATCAAACTAAAAAGCTTCTGTACAGCAAAGGACACCATCAACAGAACAAAAAGGCATCCTACAGTATGGGAGAAAATATTTGTAAATGACATATCTGACAAGGGGTTAACATCCAAAATATATAAAGAACTTACATGCCTCAACACCCAAAAAGCAAATAACCCGATTAAAAAATGAGCAAAGGATATGAAGAGACAATTCTCCAAAGAAGAAATTCAGATGGCCAACAGACACATGAAAAGAAGCTCCATATCACTAATCATTAGGGAAATGAAAATTAAAACCACAATGAGATATCACCTCACACCAGCAAGGATGGCCAGCATTGAAAAGGCTAAGAGCAACAAATGCTGGAGAGGATGTGGAGAAAGGGGAACCCTCCTACACTGCTGGTGGGAATGTAAGCTAGTTCAACCCCTGTGGAAAGCAGTGTGGAGGTTCATCAAAAAACTAAAAATGGAAATACCATTTGACCCAGGAATCCCACTCCTTGGAATTTATCCAAATAATACAACTTCTCAGACTCAAAAAAATCTATATGCACCCCTATGTTTATTGCAGCACTATTTACAATAGCCAAGATATGGAAGCAACCTAAGTGTCCATCAGTAGATGAATAGATAAAGAGGTGGTACATATACACAATGGAATACTATTCAGCCCTAAGAAAGAAACAAATCTTACCATTTGCAACAACATGGATGGAGCTGGGGTATATTATGCTCAGTGAAATAAGCCAGGTGGAGAAAGACAAGTGCCAAATGATTTCCCTCATTTGTGGAGTGTAACGATGAAGCAAAACTGAAGGAACAAAACCGCAGTGGACTCACAGATCCCAAGAAGGGACTAGAGGTTACCAAATGGGAGGGGTGGGGGAGAGCAGGTGGGGAAGGTGGGAGAAGGGGATTGAGGGTTATTATGTTTAGTACACATAGTGTGGGAAAACAGTGTAGCACAGAGAAGGCAAATAGTGAATCTGTGTCATCTTACTACACTGATGGACAGTGACTGCAATGGATATGTGTGGGAACTTGATAATATGGGTGCATGTAGTAACCACATTATTTTTCATGCGAAACCTTCATAAGAGTGTATATCAATAATACCTTAATAAAAAATGTAAAAAACAAAAGACATCAGATCTCCCCCCCCCCCCAAAATAAAACTGCAGGCTCTGGCATCAGACCAACTACACATTATGCCTGACTCAACCATACAAAAGCTGTGACCTTGGAAACATTACATAATATCTCTCTGGCTCAGTTCTTCATGTGCAAGATGTGGATCCCAAGGGTAGGGACTTCGCAGATATTCTGTAAAAAATAAACTCATGCATGATGCAGTTTCACAATGCTGGTAAACCAACTTTGTAGAAAATAAAGAAATAAGCCCAAATCCCCTGATTCATTGTATTTGCCAGCTTACATGGCATAAATACTGCCACCATGACTGATTTTAAGCTACCAAAGGTTTAAAAATTGGCTTTAAAAATTCCTGAGTATTTAACAAACTCCTCTTATGAGCTCCTATGAGCCAGTTTCAAGCCACCATTGATAATGCTTCACCAGGAAGCAAGGGGACACATTTTATTAAAAAAGCAAACCAATAAAAATAAAATAATGAAACGCTATCATATATTAAATACAAAGTGTCCATCTCAGCCATTAGCCAGTTTAGCATATGCACAGAGCTTATGCTTGCCACCCCAAAAGGCAAGACTATGAGACAATGTCTGTAGGAAACATACCAAGCCCTTAACAGGTGTTCCCCACCTGCTTTCTTCCTTCAGGTTCCCGACTTTGCCTCCATTTCCCATCTTCCATGCACTATCCTGACCTTTACTGTTGACTTTTTTTTAAATCTTCCTGAATTTTGAGGTTCATCTTCCTCTAAAGACTTCAGCTTATTGTAAGTATGCTGCTATTCCTGGTGTCAGACTAACTCCTCGAATGTACTCTGATTCATTCATTCACGTACATCAGACCCAACTTCCAGATGATATTCAGCCCCGCCAGCATTCAAAGCCAGGCCTTTTTAATTCAAGAAGAAAAACAACACATGCTAGGAGCTGTAACATCCAGGCTTGACCTCCACGCCCACTCTGAGCTCCAGCTACAGTGTTTACTTGTATCGGGGTCCTTGACTCATCTACCATGCTCTCTCTCCTCTCCATCTGTGACCTAGTATCTCTTTCCAGCTCTCCCTGACTTAACTATACTTCGTTCTTTATGTCTTGCCTTAGATGCCACTGTCTTTACGAAGGTTTCCTTCATTACCCAGAGACTCATTTAAGAGTCTCACCTACCTGAGCTCTTTGTCCCTTTTGTTTTGTCTTTTATGCTTCAGTGTAATCTCTCCATTTCTCACTACAGTTAAGATTCTTGAGAGCAGAAATTCTGCCATATGTATTGTTCTGTTTCCAGTGCCTAATAGTGGTTGGCACTTAGAAACTCAACAATATATTATTGAATTCTGCATAGAATTAAATAAATAACTCTTTTGCAGAGAAACAGACGAGTCTCCTTTTATTTTTTTTTTCCTTTGCTGCATAGTCCTGGTTCTGGTTCTGAAATCTCTGTAGACCCACTTGTTTTAATTACATAAAGTAAAAGAGCACAGGAAACGACAGACTGGAATGTGATGCTAGTGACTGACTGTCTCCCTCGTCCTACAAGCCCAGCACAGGCTCACCCATTCCTAAACACCATCCGGACTCAGCACAGACAACACTGTGCCCGCTGCGTGCTAACCCATTCCTGAGCCCCACCTGAGACTCAGCACAGATCGCCTGTGCC
>JAQQAC010004253.1:4157911-4196945 GCA_029783875.1 Phataginus tricuspis | reverse complement strand
GCCCATAACAGGCTCACCCTTTCCTGAGCCCCACCTGAGACTCAGCAGAGAAACCACTGTGCCCAAAACATGCCAAAAACGTTCTGAGCCCCACCTGACACTCAGCACAGACACCGCGGTGCTCACCACATTCATACCCCTACCTGAGCCGCACCTGACACTCAGCACAGTTCTCACTGTGTGTGTTCCTACCTCAGAGCAGGATAACAGAAGGGCTGATTATGTCCAACTCTAGCTCCCTGTGTACAAAAAACTGGCCTTATTATTTCCAATTTACCATAATTGGCTTGATCAGATTTTTTCTTCAAAAGATAAGCATAGCCTTGCTAAAACTGTGTTCTGTCTAAAGGGCTTCCTGTCCCAAGTTCAAAAGAATGCCCAATTTTAAAATTTGGAAACTGTGATTCTCCTAGTCCCATCTAGGTTGATATAATTGTGACTTTATTTCCAAGGGCTACATGTGGCCATGAGCTTAGTGAAGGGCCTGAACTGCAAAGTCCTACAAACTAGGGCAGAACTACAATCTTAGCTTCCTTTGTATGAACAACAAAAAAAAAACCCCCCTGCAAATCAAAAGGTTAAGGGCCTTCTGGATAACAGAGTGGGCAAATATATTCTGATCAGGAAAGTTTTTGTTCACTTATGCATGATGTGAAAATAATAATAATTTTCTCTTTTTTTATATCTCGTTTTATGATTATTCTTTTAGTGTACGAAAACTTTTCCTGTTAACAACCTTTTCTGCCAAAGATGAGCCTTGGAACTTTCCAACTCACTAGCCTTCTTTACCTTTAGTCTATCACTGCAAAACACTCCTGTGGATTCCTGTTCATTCAGAGTAAAACTGTGCTTCAATAGTGCAGTTGCTCCTTCCGGAATATATATTTCTCTCCCCAAATCTTAGTCCTCATTTCAGTAGCTCACATCCAGTAGATCTCACATCCCTGAGATCATTGTATATGATTATGCTTTTTGACTCTCGCTTGTCTTTGCAGATTTCTTTATGATTTTTCCCTTCCCAAATTTAGTGGGCTGGAATCACATTCTTCTTTTGAGAATCTGCTCTTAACAGATTCTCAGTTTATACTTTCTTCTTCTAGTTTTGAATCACATTGCTTTGCCCTTTACCAAATAAGATACTTTTCTTCCCAGTTAAAGGTTCCTTCTGTCTTCTCTTGAACTGCTGGCCAGCTTTCGGGCAAAGAGGACTTCATACTGTCTTGCTATGTTTTGTTTGCATTTCTGTCTCCCAGTAGGTACAAGGCCCTTAAGGTCTTGGAAATGTCACATAGGCTTCTTTATCTTTTTGTCCCCATCCTAGCCTCTCACATGGCACCGAGACACTCAGCGATCTTGGTCAAAATGGTTTATTCTGTGGAATGGGGCAGTGGTTTAACCAAATGCCGGTAGCCAGGGGTCTCTGTGTGTTACAAGATTATGTGATCTAATACAGTAATATCCCATACAACAACCCCATGTTAAACAAAGATGGAGTTGTTTGTAGTACTTTATTCTTTTTTCTAGCTTTGAATAGTCAGAAGGAGTATTACACCCTATTAGAAATGAAAGAGAGAATTTGACAAATGACAAACTTTTACAAAATTAAAAACCCATCAACACTAGACTAATAGAAATTCTTCAGGGTTTCAATTCACTGGTTCCATTCAAACCCTTATTTTAAGTAAACCTTCCAATTAGGAGCACGTATTGCTTCACCAAAAACTGTTAAGTCTGTTTGTAAATTTAGTCTCAGGCAAGGTAATTTAATCCGTACAGATAAAAGACAGGGGAGCAATATGGATTTTGTGATGTTTGTAGGTTCTTTTTATTTTTAAGAAATTCCAACCAGGATATTTGAATGAAAGACAGCCATTGGAAACTGAACATAAAAATCTCAGATGACGATCATCACATGCTCCATAGGAAGCTGAAATTCGGTATCATGCTCATGCCACTTCAATAATGATTATTTCGAATTTTTTTTTTTATTCCTATGATTCTTCAGAGTAAGGGGAAAACCAGTGTGTCTGCGGGATGGCAACTTGGGTAGAGAGGAACACACCACAGAAACTGCATGCTGTTCCAGTCCCTGGCCTCAGCAGTTCCATCCCAACACGGCTGGCTCACCTGGTGCGTGCCAGTTCCATAACGGGGAGGGCGGAGGTACCAAGTCCCGGCCCTGTACTGTAAGCGTTTGTATGTTAGTGATACCCAGGGAGAAACAAAAATATTCAAAGTGATTAATACTTAAGTAAAATATATTCAGGTTGTTATGGAAGTATGAAAAGAGAAGACAGCGCTGAAAGCAAAGACTGGGCACGGGCACCAGGGAGGGCTTCTGCAGAGCAATGGAACTTGACCACAGACTTGAAGAAAGAGCAGGCTCTCTGGGTCCAAGAAGAAATGACAGAGTTTTCCTGGAAAATGGGAGAACAAGAGACGTGAAGAGGAAAGGGAACTCAAGGAAAGGGAGTAAGTTAGTGTGAATGGAGCATGAAATGCATGGGGGTAGGAGGAGAGATGAGTTCAGAATGGTGGTGGTGATGATGGTGGCGGCGGTGGTGATGAGTGCGGCAAGACTGTGAAAGGCCTTGTGATGATTATAATGATGGTTCTTCCAGTAAATATTAAACAGGACAGACACACATGAGATGTGGGAATGCAGGAGCAGACCATGGTCCTAGTCCAATTGAGAAGGGATGATGGAAAGGCGTGGCTATGGGAAGAGAAGGAAAAGAATAGATTTGAGAGAGGTTTTGCAGATGGAGAGAGATGGAATGTACCTGCAGGGATGGTACTTTGGTAATTGGAGGGATAAGTTTATTACTAAGAGAACAGATATGTAATGACACAGGTATTTAAGTCTTAGATCTACTTGGTATAGGGTTAGTCATTTTCATTTCAATTGAAAAAACATAAGTGTATGAATAATGATAGACAGTATGTAATACATTCCATAATAAATAAGTAAATAGTGTATAAAAGAGTTTCCGAAGAGAAGTGACCACACTTGATCAGCAAATAGAAAATACATTGGAAAGAGTTTAAGCTGTGATCAAATCTCAGCTCTGCCACTATCTGCTTAGATAAATGTTGTAAGTGCTTAATAAATATGTTGTTTAGCAATGAAGAAGTGCTAACTTTAGATAAACTAACTGTTCTGTATCATGGTTTCTTTTCTGCAAAACACAACACAATATCTAGCATACAGGGTAACCAATTGTCCAACTTTGGTAGGGACTGAAGGATTTCCTGAGATGCTGACGGTCACTCTATTAGCATACAACATGCTCTCATGAATCGTGTCTTGGAAATGTCACTTAGTATCTCCCAGACTGATCCAAAAACTGTACATCAGAAAAGGGAGACTAATCCCTCCCCTGCTGATTCGTAAAGTCCATATGAAATTCTAGAGACCTCTATGGCCACCAAAATCTCCAGTGTCATACTGAGAAGGTATCTGAGACTCTAGTGCGAGGGCGGGTGGGGCTTGAGGTGGGCTGGATATATAGAGATACGGTGGGTGGGATGTGCATTCTCTGTGAAGGTAGGTAAGAGTAGAATAGAAAACTATTCAAAGGCTTGAAAATGACGAATTTCTTGTTTTTTGGTAATTGTAATATAGGAAATACTGCTCACTGGATTCAGATCACTACTTCCTCTGCAGAATTAAATTTATATTGTCTGAGTTTTATGTGAAAAATGACTGACCACAAATACAATAGTAAGTCAAGCACTAAGAAACTGCAATTGATTCCATGGTCGATTGCTTGTACAGCTTGATTGGAAATACTAGTATGCAGTTTTAAAAATTGTTCATGGTATTTACTACATTTTTCCTTTCCTCAGATATTAAATCAATTAGAAACCAATAGCACTGGTAATTCATATGTAACGATTTCATTTTCTCCAGAATTCACAATCTTGTCCTCAGTACATATAAACAGCAAGAATTATTTATACATTGTATATATGACATATCACTGATGCTTGACTAAAATGTATATAAAGTTGAATGTTATTAAGAGATTCACAATACACATAAAAAGGATTCTTTATAACTTATACTAGCATTAGTGATATCAGCAAATAGAAATTTTTCATGCTCCATTCTTTATAACTTATACTAGCATTAGTGATATGCAATTACAGCACAGGTAAAAGAAGATTTGGAAGTTTTAAAATGTAGTGGCGAACTCTGGCAGTGTTATTAGAGAAGGAAGCATATCGCCAAAAGGCAAAGTTCATATGCTGGAGATTTCAGTTCAGATATGAATTGCTAACACATGCCATGCTCTCAAGATGACACCATAAAACATGGATGGTAAATACCTAGATGTGTATATACCTGAAAAAATGAGCCAGACAAGGCGAAATACAGAAAAATATAACTCTGTTGATATTCTAAAATAAAACAAACTATACTAACATTAGAGAATCTGGTGGAAAAACAGTGAAAATTTGCAGCTTTATGCTGTTTTTCTATAAAATATTAACATCATTAATTTACAATTCTATAAATTGTCAATTTTTGCACATGTTATATTGAAATGGAATGAATATGGAAGAATCTATAACAATTCCATATGGCACCTTGGTGGGGCCACCCTGGATCCTCAGAAACCGTGCTGGCTGTTGGCCTTCCAACCTCCAGTCTCTGTCCGAGAAGATGTCTCCTCCCTTCCCCACCAGTGACCTCTGCTATCGTTCTCTTTAAAGCAGGCCTCAAGAAGGAGTCAGGAAGCAATTGTCACTAAAAATTTAATAACAATAACTCCCCCTGGTTTTACATTTTATAGAACTCAAACCATTAAGCTTAAGGTTTATTAATATCAGGAATCAGGGACCCATAGGACTTTTTTCAGATAGGAGGGACCTAATAAGTCTTTATTTTATTGTATGATGACAATGCCTTCAATAGTTATGAGGAGAACTAAAGCTCAGTGCCAGTGACAGACTAGAAATAGAAAGAAAGGAAAATAGATGAAGGTCTAACAGGAATTAGGCATTGAACTGAACATTTAATTTCCCCACTTGATGTTATTTTCTTATTATCCATGCAAATGTGTTCAGGGGAAAACTGCTGCAGGAAAATTTTCTTTCCTAAGGAGAAAGAAAAGATTCAGGAATAGCAAAGTCATAAGAAACGGTTGCATACTTTTTGTGGTGTGCCTTCTCTGAATAAGAGAATGTGTTCAGTAATTTCTTTCCAGCATTATCTCAGGAGACTACTGAGGTAGAGCCACTGTGTTCTATTTTACAGATAAAAAAACAAGAAGAGTTGTTTAATTTGCTCATCAAAGGTCACACAGCTGGTAAGCCTGGAGACATGATCTAAAACTATCATTCAAAGCTTCAGCCTTTTCATTTCACAAAGCTAGATAGGATTTTACAGTAATTTGGTCAAGTGCTAGATTTTCAAAAGGGTCATATATGGGCTTGTCTATACATCCAAGGGTAGAGATTGCTGTACCTTCAAGAAACCTGTACATATGAACTTCGGGCCTTGAAACTTAAAACAACTATAAATTATCAGTTCAACTAAGACTATTTCTAATTAATATAAGGGCCATTTTCCATATTGTTTCTCAACCTATTTATATGTAGGGTTGTCATACTGATTGTAAGGTAACTCTAGTTGCAGTGGGCTTAGCTATGTGACAGACAGTTTAGAAGATCTCATTTTTACTTATTTAATTCATTTCTGGGCTCCTTTTAAATATGGGTGGCACATATGCCTGCTTCCAATTTATGCCTCATCTATTCTTTATGAGTTCTGGCTTTCTTCAGTTGCTGTTATGGTTGCAATATCACTCCACATGCCCTACAAGGTCATTTTGACAAGAAGGATGCAGTTAATTATGTGGGTGGTTGGTTAAGCTATTATTGATCTTTCTGTGTCATGTAATACAGTGAGAGCACTGAAAATGTCTTGTTCTATAAAAAATGCTTTTGAACTTTTCATTTCTCTCTGTGTATGATCTGCATTGCTGAACTGGCAACCCCCTGAAAAATCCAAAGGCCTGAATTGTAATAAAAATCCCTGTCGGTATTGGTTCTATAGTCTTGTGCAAATAAGGACGGTGTTATCTTCATGCAGTCATTCATTTTTTTTAAACTCAACAAGCATTTATCTTCCAGGCACTGTGACAGTTCCTGAAGATCTGTCAAAGAACAGACACTGCCCCTACCCATAGGGAACATTCAGTGTAAAAGGGGATCCAGACAAATAAACAAAAAAATCCCAATTAGATATGTGCTAAAATAGGAGCACGCACAGAGATTATGGGGACCCTTGAGACAAGCACTTGACGCAATCGTGTGTGGGTGAGGAGAAAGAAGTTCATTTGACTGGATATCAGCATATCATTAGTGAGAGATGGGGCTGAAGGGGAAAGCGGGGGACTCTCACCAAGTCTTGCACATAATGTTGTGGAATTTGGACTTTATCCAGGGGGAAATGGAGCCATTAAAGGGCTTTTAATCACAAGAGTGACATGATCAGATTTGCATCTTTACCAAGTCGCCCCAACTCCATTAAGGAGAATGTAGATATCTTCATTGGAGATGAAATGCCTTTAAATAAAATTTTCCTAAAAATTTTGGGAGGAAAGGTAAGATCGACCTCAATCAGGATAACTGAGGTGAGGATGGAGTGGCCAACTGCCCACGGATGGTCTGAGTTCTGGGCTTACTTCTGGGTCTCCCATGGTATGGGCACAGGAAAGGTTGATCTGGCAATATTAGGATTGAGAAAAACATTCTCAGAGAGTCATACATATCTGGGCACAGGTTGAGGGGAAAAGATAGCCTCAAGATACCGCAAGGGCCATTAGCTTAACACAAATAAGCTGTCTTATATCTTCTCTACCCCTAAACCTATTCCTTGTCCCTCATGTCAGTGATTCAGGTCAGAGACCTTGGATTGCTCAGCCTTCTCCCCCTCAACCATGCCTTCACCACCAAATCACTTTTAAGGTCTGGTAAGACTAATTTTTTATTCACCTCCCTAATCTGTCCTCTCTTTTCCATCCCTATAGGCCAGTGCCCAAGTTTAGATCATTAGCTAATATCTACAGTCTTTTCATGGTACTTGCTAAATTTCCATATTTTCCTAAATCATCTACTGACTTCAGCCTTAATCCTTATTCTTGCCTTCCATACTGTCACTAAAGATGCCTTTCTAAACCATGTGTCCATTCAAGTAGTTCCTCTCTATGGAACTGTTTCATAGTTGCATCCCAAGTACAGAATGAGTTTCCAACAGGTATATGTGACACAGAGCATTTCTCCAAATGACCCATAACTCCTTCCTGGACTCAGGTTAAATGACTCCCCTCACTGTACAGTATGACTGTCATGCCATATAAGATTTTCTCTGACCATTTCATAGCATTCGAAGTCTGTGAACATAAATACATGTGATTCTCACTTCCTGAAATACTCTTATCCTCACCATTCTTGCCCACGGGCCAAAATCTTAAATTCCATTCAACCACAGGCTCAAGCATTACCTTTCCAAGAAACCTCTGAATCTCCTAAACTAACCTAAGTATGTTTCTTTCTTACTACCAGAATTGAACAGTAATGTGGCCTGCAGAGAGATGGTAGTTAGGTGGGTCTAGACTGGAATGCTAAATCCATCATTTAGCATGTGCTCTGAGACAATGCTTTTAATTCCTCTTAACCTTGTTTTCTCACCAAAAAAAAAAAAAACTGAAATAGATATTTTGCAGGATGATGGTAAGAATTACATTGAAGCATCTCAGTAAATAAATGACATTGTTATCACTAATAATATGAAATATGTATTTTACCTGTTGACTTCTCTCTTTAACCACTGAATTGAAATAAGACAAAAACTGTAACTCCAGAGTTTGTCCAGTGCCTAATACACAGTGCTGGTGCTCAAAATTATTAAGTGAATTAATTAGCATATAGACTATAGCCAAAGGTGTGAAAGCGTGATGGAAGTTAGGATTGGAAAGTTTATTAGATGTCATAATGTAAATTTCATGCTAAAGAGTTTGGAGTTTTCCTAGGCTATAATGGAGAACTATTGAAAGTGTGAGTGGAAGACTTTGTATTGTGTCCAAAACCTGATGTAAGGCAGAAAGACAGACATGAGAGGGGTGGAGGGAAATCACTAAGAGGACCTCAAAGAGTTAACCAAATAAAACCAGAGAGCCAGAAAAGACTCACAGTTAATTAGTTGAAGTTTCAAAGGCCAGGAGTGACAACCCTTGTCTTCATTGTACCAATGAGATCAGGCCACTGTAAAATCTTCTGAGCCTGTGAAAAAGGCCCAGTTTATTCTTTAACTTAATCTATATGCTGTTCTTCCTCTTCCAGCTCCTTAATCAAGTAACTTTGTAACCAGGACAGAAGATAAACCTCTGAAGTGTAAATAAACCTACATAGATAAAGAATGCTGAAACCCAGACCAACACAGTCACCTAAATAACCCTTTCTTAAGACAAAATTTCAAAGGAATTCTGAATCACCTGTATATATGATGCCTTACACTGACTCCTACCCAAAAGCCCTATAAAACCCCAGACACTAAACCCTTAAGGGTGCCTCCCCCCTGAGGCTGCCCACACTCTCCATTTTTTGAGTGTGTCACTGTCTCTGTTCTACTCCAGATAAGTAGGGAGGGGTTGCTGAGAGCTCTGACTTGGCCTTGCAAGTTCCCTTGCAGACAAGACTGTGGATGCACAATCTTCCTCTTTAGTACCCTGCCTGAAAATCTCCTTTCTTTGCTGTGGGAATTACTCAGAACATAATCTCACCCCATCCAGTGCTCTGCAGCTCCCCCAGTTCCGGGGGTGGTAGGGACTTAGTTCCCAGGCCATGCAGATTCACGCAGACACTGGACGCAGGTGACCCTGGCTTTAGGAGTCGGCAAGGGATCTGCCCAATGCCGAGCAAGAGTTCAATGAGCTTTGCTTTCCTGCCTTTGTCTACCTTGACTCTGGCCTGCTCCTCCCTTGCAGTGTATTCAAATAAATAAAACTTTCATTCTGCTTTACTACTGCCTTTCCACCTGACAATTCTTTGTTGTGGCAGGGACAAGAAGTGAGGAGAATGAAATCAACCCATAACACAGATACTAAATCTTTGTCTAGGCATATACCCTAATTTCATCTAGGTTAGAATACTCTGATTTATCAACTATGCCCTACAGAATTTCAACGATATAAACAAAATATGATCATGACCTGTGGGCCAGAAATTATAAAAAAACAATAAAAAAGTGAAGAAAAAATAACATTAAAAAGAAATTTAAAACTAAACAAATGAAAAGATATCATTTGTTCATGGATTAGAAGATTCAGTTTGTTAGGATGCAAGGTGTCCCTAATTTGATTCATAGATTCAATACAACCACAGTAAAAATTCCCAAAAAGAATTTGTAATATGTACAAACTGATTCTAAAATTTGCAAGGCAAAGAACTGAATAGCCAAAAAAATCTGAAAAAGAACAAAATTGGAGATGTTACACTCCCAGTTCTAAGACTTACTATAAAGCTACTTTAATCAAGACAGTGTAATACTAACAAAAATACAGACATAGAGATGAATGGAAAAGAATAGACAACCCAGAAATAGATTGGCATAAACATAGTCAACTGATCTTTGACAAAGGTTCAACAGCAATACAGTGCAGAAACGAGTGGTGCTGAAATAACTGGACATCCCCACACAAAACAAATAAATACATACAAAGCAAAAATAATAAAATATGTACAAAAATAAATAATCCTTGACACATGTCTCACATCTTATACAAAAAAAAATTAACTCAAAATTGATCATAGCTGTAAATGTAAAACCTAAATTTAAAAAATTGCAGTAGAAAACAAAAAAAATCTGTGTGCCTTTGAGTTTGGCCATGAGTTTTTAGATATGACACCAAAAACATGATCCACAAAAGAAAAAAATGCACCAATTGGGCCTCATTAAAATTAAAATGTTTGTTGTAAAAAATACACTGTTAAGAAAATGAAAAGACAGGGAGAAAATATTTTCAAATCACGTATCTGATAAGGATTTGTATCCAGGATATATGAAGAACACTTGTAACTCGACACTAAAAAAACAAACAGACTCAGTTAAAAAGGGGGCAAAAGACATAAACAGAGGCTTCACTAATAATGTAATGGAAATGAAAAATAAGTTCATGAAGGGTTACACAAGATTAATCATCACTAGGGAAATAACAGATTAAAATCAAATTAAAATGCTGCTACATACCTATGAAAATCTTTAAAAAAGGTTTTAAAACTTACAATGCCAAATGCCAACAAGGATTGACAAGGATATGAAGCAACAAAAATGCCTATTCATTATTGGTGGGAATGCCATATGGTACAGCCACTTTGTTTAGCAGTTTTTATAAAGTTAAACATACCATAAATCATGCACCTAGGACGTTAAACAAATGAATTGGAAACTCGTGTTCACACACATACACATCAACAAATAAAACTAAAACTTGCATTCAAATATCTATAGCAACTTTTTTCATAAACACTGCAAGCCAGATACAGTCTAGAAATTCTTCTATAGGTGAATTGATAGACAAACTATGGTAAGCCATACAATGCAATACACTCAGCAATAGAAAGGAATAGGCAATAGATTTATACAACCAGCTGGAGAGATCTTTTGTAGTTTACTAAGTGAAAGAAGCTGGACTTAAAGACTAATTGTACGATTCCATTTATATGACATTATTGAAAAGACAAACTCTAGGGAAACTCTACGAAAATCATTCATTGCTTTTCAGAGGGTGGAGGAGAGAAGGAATGGTGAACTACTATAGGAGAATTTCTACTGCGATGAGTAGCTCTGTACGGTGCTGTGCTGATGGATACATGACTTTATGAATTTGCCACAACTCACAGAAATATACGTTAAAATGAGTGAACACTGCTATAAGCAAATTTTAAAAAATCATCCAGAAAGGCAGGGAATCCCAAGGTAGGATTCCTATTAGGCAAAACCTGATAAAAACACAAATGTCCATCAACAAAGGAATGGACAAACAAAATGTGGTTAATTCTAACAAAGGAACACCACCCAGAAATTAAAATAAACAAACCACCGATATACACAGCAATATGGAAGAATCACAAAAACATTATGGTAGACAAAGCCAGAAAAATGAACGTATACTATTTGTAGATTTGTATAAAAGTCAAAGTAAATGCTTGTAAAATGCTGAGCAAATCTATGGCAAAAGAGAGTAGAGCGGTGATTAACTGGGGTTGGGAGTGAGAAGGCAGTGACTGCAAAGAAGCGTTTTAGAATTTGGGGAGCGATAGATACACAGCTTATACATTTTTCAAAACTCATTGCACTGTACTCTTATAATGGGTGCTTTTTTTGTATGTAAATTATGCCTCAAAGCTGGTTTTAAAAGAAAATATAAAATGTTTAAAATTTTCCTTTATCTTCTCCCAAGTGTATTTTATTATACCAAGTTAAAAAAAAAAAACACTTTGGCAGATAACCCAAAATACATTGCATAGTTTTATCCATTTATTTGTATATATTTTAAATTTACTATTTAGTAAAATATACAGCCAATTGTTGTACTTACCGTATATTTTTGTGAATGTACGTTACGTATCTTGTGATAAGCATCTTTTTAGTTTTGTTTAGATGAGGTATTGTAGTCATGGAGACCCAACTAGTAGAGTGGGCAGGTTGTCCAGC
The DNA here is from genome assembly GCA_029783875.1 of Phataginus tricuspis. Classification (NCBI taxonomy): domain Eukaryota; kingdom Metazoa; phylum Chordata; class Mammalia; order Pholidota; family Manidae; genus Phataginus; species Phataginus tricuspis. The sequence continues at coordinate 4,185,220 of JAQQAC010004253.1, read as the reverse complement.
CCTAGGTCATTATAGAGACCTGGTTGGGCCTCTCCCAACTTGGTAATTACATAACACTTGCTGTTACCAGCCTGTTCCAGCAGTATTCCTTCAAATAAAGGGCTTTGCATGAAATTTTCATTTCATTTATGTGGGACATTACCACTTGCAAAATTTCAGGTGAGAGGTAATCTGACCTAACACTCTACATGATGAAATTCATTTGTATGCAAGTTTATCTGAGGTTGGTAGCTTCTTCATTCTGAGGGTTTTGGGATTTTTGAACCCTTGGAATCTACAATTGCTCCAGGGAAAAAAATAATAATCTTTAGTAAACTGTACTCAGACTCATTTTTCTGTATGGAAATATATTTTTCCTCTGAAAAGAATGGGTATTATTAAGGGTTGCAGGGAGTTGAAAAAAGACACGTTTGCTTAATGAAATGATGAACTGTGAATTTGAATTTTTGTAGTATTTACTGAACACTATACTGTAGAACCATTTCCAAATCCACAGTTCAATGCAAACATAAACAACTGAATTGGAGGTAAGACAGATGGACTTGACTAATCACAGATTTTTAATGTTGTTTTTTTTAACCTCAAGTTCAGAGAGTTGAGATCATCACAGTTTATTGTATCATCATTGGTTCATTGGCAAGAGGTCCCCCTCGTGGCTTGTGTCTCTCCTTGGAAATATGGGATGTGAGTGTAGGAGGTGTGCCTCTACTGAGAGTCTCTGCTGTTAAGTGTGGGCTCAACAGCCTTGTTTGTGCCTAAATCACCAGGCAACTATTTCCCAGGGCCTCAGAGGAGCTGCTGACACCAACGACTTCCTTTCTGAATAAGCTACATTGTTGATTTGCAGTCCCTTGGCCCAAGAAATAGAAGTGGAGGTGGGGTTTGTTCAAGAGCTAGCAGATCAAACTGCTACCAGGTTGGGTTCCCCAGGGAGCAGATCAAGAGACAGAGGTTAGCACTCAGTCGAGGGAGGTCCTACAGAGGGACTGTGTTATGAGATGTTAGCATCCAACTGTCCCAAGAGCGGGAGGATGAGTACTTCGGTGCTGCAGGGCAATATGGGCAAAAGCATCAGGACATCACTACCCACTGTTAACCAATTTCCAGCCCAGCTGGCATGGGCCGGGGCTGCTGTTTTCTGCATCACAATGGCAGTGGGTGCTATTCTATCCAGGGCAATGAGGGAAAGAAAAAGGTGAGAATGAGAAAGCTTTCCCCAGGCTGTTGTCCAGGCTTGGGGCCCTGCCTTCTTTCTCTCTGGACAGGTATTTTGGCCCATCTTAGCATCCTAACAATTTTCTTTCTACAGATTTTACGGATTGTCAGGATTTTTACATTAAGTTCTGAGATCCACCACCGCCTCTCTTCTTTCTGTAGCTTTCCCTGAGCTGGCTGCAAGAAAAAGGCAGATGTTAGTGTGTCACCTTTCCAGGAATCATAGATTCTGTCAAAACAAGGTGAATAAATTTTAAATCAAATGTAAATTGGACACCAGGCACCGCCTTCTAGGGTTCAGGAGGAATAGGACCAAAGAGAACCTCAGACATAAGCAGAGGGACTGGTAGTACTTGGCTTTTTCAAAGAATTCAATAAAAACAAACCTGACCTTCAGAATTTAGGAAAAAGAGAGAGAAGAAAAAGAAGCTACTTCTGGTGATAAAATATCAAATAAAAGATTCAAAATCATTAAAATGATGAATATTTGGTGAATCAATAAAATGAATATGATTATAATGTAAAGTAATTACAAAATAATTCTGACACAGATGATAGTAAAATAAAACAAAATGATATATTAGGAATTTCAATGAAATTTATTAATGAAGTTCTGGTATTGAATAATTAAATTTCACATCAATAAGTATTGATTCTGTCATCTCTAAAGGAAAGGAAAATATCATTTCTGTTTTCCAAAAGTGCAACGTGATTCATTTTTGACAAGGAAAGATGGGCATAACATAACATGGATCAGGTAGGGCGGGCTTCTCCATGAGTAGTGGGATTGAAATTCCATTCTGGTGAATCTTTGCCAAATAATTCTTAGTAATTTTTTTCTGTCTCATAACATTTATGATACATACACTGCTGCAGAATGAATTGGTAGTATATGCTTCACAGTTTATAAACAGGATTTTATACAACTTTGGTGATTCTACATTGTTTTTGAAAGAATTTTCTCCTTTCACAGGGAAGTAGTTTGAGGGTATATGACCTCCCTCTACTCTGCTCTTCTGATTCTAATCATGTCCTGTACCGCTCAATACCCCCTTCTCAGTGAAGCAGACCCTCTGCCACTGTGGTTAGTGTCCAGCCATCTGATTGTCACCATAAGGACTATAGAACAAAGGGGTCTCATAAGTCATGAGTCACCTTCTCAGGGAAGATCCTGAAGCATAGTGAAGTATTTATTGTGCCTCCCAGGGACTAGTTGCCTGTATAAATGGCACTAGGGCCTACAGGTGATTTGAAAGGATTTAGGAAGAAGCAGAAAGCTTGGGGAAAACTTCCTTAGAAGCTTTTGGTAGCTCATGACATTCTCCATTTCATGGGATCATAAGCCTTACTTAGACAAAGATGTCTAAAAGATTTTGTAAGTGCAAAATTACCATCACTTCTCCCATCTAACTCTCCCCCTTTGGGATGGGGAGGAGAAAATGGACCTAATACTGTGGTTTCCTGGGTCCTGGCTCTTTTAATATCACAGGAGTGATCAGTTTGACATGGGGCTTTGAAGATATGCCAGCTCAGAATGGCATATCTATGAGACTGGGTTCTACCAAAGAAAAATATACAATGATGCTGAGAATTTCTAGGTGCATTCTAAAAGGAAATGATAAGGTGATATAGCTTTTCAAATTACTCTGTTTTATGACATGTCTCTAACAGTGAATTAAGGAGTAATATATTCATGGGTAAAACCCACCCAAGTTTACTATTAATTATATTTTGATTCCATAACTGTTGCTATTTCTCAATATAAGACACTATATCCATCTATAAACCATGAGAAAGACTTAAAAATGATTTTTTCTTTGAGGTTGCAACAAATGTTCCATTTCAAGAAAAGATACTAATCAATCTTTATCCTCCAAACTTTTCATATTTTTCTTACTTTCTCTGTCCTCATTGAAGTTATGTTTGTTTCTGGCTATCAGAACTAAATAATAGTATGTATAGGTTGGTGGAAACATCATTATATTGTGACTCAGTGTGGTTATTTCACTTTCATCCACTTGAACCAAGGTAAATTACAAATAATTATAACAAAGAACTTTTATTATATGCAGATAAGAACATAAAGCTATTGACTTTCTAGGGTATTTCAGAAAATACAAAATTGTTTTATGTATAAATTGTGTTTATATCATTTACTTCAAAAGAAGGTAATGTGTTAGAGCAGACTGTAATCTCCATTTGATAAAAAAGAAATTGGTGCACACTAGATTATAAATTCCTTCAGTACATATAGTAGACAAAAATTGGTGGACTTTAAACCAAATTTTTATTCCTAATCTAATGTGATGGTTAATTTTACGTGTCAACTTGACTGGGCCCCAGGATGCCCAGATATTTAGTTAAGAATATTTCTAGGTGTGTCTATGATGGTGTTTCTGGATGAGATTAATATTAGTATCAGTAGACTGAGTAAATCAGATTACCTCCCACTGCAGGTGGGCCTTATCCAATCTATTGGAGGTCTGAACAGAATAAAAAGTTGAGTAAGATAGTATTCTTCCTCTTTGCCTGATTGTCTTTGAGCTGTGACATCTGTTTTCTACTGACTTTGGACTCAAATTCAGACTGGAACTTGCACCATCAACCTCCTGGTTCTCTTGTCCTTTGGACTCAGACTGGAACTATACCATCTGTTCTCCTGGCACTCCAGCTTTCTAACTGCAGATCTCAGACTTCTCAGCCTCCATATGTGTGAGCCAATTCCTTGAAATAAATCGCTTAGGTGATAGATAGATAGATACATAGAGAAAGAAAGAGAGAGAGATCTCCAATTGGTTCTGTTCCTCTGAGGAACCTGATTAATATATCTAATATTTCCACAGAAGTAGAGGTTCTTGAATTTGGTGTGTGTCAAATTCACCCAGAATTTTTATTTTTAGCAAGATGCCCAGGAGATTTTGAAACATACCAAAGTTTGAGAACCATAGCATATTACTTTATAATTCAATCACCTTCTAACATAGAGTTCTTGAAAAATTCAAGAACACTTAAAATCTTCTCTCTACTATTGCTAGCTAATGTTTTTAAATACCAGACTCTGTTGAAAATGCTTTACTTAAATTTACTTATTTACTCCTCACGACATCCCCTGTGCAGATATATTATTATTTCTATTTTATGAAAAAAGAAATAGGCACAGAGAGGCTAAATAACCTGCCCAGGGTCACACAGCTAGTAAGTGACTGGGTCAGGGTTGAAATAATGGGCAGTCAGCCTCAGAAGATCTCACTCTTAGCTGCTCTACTCTCTGGCCTGACAAGTAAGAGTTGATGTAACTCTTGGGGTGAGGGTCTTTCTCCCAGCCTGGGCCAAATTACCTTTGAAACAGAAATCAGTCAAAAGGAAAAATAAAGTGGGAGAAATCCATTTATTGCTTACAAGCAGTTGTCCACTTCTGCTCACCTGTGTCTCTCACCACCTGGCTGCACAAAGGGGCCCCAATCGAACCTCTCTGGTCCAGATATACCCTTTGTAATAAAATATGATATGGAGATGGACTACTTCTCGCCACCCCTTGGGAACACCTACTGACACGGAGATGCCCTAAGGCCAGGCGAGAGATTCTGGAAATACTGCAATTTTACCCACAGTTGATTTCATAAGAAACGATGAACGCTGACTTATTTTGACAACAGTCTGGCACTGCACTTAGAAATATGCTACCTTGCCCAGTACTTTTAAAGGTTTGCTATGCTTTATCTTACCATACGTGACACTCCTCAGAGTAAAATTTTCACTCTGCATTCTCCACTGCCTATAGATAAGCTTAATTACTCCATACTAAACAGCAAATATAAATCACTACTAATATGGCTTAAAAACATTAGGATGAATAGAAAATAGCTATCATTTTGAGCGCTTACTGTGTGGCAAGCACTCTGCTAAGTATTTGTCCAGCTTTCTGGCATTGAAGCCTTTCTCCCATGGCTATTTCTTGTTGACTATAGGATTCACCAAGGTTCTCAGCCCCCACAGTGCATGAGAAACCCCTGGAAGCTTTGACACACACAAACCCAAGGTCCCAGCCTAGAAATTCTGACTACCTCTGGATTGAGGTGGGGCATTCAGATTGGTTCAAAACCTTCTTAGCTAATTCCTGCGAGCAGCCGGGTTTAAAAACTGCTATGCACTAAATGCTTTACATATGCATTTTATTTAAACATTAGAAAACTCGGTGAAGTTGGTATTCTATTTCTTACCTTATTTATGAGGAAACTGATTCAGAGAGGTTAAGTAACTTGGCCAATGACTAAAGGGTCAAGCTGGGAATTTGAACCAGCATCTTAATGACTTGAAAGGCTGGTTCAATATGTGCCATAACCAGCAAACTATTCTTATATTCAGGAGTGATCCCATTTGCAAAATTCAATAAAGAGCCTGGCCTGGCTGCGGCTGCACTACCACTCACCTGCAGATAACCCTCCCACTGTAAGCTCTTCTCTCCAGAGGACTTACTTAAAAGCTTATGCCATTTCACATTATTTGGGCTTTATTGGCTCAACAGTGAAGTTAGGACATCTTTCCAGATGGCAGCCAAACTCCTGTCTAGAGCAAAGCAAAACTAGCCCCAGGGGAAGGCTGCATTATATCTACTTAAGTATATTCTTCTGATGTGAATAGTGTGCCTCATGCCCAGAGTAAATTAGTTTAGTCAGGTCCGGGTCAGAGACCCAGGGGGGAGGAAACATTTGGATTCAGGCAGCTGGCCAGAACCCAGCTACCTTGAAGTCTTTCCATAAACCATCCCACTGCTAACATGACACTCTTTTGGGAGCTCAGCTTTTCATTTTATAGTTTTGCTCTGAAGTAATGCTTGCAGAGAAAAAACCCAGCACTTTACATCTGACTCTCCTTAGGTTGCTTTGGGCTTGACCCAATAGGCCTCTTCTGGGAACTAGAGAGAGAGGAGAAGGTCATTAGTCTTTGTACCGGGCTTAATAATCACCTTTTACATTTGCATTTATACTCATTAAAGTAATTTCACACATGTGGCCTCATGAACTCATAGGTTGCTATAAGAAGCTAAATTTCTATGCTATATATTTAAAACCAAGATTACAAACCTCCCAATGAAGACAGAGAGAAAGGAAGGAAAGAAAGGAGACAGGGAAGGGAATACTTTATCCACTACCCCTCACTGACAGTACAAAATAAACATAATAAACTACTATTTCCATTTCCTTCTAGTCCTGTTTCCCTAATTGTTCTCTTTCACGGCTCCCTTTGCATCCTCCACGGGTGGCTTTCTGGAGGGAGTCTGTGCCTATGATGTGATTTCCCCCCTTTCAGAGCAGCCCCGAGTGCTCTTTGTGCGGACTTCGTTAGTCCTTTCTAGCCCTGAGGAGCTGTTCCCATCCTCCCCTCACTGCCAACTTCATTTCTGCCCCTGTCTCAGAATCTCTTCTGCTCTTCTTCCCTCAGATCGCACATCCGTAAGATCTCCGACAAATGGCATTGTTCTGGCTTCCCTCTGTGCCTCCTCCCTCGCACGGCTTTCCCAGGCCTTCCTTCCCAGCAGGGCCCTGCCCGCCCTGAGCTCCCAGGGTCTCACTCCTGCTGGGTGAGCATCTTTCTCAGGCCGCAGGCCTCTCCTTCCGCCTTCCCCTCCGTACACCCTGAAATGCTCCTAGTCAGCACCCCACCTCGACCCCATTTCGTTCTTCTTTTCTGAATCACCCATTTGTACAGCAAATACCTCCTCCGCAGCAGCATGCAGGCGCTGCAAGGAGGAGACAGAGTCATAAATCTGCCTCCTCGGGCAGCTCCGATCTGACTTCCCCAGATCCAAACCTTCATTTCTCTTTCCTGCCGAAACCGTGCAGTGGATCCAGCTGTTCATACCACCTGGCTGTCCTTTCGACGTCGATCAATCAGTCTTTGCACTGCCGCAGTTGTAAAACGAAGCAAAAGGCACCTGGAGAGTTCAACTGGGACTTCGGAGAAAGCTTCCTCACCATCCCCTAGAAGTGGTCATGAGAGCAGCGGAGGAGCCTTCTTGCAAAAGGAAAATGCAACAAATTATTCTGAAGCTGAATTTAAGATACAAAGATGGAGTATTAGGCTCCAGAACTCCCTGTGTCCACGTCTTAGAAGACCCAGGGAAAGCCCAGCCATTCCCGCTCACCGGGTTGACGCAGTGTTCTCCTTTCTCAGGATCCCTCTGTGCCCTGCAGCAGGCATCTGTGGCTTTGTTCACTTTGATGCGGCCCCAGCTGTTCCTCGGAGGGAAGTTCTAAGCCCTGCCGTCCATTTGGCTTTATAAAGAATCCTAGAGTTTCTTCTTTTTTGTTCTTCCCTTAGGGTTAAATTTTGTCAAAATCCAGCAGGCGATTTCTCCTCTCTTACCTTTCCTGGTCGTGAGAGAAGATGCCACGCTGTGATAAAACAACAGTTTATGAGTGCCATGGCCAGAACATTCTTTATATATTTTTCATTTAAACCTTTTAACGATCATAAGGTACCACACCCATTTTGCACTTAGGAAACTGAGGCACAGAGACTTTATAGAAATTATAGATTTATGTTGTAGAGTTGGAATGTGTCACATGCGGAACGCTGCTGCAAAAACTTTTAACTACACACCGTACAGCCTCCTACAACGACTCTAGTTCCTTCTTTTGCGAAGAAATTACGTTCAGAGATGCAGGGAAGTCAGAGGGAAAAGTAAGGAAGGAATTCATTAAAAGGATAATAGTAGGGGTTGGCAGCAGAGAGCAAGAAAGGACAAAGGGAGGAAAGAGAAGCTCACTGAACTCCTGCTCTGCCATGCCTTACTATCTCATTAAAATAAAATTGCAGTTTTGCCCCCCCACTTACCATGCGCATCTCTGTGTGTATTTTGGGAAAAGACACATGCACCAATGGCTGTATAAATGGAACTGTCAATCTAATGACCTCACCTTGCCAATCAAAGAAGTACCTCCCTAAAAAGTTCGGGGCCTTTGTCTGTCTTGACTGTGGCCCACTCCTCCTTTGGAGTGTATTCAAATAAAACTTTCCCTCTACTTAGCTATTGTGTTTCTGCTTTTCAGTTCTTTGTTATAGTTTTGTTACAGGAACTGAGGAGAACACACTCAACCTGTAACAATACCACCAGGTTTGAACGCAGTGGCACTGTCCCTTTTACTCCCCGCAATTCTCTCACCAAAAATCCACCTTCCAAGAGGTTCTTTCAATCTTCACATTCTACTCCTTTTTATCTCTTTCTTGTAGAAGAGAGGTTTCTAGAGTTGTAAAACCAACTTTCAAGTATTCTCCAAACATCTGCATCCTGACCTGGATCTCATTTTTAAATTCCTTATCTTCCTATCTGAATGCTTCAGATGAAACTTCCTATTTACTATTCTGTTACAGATTGAGGAATGAACGTGTCTGTCTCTCAAACGATGGAAGCACTTCCACACACAGGAAGTGATTCTCTTTATTGTATACCAGGTGCTGGGGATTCACTAACAGGAATCTGAAGGGATCCTATCAGTGGCTGCCCAGGTAACAAAAGGAGATCAGTGACCCGGCAGGAAGGGTGTGTGGGCAACGTGTACATGTCCCCCTCCACAAAACAATAATGTCATATTCACACTGCGTCTGGCACAGAAAGACTCAAAAGCAGCCAGTAGTATTCACAGTAAGTATAGCAAACTATGCAACTGCTCTGCAGCAGAGCCCCCGGGAGGGATTTTAGAACAGCATACATGCCTTTAGCTCTGCAGAGCAAGGAGCTGACTGTGTCTGTGTTCTAGACAGATGCTTATTTGAAAGAAAGTCCTGGCAGCCTAGAAAGCACGTGTGATAAGGATATCTCAGAAGGAGAACGTGGGGAGGCTGAAATAACAATGGGGATGGCAAGAGTAGCCTATTTTATTATTTGCATCAAAACCCAAAATCTCTTTAACATATTTTACCATATTGCATGCAACATCCTTTAACGGAAAAAAATCAATTTGAAGGTGAGGAAATACATCCTACTTATTCAAATTTACCAAGTACAACGGTAAGGAGAAAAAAGTCAGCTATGTCACAGAGCCTTCAAAACTCCTCTGAAGCAAATATGAAAATATATTTGGAGGCAGAATATTAGAATTAATGAAGTCTTTGTAAAAATTCTTCTAAAATAGATATTGTGATAGACAATTTTATTGTGAAAATTGCCTGAAAATATGAGGTTGACACAGAAACATGACAACCATTAGTAAAACCTAATTAATTTTTTAACCTTGATGTTTCTTTTCTTCCACTCTAATTTTTATTCATTTAAGCCTTTTCATTCTTTGTGCATTTTGCAATAGCTTGTACATGGAGAAACCTTTTTGGAAATGAAGCTGAGATTTATATTTAAAACATGATTTTATAACCAAATTCAACCTGAATTATATTCAGCATCAGAATCAGGATACTGGAATACTTTCCTTTTTTAACTATTAGACAGGATCATATTGGAGGCAGTATAGAGACAATCAGTCAATATCTAAACAAGCACAAATCAACTCCCAATCAGAAAAATCGAGCAGAAACAATACCTGCCTCATAGGCCTCTTTTGTTTTTCCACCCCTCACTAAACAGGAATTGTGAGGATCTTATGGGGTGATTGAATGGACATGACAATGAATTGCTATGTGACACTATCATATGTAGTATATTTTCCTGTTCCATTGTTAGAATATCCTCCAGAATTTTTCTCTCATTACGGTGGATAAAAGCAATGACTCTTTTTGTTCAAGTTCTTTGCTGATTCAGGATACTGGTCCCTTTCTTCTGAACCATGTAAATATGTCTTTTTAACTCATTTAATGTTTCCATCTTTACTGACTCATTTGGAGAAGAAATTAACCTACCAATGCAAAGTGAACAAAGCGCAAAGGACTATGCAAGAAAACAGGAAAGTTAGTAAGTTATTCTGCAGTGTTTTAAGACATGAGTGCCGGTTCCTCATCAAAAACCAGTAATAGTAATAATAATAGCAATAACAACATTGGCAAGAACATACACTGTTGTATGGAAAACTGAATCCTGGCATACCGTCCCTGAGGCACGTGTGTCCGTGGGATGTTGCTCTGTGATCTTTCAGCCCTTGCACTCTCCCACTGTCCCTGAATCTGAGTCATGTGGCACGCTCAGAACACAGTAAACTGCTCATAGTAGTCACCCACTTATTTCACATCCACACTAAATGGGCATCCAGTACTTCATTATCCAGGAGCACTGAGTCTATGTATACCCTTCTTTTTGGCAGTGCATGTATTTCTAGGAAGGCAGAAACATTAAAAGCTGGACCAATAGTTGCAGAGGTAACTTTTTACCTATCTAGTCTTCTCAACTTCTGTCATAAAGCTGAGCACCTTGCAGTATGTAACTATGTATTGACCCAAGAATGCAGGGTGTTCCACCACCTCTCTGTACTATTCATACATGATTCCCTCCACCCTGACTGCCCTTTCCATATCTTCTAGATCCACCTGTCCAATTACTGGCATTCATTCTTCAAGTCTCAGTTGAAGAATTATATTGTCTTCAAACACTTCCCTGAGGATTTTAAGTATAATGGCATATTGCATCTGTTCTACCATTTTCCTTTTGCATATTATCGTAACAATAATTTATATATAATAGTTAATTTGCAGATCTATGGTATGTGCAACAGCCCTGTTCATTCATTGTAGCTCCAGTCCCTAAGACAGTGATTAGACATTAGTGATATTCAATAGTCAATGAAGGGGAAGGGATTAAAGATGGTGGCATGAGAGGTGAGACACAGGCTTCCTCCTAAAACTGCATATAATATGAGAATATAATTAATACAACTAATCCTGAAAGAGCAACAGGAAAGAGGACTGCGCCAGACTGCACACACCTGGAGAACAGAGAACAGGGTAACGTACCAAAGCTGTGGCCCGGCAGGACCCAAACCCTTCCCCCACCCCAGCTCACCAGCGGGAGGAAGAGAAACCAAACAGGGAGGGAGTGGAGAACTGGAATGGTGACTACCTAACTCCAGAGATCTGCTCTGGGAGCACAAACCTACAATTCATGGTGCTTGCATGATACTCTCGTGATTACGGGGTTGGAAAGCTAAGACAGGCAGAATTACTGGAGAGACTGAGATTACAGCCACTTGTGGAGAGCAGGGATCCATATCCGGCTGCTCTGGGACAAAACAAAAGATGGGCAGTCTAATAGACATCCTAACAAGGAAGCCCTTAGCAAGGGGGCTGCTAAAGGGGCTAGGATTGCACAGAGCTTACTGCTCAGGAGAGAGGACAGATAGACAAAATTGTCCAGGTGCACTCTGCCCAGCAGGTTAGGAGCTTTGCCATATAGACTCTCATATTTAAGGAGGAAAAAGAAATCTTCCTCCTTAGATGATCTTCAGGTGCTCCAGCTCCCTGGTTGGTTACACAGCTCCAAGGACCCCCTCCGCGATACGCAGCCTACTGTTCCTTTCTCCTGGCCAGCCCATCCTAGCTTGCAAACCCGCAAACCCTATCCTGGTGTTAGGCCAGCCAGAGGGAAGGTCTGTCTACAGCAACTACAAACGCAAAGCATAGAGGCTTATACCTGTGTGCTCAGCCCACTGGTTCAGGCAGTGGAGACAGGCATAGCAGGCGGGTAGCAGGAAACAGCTCTTTCCTCTGCCGAGGCACCAATGCCACTCCCCTGTGACCCCAGACATTGCTTCAGGGGCTGAGCAGCTCCAGGAAGTAGATCATCTGGGCACTAGAGGGCGCCATATACAAATATGAAATGCCAAAGGAATCTGGTTCAGAGTAAAATTATTAATGCCACTCCTGAGAAAGATTTAAATGACTCTTCCTGAAGGGGAGTTCAAAATAAAAATCATTAACATGCTCATGGAGGTACGGAAAGATATTCAAGACCTCAGGAATGAATTCCAGTCGGAGATACAATCGTTGAAGAGCACAATGGACGGTATTAAAAGCAGATTGGATATGGTGGAGGAGACGATAAATGAAATAGAAATTAGAGAAGAGGAATACAAAGAAGCTGAGGCACAGAGAGAAAAAAGGATCTCCAAGAATGAAAGAATATTTAGAGAACTGTGTGACCAATCCAAATGGAACAATATTCACATTATAGGGGTACCAGAAGAAGAAGAGAGAGAAAAAGGGATAGAAAGTGTCTTTGAGGACATAATTGCTGAAAAATTCCCCAATCTGGGGAAGGAGATAGTCTCTCAGGACATGGAGATGCACAGATCTCCCAACACAAGGGACCCAAGGAAGACAACAGCAAGACAGATAGTAATTAAAATGGCAAAGATCAAGGATAAGGACAGACTATTAAAAGCAGCCAGAGAGAGAAATAAGATCACATACAAAGGAAAGTCCATCAGGCCATCATCAGACTTCTCAACAGAAACCTTACAGGCTAGAAGGGAGTAGCATGATGTATTTAATGCAATGAAGCAGAAGGCCTTGAACCAAGAATATTTTTCTGGCAAGATTATCATTTAAATTTGAAGGAGGGGTTAAATAATTTCCAGATAAGCAAAAGCTAAGAGAATTTACCTCCCACGAACCATCTCTACAGTGTATTTTGGAGGGACTGCTATAGATGGAAGTGTTCCTAAGGTTTAATAGCTGTCACCAGAGGTAATAAAACCACAGTGAAAAAAAGTAGAACAGCTAATTACTAAGCAAGTGCAAAAATTAAAATAACTATGTCCAAAGACAATCAGAGGCTAGACAAAGAGTACAGAATATTATACCTAATATATAAAGAATGGAGGAGGAAGAAAAAGGAGGAAGAGAAAAAAGTAACCTTTAGATTGTGTTTGTAATAGCATATTAAGTGAGTTAATTTAGACTCTTAGATAGTAAGAAAGTTAACCTTGAACCTTTGGTAACCACGAATCTAAAGCCTGCAATGGCAATAAGTACATACCTATCAATAATCACCCGAAATGTAAATGGACTGAATGCAGCAATCAAAGGACATAGAGTCACTGAATGGATAAAAAAACAAGACCCATCTATATGTTGCCTACAAGAGACTCACTTTAAACCCAAAGATATACACAGACTAAAAGTGAAGGGATGGAAAAAGATATTTCATGCAACTAGTAGGGAGAAAAAAGCAGGAGTTGCAGTACTTGTATCAGACAAAATAAACTTCAAAACAAAGAAACAAAGACAAGAGACAAAGAAAAACATTACATAATGATAAAAAAGTTAATCCAGCAAGAAGATATAACCATTATAAATATCTATGCGCCCAACACAGGGGCACCAACATATGTGAAACAAATACGAACAGAATTTAAAGGAGAAATAGAATGCAATGCATTAATTCTAGAAGACTTCAACACTCCACTCACTCTGAAGGACAGATCAATCAGACAGAAAATAAGTAAGGAGAGAGAGGCTCTGAACAACACAATAGAACAGATGGACCTAACAGACATCTACAGAACTCTATACCCAAAAGCAGCAGAATACACGTTCTTCTCAACTGCACATGGAACATTTTCAAGAATAGATCATATACTAGGCCACAAAAAGAGCCTCAGTAAATTCAAAAAGATTGAAATTGTACCAACTGGTTTCTCAGACAACAAAGGTATGAAACTGGAAATAAATTATGCAAAGAAAATGAAAAATCCCACAAACACATGAAGCCTTTACAACATGCTCCTAAATAACCAATGTATAAATGACCAAATAAAAACAGAGATCAAGCAATATATGGAGATGAATGACAGCAATAATTCAACAGCACAAAATCTGTGGGATGCAGTGAAAACCATGTTAAGAGGAAAGTATACTGCAATACAGGCCTACCTCAGGAAAGAAGAACAATCCCATATGATCAGTCTAAACTCACAATTAGCAAACTATAAAAAGAAGAACACATGAGGCCCAAGGTCAGTAGAAGGAGGGACATAATAAAGATTAGAGCAGAAATAAATAACATCGAGAAGAATAAAACAATAGAAAGAACCAATAAAAGTAGGATCTGTTTCTTCAAGAAAATAAACAAAACAGATAAACCCCTAGCCTGGCAAATCAAGAAAAATAGAGAATCTACACACATGAACAGAATCAGAAATGAGAAAGGAAAAATCACAACGGACACCAGAGAAATACAAAGAATTATTAGAGAATACTATGGAAAATTATATGCTAACAGACTGGATAACCTAGAAGAAATAGACAACTTCCTAGAAAAATATAACCTTCCAAGACTGACCCAGAAAGAAACAGAAAATCAGAATATATCAATTACCAGCAACGAAACTGAAATGGTAATCAAAAACTTACCTAAGAACAAAATGCCTGGACCAGATGGCTTCACTGCTGAATTTTATCAAGTATTTAGGGAAGACCTAATATCAATCTTCCTTAAAGTTTTCCAAAGAGTAGAAGAAGAGGAAATACTTCCAAACTCATTCTATGAGGCCAGCATCACTCTAATACCAAAACCAGGCAAAGACAACACACACACACAAAAAAAAATTGCAGAAAAATATCACTGATGAACATAGATGCAAAAATACTCAGCAAAATATTAGCAAACCAAATACAAAAATACATCAAAAAGATCATCCATCATGATCAAGTAGGATTTATTCCAGGGATGCATGAATCCATCAACATCATCCACCACATCACCAAAAAGAAGGACAAAAACCACATGATCATCTCCATAGATGCTGAAAAAGCATTTGACAAAATTCAGCATCCATTCATAATAAAAACTCTCAACAAAATGGGTATAGAGGGCAAGTACCTCAACATCATAAAGGCCATATATGACAAATCCACAGCCAACATTATACTTAACAGCGAGAAGCTGAAAGCTTTTCCTTTAAGATTGGGAACAAAACAAGGATGCCCACTCTCCCCACTTCTATTCAACATAGTACTAGTGGCCCTAGCCATGGGAATCGAACAACACAAAGATATAAAAGGCATACAGATTGGCAAGGCAGAAGTTAAACTGTCCCTTATTGCAGATACACGATATTGTACATAAAAATCCCTAAAGAATCCACTCCAAAACTACCTGATCTAATATCTGAATTCAGCAAAGTTGTAGGATACAAAATTAATACGCAGAAATCTGTGCCATTCCTATACACTAACAATGAACTAGCAGAGAGAAAAATCAGGAAATCAAAACAATTCCATTCACACTTCCATCAAAAAGAATAAAATACCTAGGAATAAACCTAACCAAGGAAGTGAAAGACCTATACTCTGAAAACTACAAGACACTCATGAGAGAAATTAAGGAAGATACCAATAAATGGAAACACATCCCATGCTCATGGATAGGAAGAATTAATATTGCCAAAATGGCCATCCTGCCTAAAGCAGTCTACAGATTCAATGTAATTCCTATCAAAATACCAACAGCATTCTTCAACAAACTACAGAAATCGTTCTAAAATTCATATGGAACCAAAAAGACACCTAATAGCCAAAGCTATCCTGAGAAGGAAGAATAAAGCTAGGGTGATTATGCTCCCCAACTTCAAGCTTTACTACAAAGCCACAGTACTCAAGACAATTTGGTACTGGCATAAGAACAGACCCATAGACCAATGGAACAGACTAGAGGGCCCTGATATAAACCCAACCACATATGGTCAATTAATATATGATAAAGGAGCCATGGACATACAATGGGGAAATGACAGCCTCTTCAACAGCTGGTGTTGGCAAAACTGGACAGCTACATGCAAGATTATGAAACTGGATTATTGTTTAAGCCCATACACAAAAGTCAACTCAAAATGGATCAAGGACTTGAATGTAAGTCATCAAACCATAAAACTCTTAGAAGACAACATAGGCAAAAATATCCTGACTATAAGCATGAGCAACTTCTTCCTGAACACATCTCCTCGAGCAAGGGAAACAAAAGCAGAAATGAACTCATGGGACTACATCAAACTAAAAAGTATGGCAAAGGACACCATGAACAGAACAAAAAGGCATCCTACTGTATGGGAGAATATATTTGTAAATGACATATCTGACAAGGGGTTAACATCCAAAATATATAAAGAACTTACATGCCTCAACACCCAAAAAGCAAGTAACTTGATTAAAAAATGGGCAGAGGATATGAAGAGACAGTTCTCCAAAGAAGAAATGCAGATGGCCAACAGACATATGAAAAGATGCTCCACATCACTAATCATCAGGGAAATGCAAATTAAAACCACAATGAGATATCACCTCACACCAGCAAGGATGACCAGCATCGAAAAGACTAAGAACAACAAATGCTGGCAAGGATGCGAAGAAAGGGAAACCCTCCTACACTGCTGGTGGGAATGTAGGCTAGTTCAACCATTGTGGAAAGCAATATGGAGGCTCCTCAAAAAACTAAAAATAGAAATACCACTTGACCTGGGAATCCCACTCTTTGGAATTTACCCAAATAATACAACTTCTCAGATTCAAAAAGACATATGCATCTCTATGTTTATTGCAGCAGTTTTTACAATAGCCAAGATATGGAAGCAACCTAAGTGTCCATCAGTAGATGAATGGATAAAGAAGAGGTGGTACATATACACAATGGAATACTATTCAGCTATAAGAAAGAAACAAATCCTATCATTTGCAACAACATGGATGGAGCTGGAGGATATTATGCTCAGTGAAATAAGCCAGGCAGAGACAGACAAGTGCTAAATGATTTCCCTCATTTGTGGAGTATAACAATGAAGCAAAGCTGAAGGAACAAAATAGCAGCAGACTCAGAGACTCCAAGAAGGGACTAGTGGTTACCAAAGGGGAGGGGTGTGAGAGGGCAGGTGGGGAGGGTGGGAGAAGGGGATTAAGGGTTATTTTGTTTAGTACACATGGTGTGGGGGATCACGGGGAAAACAGCATAGCACAAAGAAAGCAAATAGTGAATCTGTGGCATCTTACTACACTTATGGACAGTGATTGCATTGGGGTATGGGTGGGGACTTGATAACATGGGTAAATGTAGTAACCACATTGTTTTTTCATGTGAAACCTTCATTAGAGTGTATATCAATAATACCTTAATAAAAAAAATAAAAAAATAAAAATAGTCAATGAAGGGGTGATGAGGAAAAGTGTATGACCTTCATGCCCCCAGGCCACACTGCTAGGGAGGATGCAATGGACTGCCAGTCAAGGTCGTAGGTGTCTGATTCCGGAACGCATCTGGCATGGCTGTGGGCAGCCCATGTTCTGCATATACCCTCTTGCCCCACAGAGTTTTTTGTGGTTCACCGATTTCCCTTGGTGCCATTTAAATGGCCCCGATGCTGTGGCTGTTGTCTGTCTCACCCCCATTATGGGGTAATCTCAAGCCCTGGCTACTGCAGCAACCACCACTGACAGCACATCCCCAGGGATGCTGGCTTTGCTGCAGAATCTTTCCTCTACAGCAGTGCTTCTCCGCAGAGGGACAGCTCTCTGCCCAGAATACACATGTGAATTTATGGAAACATTTTGGTTGTCACAAACAGGGAGTACTTGTCACAGAGACTCACAGATGCGGTTGGCATTGATGAGTAGGCTGGTGATGCTGTTAAACAGGCTACAGTGCACAGGTCACATCCCACCGAAGTTACCTGGCCTAAAACACCAATAGAGCTGAGGCTGAAAAATCTTGTTCCAAAATGATAGTGCCAGCTTTGCAAGCATTGTAGCATTTTCATTTGAATTCTCAAAGATAATCTGACTCTGTAAGTTTCCCCACAGCCTTTTTAATTTTTTCCCCATAATTTTGGATAAAATCTCCCAGGGTTGAGTTGTACAATATTAATGTTCTATTGAGTATCTCTCACTAAATAGGACGCCTCCAAGTGGTCCAAAATATTGCCTCCAAAGCATTCAAATACTTCTATTTTGTTAACATTGGGATAAATTCTCTGTCTACCCAATAGAGTAAAAACCGTCTTCATTTTACCACTGACTCGTACTTGGTTTTATGTATAATTTTAAGACCCAGTATTCTAGGGCTCAGCCTGTGATCAAGGCTACTTCAGCATTTCTTTCAGCTAACATTTAATATTATTATAAAATTAAAACTCCTGGTGTCTATTGTAACATTGCAGAGTTGCTAAAGTAGAAGCACCCATTAGGATCTCCCACATTACTCACCATGTAAGTATTGTCCATTAAGCATTGTTCCTCCATTATTCTCGAGAAACACCCACAAAATGATACTGTGTGTACAGACCACCAGAGTAAACAGTCATCATGGGGGCTGAAGACAAACCCCCTTAAGTCGTTCATTTCGTGGTTGATAACAGCACCATGGACCACTGTGGGTTGTTAAACTCTGCCTCACAGAGAGAAGCATAGCAGGTGATGGTTTCACGTGGACTGGTCGTCCTGAAGTCAGAGGCCTGGACCAAGGAAGGAAGGACATGCGTCTCATACCCAACACCCTGTTATTTGGATGAGAGGCGAGAGGAGCAGCAAGAACGGGGGGTCAGCCAGTTGTCACGTTCTCATCTCTGGAGTTTCTGTGACAAAAGGAGAGGCCAAAAGTGGTTTTGCTTTTCTTGTGACACAGGAGGTTCCACTTGACTCCAAGTCATAAAGGCTTAAAGCATCAGAATTCCTCTATGAAGGAAGTTACCCTTGGACAGAAACCTGAAGAACTTGTATTGGAAGCATGGAAGTACATTCTGGCATATCACATATGGAAGCTAACGGTATAAAAAACGTGAACTTCTTTCTTGAATAATATCAAATGGATATAGATATTGATATTGATATCTCAGAATATTTGGGGAGTGAAGATGAAGATGCAGTGAAGAGGAAAAACAGTAGGGGGGTCACAGTTAGGTGATGTAAGGGAGGCCATGCCTTCCCCAGGAAGAGAAAGATTGAGAAGGTGCTCAAGTACCAGGAAGGCTGCCGAGCCGCCAGCGCTGGGATAGACCAGCAGCAAGGTCCTGGAAGGATAGTTTCTCCCCAGAAGCTTCTAGAGTCAGACCACTGGACTTAATTTCCCAATCTCTACCCCATGATCCACTCTGCCTACTTAAGAAAAAAAGAAAAAAATTCTCTCAAATGCCTGAGATTTCCCCTTAGGGCTAAACCTTCCCTTTCCTAATTAGTAATTAAAGAAAAAAAAATAGAAAGGCTTGTCTTTTGAAGCACTTAAGTACAAATAATCCTTAGTTTTAATGCAATCAATCAATCAGCTAGAATAAATGTCTGATTATCATAACACCTTCCAGTAGTAGAGTGCTTTGTATTTTATAAAGCAATCTCATATTCATTATCTCATTTAATTTTCTCAATATCCTGTGAGAAAATCAATCATTTCTTTATCTTATTACATAGGAAATTAAGGCTCACAGGGATTAGGTGATTAAAAACTAAATCTAGCTGAACCAGAACAAAAACCAGAACTCTACCCTCACTATGTTATACCTGATGCTAATGAACCAAATATTTTCCAATCTGTATTAAACTATTAGAATTTTGAACATAATATCTACTCATCATGTACTGATTGTCCCTTGTGTGCAGAACGCACAAGAGAAACTACAGTGAACTGCCTTCGTCAAGCTTAGCATCCAGTGAGGGACACAGGCTCATGAGCATTCAATTTTTTATAGTACAATAAGTGCACTGGTGTGGGATGCCCTGTATTGTATTTTCACATGACATAGAAGAGGCGCAAATTCAGACCTGAGGGGGAGGGTGGTGCCAGGAAAGCTTACTGCCGGATATGCCTGCGTCTAGAGCTGAAGGATTGTGGGAGGTAATCAGACGGACAGGAAGGGAGGGACCAGCACGTGCAATCTCAGAAGAAAAAACCCGATGCCAAACTTACACTACAGATAATCCAACAGGGAAGGAGGAAAAGCATGAAACTTTGGCATAGAATTGAATCAGGGAGAGAAGCCTTGTGCATGTAGGGGCTTGCAAGCCATTCTAAGGGATTTGAAATTTACTTTGGGAGCCTTTGAAAAGTTTTAAATAGGGGGGGTGTAATAACTAAATTTACATTTAAGAAAAATTCTTTTGAGAGGAGCGTGCATGGAGCCCTCAACACTAGATCACTGAGCCAGAAGCCAACTCTACCTACTTGAGAAGGGGGACCTTGGGGAGGCAGAGACCTAAAGCATTGTTTCCCACTTTCTGATTTCAGGACCTCTTTATGCTCACAGAAATTACTGAGGACCCCCAAAGCTTTTGCTTATGTGGTAAACCCTATTAAAACTTTAAACTGAGAAACATTTTTAGAAATTTAAACTTAACAATAATCAATACATAATCTTTTCATATAAATAATGTATTTTCATGAAAAATAACTAATTTACCAAAGCAAATATATATATAGTGACAAGAGAGACATTGTTTTCCATTTTTGCAAATAATAAATGGCTTAGCAGTCAAACAAAGCAGTCAAATTCTCACCTGTTTCTGTATTCATTACTATAGTCCACTATACAATTCCACTGTACACTCATAAAACGAGAAGGGGAAAATATTAGTATTATTAGGAAGTAGTTCTGACCTTGTAGGCCCCCTGAAAGGTTTTCATAAATCCCTAGGTTTCAGGGGCTACATTTAAAGAACCACTTATGTAAAAGATAAGAAATTGCCTGTGGATGGTCTTCTCTGCTCCACTAAGTGACATGCTGTTTGGGAAAAGAAAGTAGGAGAACAACTCTGACAGAAATTCCACCACTTTACTTTTCTTTTCTTTTCCCAAGGCTGATCTTAGCTCTCAGTTTCTCTGCCTGCTTTTACTAACCCTGTATGTCTTCAAGGGCACTTATGCTTCTTAATTTCCAAGGTATGACTAGAAGCTGAATTTAGCTTCCTGTTCTACATTCCACTCTTAAACGTATATCAAGCCTTGAGTTCAAATAAAGGAGAAATTAGTCTGCCCAGCTGCCCAGTACACTTATTAGCTTCTTCATCTCTCAAAAGTGGCTACAAACGTCCTTAAAAGTAGAGCCTTCCTCTGCCTACCATCCATTCTCCAAAGCCCACTTACTCTGTCTTATTGTCTCCAACCACAGTCACTGGGTCTTTGATCACTTTTTATCTTTTCCCTCCCCCCTTACAGATCAGTGTTTTGTTCAACTTAGTTATTTGGCTCTGGATTTTACTATCTTCTTCTCTGGACACCACATGTAGTTCCCCCCTAGTCCTACTCCTTACAAGGAGGTGCCAGTGCAGAAATCCAGAGACCCAGCTCAAGGCAGAGCCCTGCTGTTCCCTCTCCTCCTCTTGCCTGGGGAATTTAAATATGACTTGCATAACTGGGAACTCAATCTCATAAAGACTATCAGGAAACTATTTCACTGAAAAAAGAACAAGATGATTCAGTCCTGTTTAAACATTCATAACCACTTTCACAAAGTATTTCTGTATTTGAAATATAGGCTTTCACATAACATTACACTTTTTAAATGCAGATTTCCTACATCTAAGTGAAACATAGTTTTTGATGTATTGAAGGCCTCTTTGTAATCAGCTGGAAATCCACTGTCTCAGAATTGCATTTAGGCAAGTAAGTGACTGTGCTGAGACATCTGACTATGGCAGTGTACCTTGACCTTGAAGGCTTAAAGCTGCTTTAGAATCTCATAAATTCAGATGGGATGACCTGATATGAGCAAGACGTGGTGAAACAACTACTGTGGAGGTTGGTTTTAATTAGACTGCAAAAGTTAGGCGAGAAGATGTTCTGATTAGTGGGAAGTATCATAGCATTGTAACATCACTGTCATATTTTTAACAAGTCGTGACAGGTAGTTATTATATTTAAGTTTCAAATTTCCTCAATTCCTGTTATTGTTCAATCAGACCTTAATAAAGTCTCTCAGGATGGGTTAGACAGGTGTGCTCCAAAGAAATGTTCCGTAGAAATGAAAGAAGCAAAATGTCTTTAGCCTTGGTCCCCACCTAGGAAATAGCAAAACAACAAACAAGCCACAGAATATCCCTGCCTTGCCTGCTGTTTTGGTCCTGCTTATCCACCATCCTTAAGGAACTTAGCAGAAAGGAAGCCACTGGGGTGGCTTCTGGGTTACTGGGGGAGATCTTGAACAGAATCTCAAACAAAATGCCGGCAAAAGGGCCCCAGTCAGGTGGACAGGGGAGCCATCAGTCCCCCAGGGGCAGCCATGTCACCGAAGAGCCTTCCTCATTTAACTGGCAGCGTGGGGTGTATGTAAGCTACAGGTTTGATTGCTTTAGAAAGCCAGGAGTCACTTGGAGTCCAACAGTCAATGGTAATTAGACTTCAGTTGGGTTTATCAGATAAAGAAATCCAGAGGCAGGTTATCAATCTTCCTATAACTACCCCACTATATCCAAACTTGATAGTAATTTCTTCTAATTAAGCTGTGATATGTGTGATAGAAGATTTAATTGGGAAGATGGGTAAATTTCGATTTGGTAAGAAGACATGGAATTTTCACCTACTTTAGTGACTCAGAAGCCTTTGTTTAAACTGTACTTTCCCTGGGGATTTGTTTTCATAATCAGCAGGTAAGTCCCTCTATGAACAAATAACTTACAGTATGATGTAATCAAATAATAGTTGTTCTACATTTCTCTCAACACATTTAAGCAAAGGCAAAGCCTATGGAAGTGTCTTGTTGGAGGGAGACATTCACTGTACTGAAGAGTGCTGGCTACCTGGGAAGGGTTTCCCTGTGGGAGAGTGAATGACAGGGTGGTGGTGGGAAGGGATGACAGAAGGGCAGGGAAGGGGAGAGAAAGGAAAAGTGGGAGGCAGGTTCATAAAGTCCAGCACTCGGAGAGGAACCCATATCAGCGATGGGAAGAAGAATCAAGGTTAGGAAAGGCAGTCACATGTAAAGGAACAGACCAGAGGTGTTAAGTTAGGTGGGGTTTTGAAGTTCTGAAAGAGGGAGTCTGCCACAGGAGGAATTAGGACCTAGAGACAGGTGCCCCAGGATGGGGACAGTAAGACAGAAAGTTTAGGGTGATTATCTGATTGTAGCCACTTATTTTCTCTCCATCCCAGGCTCATTTTACAAATACAGTCCTGCCTAATTTCTACCTAGCAAAGAATGACTTTAAAACATATTAAAAGATCTCATAGAAATGTCAAACTTAGAAAACAGAAGACAGAAGATTTTATTCCAAAAGATAAAGTCTATTTTAGGAACCATAGGGGTGGCCAAGTAGGAAACAGGTGACCCTCCCAGTTCAGATCCACAGAGACAAATGGTGAATGTCAAGCCCGAAGAGGCTCACCCGTGCTCTCTCTAATAGAATGCCACACGCTCTGCTAAATGAAGCGATTCAGGGGCAAAAGGAGCTGCCCAGCGCAGATAACAAATTCTTGTAATAAAGGGTTTTGTAAACAGGACTTCTTAAAATTTTATCTTCACTCTCCTCTCCGTATTCTGCTCTGCTTATTTTATTAGGTTTCTTCATGTCTTTGTAGTGGTTTGCTTAGCATTAGATTCCTTTGCTGTGATTGTCTACCATTCTCTATATTCAAAGACCTAAGAAAGCCTCCAGTGCAAGTGAGAGAGAAATTGGTTTCATTACTTTCTTCTCTTCCATCCTGCAAATCACCAGTGTTGGTAATTGCTATAATTTCCCGTTTAGCATGTTCCTCCTTCCCATATAATAGGATTAAAACGCAGCCTGTCATGCTGCCCTGTTATGGTTTAGAGATTGAAATTTCCCTTCACTACCTCTTCTTGATTAAACACTATTTCCATTTCAGTTCTGACCAGATCTGTTTTCCTTTGATGTCTCCCAAGGGATTCTGCAACATATCCCTTTTTCATTGCATGGAAGTACAGGACTATTTCTGGAATGCAGTCTGCTATAGAATCTGCCATTATTTCCATGTATCATATACTTCTAACATTTTTTAATTAGATATCTTTCTTGTTTTTATGATGAAAACAGAGAACAATTTTCAGGAAAAAAAATATAAATGAGAAAAGGATTTATTTGGTCTCCTTAAATGACTCGAAAAGTTTAAAAATTGTATCAATAAATTCTCTTTTTCTATTGTTCAGAATCAACCAAACTGCAGAACAATATCATAATCCACAAGAATTTTCAGGTTGAGGTTGATACCTAAGTGCAGGGTAGGTGAATTTAGGATAACTGTCTTATATCCCCTCTTAACACTTAAAACATATATGTACATATGCATATATATATATTTGTTTTCCAGGATCATATTCATATGACTCAAAGTGAAGAAATCCATTCAAATTGACTGGGCTCTCTTTTAAGAATCAGGAGCATGTCCCCATTGGCAATGCTGGTAGTATGGATACCGTTCTTTCCAAAATGAAAATAATGGCTGAGCGAGGAGAGGAGGGACTGCCTTGCCAGTGGGGTTCAGCCCCGGGCAAGTTCCCTATGGAGTCAATGTGACCAAAGAAATTGACAGCAAAACGTTCTTTGGGGTGAAAGGGTTTATTACCCGGCTTGTTCTCCCGGCCGGTAGGTCGAGCACTAGCGTCTCTGCCTCCGCCCAGAGCACTGGGCTGAGCTCTCTATATAGCACAATAATAGCTTATTGCCTACAGGTGTGGAAGCGGTAGCCTAGCAACAGGCCAGTTACATCATCAGGTGGTTTAAGTTCAGTGAGGATCCTGCCCATAGGAACCCCAGCTTCCCCACAGGGACCCTCAGCACTACACAGAATAGCAAGACTGAACTGTATCCTATTTCCCCTTTTTCTATTTCCCTTGACTCTTCTGCATCTTTCTAAAATATTTTTGAAATATACTGTGGGATCCCAAGTCTATCTCCTATGGTGAGCAGGCTCTTCCAACGGCCCAAGTCCTTGTGTTGAAACATTTCCCTTCAAACAGCAGCCCCTCCTCTAAACAGCTCAGGAAGTATATCCTGTGGCAAAGGAAAAACCCCCTACATGTCTCTGCTCCACCCTGCCCTGTTCTGACAAGTTCATATCCGGGAAATAATACTAGGCTACAGTGGTGCAAGTGTCCTAGAAAAATAAAAATTCATCACAATTACTAAATCTTTAAATTACATAGGAAGACTCTAAATTTTAATAGTTTCCTTTTCCACTGGTCATAAAACTCACCAAAGAGTAGAAAAACCTTGCTCACCAGAGACTACAAGGCGCCTTCATCATAAATCCTTTAAAAGGTCTGACTCACGCTCCAAATAGTCTGAATAGTCCATGAAGCCTGCCTCTCTAATTTTCCTCATTGTTCTCTAAGTTCCGAGGGCCGTTTTGTCTTTGTCTTCCCTTGCTGTGGCCCTGCCCCCACCTGAAGCAGCCCTCCATCCTCGGCACTCTTCCAAAGTCTATAGTTAAGAATTTGGCTATTTTTTTCCCTTGGGTCAAAGCCTAATGGATCCTGTCACTTTTTTCTGTGTGGCAAAAATACTCATTCAATTATATATTCATTCATCAAATATTTTCTAACATCCACTATATGCCAGGTACTGTTCTAAACATTCTGCTGCTCTTGGAGAGGCTTAAATTCTAATGGACTATCTAAAGTGATCACTTCTTCCCGGTTTGCCCAAGAGTTTCCCAGTTTTAAAGCTGAAAACCCTGTGTCCTGGGGAGCCTCAGTCCAGAGGAAATCAGGCAGGTTAGTCACCTTAAAGAGAATCACAGAAGACAAGGTGTAAAACTCTGGCAAGAAAACTCGGGACATCTTTTTCAGGAAAAGTTCAAGTTGTTTTTTATGGGATCCTTGTAAATATTGGTACACTTGTATAGGATTCCATAGCTGATGGATCCTGCTAAGGAAAATAGGCTTCCTTTAAACTGACTTTTTTCCCTGACATTCAGGGAGGAATTGAGATAAAATTTTAAATAAGAAAATTTTTCTTTTTTGCTCCCTCCCGCCCTCCTCTTTACCTCCTTTAGCACATAATGTTCCCACACTCTCCTTCCCAAAGCACCACCATCTGGGCATGCAGGTCGGTAAATAATCTAGTCAGGGGAGAGGACTAATAATAAACAGTTATCTCCTTCACTTAGAAGGCGGTAAATCTTTTGGAAAATAATGAAAGTAGGTCAGGATTAAGAATGGGAGGCGATAGGTAGGTTGCAGCTTTAGTTGGGTTGTCAGAGAAGACTTCCTTGAGACGTCTTTCCTAAGGATGTGTTTCGTCCTCTGAGCCTTGGAGCACAGAAGCTCTCTCCCTCTGTATGGCAGCCTGCTACCACTTCTAAGCTCAGATCAACCACTGCATTTTTACTGATGTTTTCCCTCACTTGAACCTGCAGTGAATATCTACCTCCATTCTGTTTGTGTGGTAGTTTTTATTAGCCTTTATCAAAGCAGTGATCATACTTGAACATAATTATGTGCTTCAGTATCTACCTTAGAATGTGAGTTCTTTCAGGCGAGTGGAATATGTCGTTTATCTCTGCTTCCCCAGAACCTCATACAGAGAAAGTGCTTGATAAATGCTTTTGCACTTTTGTTTCTAGAAATGTGATAGACTGAACTACCTAAAACACCCCTGAAATACTGGTTTAAACATTACCAACATCATTTTAAACACACACTCAGATGTCAAAAAAGAAAGAGAAATCCTCAGAGGTCAGGAACAAAAAGGAAAGGAAACATTGGAGTGGTTAGTGTGAACTAACGCTGGGGCCATCCCGGGGAATTTTCCAGCCTCCGAAACCAAGGAACATGGTTTTGGTGGCTATATGAGGAGAGGGAAATGGGTCTTGGTTTTAAGAAAGGTCACAGGTTGGAACTGAAATGCATGGAAAGTTTCTCAGCACTCCACGTGCTATAATGTCACTGAAAGACTAGATTAGAAAATCCATCCTCCAGCCATGGTAGATATTAGAGAACCTTGTCTGTTCAGGTAGGGCAGGTGTTCATAAAAGGAAGAAATAAAATAAAGGGTTTCCCTGAGAATCAGAATGATAGAACTATTCTCACATGATTTTAAAGTATGGATATATGTTACCTATGGTGTGTAGGAAGCCCAACACCAATAAAATATTTTAAAGGAGACATTAATTCTATGACCTCATCTTTCCTGATTTCTCCTCATCTACGCCATCGATACTGCCTTCTTTCCTATTACTTGACCACAATAGCCATATTCCTCACTTTCATGCCTTTTATGGAC